>CM070874.1:185778296-186475796 GCA_036365515.1 Torymus aiolomorphi
GCACGAAATGGGCAGCACAGGTTCTCACAGCAATCGCGAAACACGCCACAGCCGCAAAACCTGGAGTGGCCGCGACAGCGTTAGTCGCGAACCGCTAGGATAGCAGTCGGAGACAGCATACTATCGGAGCAGCTGCTGGCGGTGATCAAAACACTCGTCGAGGAGGTTGAAGAGCTTAAGGAGAGTGTGCGAATACTGCAAGGAGCTCGACATCCAATCTCAAGTATGCACTTGGAGAGAGTTCAACCCCCAAGCACGGGCCGTAGACGAGGATCACCGCACATGAACTTCCAAGCCACGCTCACATATGCAGAGTTCAACAGCATCAGCCCGAGTCTCCAGTCCCCAACAGAGGCTGGCATGAATAATCCCAGAAATTCTTCCCAGTGCCATACAAAGAATGGCGCGATCCAGGACCCGTCTGTCTGAGAGGCACACGTATTTGCCTCAGCAGACGAACCATGATGTGGGCTAGATAGTTCGAAAATGGCACATCAAGTTCTCAGAGCCCTCAAAGGAGCAGAATGTCGAGTTATTCCTCACGAGAGTAGAACAATGCAGAACTCCAGCTAATCTGACACACGACAACGTACTTTCGACGTTGTCGGAGCTCCTAACGGGGGTAGCAGCCCCCTGATACCGGAGCAATCGCCACACATGGCGATCATGGCCAGATTACAAAGAGGCCATAACGTACATGTATGGCGGGGACAAGGGACATCAGCAACGCGTCCTGGCAGAAATAAACGCGGGGACTCAAGACAGAGACGAACTCACGCGTGATTATGTAGTAAATCCCCAAGCCATGATCTTCAAGTTGGTTCCGGTGCTTAGCATTGCTCAACACATAGACATGTTGCACCGGAACATGCGGCCAGAACTGCAAAAGATGGTAATGCGAAATAAAATTACGGATTACTGAGGGCACCTGGACCTGGCCCGGGAAGCCGACCTAGCGCTCGCGGCAGATAAGGTATATCACTCGCGACCATCGCCCAAGCGCATACATGCCAGAATTTGCCTACGTGCCGACAGAGCCGCCCAAAGATCAGCGGAAAAAGCAGAATCCAGGTGTGGCGGCAATGGGGCACCAACAGCACGAGCCTTAAGAGAGCCTCGAGGCTCTGTTCCGTCGGGTTATGGCCGAATGCTTATTAGCCTTGACAAAGAAAGGCAAGGTCGAGAGCAGGGGGCAAAAGCATAGCCCGCTGCCAACCAGAAAAACTAAGAAGAAGGGTAACTGGGAAAATAAGCGGAGGGCGGGCAAGTTACAAACCAGCCTAGTGGGGGTAATAGCTCCACCCACCAGGCTAGGCCGCAAAGTCCGAGAAATAACGGACCTCCACAAAGGCCAGAGTACCGAGGGGAGGCAAAAGGGAGGTAATCCCAAGCCCAATGCTGCCGGAAACCGACAGGGAAACGGCCAAGGAGGCAGATAAACACGACCACATGCCCGCCTCCAGCTCTCTCATCAGAGACCGAGGGTAACTCGGTCCAATCGTCTGAAGTGGAGAGCGAAGAAATGTCCGTGATTCAACGAAATGAAGTCAACCAAGAAACTTGCTCGCGATGGTGGTTTCAAATAGGTGTAGCCGGTTACAGACTACGAGCACTCTTCGATACAGGAGCTTCCTGGACTGGGATGAATTCCATCGGCCTACAGCTCGCTACGGCCTATGGAAGAGAGTTAATCCTAACGGCATGGGTGGTAAATGGGCAGAGCATAGCAGTGCTTGGCTATGTGTATCTGCCCATGATCATGGCTGACGTGTGCAAAGAAGTGCGCGTCGCAATAATGCCAGATCTAGATACGGAGTGCTACTTGGGGGTAAACTTCATTAAGAAGTTTAGCGCCGTCTTAGACCCCACAGACAACACGCTGCATCTCAAGGATGACGATGCAAGCGTAAAGTTAGAAGTAGCCGCCATAACCGCAAACAACACTGTGTCCGTAGCAGCTATAGGTTTGGCGGAACCAACAGAGGAACAGTGCAAAGAGGTAGAAGCTTTAGCAGCTCAGCTGATCGGAAACAGCCTGGCACCACTAGGGTGTACTTCGTGGACAGAGGATGCAATAGACGTCGGATCTACAAGACCCATTAAACAGAAATACTACCCTGTATCTCAGAAACTCGAGGAAGAGATGCACAAACAGGTGGAGGAAATGCTAGTCGCGGGAATAATAGAACCCTCAACAAGCGGCTGGTCAAGTCCAGTGGTAATGTTACACAAGTCCAACGGGAAGTTCCGTTTCTGCGTGGACTTCAGAAAAGTGAACGCAACGTCAATGCCAGACGCATACCCGTTAGCATACATGGAAAGTATCTTGCGTAAACTACAGAAAGCGCGACACATCTCCACGTTGGATTTAAGCAGTGTATAACACCAGATACCACTTAGCCCGGAGTCCAAAGAGACTACGGCCTTCACCGTGCCAGGCAAAGGGCTTTTTCAATTTACGAGAATGCCCTACGGTCTTTCGTATGCCGGAGAGTCCTTCCAGAGGTTGATTGACAAAGTCATCGGCCCCGAACTCGAACCTTTTGCTTACTCGTATCTTGACGATATAATAAGTCACAGAGACATTCGAGGAGCATAAATAGGTTCTAAAAAGAGTTTTGGACAGGATACAAGACGCGGGCTTCACAATAAATTGCGAGAAGAGCGTCTTCCGTCGTGATGAGGGCGAATATCTCGGGATCATAGTAAAAGAGATGGTTTTAAGCCAGACCTCGAGAAAATAAACCCCATCATTGAGTATCCGGTACCGAAAAACCTCTGTCAGCTGAGACGCTTCCTAGGAATGGCCTCGTGGTATAGAAAGTTTTTATCGAACGTCGCCACAATTGCTGAACCACTGGCCGAACTAACGAAAAAGGATCGGAAATACGAGTGGTCAACAGCACAAGAAGCTTTCAAAAGCTAAAAGCGCTAGTAGCTTCTGCACCGATTCTATACAGACCGGTATCTAACGCGCAGTTCGTGGTGCAAACTGATGCGAACGATACGGGCCTGGGAACGGTGCTATATCAAATAATTGACGGCGATGAAAGAGCCCTGGAGTTCGCTAGTTGAACTCTGAGCGCAGCTGAGAGAAATTATAGCGTGACGGAACGAGAATGGCTAGCCATTCTCTGGGCAATTAAAACGTTCCGTCCGTATATAGAGGCTTACGACTTCAAGGTTATCACGGATCATAGCAGCTTGAAGTGGCTCCGTGACCTCCAAAAGCCGACCGGCAGATTAGCTAGGTGGGCTTTGCAGCTACAGAATCACAGTTTCACGGTCGAACATCGAATGGCTCGTTGAACAATATCCCAGATGCCCTTTCACGGATGTTCGAGAAGAAGAGCCAGCGGTCGCTGCGTTAGAGTTCGAACGCGATACATACGACCACTGGTACCTCAAGATCGTGAAAGATGTTCAGCAGAGGCCGCTAGACTTCCCCACGTTCAAGCTGGCGGGGGGAGACTGTACAAGTACGAACCAAACGAAGTCATAGACGAATTTCTCGGCGAAGTACTGAGAGAATGCCATGACCTTCCAACTGCTGGGCACTTGGGCCACGAGAAGTCTCTAGAGAGAGTAAGGTGGAAGTATTATTGGCCAGACATGTCTCGAGATGTGGCCAGATACGTGAACCAGTGCCAAATTTGCCAGCGGTGCAATGTCGAACAGCGCGCTCCAGCAGGATTCATGGGACGCCGTATTGCAGAGCGTCCATAGCAAATCATGGACGGATAAGAGGCGCGGCCCACCTCGTAAGACCGTGCTATTAGTTAGGCCAGGAAAGCGTGCAAGCCGTGGCTGGCCTACGCGTATGGCCGGTCCAACAGAACCCAAGCGAGGCTCTGGGCGGCCAAAGGGTTCGAAGAAGAATCCTGCATCTGCTGACATCGGACAAATTAGTCCCCGTCGAACCCGAGCGTCCCAGCACAAGTGCTAACTGTGCCGTCCAAGAATTGTGTCGTCCGTACTAACCCGTGTTCGTCCTCATTTTCCGATCCTCATACTCACCACATTCCGGGATGAATGTGCCTGTTGCAGGACATGCCAGGCCTGACTCCAGAGGTAGCGGAGACGGCGAAGCGGATGATCGCTGGACTAATCCAGTGTCAACCTGACCCCGCCGTCATCGATTTCCTGAAGCGGATGGTGGAGGGCATTGATGCGGTGACACTGGCACCTCCGCCAGTGGAAGAGCCCTCCACCTTCGTGATCAAGGAGAGAGAGGTGCCGGGGCAAGGGGACCCTTGGGGCCAGCCGACGTGGCGCTGATCCGTCCCCGCTCCGGCGACCTCATCCCCCGAAGGAGCAGCGGGAGGAGAGAGGGATCCGGCTTCAAAAAGAGGCACCAGCCGAGCCGACTGATGCATGCCGAGTCTGCGAAGAGGAGACGGCTCAAGGCCAGTATTGTGGAGGCGCGGCACCTCAGCAAGTCCTCGCGCGCTAAGGTGGACGCTGCCCTGGCCGCACTGGAGGTTTTCCTTCAGTGCCACGGTAAGGCCGGCGAGCGGTAAGCCGGCAAATGGGTAGGAATGGCCCAAGGTCGGCGCGAAGAGCTCGCGGCCGCCGCAGAGGCCAGGGCCGCCAGGCTACGCCGCGCCACCTTGCGGAAGGAGGAGGTGGCTCATCTGGCTCGTGCGCAGGAGCGCATGGAAGAGGCCAGGCGAGCCAGAGACAAGGCGGAGGGGACGGCGCGCCGGGCTAAGGAAAAGGCCCAGCGCCGTCTCCAACAAGAAGAGGAGCGCCTCCGGAGGGCGCTCGAAGAGAAGCCGGCGGCCCGGGAGGCATTAGACGCGCAGGCGCTCCCTCGGTGCTTCATGTGTGGCGAGCTTGGGGTAAAAAAATCAAATCACTGCTCCAACCAAGCTCGCCACAAGGGACGCTGGACTTACTCCCGGGCCAGCTGAAGAGGGCGAGGTCCCGAAGAGTTTTTTTTATGTTTCTTTTTAATAAAAATAAAAAAAAAAAGAAAAAAACCGGTGACTCCAATTCTTCCTGATTCTCTTTTCGATTCTCCTTCTCCTAAACCTTACCACCATACGTATAGGTACGACGATGGCCATGGATGGCAGAGCTGTTCACAGGTCCCCTAAGCAGCGTCTGGCGTGGGAGGAGGGGTGTAACGCGTGCGCGAGTTAGGTAATTCGGGATTCGAATTACCCGCGCCGAGCAGGCATGCTCACTGGGGGGCGCGAGTGCGCGAGCATCCCGGCCAGATTAAAACGGTCTCACGATGCGTAATATGCCTGTCGCACAATGGGAAATCTGAGAGAATTTTTTTTCAAAATTCGAGAAGTGTCTCATTTTTTAATCAATCTTAGTGAATTTTTTTTCAAATAGTCGTGATGGATTGTACTTTAACGGTACACTGCGAAAAAAGTGATGCCGCCTCAAAAATAGGTTTGAAAAACAAAAAAGTGAGAAAAAAAATTTTTGTTTTTACTTGCAGCTTATTAATAAACCCATAAACCCTAAACTCATAAACCCTAAACCCGACACCCTGAGCTCATAAATCCTAAACCCATAAATCCTAAATTTATAAACCCTAAACCATGAAACCTAAGCCCTTGAACACTAAGCCCATAAATCTTAAATCCATAAACCTAATACCCATAATCTCATTAACCCTGAATCCATGAACCCTAAACCCATATACCCTAAACCCATATATCCTAAACTTATAATCCCTAAATCCATAAACTTTAAACCAATAAATCCATAAATCCTAAATCCATAAACCTATAAATTTTAAATCCATAAACCCTAAACCCGTGAACCCTACACCCATACACCCTAACTCTATATACCCTAAACCTATAAATTTTAAACCCTAAACTCATAAACCCATACGCTCTAAATCCATATTCTCTAAACCCAACACCCATAACTACTAAACCCTTAACTCATACACCCATAAATCCTAAACCCATAAATCCTAAATTAATAAACCCTAAACCATGAAACCTAAGCCCTTGAACACTAAGCCCATAAATGTTAAATCCATAAACCTAATACCCATAATCCCATTAACCCTGAATCCATGAACCCATATACCCCAAACCCATATATCCTAAACCCATATATCCTAAACCTATAATCCCTAAACCCATAAACTTTAAATCAATAAATCCATAAATCCTAAATCCATAAACCTATAAATTTTAAATCCATAAACCCTAAACCCATGAACCCATAAACTTAAACCAATCAACCAATAAATTCTAAATCCATAAACCCATAAATTTATATCCATAAACTCATAAATGTTACATCCATACACCCTAACTCCATATACCCTAAACCTATAAACCTTAAACCCTTGCCCCATATACCCTAAACGTATAAACACTAAACCCCTTTTTTACTGTAATTTTTTAATTTCTGATACTACTATTTCAAAACATACTTCTATTATCAAGAGTGATTGAAACATTTTTCCAGTTACAAAATCGATTAAATTAATAGAGGATAATATAAGGTATATTCACATAAAATTTTCAATTCCAAAGTTTTTTATCGATTTTTCTTTGAAGATTGAGTGAAATAATATCACCTATATCGCAATACTGTTCCTTGAAATGTTGGAGATTCAGAAAATTAAGAGATCAGAAATAAAAAACAATTACAGCTTTTCCTACCCTTGTGATACTCGTTAACTAAGTTTTTAGATAATAAGTGATAATTATAATGATCATTAAAAGAAAATAAGCAAAAGAGTCAATTGAAAAATTAGTATTCTAATATAAGGGAATGAATACATCGATAATTGCACCTTATTTTTGCTTGATTGATTATACTTTGAGTTAAAATGGTTAGGAATTCAGAAAAATGTCAGAAAATGTAGAAAAGAAGTTCATCTTATTAATTGTTTTTTTCCAAATTTTTCCCATTTTGGATGCTGATATTCAATTTAAAATTATTATGTATTTTTTTTAAAGTTAAAATAAAAATTTTAATTTCATACCATTTATCTCATTGTAATTTTAATACTCAAGAATTAATTATTTAAAAAATATTAGTTTCTAAATTATTATTGATCCCTTCATTTCCCGAAATTTTTGATGATGTTGATACTTAATTTAAAATTAACATATATTTCTTTAAAAATTAAAATAAAATTTGAAATTACATTTATTTTCTCTAATTTCTTGTAATTTTCTTGTTATTTTGTTACCAAAGAATAAATAATTTGAAAAATATTAATTTTGAAACATTTATATAATTACCTATATAATTTCTCATCACCATAGTAACGGTACTATGTTGATAAGATCTCAAATTAATATTACTGATATATGATCGCAATTACATTGATATTGCTATTAGAGGATTTTTCCTTAATTGTAGAAGTAAACTGTGTATGTGAATATACAGGGTGTTTCATTTTAATTCGACCACGTGGATAACTCTGTAAAAACGAATGATATCAAAAAATGACCTCTACAAAAGTTAAAGGGGACAGAGGGGGCCACCCAATGGTACCAACGCCTTTGACCTTGAACTTGATTTTCAAGGTCATTTGAAGGTTGATGTGCTTTTTTTAAATGGGGACCCCTATTTTTGATCCCGGAATCGGGTAGAGCGGGAAAAATTACGTCTGAAATGATATTTCAAGTTTGCTTTTGTAACCTTGACAAGGTCATTTCAAAGTCAAATGCTTAAAAAGCTGCCTGAGAGTTGTTTTTTTTTCAATTCTTTGGTAGAATGAACGTTGTGAAGGTACCTTTATAAGAATAATTCACTTCAACTGTGTAAAATGCCATGCTGACTTTCATGCCATTTTTCAAGGTTATTTGAAGGTCACAGTGGTTATTTTAACTGATAAATTTTTTATTAATGATCAGAAAATGGAAAATTTACAATTTAAACATGATCACATCCTGGATCTTATCGTCGGTATCCAAGGTTATTTGAAGGTCACATTTTTATCCTATCTTTAGCATTACCCAGGAACAACGACGTGGACGTAATAAAATAGGATTGTCCCCTTTGGGGTGCTTGATAAGAGTGAGTCCCCTTGCCTCTCACTTTTCGGGGTGCTTGATGAGAGTGAGTCCCCTTGCCTCTCACTTTTCGGGGTGCTTGATGAGAGTGAGTCCCCTTGCCTCTCACTTTTCGGGGTGCTTGATGAGAGTGAGTCCCCTTGCCTCTCACTTTTCGGGGTGCTTGATGAGAGTAAGTCCCCTTGCCTCTCACATTTCGGGGTGCTTGATGAGAGTGAGTCCCCTTGCCTCTCACTTTTCAGTGTGCTTGATGAGAGTGAGTCCCCTTGCCTCTCACTTTTCGGGGTGCTTGATGAGAGTGAGTCCCCTTGTCTCTCACTTTTCGGGGTGTTTGATTACAGTCAGTCCCCTTGGCTCTTACTTACCTCCAGAATTTAACGTAGGTGCTCAAAGACGCCACCATTTTGTTGTGTGCATAATTCTATTCGCTGCTGAAATTGCTCTACTGTTCTGAGTAATACAGCCCTTGGGATGTTTTCACAAGCGGTTTGAATTCTGTGCATCATATCTACTCTTGTTGTAGGTGCGTGTTCATAAACAATATCTTTCAAATATCCCCATAAGTAAAAATCGGGTGATGTCAAATCTGGAGATCTTGGTGGCCATCGAACACCAAAATCTCCACGTCCGGTGCGTCCAATCCACCTGTCACGGTAATTTTGATTGAGGTATTGTCTAACTATTTGAGCAAAGTGTGCAGGAGCTCCATCTAATTGAATCCACATTCTTAATCTCGTGTAAAAATCTACTTCTTCGAGAAGTACTGGAAGATGGTCTCTCAGGAACTGTAAAAAATTATGCCTATTTACATTTACATTTTCATCGAAGAAGTAAGGGCCTATGAGGTATCCATTAACAATTCCACACCACACATCAAGGCTCCAACGATTTTGGTTATCAATCTGCCTGTGCCAATGTGGATTAACATCCAATGTGGATAAGATCCAGGATGTGATCATGTTTAAATTGTAAATTTTCCATTTTCTGATCATTAATAAAAAATTTATCAGTTAAAATAACCACTGTGACCTTCAAATAACCTTGAAAAATGGCATGAAAGTCAGCATGGCATTTTACACAGTTGAAGTGAATTATTCTTATAAAGGTACCTTCACAACGTTCATTCTACCAAAGAATTGAGAAAAACATCTCTCAGACAGGTTTTTTAAGCATTTGACCTTGAAATTACCTCATCAAGGTCATAAAATCAAACTTGAAAAGTATCATTTCAGACGTAATTTTTCCCGCTCTACCCGATTCCGGGGTCAAAAATAGGGGTTCCCATTTAAAAAAAAGCTTTGACCTTCAAATGACCTTGAAAATCAAGTTCAAGGTCAAAGGCGTTGGTACCAATGGGTGGCCCCCTCTGTCCCCTTTAACTTTTGTAGAGGTCATTTTTTGATATCATTCGTTTTTACAGAGTTATCCACGTGGTCGAATTAAAATGAAACACCCTGTATATAAACATAACGATTTTAAAATAACGATTCAATATTTTGTTGCAAGAATAGTGCTTGTTCATTGTATTTTTATCAAAAAATAATTTCATTATTAAAATGTAAGTATCTTTGTATTGGTTAACTCTTTTCTTTCAAATTTCTTGCATTCTTTTACAAAAATCTATTTGAATTTACAGTTGAGAATTCTTAAAAATGAAAATGGCCTTTTTACACAATATCGATTTTCAATAGGAAATCTGAAGAGATTATGAACTGAAATTAGTTGAATGGGTTCATGGGTTTAGGGTTTATGGATTTAAAATTTATCGGTTTATGGATTTAGGATTTATGGGTTTATTGGTTTAAAGTTTATGGGTTTAGGGATTATAAGTTTAGGATATATGGGTTTAGGGTATATGTGTTTGGGGTATATGGGTTCATGGATTCAGGGTTAATGGGATTGTGGGTATTAGGTTTATGGATTTAAGATTTATGGGCTTAGTGTTAAAGGGTTTATGGGCTTAGGTTTCATGGGATTAGGGTATATGGATTTAGGGTTTATGGGATTGTGGCTTTATAAATTTAGGATTTATGGGTGTATGAGTTAAGGGTTTAGGAATTATAAGTTTAGGGTACATGGGTTTAGGGTATATGGGTGTATGGGTGTAGGATTTATGGGTTTAGAAAATATGGGTTTAGGGCATATGGGTTTGGGGTATATGAGTTTAGAGTTCATAGATTCAGGGTTAATGGGATTATGGGTATTAGGTTTATGGATTTAAAATTTATGGGCTTAGTGTTCAAGGGCTTAGGTTTCATGGCTCAGGGTTTATAAATTTAGGGTTTAGGATTTATGGGTTCAGGGTGTATGAGAGAGAAAGAGAGTGAGTGCAACAACTGTGCGAGTGACAGAGAGCGAGAGAGAGTCGAGTGCACCGGCTGCTCCTTCTAAACGTAAGTTTTCTGCTCTCATCTCTCCCGTTTAATGTAAAGGCTTGCACGGAAATCGCTCCGTGCAAGTTTTCTGTTCCGTGTACGTGCGGGTGTGTATCAGCCCGCCGTACTTAGTGCGCGCATATTTTGTAGCAGCTTCGCCGCGCGCCGTATCGTTCGCGCGTTCGATAGTTAACCTTAACGCGCGAACTAACTCATTGTTTTCACAGCACTAGCGTAGTGCTTGTACGTATTTGTGTTTTCATATACTGTGATATCTCGTTACTCGTCGCGTTGTTATTTATACAATCCGTCCTTCTCCTGGATACCGCCGCCTCCGCGGGAAAACAACTCCGCCGGTCGTTTTCATATCTGAGCCTAGCGGCCGCGCGCTTTACTCTTCGAGCACTCGCTTTTCACTCAGCGATCCAATAAGTTGAAAAGCGAAGTTCGCGTGCGATCTTCGCGCTGTTATCGGGATTTCAGGAGCAGATCCCCGGGCAAGTCATGTTAGTCTGACACCCGCGGCACCATGTTCTAGGGCATCGCTGGCCTGTGGCTTTTTGGGATTTTCCCCCACTAGCCATCCCGCTACAATATGTATATACATTTCGGAAATCGGTACTTTTGAGGATCTATAGTTTTTTTCTCCAGAGTTCGTATATGCTTGACTAAAGAGATAACTCCCTCTCTGCGTTGAAGGTATTAATATAAATCCTCAAAAGTACCGTTTCATACCGAAGGAATTTTGAGGATGTCCTCAAAAGTTTGAAAAATCCTCAAAGTATCGAATCCGTGCTGACAGATCCTCAAAAGCTGCATTTGATGTATATGGGTCGTTCCTGAACTTTATTTAAAAAATGTGCGCGGGGGGGTCGTCGATTTTGTCGACGATTTTTTTTATGAAAGTACATATAAAAAAAATAGCTTGTGCAAAATTTCAGCCCCTTATCTCATTCCTAATTCCTGCTGAAATTTTTTTAAACCTTGATTTTGACCTGTTTTTAGCCAGTTTTCAAAAAATTCTGAAAGGCTGAAATTTTAACAAAATGAGGTCGGTGAGGTCTCATTTTTATTGTCTTTCTTCAAATTTTAAGAAAAAAAAATACACTGATATGAAATGATGATTTAGGTTTTATTGGCGATCTGTGATATGGCCATTGCATTTCATCATTTTTAGATCATCTTTAAGCCTCTATATCTCGTAACTGGTTCCACATTTTTGAGCTCACTAGGTCTCATTTTCTTTTGTCTTAACGAGACCTTTAATTTCTTTTTTTGAGGACCTAAATTGATTGAATAGACTTCAAGATACAGCCTTTTGAAGTTGACGTTTTTATCAAAAATCGCGAAAATCAACCGTGTTCATGGTCACAGTGTCAACCGAATTTTAATTAAAAATCATTAACAAAAGTATTTTTCATTAGAATATAATGTTATCTAACTATACTCTTGTCCCATCATAGGAAAAAGTCAAAAAATAATTTTTTGTCGAGCATTATAATATCTAATTTTTCGATACCTAAAATAATCAAAAATGGCTCGCTACTGACATGAATTCTACCATCTTATAATTATTTTTGACACGTATACGTAACATAGATACAAAGATGGTTCCTAGACCTTTAAAATCCGTAGTCGCTGATTTTTCTAGGACCACTAGTGCCAAAGTTATAGCCGTTTTTATAAAAAAATATTTTTCAAGTGGTAAAATTAGAGCTTGTGAAATATAGGAAAAGTTTTATTTACAAGATCAACCATAATTTTGGCATAATTGTCCTAAAGAAAGTGCTGAGGCTGCATATTTTGAAGATCTTAGGCCGTGTCTACACTATGCGAGAAGCACGTGCGATCAGCCCAAGCGATGCGAGCAAGCCATGCGCGCATGCGACGCGAGCAAGCGATAGTAATGGCTTTAGGTTGATTAAATTACCTATGCAGACTTTATAGATAATTAAAGTTGAAAATAAGAATTTAAGTAAAATTTTTTTTGTAATATTCATTTTATTTTAACTATTTTATAATCATTATCAAACGAAGTAAGTTTTGCTTTTAATGTTGAATCATCAATGGGTATAAAGCAGTGATATTTTCTTGTATTCTGTATAGTTCGGGTCAATTTAAATCGGCATTTTAGTACTTTACGCCTTTTCTCAATTGTTTCTTGACTCACCCAAATAGATCTAAAAACTAAATATTCTATATCTTTATAACACATAATGATTTATTATTCAAATACATAATGAAATAATATAGTCAAAAAATCTAAATTATATTATTTTTACCTTATTCCATCAATATTTTCACTAACGTAATCATACATGTCTTTTGGATTTAAAATTGGTTATTCTGATGTTCTTTGTAAGGATGCCCTGCGTACTGTTCGTTTAACCACTGCTCCACATCCATCACACGGACTTTTCCCATGGCTAGTAGAAAAAAAGTTGTACGACTTAACTTTTAAGCCAAAATCCTCCTCATGATGGCAGATATTAATGAAATTGTTCCTACAGTAAATAAATACTATCTTGAAGGTAAAAATTATAAAAAATAAAATAAATCTGTTTAATATTGTGTACATAATAATACAAATTATTTGAACTTGTATCGTAGAAGTTGTTGCTTTTTTAAAATTTGATATACAGAAAAAATAAAGAACTGTTTTAGTAATTTTATCTTTAAAGCTGTTTTCTACATAATGTAAAATTTTAACTCGGGTGTAACCTGCAGGTCCAGGATCTTTATGGATTTTGATGTTTTGGGTTTCAAAATAGTTTTTCACACAAATTAAATATACTTTCAGAATATTACTTTCACATATTCTTAATAATTAAAATTAAATTTTTTCAGGTCATTTAATGCACAAAAATCTAAAGGTGTCTATTTTGTTCATATAATACGTATTAATATACTACAATAAAAGTACTCTTACTTGTTTTTGTATTGGGTAGGTGCTCCATCTGACATATAATGTACATTCTCAATAAACGGAAAATCTCGTTTTAGAAGTGCAATGAGTTGCCCTTGAAAAGTGTTAACTGCACAAGCATCATCTTTTAAACAATCACTAATAACACATACAGATAAGGTTCGTAATTTGTCGTTATTGTCTTCTTTATAATACACTACAAACGGGTGTACAGTTGCTTGTGTATTATTAAAATAAAATGCTTGGATCGAGTCTTGACAAATAAATAAGAAATTTTCAGCAATATCTTGAAGTATAATACATGTATCTGGAGTAATAATTGTTTTGCAATGTTTTAAATAACATTTTTGCATTTCAGTCACATAATGATGCTTTGTTAACTCCCATAAGTCATTGGCTAAATTTATAATCAAATTTCTTGTAGGTTCTTTTACCATAATAAGACTGACTCAATTATTAGATTGTGATTCAGCATTATTTACCCAATTATGATATTCAATCTCTGAAACATCTTCGCATGAGCTTGATTCCAATATTTTCAGAATTTCTGCTTTACCCAGGACAGTTTTCACAAAGACGTAGCATATAATCGCTCCAATCTGTTGAACAAACACAATCATTTAAAATTACTCGGTAGGCTAAATTTTTGTTGATGGCAGACAATTTTAATTTGACATTTTGGTGTATAGGACATACACAAATTGTACGTGTACCAGGTGCTCCAGCACTAATACATTCTTTTGGCCTTAAAGAAGCAAATATACTGAAACCTGGTTTGCGCTGATCTTTAAAATGCTGTTCATATTCTTCTTCCACCCAATTGTTGTATAGATCCTTCAAATCATACATCAACAGTTTTTTTTTGTAATTTCTCTGTGATATTAGTAATAGGATTTTTAACACTGATGCAATCTTTAATGCCGCTACATATTCTACTATTGTTTTCATCTCTATAATACTGAGTTACAGATTCTCTAACTGCATTAGAATGAATGCTGTACACTTTACGCTTAATAGTTCCTAAGACACCTGCAAAAATATATTTGGAAATTAATTTCAAATAGTGTATATTTAATCACAAAATAAAATCATAATAACAATATTATTTTTTTAAATTTAACGATTATCAAGACGATAAAATTTAGCTCAATGTTTATTCTATTTTAATTACTATGACTTGTTATATTGGAAGAAAAGAAATAGTTTAGAATTAATTTATTTTTTTTTTTTTCTTATATTAATTTTAATAATTCTTTTAAAATCCAATAATTACTTTATTATTTTTTATCTAATAATGAATAACGAAGGGTACCCCATGTTAAGATAGGCAAAGTGGCACTATTAATGAAATCGAAAAATGACAGTGATTTCATAGAAGTATACTAAAAAAAGAATTTTCTACGATTTTTCCGGGGACCTATCTTCCCTCCTTGTACGAGTAAGGCCTAAAAATCGCATTTTTTGGAAATTATTTTTTTCTCCCGTTCCTCAATGTTAAAAAATTAAAAAAAAAATATGAGATTACAGCTTGTAAACAGAGAGAACATTGAGATTCCTCAAATACAGATTCTTTCTAATTAAATCGGATTTCATTTAAATGTTTAAATTACAATTCATGTATTACTTTAGTTAATCCGTAAACAATACTTAAGCAATACGTAAGCAATACGTAAGTAATACATAAATAATAATACTTAAGTAATAATACATGAGTAATATAAATAAATAATTATGAGGATTTTAAATTAAATATTTTATAGGGGTACCCTTTATCATTATAGTTGCTTGAACAAAAATTACATAGATTTTAATAAATTAAACTAAAATTTTCGATTAATAATTCTCAAGTGTAATATAATATATGTAACCTAATGTATAAATGATTATTGATTCTATATGTTTACACTATGTCTATAATCAAGATATTAAGAATTTATTACAACCAATTTTTTAACTTACCTACAGTAATTTTAAGTTTTTTTGCTTTGTTACCATATAACGTGAACATTGGAAATAATGTTTTGCTTGTTCAAATTTCCAATGATTTGGAAGTAATGTCAATAACGATATTTTTTTACCAAAATTAGTTTCTTCATTATAACACTTAATTATGTTTCCAATCATTCCGTGAAATGACATACTATCCTCTTGTAGCTGTTTAAGATTGCATTGAGTTGGCAAATTAAGATTCAATGTTTTATTAACTGTTGTACAAAATTTCGTATTCATTGATTCTAAAACACTGTATGTTTTATTTTCCAAGCGATAATCACTAAGTTTCTCTCGTTTAAGAGGAGGTTCATCAAATCCATCGAGCATTTTATTTAAACGTTGAAATCCTTGGCTCAATAATATATCTTCTGAACTTTCTGATGTACACACTTGGCTACTTGAAGAAACTTGACTACTTGAAGAAAGCTACTCATTATTATTTACGTTTAAACCATCATTCCCAGTGTTTTCATCTTTTTCTGCATTTTTTGTTATTATTGATGTAATTTTGAACTCACAGTTTTTACAGTACTTATTACCTGGATCTAAATTTATATTACAAATGTTACGAAATTTATCACATTTATCAGCCCTAATCATTACTAAATTATTCTCAATGGATTTTGAATGATTATTAAAACAATTGCAACACTTCCTTTGTCTGCTTGTATATCGAGTATCATATTTATGAAGATGATGGTCGCAAATAAATTTATTTTCTACATTAATATCAAAATTTTTAATCCTAAATGATAAATACAGCTTTAATTCATTACTAAGATTACTAATTAGATTAAGAGATTTATTTCTTGTGTAATGCTCTAAATGACATTTAACAGCCTCATGCAATTCACCAATATAGCACATCATTTTCTTTCAATTCCTGAGAAGATAACACTTACAAAACACAATTGTACAATTTATAAAACTCAACCGAACCAATACTGATATACTTGGTAATAGTTCTGCTCGACTACCTTCACAATTCTACTTAGAAATATTCAGTTCATTTTTCATTGTAACTTGTACTCATTGTTTAAGGACATTCTGTGCCGTGTGACGTGTAACGGATGACGGGTTCACGGGTGTCTCGCACAGACAAATGGATGTCTGTCATCTATTAACTTACGTCAACACAGGTTAAATGAAACTATCTATGTGTTTCATTTAACCTGAGCTTATACGTATAACGCACGTAAAACTATAGAAAACCTGCATTTAAGACCATGTCTATACTAGGTATGCGAGAAGCGCAACCGGTGCGCGTATGCAACAAGCCATAGGTTTTGCACAAAGTACTTGAAATACTTAAAATGATAAATAATATCGTTGTATACGATTGAACGTAAATGTGAGTTTATATTATTAGGGTTTGTCAGCGAGAAGAAATAAACGGGAAAATTAGACTTCAAGAGTCTATGCAATCAACTCTACTCGAAAGTGAAAGTTGATTGCAGAAAAAGGTATGAACGCTTATGCGTACGAGTAAACAGGCAATGAGGCATTGTATAGGTAAAACGGAAAGTGGTAAGGTAAAAGGAATGTGCATAAAGCACGTAGCGACTAGGCGCCGCAGAACTCTATTTAAGCCCGCTGGGTGATGTTTCTCATAGTGGGAGCGCATCGGACGCTTGCCATCTAGCGGGCACTTTGGATACTTTAATCCCGAACAATCGTAGTAGATCAGTTAGTAGATCTATATTTAGCGATAAATAATATCGTCAATAATATCGTAGTGAAATGATATTATTTATCATTTTAAGTATTTTAAATATTTTGTCCAACACGCATTGCTTGCTCGCATCGCTTGGGCTGATCGCACGTGCTTCTCGCATAGTGTAGACACGGCCTAAGATCTTCAAAATATGCATCCTCAGCACTTTTTTTAGGACAATTATGCCAAACTTATGGTTGATCTTATAAATAAAACTTTTCCTATATTTCACAAGCTCTAATTTTAGCACTTGAAAAATATTTTTTTATAAAAACGGCTATAACTTTGGCTCTAGAAAAATCAGCGACTACGGATTTTAAAGGTCTAGGAACCACCTTTGTATCTACGTTACGTATACGTGTCAAAAATAATTATAAGATGGTAGAATTCATGTCAGTAGAGAGCCATTTTTGATTATTTTAGGTATCGAAAAATTAGATATTATAATGCTCGACAAAAAATTATTTTTTGACTTTTTTCTATGATAGGAAAAGAGTATAGTTAGATAACATCATATTCTAATGAAAAATACTTTTGTTAATGATTTTTAATTAAAATTCGGTTGACACTGTGACCATGAACACGGTTGATTGTCGCGATTTTTGATAAAAACGTCAACTTCAAAAGGCTGTATCTTGAAGTCTATTCAATCAATTTAGGTCCTCAAGAAAAGAAATTAAAGGTCTCGTTGAGACCAAAAAGAAATGAGACCTAGTGAGCTCAAAAATGTGGAACCAGTTACGAGATATAGAGGTTTAAAGATGATTTAAAAATGATGAAATGCAATGGCCATATCACAGATCGCCAATAAAACCTAAATCATCATTTCATATCAGTGTATTTTTTTTCTTAAAAAGAAAGACAAAAAAAATGAGACCTCACCGACCTCGTTTTGTTAAAATTTCAGCCTTTTAGAATTTTTTGAAAACTGGCTAAAAAGAGGTCAAAATCAGGGTTTAAAAAAATTCCAGCAGGAATTAGGAATGAGATAAGGGGCTGAAATTTTGCACAAGCTATTTTTTTTATATGTACTTTCATAAACAAAATCGTCGACAACATCGACGACCCCCCCGCGCACACTTTTTAAAAAAAGTACAGGAACGACCCATATATATATGTATATATACACACACACACACACACACACACACACACACACACACACACACACACACACACACACACACACACGCACACACACACACACACGCACACACACACACACACACAACATATATGAGTTCACACCGTCTCAAGACCATTGGTATGATACAAAAGCAAGGAAATTGGGTTCCGCATGAACTGAAACCGAGAGACGTCGAGCGCCGTCTTTTCACGTGCGAACAACTTCTCCAAAGACAAAGTCGAAAGGGTTTTTGCATCGAATAGTGACGGGGGATGAAAATTGGATATACTACGACAACCCAAAGCGTAGGAAATCATGGGGTAAGCCCGGCCCTGTACCAACTTCAACGGCCAAACCGAATATTATGGCAAAAAGTTAATGTCGTGCATTTGGTGGGATTAGCTCGGAGTAATCTATTACGAGCTACTCCAGCCTAACGAAACTATCACTGGAGAACGTTATCAACAGCAACTGTTGCAATTGAGCAGAGAATTGAAGCTTAAACGGCCCCAATATGCTACAAGACATGACAAAGTGATTTTTCAGCACGAGAACGCTCGGCCACATGTTGCAAAAGTCGTCAAGGATACTTTGGAAGCTTTGCAATGGGATGTCTTACCCCACCCGCCGTATTCACCAGACATTGCTCCTTCGGACTATCACTTGTTCCGGTCGATGGCTCACGCCCTGGTCAAGCAGCACTTCACTTCTTACGAAGCCAAAAATTGGGTCGATTCATGGGTAGCCTCAAAAGATGAAGAGTTTTTTCGACGTGGCATCCGAATGCTGCCAGAAAGATGGCAAAAAGTAGTAGCCAATGACGGACAATATTTTGAATAAAATGTAACGTATATTTTTTTTACAATAAATTAATAATTTTTATAAAAAAACGGCGGAAACTTATTTGTATTTACAATACCTTTTTTTTTAAACATTTCAATATCACTTTTTCAAAACTGTCTACATATATGTTTTGCGCTAATCATTTAATATAAAATGTTTAAAAAATATTTGAAAAATTATATTATTTATACAATTTTGACATATTAGTAACCCTACTATTACTATATTGTTCGAAATGAAATGAATTGAATAATTATGCAATTTTTTACCGATTCAAAGAAAGTGTAAATGCCGATCACGCACATATACTTGATCTTCCTGACTTGATTTCATTGTAGAGCAGAGTGATAGAGTCGGAAAAGATTAAGAATATGGCGTTGATTCATTTTATAAATGACTAACGAATATCCTAAAAAGAGTGACGTAACTCAAAATTGGAGAGGATGTGGAAGGAAGCTTAATAAATAATTTGCGATAATTGATATTTTCAAAAATAGAAAAGTAATTACGTTTGACGCGCTAGATCTCGCGTAATTTTCCGCTAGGCGGACCGAATAACGACGCGGATACGAAACGCGAACGCGCGAGATACTCCAGCGAGTCACCACGAAACCTTCCTCCCGACCGTTCCTCGAGCCCTTGGCAGAAAGTTTGCCCTAGGCGAGGAAGGAAGGAGGACCCCGTGTGCCGGAGGCGAGCTCAGGTCGTCGTCGGCGGAGTTCAGGTCGGAGGTGCTCTCAGGGGTGAGATCTGGCGCGAAGAGAGGAGGTCCGTCTCCTTCGAGTCCCGGCGAGCAAGAGAGCGCTCCGAAACGGATTTCGAAGCACGACCGTCGCGCGGCGGCTCGAGTGGGTGCGCACGCGTCTCCCACGCTGATTGCGGACTGTCGAGCGGCGCCGCCAGGCCTGCGGCCGGCGGCCGGGGCTTCCGCGAAGGCTGCCGCGGCGCGCCCACTACTAATTTCCGAAGAAAAAGTCGAGCGTTATGAACCCTACACGGCCGATATAGGTTTACACTCTCTCTTTTTAATGTTAGCGGACGTCATTTCCCCCCGGTAAAACGCGACTTTTTCTCAGCATGACAAAAAAAATTCCAATAATAACAAAATTATTTTTCTTTTTTTTTCTTTTTCTAAGTATTAAAGACACATCAATGAACGCGTCACGATACGAGCTCTAACGTTTAAAACATCACTTATGATTTATTCAAAATAAAACTTACTTCTAATTTAATAGGTGTGATGTGTGATTGTTTGATTTTAAATACAATTTTTATAATTATGCTACGTTAAAGAAAGAAGGTGCACGTGTGAATGTGTTTGTGTGAGTGTGTAATGTCATTTTACATTGATTCTTTTATTTCAGCAGAACAAAAATGATTCTATATAAGGCAATTAAAAGAAAATTTTGAGAAAAGAGAAAAGAAGGAACGAATTTAATTACAATTATAGTCTTTTGGTTTTTCATAGTCTTTAGTTTTGTTTCACCTTATTAAAACTTTACTGCGGTGGAACACCGAGTATGAAGTTCTCGATGTCTTCCATAATTCGTTCGATCGTTTCTGGGTCCCTGAGGATCATCTCCACGTCCAGCGGGGACAGAGGTTCTGGCGGCGTGGGTATGGACGGCAGAATGGTTGGCGCTGGAGGATTGACGTTTTGCGACACGCTGCGGTTTGACAAAGCCTGCATGCCTTAGCCGGTGAGTTCGGTGGGGTCGACGTCGTAGCACATACACAGCGTTTCCAACACTCGCTTCTTGGTTTCGACGTCCCCACGTCTAGGTCGAGTGCAAGCCGCACCCTGGCCTCTCGTCCTCCACGTGGTCTTCTTCGGTCGGACATGGTTTAATGACTGCAAACTGTCTCACTGCACACGACCGCACACTTAGTTTTTCAGTTCACCCGCGATTCACTTTATCTACTTTTGAGCGTAAGTAGTAACGGTGTCGACTGGTCGGGTAGTTCGTCTCATCTGGCCCTTCCGCGCGCGCGTATTTCGAAGGCCGACCACGCGGTCGTTTAGGCGGCGCAACCACGGCGAACTTCGCGACATCAGCGATCGGCTGAGGTATGGTCGATAATACCATGCGCGCGGTTGGCTCGCTGTCGGCGGACGACACGAACTCACCCCTCGTTCCAGGAGCTCGCATTGGCCGGTCCGTTGACGCAGCCGGGATGTCCACTGGAGCGCTCTCCACTCGTATCGGCTCTGGCACCGACGCAGTAAGAGAGTCGTAGTCATAGGCGCCTGGACTGTCGGCACACCCTGAAGATGATCCTCTTCGGTTAGGGCGCGAGGCAGCAAGAGAGGCGGCTCGGCGCCGCGCGGCGTGTTGGTCGGTTGCTGGGCGGCGTCCACGGCTCCAGCAGGTGACCGTTGGGAAGCCCTTTTCAGGGCACTGATGTGTAGTTTTAGATTGTCACGCCCCGGTCGTTCGATGATGAAAATGTCATCACTGCATTTTTCCAATACAGTGAACGGCCCGGTCCACTTCGGAGCAAGCTTGGCGTTAAAACCCTCAATCGCTTTGGATAAAGTGAAGTTTTTCGCCAGCACAAGTTCTCCAACTTGCAGCTATTCGGCTTTGGTAGTCATTGGCGGGGGAGTGTGCTCAGCTTGGCATTGTCGCGCATCGTCAATGCGCCCTTGCGTCGTAGGAAAAATTCCACTCTCCTGGGCGCGGCAAGTTACGGCCGAGCAGTAGTTGGCTGGACGACTGCCTTGTAATTCTATTCACGCGCCTGTGCGTAGAAAATAGAATTTTAGGCAGATGGAGGTCCCAGTCGCGCTGGCGTCCACCAGCGATGTGGATTCTTAGACCCTTTTTCAGCTCTTGGTTTCTTCTCTCGGTTGGATTAGCCTGTGGGTGGTAAGCAGGTGTTGTATACGGAATCGCGCTCCAAGACTGGCACTGCGTGTGCCATGAAGTACCGCGAAACTGCGGCGCGTTATCACGGAGTATCACGCGTGGAAAACCCCTGCGAAAAAGTAATTTTTGTTATTTTTCGAGAAACGATATTATAACGACGTTTAAATTCAAGTAACCAATGGGAAGAAGCTTTAAATCCTTTCAAATTTATTTCTTGTATTTTTTCTTTTATTTATTTCTTTTATTTTTTGTATTGCAATACGTCTAATATCGATATCATGAATACGCCCTGTTGAAAATATCCATGTGGATTTTACATTGATTTCCACATGGAATCCATATGGAATCCATATGGAATCTATACGGATTCCATATGGATTCCACGTGGATTCCATGTGGAAATCAGTCCCAAATCGTCCTGTGGATTTCCACATGGAATTCCATATAGATTTCTATATGAATTTTTCTACAAACATTTGTAAAACAAAATCCGTATGGATTTCCATGTAGTTTTCCATGGAGAAATCCAGGTAAAAACGATATGATCCATGTAGATTTCCATATGGATTTCCATGTGGTAATTTAAATGTTTATAAAAATGTTTATTTATAAAATTTTTAAATTTTTTTACTAGGGATACGTTTTTTACCATATCAGTAAATCATAAAAAATTATAAACTATAATTTCCTTTTATGTAATTCTTCGAAAAGATTCTACAGTACTTGTTGTCAAAAATATGTATCCTAGTAAAAAAAATATAACAATTTTATAAATAAACATTTTTATAAACATTAAAATTACCATATGGAAATCCATGTGGAAATCTATATGGATCATGTCGTTTTCACCTGGATTTCCCCATGGAAATCTACATGGAAATCCATACGGATTTTGTTTTACAAATGTTTGTAGAAAAATTCATAAGGAAATCTATATGGAATTCCATGTGGAAGTCCACAGGACGATTTGGGACTGATTTCCACATAGAATCGACATGGAATCCATATGGAATCCGTATAGATTCCATATGGATTCCATATGGATTCCATGTGGAAATCAGTGTAAAATCCACATGGATATTTTCAACAGGGCATTCTATCCAATCTGGTTCTTTCAAATATACATAAACAATGTTCTTCAATTTCTTTCAATTTATCGATTCGACTTCCTTCCGCGGCTATTTGCTCTCTCCACCTACACGAAGAAAAATGTTATAATAAATTTTATTATAAGTATAATAAAAATTACTATATAATATAGGAAAAGTGTGACATTTCCACTGTATGCTGCATTTTTGTTATAACTATATGAATAATTACAACATATTTAGTAATTTTTATTACAGTGTTGGTTAAAAAGTATTGCGACACAAAAGAAAACTTGCTATACAACATAGCAAAAACTGTGATATAGTAAAATTTGAAATATATTCTTTTAATTTTAGCCACCCATCATATGAAATTTTGTTATTCATTATAGTAAAAATTGCCACAACTATAGTACTTTCTGCGTACGTCAAGGCGTGCACATGGTCTAATTGAGGTTATGTACTCCATCGCAATTTCACTTGGCCTTGCTTTTAAGTAAGCAAAACTTTGAAAATCTCGATTCAATCATTTTATTTTTTTTGTGTACATTGATGATGAGTATTTTTTGTGTAATTGTAGTTATTCAATATTATCATTTAAGAGATTTCGTAATCAGGGGTTAGACATATGTCAGTTCCAAAATTTTGTACTCAAGAATCCTACTTGGGTAAGTGGTTAGCACGTCCGATTACCATACTGAGGGTCCCAGGATCGATCCCAACAGTCGTCAAAAAAAAATTTTATTTCTAATCTTAATTTATTTTCACATTAAGTATTCTATTAAAATGCAAAAATAGTTCAAAAAATGAAAAAAAAATTAATTTTTTGAAATTTAAAGTCAGTCATAAAAATTACTATGTTGTGTAGCAAAAATTATTATAATTTCGATATGTCACACCGTTCCTATAAAATATAGTAATTTTTCTCACATTTTATAATAAAATTTATTATAACATTTTTCTCCGTGTATACAGTTGACGTTCCGTTTTCAATTTCTTAAATTTATTTTGGACAGTTGTAAATTTCCTTTTCTTTTTACCGCTTAACCAAAATTCTACAGCCCGCTTTTTATAGTTCAAATCAATAAATTCCATCTTGCTGCTGCACTGATTTTCGGTTTCAGATATTTCCGTATCTTCAAAATCTATATCTACATGTGAGTTATCCGCAGGTATGTCATTACGGGGTTCATATGAATTATCGTAATATAAATATTCATCTGTTTCTTCGAAAATACTATTATCCTCTAAACTAGATACAGTAATATTGTACACTATATTGGCAACATATTTTTCTGCATTCTTAACAGGTAGTCTCTTTTCTTGGCCTTGAAACATATTATTTAGAATGAATAATACATTCATTGCATTTATTAAATTCATCTTTCTGGATAATTATTGTATTTATATTTTTCCTTTAGATAGTTTGTATGAAAATGTAGTGCTGCAAAAAATTTTCTTAAAGCATGAAACTCTTATAAAAGATAATAATATATAAATGCAAAAAAGAATATCCTTGGTACAACCGGTTTTTCATAAGTCTTATAATTATAATTATTAATATATTATTTTGAAATAGTTAAAATTTTTCAATATTAATATAGTTCCGCGGTAAATTTCAGTTGTAAGTTGATTCAACTCTTTTTACATCCAAACGTAGGACTAAAATTTACTTGATATTTTATGAATAACTTTAATAAAATAAGTTAATAATATAATTTTTTTATGACGAATGGAGAATAATTCCATTCATACAGATTATACAATACATATATAAATAGTTATTCTGGCTGATACCCCACTTAATTACAAATTATAGATTATATTATTTTTCATCTATTTTTTAATGAGGGTCATAAAATTGATAAAAGTAGTAAAAATAATAATAATTGTTTTACCTGTTAAGGTATTTCTCTCTAAATTAATTTCGAGAAAATATTTATTTTCTTTCGGAGACGATTTTATGAGTCGACAACGATAAATATTGATTATTTTGACGTCTATTTTTTAAATCAAGGAAACGCTTAAGATTGTGCAATACTTTATTAATGTACAATTAGTACCGTGGTGTATCACTCGAGCTTTGATACGGAACTGCCTTCTTCTCCTTATCGCTAGTCTAAAATTAATCAACACTATATATACTTGATCTCCACCCACTCTAGTGACTCAAAGTCACTCGAGTTTCGATACTGTCTTCTTTTGTTTATTGTTAGTCTCAAATTAATCAATAGTATATACTTGATCTCCTCCCACTCTAGTGACTCAAAGTCAAAATTGTGTAAATAATATAACTTTTTAAATATTTTTTAAACATTTTATATTAAATGATTAGCGCAAAACATATATGTAGACAGTTTCGAAAAAGTGATATTGAAATGTTTAAAAAAAAGGTAAATGTAATAGATATAACTACAACATTATTAATCGCACGAGTTTATAATGTTATAGACGTTAAATATTAATAATTTATTACTATTATAATTAATATTATTATAAATTAAAAAAAAATTGAAAATTCGTCGATTTTTAATCAAATTATTGATTTTTATCAATTATAAATAAAAATTTGGTTATAAAAAAGATGACGACGCACCTTAAATAAATAGGGATACAACCCTGATGGGTTTACCAGTAAATTATATGTGTCCTATATGCTACTGGTACTTTTTATGAGGAAAAACATCTAAATCGTTGGATTAAAAAACTCATATGTGTTGTGTATATATATATATATTTATATATATATATATTTATATGTTTCACCTAACCCCTTTATGGAGCCCATACCTGATATTAGTACCTACGCCCAGAGTTCCCTTATACAAGTGACTAAAGAAATAATCCCTCTCTGGGTATAGAAACTCTAGGTCGGGCTCCATAAAGCTATCTATCTTTAAAAAAGGGCTCCATAAACATAGTTAACGAGATGTATTAAATATATATATATACATATAGGTATATATATATATATATATATATATATATATATATATATATATATATATACACATATATATCTTCCTATATTATATAGTTGTAAAGGCAAAAATTGGTACCTACCCCCTCCACCCCCTCCACTCCCCTCCACCTCCTCTCCACTTTTTACCGTTAAATTCTTTCAAATTTTACGTTATTTTGAAGGGCGTCTGCCCAGAGTTCCCTATGGCAAGTGACTAAAGAAATAATGGACCCTGGGGTTATAGACTCTAGGCTGAGCCGCATAAACCCCTATATTTAGAAATATTATGAAGCCCGGGCTGCATAATCAAAATCGGGCTCGATAAACCCCTATATATAAAAAAACGGGCTTTATAAACCCCTTTCGAGAAATATATATATATATATATATATATATATATATATATATATATATATATATATATATATATATATATATGATAAGTTGTGAATGTCTCATGGAGGACTACTACCAAGTATAGTTTTTATAATTTTTTGAATTTTACAGTTCGGGACGTTTCCTTGTGAGTATAGTATTTACATGCACGAAGGGGGTGAAAATTGTGTTTTTCCAAATAAATGTTTAGAAATTTTTTAATTAAAATAAAACTGCAATGTCGATAAGGAGAAATCTGCATTTTTGTCATTTTGATCCAATTTTTCAACGAGTATATTTCATGACAGTACTAATAGAATCGCTCGAAAAAATTTGTTGAGTATAGTATTTATATATACGAAGGGCATGAAAATTGCGTTTTACCAAATCAATGTTTGAAAAGTTAATTTATTAAATAACGAAATTGGGTTGATTTTGTACTCCACATAACCTTAAAATCGAACTCGTTTACTTGAAATATTGATTAAATAAATAATTCTTAATAGCCATTAATTTTAGTTGAATAATATCAATTGAATTCCATATGGCGATGTGCAGTCCAAAATCAACCTAAATTCATTATTTATTTAACTGACTTTAAACCTTTATTTGAACAAAGATACGTCAATTAAGCCTTCCGCACATGCAAGTAAAATACTCAGAAATTTTTCCGAAATGATTCTATTAGTATTTTCATGAAATATACTTGTTCTAAAATCAGATAAAATGATAAAAATGTACATTCCTACTTATCAACCACAATGCTTTTTATTTAATTAAACAATTTTTTAATATTTTTCCGGAAAAATACATCAATTAGGTAGTCCGTATATGTAAATACTGCATTCAGGAATTTTTTTGAAGGGTTCTACCAGTAATGGCACGAGAAATATTTTTTTCCGTATTATGTCGGTATCTGACATCACCTTATGTAGATGAAAATGTCAAACTTTTTCAAGCGAGCGATAGCATAACGGATAGCGTGCGTGCACCGTAACCCAAGGTTTGCGGGTTCGATTTCCGGTTAGGTCGACAATTATATGTAAGTTTTTTTCTGCGATAATAAAAATGCGATTAATTTAAGAGACAAGTTTCTGTAATGAAAATGCGAAAATTTATAATATTAAAAAGTTATATGCATAAATTAACAATTGTTGCTGGCACAACATAAAGACGTGAGGTAAGTAAATATATAATAAATTTGAATCAACATAAATAATTTCAACTACAAACTGTGTAGCATTATTACATTTTGTAAAAATTTTTTATTTTCACAAAATAAAAAACCGCTGCCAATTCATTGGCCCGTTGCTTCCTCAAACTTAATTTTGTGATTCCTTTAATTAATTTTTAATAATAAAATTTATAATTTTTGCAACAAATTATGCCATAATTATAATTAAATTTATTTTGAAGATTAAAAGGTATTAATTTTCAAATTTATTCATTCTTTTACTTATTTATATCAACCGCCATGAATTTTCCAGGTTTAACATAATATATACATATATACATATATAACATCACTAGTATTCTCGAAGCGCGCGGTGAGCGCTGTGATTTTATCGAAACTACACCACTTTTATTTTTGTGACCTAGCAACTCGTTACACCCACCAACCAAACCACTAATAAATTGATATCATAACTAATCCATCATTTTTGAGGATAGGAGATAGGATTAAGGAGTTATTAGCTTTTTTGAAAAAAACACGTTTTTGTTTTTGTTCATAACAAAAGAACTGTGATAGCTAGACATAAGATTTTTTTTTCCAAATATAGATATTTTAATTATCTTTCGAATGCTACCTATCCGATCCAGATACATAGAACCGTTCTTGAGAAATTACGATTTGAAAAAAAGGTTAAAAAAACTTTAACCTTAAATATCTCTGAAATTTCTAGACCAATCATTTTGCCCAAAGAACTCGACCGAGAACTATACAAAATCTACCTTTACAAGGAATTTTAAAGCGATTAAGTCAATTTTACTTCCGTAATTGTTGGACATAGAAAACTCGTTTTTTTCATTTTTCAATTATCTTCTCAAAAACTAACGAAAACAATGGATTCAAATTTTTAGAGCTTATAGCTATTTATATTCTGCATTATCGTGATTTTTCTCAAAAAAATTGACCGTTTAGTTTCGGAGTTATAAGCTTTTTAAAAAAAAATACACGTTTTTGTCAATAACAAGAGAACCGGGATAGCTAGAGAAATTTTTTTTTTTGAACTTATAGGTTTTTTACGCTGTTTCGAATGCTACCCATTAGATTTAAATATCTCGATTCTATCATTGAAAAAGCCAAAAACAATTTTGAGAAAATCGAAAATTCGAATTAAAACAAAAACGAATCGGCCCAATCAAAAAACGGATTTTTGACCCGCCATCACACAAAAAAAACAAAAAGAATGAGACCTGTCCGGTTAAAATCGATCGAGTAGAAGCTGAGATCCAGGCGTACACACACACACACACACACACACACACACACACACACACACACACACACACACACACACACACACACACATCCATACAGACATTTTTCAAAAACAATGTATTTTGGTTCCTAACACCTCGAATATCAATTATAACATGTTTTTACAACAACTCAAAAAATTACTATCACAAAGCTTCCTCTAGGAGGAAGCAAAATAATTAGTTGAATAAAAAGAAAAAAAATTATTTTTTAACCAAGTAAATAATGATTTGACTTAAGTAAAATTTTAATGTGCAGCGATGAAATTTTCCAGTACATTTACAGTACATTACAGATTTAGATAAATTGTAATGCAGATTTACATTCATTGTAATGCAAATTCGCATAAATTGTAATACTGATTTGCATTAATTGTAATGCGGATTTGCATTAACTCTAGTGCATATTTGCATTAATATTAATGCAAATTTGCAGTAATTGTAATGCAGATTTGCCTTAATTGTAATGCAAATTTGTATTAATTGTAATGCAGATTTGCCTTAACTGTAATGCGGATTTGCATTAAGAATAATTAATGCACATTCCATTAAATTCAATTTACTTGTACATTAAATTTCATATTTTATTCCAAAACAAGATACATTAAAAATAATGTACATTGCATTAAATTTATTGTATATTTACATTCAATTTACTTTATGCCCTTAAACAGTTTTAATGTAGCTGCTAAAAATTTGCTTCTAGCACATGTGCATAAAAGTTAATGTAATTTTTTTTACAGTGTGTACGCAATTCTCGAATATACGTGGACCTCGCGTCCTCGGGCTTCTTGGGTTTAAAATTGTTTAAATAATTGTCTTGCTTAGTGACGTCTACGTAATTTCCTAATACCCGGAAAAGGGAACGCACGCTTAGGTACAAGGAGCATGCTCGGGTAAAACAACAGAGCGCGCTCCTCGTGCGCAAGCGTGCTGTTGCATCGTACACGACAGCGAGCAAGCTCGCGCTAAATAACAGTGCGCAAGCTCGCGCTAAATAACAGTGTGCGTTCATCGTGCGCATTCATCGTCTGAATTACGATAATTATATATTATGTAAAGCAATTAATCAATTTTTAGTACCCGCGATCTATGTATAAATGCAATTAGAATATTATAAGTATAAGCTTTAAAAATTCGCATTACACTTTTTAAAATCATCAATACGACTAAATTAGTGCATTTTGATGACTTTAAAAAAGAAATACGGATTTTACAGTTTTGCTTCTATTTCTGATTTGTAAAGCTTATAATATTCTAATTGCATTTATACATACATGGTGAGAACTGAAAATTGATAAATTGTCATACATAACTATTACATTTTATTTTTCTCCAGCACTCATTTTTTCCCGCCGCCGCAAGCACACCGTATACACCAGAAAAGTCGAGGAGATTACTCGCGCTCATAGACGTTGTGCATGCATCGAAAAAAACAAGGCACGCGCGTCGTCAATGACAGCGAGCTTAGCTCGCCGAATAACAGCGTAGCAACATCGTCAAAAACAGTGCAGGTATCGTCAATGACAGCACCGCTCGCTTTCTGCACTGTCGTTGACCATGCGATCCCCTTTCCGTGTATGCGTGGACCTCGCTTCCTCCGGCTTCTTGTGTTTAAAATTGTTTAAATAATTGTCTTTTTTATTGTTGCACGTCTACGTAATTTCATAATATGCGTCGACACATATCCCCCGCCTACTTGGGTTTAAAAATTTTTTAAATCATCATTTTGCTTTTTTTCATGTTTGCATGTCTCCCTTATATGCGTGGACCTCATATCCACGCCTACTATGGTTTAAAATTGTTGATATTTGGTTAACATTTCAAGAGATTATCTTCATTTGTTTTTTAGAAAAAAATTATTTTAGAAAAAATTTGCGTTTTCGTTGTCGCACGATAACAAGAGTAAAACTTATCCAATCGTCCTGAAATTTGGCACAGATGTAACTTTTATATATCTTCAGATCGAGTTCGTTACCCAAAAAGATCGGTTCATTACAAAAAAAGATATTTGACGTTAAACATTTTTTAAAAAAATTTTCAAATCGCGTTTTCTCAGAGAATACTTGATTTATCGACTTGAAATTTTAACCACTTATTAAACTCTTTGTAAAATATAAAACTGTATAATAATAATTGCTTTTTAATGATAAAAAATAGAAAGAGTAAAAATTAAAAGTCACAAACCATTTAACATAGTCTCACCGTACAAAATAAAGTATTCAATTTTAAATATTGGAATTAAAAATTAATTAAAGGAATCAGTAAATTAAGTTTGAGGAGGAAGCTACGTGCCAATGAATTGGCAGCGGGTTTTTACAATGTGGTTGTAATGTAGTTCAGATTTAACAAAAACGTAGTAAAATATTCATGAAATTTGTAATTGTACAACTTTTCAAAGTAGTAAATTTACCGTTGTCTAGTGGAAAAGATGATATTTAATTTTACGAATCAACTGTAAATCTACACGGGGTTTTTTACAGTGTACATATATGAGAAAATTTTCTGGAAAAAACTTTTAATTTTTTAAATGTACAATAATGTGTAAAAATGTATAAAAATGTATATAACTATATACACGGTGACACATTTTAATCGCCGCACCCGGATTTCTCGGAACCTAAGCCAGATAGAGAAAAATGGTTCAGACAAAAGTTATAGGGGACAAAGGGGGCTACATAATGGCGCTAACGTCTTTGACCTTGAACTCGACCTTTGAGGTTATTTCAAGGTCAAAGTGGTTTTTTCATATGGAAACACCTAGTTTTGACCCCGGATTCGGAAAGAGCGGGAAATTTTACGTTAAAAATCATATTGAGAAAATTTTCCAAGGTCATTTCAAGGTCAAATCTAGGTAAAACTCAGAAAAGTCTGTTTAAAATCGTTTTTTTCCATGAACCACAGGCTAAGCTGGTTCAAATTGATCGTAGGCTTAATAGACGAACCCAAAACTTACACATCCTAGTAAACAAAACTCAAACTCGCACATCCTAACCACATACACTTCATGCCCTCACATGCTGAACTATTACACCCCGGTCCCACAAACATACCCCACACCCCCCAGTCCCACACATCCCTACCCCACGCATGCTAATCCCATACACCCCAAACCCACACATCCTGAACCCTGAAAATTTGTTCTCAAAGGCAAAATGATTTTTTAACGGAAACTTTAAGATCGTTGAAGCTTCTGGTATAAATGTATTAACCTTACTTTTTGCGCTACCCAGAAACAACGACGTGGACGTAATAAGGATTGTTTCCTTTGGGGTGCTTAATTAAGATCCGGTTAACTGGCCTGCTTGCTCACCCGATCTTACATCACCAGATTTCTATTTATGGGGGTATTTAAAAAATGCTGTTTTTGAGCAACAACCCACTACAAGAGCAGATATGCAGGATAGGATTCGTCGAGCATGCGCTGCCATTTCGAGACAAACTTTGCAGAACACAGTTCGCCATTTTCAAAGGCGTTTGACTATGTGCCTTGAAGCAAATGGGCGTCATTTCGAACACTTGCTTCGATAAATACAAATTTATGTACATTAGTGAGAGGCGAGGGGACTCACTATAATCAAGAACCCCGAACAGTGAGAGGCAAGGGCACTCACTTTAATTAAGCACCCCAAAGGAAACAATCCTTACTACGTCCACGTCGTTGTTTCTGGGTAGCGCAAAAAGTAAGGTTAATACATTTATAACAGAAGCTTCAACGATCTTAAAATTTCCGTTAAAAAATCATTTTGCCCTTGATAAAATTTTTCAGGGTTCAGGATGTGTGGGTTTGGGGTGTATGGGATTAGCATGCGTGGGGTAGGGATGTGTGGGACTGGGGGGTGTGGGGTATGGTTGTGGGACCGGGTGTAACAGTTCAGCATGTGAGGGCATGAAGTGTATATGGGGTTAGGATGTGCGAGTTTGAGTTTTGTTTACTAGGATGTGTAAGTTTTGGGTGTGTGGGTTCCTTTATTAAGCCTACGATCAATTTGAACCAGCTTAGCCTGTGATTCATGGAAAAAAACGATTTTAAACGGACTTTTCTGAGTTTGACTTAGATTTGACCTTGAAGTGACCTTGAAAAAAATTTCTCAATATGATTTTGAACGTAAAATTTCCCGCTCTTTCTGAATCCGGGGTCAAAACTAGGTGTTCCCATATGAAAAAACCATTTTGACCTTGAAATAACCTCAAAGGTCGAGTTCAAGGTCAAAGACGTTAGAGCCATTATATGGCCCCCTTTGTCCCCTATAACTTTTGTCTGAACCATTTTTCTCTATCTGGCTTAGGTTCCGAGAAATCCGGGTGCGGCGATTAAAATGGGTCACCGTGCATATAAATGGTTTCTCATATAAAATGTCCGAAAACTAATGATTTTATACGGTTCTATACAGTTTCTTACAGTTTTGTACAATTTCTTACGGTTTTCTACATTATAAATGGTTTCTCATATAAAATGTCCGAAAACTAATGATTTTATACGGTTCTATACAGTTTCTTACAGTTTTGTACAATTTCTTACGGTTTTCTACATTTTTGTACTTTTCTTTTTTTCATTCGAGTATATTCTAAAATATCATGGCAAAATTCATTAAATGTAGTGGTATGCATCCAATATTGCATGAACAAATAATTAAGCATGGTCAAAACAAAAGGGGCGTATTTGAAAGTATAAATATAACATAAAAAGAACATCTCGTCGCCTGAGAGGAAGAACCTTCCAACTCAGCTCAGCGCGTAAGAACGTGCCAACTCGGCTCGGCACGTAAGAACGTGCAAACTCAGCTCGGCGCGTAAGAACGTGCCAACTCGGCTCGGCGTGTAAGAACGTGCCAATTCAGCTCGGCGCATAAGAACGTGCCAAGTCGGCCGAGAACGTAAGAACATGCCAACTCGCCGCACGCCGTTTAAAAATTTTGGAGTTGACTGTACTAAACTACTAATATATGTATTTAGTAGACGAGTTTTAATTAGCTAAACTCGATTCTGAGATCTACATTATTGTATGACTGTACGTGTTGTGTTTACGTGTCACAATTAGTATGGAATAATGTTTATTTTAGATTCAATAGGATCTACACACGGCGAAAAAATTTTATGTCGACATGCATATATTTTCATAGAAAATTACCTTAACAGTTGTTCAATCGAGAGAAAAACTTCTACTTCATTTTAGTATAGCTTCACAAGTGTTTTTATCTACATATTTCACAATTATATTTTTGCTATATTTATTATAATTAAATTATAAAAACAATTTTTTCCAAAAATTTCTACCTATGTACAATATGTACATAAATCGTTACGTTTAATTAATTTTATGTAAATGTTAATATAGTAAATTATAATAGAATTTGAAACTAGCTGTAAAAAAAAGGTTCATTTATTATTATTTATATTTATTTATATACATTATAAAAATGTTTGTTTGAAAATTATTGTAATGTTCAACATTAGTATTCGGATACAAACTCGTATTATAGAGATTGTTTAGTATATTTTCATCAATTATATTGGTATAATTATATCAAAAGTAGATAAAAGTATAACAATTTTTGATAGTATAAAAAAATCACGTGATCACCAACTGATCAAGATGCAGCATATGTAGACGAGACAAAGTATCTCTCAATATAAAGTGTGGCGTGGTGTTGTATAAGACTGCGGTTCATGAATTAGTGGGCCCGGGTTCGATTCCAGGTCTCGGCGTCTTTCATATTAATATAAAAAATTATTCCTAATGCAGTTTCATAATGGAACTATGTGTCGATAATGTAGGTGTGACAAAAATATTGTTCATCGTGAATTTCTCTTACTATTCAGTAAAGTAAAAACTTGTGAAGTTATACTAAAATGAAGTAGAAGTTTTTCTCTCGATTGAACAACAGTTAAGGTAATTTTCTATGAAAATATATGCATGTCTATATAAAAATTTTTCGCCGTGTGTAGATCCTATTGAATCTAAAATAAACATTATTCCATACTAATTGTGAGAGTCATACAATAAAATAGATCTCAAAATCGAGTTTAGCTAATCAAAACTCGTCTACTAAATACACATATTAATAATTTAGTACAGTCAACTCCAAAATTTTTAAACGGCGTACGGCGAGTTGGTATGTCCTTACGTTCTCGGCCGAGTTAGCACGTTCTTACGCGCCGAGCCGAATTGGCACGTTCTTACGCGCCGAGCCGAGTTGGCACGTTCTTACGCGCCGAGCTGAGTTGGCACGTTGTTACGCGCCGAGCCGAGTTGGCACGTTCTTACGCGCCGAGCTGAGTTGGAAGGTTCTTCCTCTCAGGCAACGATGTACTCTGAACCTTGTTTTAAAGCATTATCTATATTTTTGTTTTGAGGTGGTCTTACACCTAAAAATGTTTTAACATAAAATTTTTTTTATTGTATTTTTCAATTATATGTTATTCTGAACCTAAACAAACTAGTTTGGATCAAACATTAACAAAATTTAATATGATATGTCATAAGGAGCTTACTATCTTTAATGCCCAGGCGTAAATAATGATTAATAAGAATATATAATTTTTTATAATTTTTAAAAAAGTTTATAATTGTTAATAACTGTTTATAAAAGTAGGATTTGAGACTATAGTAACAATTTATAAAAGTTATCGACAGTTTTTTTCTGTTATGAGCAGCTAAAAAAGTTTATAACAGTAATAAACTTTTATTTACTTTTTTGTGCCGCAGCGCATAACCATAAAATCAATCTATAAAAAGTTATTATCTGTTATAAACTTTTTTTATTTAATAATAATAGTTATTAATAGTTTCAAAAAGTTTATTAATTATTCACTTTTTGTAAGAAAGAAATTATGGATACTCCAAAATACTAATAATTATTAATTTCAATTTTACGAATTAGTAAACATTCGTAAAAGTTATTATCAGTTACTAACTTTTTTTACTGATCAAAGATTCAAATTTTTACGACGATACAAAAAAATTATAAAAGTGAATAACTATTTATAACTATTTATAACAGTTTTAAACTTTTATAAAAGTCTCAAATCCTGACTTTATAATCTGCTAATATCAATTATAAACTTTTTTGAACTTTTATTATAGAAGATCATTTCCACTGGGGAATGACGAAAAAATTGATTTTCTTTTTTATTTTGCCTTTTTTTATGCTTATACGCTTTTGATAAGAAAACGTTTACTTAAATGTGTTTTAAAATATCAATAACATTATTTAAGCCATATTAGTATAAGGATAATAAAATAATTAAATTTATATACGAAATTTATTATAAATATAAAAAGAAATAAACCATATTATGGAATTCGAAATCCAGTGGAATCGTCTTGTGACAGCAATTTACTATATGAGTACGCCCTTTTGTGTGTATATATATATATATATATATATATAATATATACACTTATCGGGGTTTATGTAGCCCAAGACTGTATATTAGTACCTACAGCCCAGAGTTCCCTATGGCAAGTGACTAAAGAAATAATGAACCCTGGGGTTATAGACTCGAGGTCGGGCCGTATAAACCCCTATATTTAGAAATATTATGAAGCCCGGGCTGCATAATCAAAATCGGGCTCGATAAACCCCTATTTATAAAAAAACGGGCTTTATAAACCCCTTTCGAGAAATGTATAATATATATGTACATTATATATATATATATATATATATATATATATATATATATATATATATATATATATATATATATATATATATATATATATATATATATATATATACACGCAGACTGTTACGGGGCAATATTTTAATTATTAATTTATTAATTTTTAATTTTATCAATTTATTGTTAAAACCGCAACGAGTGTTAAATCCATTGTAGCTTGCTATTGCACAAAGACAATTAAGAAATAAGAATTGCGCGATGACCAGGAATCGCTGCGCTAGCAGGGCAATGGCACTGATCTGGCGCGACGACCGCGAGGAAATGCATACGAGCGCAAGGAGAACAGGCGCCGCGCTGGATCAGTGGCAGCACCTCCCGGCCATCTCTCGCGCTCTCTGCCTTGCCTGCGTTCGTATATGAAATGAGAGTGAGAGAGGGACAGCGAACGTTTGTAGTGGGAGGGAATTTTCGCGGGTCCGAGGTGTCCTGCCCGCGAGAATCTCTCTGCTCCGACAGTCGAAAATTATTAGCGAAAAGAATAAATTGACTCGCTCCTAATCGCGATCACCAGGATAGTTTTAAATCAATAGGTTAGTTGAATAAAGAATTATAATACTTTTTAAATTCAAAGACGCGTATTGTGAAAATTTGAAGAAATATTATTAATATAAAATCAGAAAGAGTAAAATACATTGTTATAGAGTAAATAATAAATACTTTCTCAATTGATATAAAAAGAGACCTACCTATCAATCGAAATACAAGGAGAAATATTAGCGGAGCAAAATATAGACACATATGCGTATTTGGATACTATTGGACGAATAATATTGTAAAAGGGAATTTGGATCCTCTTTGTAAACACAAGGCCTCAATAAAAAGGATAAAACGCATTCTTTATAACCGAAGCAACTCAAAGGAATTATTTTAATTATACCCCTAACTATTCCCGATCAAGCAGGACCAGAAAAGGTAAGAGGGTTTGTCGTATATTTTATGACTGTGAATTTCGCGTTACAATCATACTTCGTCTCGGGACTATAATAGTTGCACCGCGTGGCGATAACTTATTATGAGTTAACCATCTTACCGGGGAGGTGGTCGTAATGGTTTCTTTAAATGAGCATTAAAAGTTCGGATAAAATACACAATGAACTGATATTAACTATCTGATTTGTAAATCGGTCTTGGTTAGTCGCTAATTTAGTATAATAATAATCCATTAATTCAAATGTGGTTTTCTGATAAACATTAATTAATATTATATTAAATAATTAATTATATATTGAATTTTCGTGCAATTACTGGAGACGTTCTTTTTCTATTGGATTAATATCTTAAGGTTAGCCCGAATTGGGATAAATTTATTTACGCTTATATTAAATTTTCATTTGTTTATTTATTAACAATCTTAATTAACAATTTTTCCCTCGAAATATAATTACCCGTCATTATATCGGTATTATAGATATGTTCTTATAAGCATGTTAATGTACGTACGCATCTATTATTATTAATTTAATTGATCACTAACTATATATATATATACTGTATTTATAATTACTAGCCATAGCCCGGGTTTCACTTCGTGCAGTAGGTAGTTGGGAGGATGCATCATAGCATGCATTGTCAAAACCACTGAAAATCGAAGCGTACGACCCGTCGAGAATTAGGTTTTACTAATCCATTAACATTCCTAAAGGATTTAAGGAGAGGGCAAGGAGTCCCCGCAGAATTTTCACTGACACGGCACTGACTATCGGCGCGGGTACCGGCGACTACTGTATACGTTCCTGACTCCCGAGAACGGGCGAAATTCAAACGTGAATGTCGCGAACTTCAAACGAAGATAGTAATACAAGATAGTAATACAAGACTCAGAATAGGCGTAAGGCCCCAACAATTTTACGGAGGGGTTTCGAGTACATAATATATGAAGTTCTCTAAATACCGTTTATTAATCGCCTCGTCGGTTTATCAGGTCAGATATTCCAAATATTTTTGAACCTCACGCTCTCGTACCAACCCTTCACGGTAGATAGAGATGCTCCGCGCGATTCCAGAGTTAAAGGCAATTTATCGATCCTAGTGTTGCGTTACAACTATTGGAAATCGTAACGCATTGAAAGTTGTTAAATTTATTCGATTGGATCCCCTAAGAATATTTATTCATTCTTACCTGAAAGGAACTCCAAACCTATCTTGGTCACCCTTACTCTCCCATATGAGTAAGGCTGCGGTTAACCTCATGTTTATGTTAATCTCGAAATATTAAGGGAAAATAAATATGGACTCATTACCCAATTGAACACCATTTATTATTTTGTCTATATTAGTTATAATTAATTAAGTTACAATATGCGATGAGCGCTCGTATTCGGATCTTGATTTCCTTACTGATTAGATTGATAGGGTATGATACGCATGTAAAACCCGCGCGGGTCAACAACAATCGGTCATTAATAGGTAGAAATCATCGACCGGATTCCTAAAGGTCCATATAATGCCCTATTTTCGGCGCTGCCTATCGTCCCAGTCAGCGGATCGGTCACCCCCGTACAGTCATGGGAGACCTCATGTAATTAAATGACAAAAGGAAATAGAGGAGGGGAGGATTATAACGGTTCCGATAAGGGTAAGAGAAAGACGAAATGCGGCGCTCTCTATTTTATTAGGGAAGCGTTCGTGTCTTCTCCTTTTGTTAGTTCTTATTTATTTTATCGTCGATTTCTCTGTACACAGTGCTGGAGACTGAGATATACTGAGAAAGCCAATCGAAGGCGGCCAGGCTCTCGCCGAGCGCTGTTGCACTAGGGCGCAGTGAGTGCGAAGCACCGCACAAAGAGGAGAGGCCGATAGCTGCGGCGTGCAGGTATACTTATGCACAGTACGGGCGAAGCACAGCACAAAGAGGAGAGGCCGATAGCTGCTCCGCGCGCGCTGTACTTGAGCGCGCCTAGTGCAAAGCACCGCACAAAGAGGAGAGGCCGATAGCTGCGGCGCGCAGGTATACTCCGGCACAGTACGGGCGAAGCACCGCACAAAGAGGAGAGGCCGACAGCTGCTGCGCGCGCGCTGTACTTGAGCGCGCCTAGTGCGAAGCACCGCACAAAGAGGAGAGGCCGATAGCTGCGGCGCACACTCCTCACGCACTGACGTGATGGGAAAAAAGGGAAAGGCTAGGAAAACTAGGTGTGAGGGAATAGATTATCTCAACCAGAAGGAGGGGAAGGGACTCCCAACGGTACGAGGGGCGCGTCACGATTACCCTGGACCTATCCAGTTGCCGATCTAAACTCATAAAATATCGATAATTATAACAATGCGCACATGTATTCTTAATGGTACGATAGTTTCATTAACCCTTACAACGCCGTTACGGGTGATTCAAGAGATTATAGGCAATTTTAGTGAGAGGGTGCAATATAATAACTATTACGTTAATCCGATCGAACGTCTTTATCAATAGGTTATAAGCGCGGTGTTTGTTATGTAGATATACGTATATGAACCCAAGTGTTATTCGGAAAATTCGAATTTTCACAATTTTGAGGTCGCGCTAAACTCACTAATTTAGAATTAGGTATGCATATGAGGAAATCCACGGAACCTTTAACTGTTTTGATACTTTTTTCTTAACGTAATTTATTGCTGCTATTAGTTGAGCGTGCGAAGCACATAAACGAGACAAGGTGTAAAATCTTCAATTTTTACGTAGAAAACCAGTCTGGTAATCCATATTAGTGTGCCACGCATGCTCAAGTCTGGGGATGTAAAAAACTGTCGAAAAAAGTCCACTTTTTGGAAAAAGTGGAAAAAGTGGACTTCTTTCGACAGTTTTTTACATTCCCAGAGTTGAGCATGCTTGGCACACTAATATGGATTACCGGACTGGTTTTCTACGTAAAAATTGAAGATTTTACACCTTGTCTCGTTTATGTGCTTCGCACGCTCAACTAATAGCAGCAATAAATTACTTTAAGAAAAAAGTATCAAAATAGTTAAAGGTTCCGTGGATTTCCTCATATATATATATTATATATATACACATGCGTACATATAGATAAGTGTAAATACATATATACTTGTAATATACTCTTGAAAATTAAAATTAAAATGATGTAATATAGTAAGAACCAAATCTAATAAAATGAACTGATAATAATTGTGGACGATGAACTAATGAAAGTTTCCGTGATTATATTCAAAAGTATATTTCGGGATATAGATACATACACGCATGCATACACACACACACACACACACACACACACACACACATACACACACACACACACACACACATATATTAACGGAATTTTACATATATCTTATAGCAGAAATGTGTCGCTAATTAATATGTATGTTATATAAAATATTACCTCGATATTCCTTACACGAAACTCCTCTTTAGTTCGGACGTTTGATCCAATTTTATTTGTATTTTGTACTTTCAAAAAGTGCACTTCACAATCAAGACGAGACGGTTCAATTTTACAATATATGGAATTCACAAAGATTAACTAAATAATTTTATTTCTAATTCACAAGGTCGATATCGACTATTCACTTGTTTATTTTATGCGATATTTATTATCTATAGTACTACACTATTTAATCAAGTACTGTGGAAGGTCGAATATACTAATGCGAATCTGTCTGTCTAAACGCTCGCTCGACACTCTCCTTGCTTTTTTCGAAAACTCACGCGCAAAAGCCCGCTTTCTCCGTTCGGTGCCCCCCTCTCACGCATTCGCGCTCTTTCTCGCACTCCCACGCTCATGGGAGTCGGTAACCACGCGGCCCCGGGACGTGCTGCCCCCGCTGCAGTTACGGCCGCGTTGATCGGCTCTCCGGGCGCGTGCGACGCTACCTGTTGCCACGTGGTCAGCATCTCGTGCATGGCCTGACTACCTCCCCCACGAGCGTGAACGGAAAAAGGTATCATATTTCCCAAACTACGCGATAAGAAAAGAATGAGTTGCTTGTGGCGATCGTATATTCGACTCACAAGGAACGCATTCTTTTCTTTGGCAACGTTATTACACTATGGTTCAAAGAAAAGTCGAAAATTCTCTCCCATCACGTAACACCTAGGTAGGGAATGATAGACGTCCCAGAGCGACGACCAAAATTTTTATGTTTGTCACTACGTAGAGGCTAACCTAACCTCTCACGTAACACACACACACACGCACGCACGCATGCACGCACGCACGCACGCACGCACGCACGCACGCACGCACGCACGCACGCACGCACGCACGCATACACACACACATATATATATATGGAATACTTAATTTATAACGCAATAGAAAGGAGATGGCATCAATTACATAATAGAATTAATTTAAATTGCTCTGAATTCATTAAAGTTATAACGTTTATATTAAATAATAATTTTTTTCAGTTTAATAGAAAATTTTACAGACAAACCTTTGGCTGTGCTATGGGCAACCCTTTAAGCTCTATTTTATCTGATATAGTCATTGAGGATCTTGAATTATAATGTACCAATAAGTTTAAATCTAAACCGTTGTTTTACTTTCGATATGTCGATGACATTGTATTATGTATTCACAAAAATGATATACAACACACTTTGAATGTATTTAATTCTTACGATAAAAATATACAATTTACTGTCGAGAGATCACAAAATAACAGCATTAGTTTCTTAAATGTTAAAATAAGTATTAATAAACATAGAGATATTATAACCAATTGGTATAGAAAACCTACATTCTCTGGGAGATATTTAAACTTTAATTCGCACCATCTGTTGAGTAACAAAATTGCGATAATTTATTGTCTTGTTGATCGTGCAATAAAGTTATCTCACAGCTCATTCCATAAGCAAAATATTTCCTTTATAAAACATGTTTTAAAATACAATAATTATCCACCTGATCTAATCAATTTCCACATAAAGAAAAGACTAAAAAAGATTCACTCTACAATTAACCTTTCTCGTAATGATATTAACGACAACAAGACATTTATATGTTTACCATTTATCAAAGAATTAGAAGGTTTCATAATAAATTTCTTTAAAAGACTTAATACAAATGTTGTTTTTAGTATGAATAGCAAACTCAACAATATTATAGTATTAGGAAAAGATAAGAATATAAAATTTAATAATTCTAATGTTATTTATAAAATTAATTGTGACAATTGTAATGCCTCGTATATAGGACAGACTTGTAGACGTTTAGGCGTGAGAATTAAAGAACATCAAAGTAAATATTCTGAGGAAGACTCGGCTTCGCCTCGGGCGCCAACTTCACGCAGTGGCGGAACTTCAACTTTCGTCACTTGTACCGTAATATACTATTAGCATCTTTGAATGCATCTTGTAGAATTTTTCCGATTTCAGTATAATCATAATCACCGTCATTCCAAGATAGTCTATGATAGCAAAGTTCTGACCACAAATTTTCACGTTTGTACTTGTCTGTTAGTCTTCACCACGGAAACGGTGGTTTGAAGAGTAGCACTACAGGCACATCGTCATCGTTGAGAGACACGAAAACCAACTCTTTCAGAATGAAATCATTGCCAGGCCTTTTAAAGCCCTGCATATCCACTGCGTAGTCTATGCTGTACAAAATTTCGCTTCCAATTCCAAATGACGAACGACGAGGAGCCAGAGGCTCGCTCGCCTTATATGCTCCTTAAAGTTTCTGCACGTCGCCGCTTACGAGACTATATTGAACTATACGATCGTACAAGATCAAGCAGTAGGCTGAAGTTCCAGCAGGAAAATTTTCCTTTGCTTCAAATTCTGGACGAATGTCTACAGGGGCGCTCTTTAAGGGTTCATTTTGTTTTGATCAGTCTACTATCAGGGGCATGTAAGTGAGACATTGCGACTTTTTCAACATAGGTTCTGGATCTTTACCATAGTAAGAATTTTGAAAATTAGCGTACATATCGTAGAGCATGGCAAATTGATTACGATTCACATCAAGGTTAAGATTACCATACAGATATGACTGAGAATTGAGAAAGAGTTTTACATTTGTAAGATTGCAATGATCGAACTGGCTAGCATTTGCAGCTCTTCGATCTTTTCGATTAGTTTGAAAACCTAAGATGACAAAACGTTGTTTTTCAAGTTGATTTGATGTTTTAACAGTCCATAGTTGTCTCGACGTAATCGGCAGTAGAGGATACTCGTACAATTCCCACGTGCGAAAACTCATGACAATGGGGCGATCTTTCTCCACGAAATCGAGTAAGCGAATTTTACTACTGTTAGGTGCAACTACATATGGCATTAGCCATTCAATTCTAGATAATTCAATATTAAAGTCCTCGGAACCCTCTGCATTGTCTACTCTTATAGTTGTTTGTTTAACGGCGTTTAAGTCGCTTCTCGATCTCATGAGAACGAGTTCATGCTTTACATTTACTACAATTTTACGATAACACTCTGCGAAGCCAAAAATTAGGCCATTGGAATCGATACATTACAGTAACCAGCATCATCGATTATCTTTTGTGTTTTTTCTACATCGATCCAGCCCGCATTTTCAATGATGAAACTCTGAGTCGGATTGAGTGACACCCAGCTTTTCATGAGAGTGGTTAAACCAACATTTTTACATTTGTCTATCTCAATAGTATTCAACTCATATCTGGTTTCTTTAAACAAGTGGCAAATGGCATTGTTCCCAAGTTTTGTATTTTTAGTGAGAGTATTATTAGCTTTAACCAATCGCCCGCATATATGTAACGCACTGCGGGATGGTAGGAGGCATAAATCTTGATGTTGAATAGATATGCGTATTTCATCGCTGTTGTTGAATGTTGCTGTATACAGTTGGTGAGCATAAATCTCGTAGTGCACTATGGATTCATCGAAAGTTACAGGTGTCTGTATGCTTAGAATTTTTTCCATTTCGTTGAAAGCAGCAAAAGATGATACAAGTTATCTTCCACCAAGTACTACTTTTAAGTCTAGACTTTTTAGTTTTTGTATGCTCTGACGTGTTAGTGCCTTCACAGTTCGTTGATGACTGATGCGCGGTGGGCATGTTTCTCTGCTTATATAGTTTTTGTTGTAAATGATTTCCATTATGACTGACGGATATGTAATCTTATAGTTATAACTTCTCCGCGGAAATTTACTAAATCTCCGTCTTGATCGACGATACGTACTTGTAAATGATCTATACGCTTTACGGCAATCGGCAGGTAAATGACGTGCGAGGGGACTTCGATGATTTTATACCCCGGAGGTACTGTAGGAAAAAACTCGTGAATTGTGTGTACTTTTCGATTGTTTATATATGCTCTTGAAGTTATATTACACTCGACACGCAAAGCGTTGATTTTGAGAATTGTAACAGGTAAATCTGAATTATGGACAACGTTCGGTTCGAGAACACGTCTGGTGAAGCCCAGTAGACGACCGAGAGAATCTTCGGGTCGAAAATCTATAGGTACACCGCACTTGATTGTACAGCGAAGAGTATTATTATTTGACTTTAAATTGTAAGTAATGTCGTTATGCATTAATTTTTTACGAAGGAATTTGTCAATATCCTTAATTTCGTAACTTTCTACTGGTAAAGTATAAACGCTTTTACCTACGTAAATTACTTATTGTTGTTAATGTCTATATTGGGGATTGAATTAAATGTTAAAAGTTCTACAAGCCCTAAAACGTAATTTTTGTTTGGCGATAGCTCGATTGATGAAAAATACTGTGCTTCTAGTGTAGAAGACGTACCTGAAAGTGTCAGAGTTAATGAATCTTCCATGGCAGCTTAACTCAGAATAATGCAATGCTTCTCTTACCTCTCCTTATACAGCCCCACACAAGAATTTTAGACAGCGGTATCCGCAATCGTATGTGTCAAAATCTTGATATCTTTCATGATTATATTTAACTTCGTCAACCCCGAGATATAATATTAAATCTAACGGAACGCGGAGATCACCAAAATTATCGAAATATACAAGATTTTTGCCTCTTTTTCTATATGCAACCCAGTGTGTCCCAGGGCCGCTAGCATAATCTAGATTAACTATAGCGGATTCACTATAGCGCGGTCAAGAAGCAGGTAATGCATTTCTCATAAATACTCCCCGAAAATTAGGTATTTTTAAAAGTTTTGCATATTTTAATATGTCAACATTGGTAAGTGCGCACTGAGGTAATTTTATTTGGTCAAACTTTTTTTTTTAAATGAAGACCTAATCCAACTTTATGTGGTTTAAGATACAAACCATTGCCCAACGCTACACTTTCCAAAGTTTTGTTATATCTTTTATTTTCTTCCAACTGCTGCTTAGCCGCTTTTGCATCGTTTACGGCTTTCATTATTCCAGCAGCTCCACCAGCTAGACCGTCAGTTGCACTAAAACCTGCAAATAGAGGTATGAGAAATGGCAACATACCACCTCTTTTCGAGGGCACTAGTAAAATGCGAGGAATTTTAATATTCTTTTTACCTCCAGCGTATTTAGCAGCGTTCCGAGCTTTTTTCAAAGCTGATCGTATGACTGTTAGATCTCAGTTGCTTGGCGTTGATTTAAAGGCACCAGCTTTGATAATTTTTTTCAAGGGAACTTGGTTTCTTTTCTTTTTTCTCAAACCCATTCCCAATTTAGATTTTCTAGCGTTATTTTGCTTTCTTTTTTTACTTCTCTTCTTTAAATCCATGCCAAATCTAGATTTTAATTTCATAGTATTAGTCACCGCGTATGCAGCTGCTTGTTTACCAAAATTTGCGTCTTTTGATTTAACTCGATTCCAAGCTTTCTCAGCTAAAATTTTGTATGCGGTGTTCCTCGCTTGAACGTTTTCACGATTTTTAGAATAAGCTATATCGTGCTCTTTACAAGAAACGTCTAGGGGATTAATTACAAGATCACCTCCTGCTAAACGTTTTGCCAACTTAGTGCCTGGACCGCAGCACTGATAACCGGGTACGTGAAGCTCAAATGGAAGTTTATTGATAATTTTGTTAACTAAATCGCGTCCGCGTTTGTTAATGATCATCACTCTTCGAAAGTCAACAACAGACAACAGACAACTGATGATGAAAGCTATATAAGGCCGCTATTTATACTAATAGCAATCAGTCGTGATTTGGTTTTCATAGAGTAAAGATCATGAACTTTAAACAGCAAACAGTGAAGCTACCAACAGAAAATTTTGACGCGCTTGAAGAACATGATAAAAGAGCAAAGCGACATTGCGATTTACTTCCTGATAGTATATGAGCCGTCTTCTGCGGCCCGTCAAACTGTGGAAAAACAAATAGTTCACTTGCTCTCATAACACATCCTAATGGCGTTAGATTTGAAAACGTATACGTCTACTCTAAGTCTCTCAATCAGCCAAAATATAAATATTTTTCGTTCAGAGAGCACGACGCAGTTGTTGATCCCGATCACGCACTTCCAAATTCTATCATCATATTTGACGATATTGCTTGCGAAAAACAAGATAATGGTAGAGCCTATTTCTGCATGGACAGACATAAGAAGGTTGATTGTTTTTATCTATGCCAAACTTATACTCACATTCCTAAACATCTCGTCAGAGATAATGTAAACTTACTTGCTATTTTTAGACAAGATGAGGTAAATCTAAAGCATATCTACGACGATCATTTTAATACCGATATGACTTATAAACAGTTTAAAGAATTGTGCTCTAAGTGTTGAAGAGGTGATAAGCATAGTTTTCTAGTAATCGATAAAGATAGAGGTATATATGATGGCAGATTTCGCAAGGGCTTCGACAGTTTTGCTATAAATATAACATGCACATAGGTGACAATCACCAGTTTCTGACTGAACGTTGAAACGACAACATAGCTGACTTTGAACGAGAAAAAAACTTGCTTCGTCAACTCGTTAAGGCACGAGTTGCTATTAAACGCAAATATAGAATACTAAAATTTGGGAAAGCAATGCCGAAAAGATTTTAAATGAAACTTTTAGACCAATATTTGATCATCTGCAAAAACTTGTAACTCAGAAAAATAAAACCGTTGAACAAAGTACTATCGAAGATAACACCGTCGAACAAAGTACTATCGAAGATAACACCGTCGAACAAAGTAGCGTTAAACAAAATGAAAGTTTTGACAGTGAGTTTAATGATACGATACAGAATACCCACGAGACATCTTTCGAAACCGCAGGTAGTGATAACGATGATGACTCTGATTAATACATCAAGTCCCTGAAGCTCAATCAACCCCAGTATCTTGATAAAATTTATGGAGTACGAAATGAAAAGGGTGAATTTTTTGTTAGTAATTTACCGATTAGCTTTTATAATAATAAAATTAAAGTTAATGGAGTAGGATACCCGAAAACTACCGGATTACTCGAGTTACTCATAGCGAAATAACCAAATAAAAATAATATAAGTTCAGATGATTTGAAAAATTATTTATTGTCTGGTCATAAAAGGCGATATGACAAGAACGAAAGGATTCGTGTTCATAATAGTAATAAATTTAATAATATTATTGCTCCAATGTTCAATATAACCTCGAAAACAATTACTGGAGAATCGATTAATGGTGGCTCATTGCCTCGTTATAAAATTGCAAAAAAGCGTACTGCTTTAGACTACGTCTACTGGGACGATTCAAACGAGCTCGTTGACCGTCTTCAATTATTAACAGCTGAAAGATCTGCAGGAAATCCAAGTCATGTAAACGAGATACACTCTATAATTGAAGAACTGCGCGAAGCAGTCTATATACATATATTAAGCGCACACGAATAAACGAATCATTCTTAAAATGAGCGTTGACGTGTTTGGACGTAACCTTGGAAAAACCGAAGGTAGTCGAGGGCCACCAGGCGTTGGCTTTAAAGTCACGACTGACGGCCACTACGACATAGAAAATAAAAAATTATCTAATGTTGCCGATCCTCAAGAACCGAGCATTGTTGTTAGTTTAGAGACTCTACGAAACCTTATTCAAATAGAAATTCGAGGAATCACTGACATAACTACAAGACTTAGAACTTGTCTGGATCATTTAGATGTAATAGTTGATAATCATAGAGATGAACTTGATGTTCAGATATCTCAAATAAAAGCTGACATTTTGACAATGAAAGAGGCTATGGCACAGCTAATCAATCATTAATTCCACAAGCATGGAACACGAAAGAGTAGTTGAAGAACTTCACAAACCTGCAAGGCGCAACTATTCACGTCGAAAATTTGACGTGCGTGGTTTGGATGAAACTTGGCAAGCAGATCTCGTCAAAATGATTCCTTATGCTCGACATAATAAGGGCTACAGATACCTGCTCACTATAATCGACATTTTCTCCAAATATGCATGGGCTGTTCCTGTGAAGAGAAACACTGGGAAAGATGTCTCAGAAGCTATGAAATCTGTGCTGGTTAAAACTAGAGTACCGAAAAATCTCCAGACCGACAGAGGCAAAGAATTCTATAATGCAGATTTTCAAAGAATTATGGACACATACAAAATTAAATTGTACTCAACCTATAGTAATCTAAAAGCAGCGATATGTGAACGCTTCAATCGCACGCTAAAAAATGCAATGTGGAAAAAATTCAGTTTAAGAGGCAACTACAAGTGGTTAGATATTTTAACTGATTTACTCACAACATATAATAATCACAAACATCGCACTACTGGTGCAAAACCCAAAGATGTAACAACCAGCATCGAAGCAGACATACTACGGAAATTTGTCCATAAATTAACTAAGAAGATTAAGCCAAAATTTAAAATTGGTGATAAAGTCCGCGTGAGCAAGGCAAAAGTAGTTTTCGACAAAGGATACACTCCCAATTGGTCAACGGAGATATTTACTATTACACGGGTAGCTGCTACAAGTCCCTCGACTTACCATCTGAAGGATTATCAAGATCAGCCCTTTTCAGGTGGCTTCTACGAGCAAGAATTGTTAAAAGCCAAGTATCCAGATATTTATCTTGTAGAAAAAGTAATTAAGAAAAAAGGAAGTAAAATTTTTGTAAAATGGCTTGGATTTGATAATTCCCGTAACAGTTGGACTAATAAAAATGATATGTAAAGTTTTTTTTTGTAACATACAAAGGTTAAATAAATAAATAATCATTATTAAGGAACAAAATAAATAATTTTTTATTCAAAAACAATCTTAAAAACTATATATACATTATTTACCACCAAATTGAACAGTGGTACCATTGCATGTTATAATCAGTTCATATTTATTGGCAGCATCTTGTAAAGAGAAGAAGAACTCCTCGTTTTCTTGGAACGCCTTACATACTCTATTTGGTAGGTAAATCTGGAATTCGTCATCTAACACTGCCATGATCTTCATGCCGTATTTAGTCGACACCTCCTTGAATCGAGTGATCAAGAAGTGGTGGCCATTAATCAACTCACTGCCTTTCTTCATTGAAAGTTGTTCTCCACGAGCAATGGCGTTCAACTTCGTTAGATTCATCTGTAATAGAGAGAAAATTCATAAATTTTAACAGTTTAATATTTATAGTTGTAGAGAAAAAATAGTAAATACTAACCTTTATATACGTTCAAGTTTTAAACTTCTTGCTCTGTACGTCGTTGTCCAACGATATCGCTACACTCTTTATTGCTTACTGCTGCTTGAGCGTTTGCTCACTGCTGTTACTGTTGGACTGTTGCTGCTACTGCGGAATGAACTCCTGGCTCTGAAGCTGCTGCTCATATAGTGCTGGTTGCGGCGGCGGCTCGAGCGCTCTTGACAATAGCTCGATCGCTCTTGGCGACAGTGGCGGCTCGAGCGGTTCCCCCACTCCAACACCATCCTCCAATGAGAGCAGCTCCCCCACCATGTAGTGCCCCCATGGTAGGGTGTCTGTTTGACCAGACAATAGATGGCGCCTATCATCGCGGGCACTTAGAGCTACCTTTATTTTCTCTCAGTGTGCAGCACGTGACGACGAGATCTGATATTGGGCTACTCTCGTCTCATAGTCACGTTTTCGCGTAGGCACTTGATATAGTCGTCAAAGTTACACTCGTCCTTCATTAAACCAACGATTTTCTTGTTGGCCCGAGGCTTGTTGAATGGATTGTTTGCTACGTAGTCAGATGTGTCGAATTCATGGATGTCTTCGCGTATGATGTTGTACATGTTGGCGTTGGTCACTTCATATACGAGACTGTCGGTGTCAGTGTAGAGGAGTTTGCAGTTGTCACGATTTTTCATATATTCGTAGTGAAACCGATATAAGAGAGTTTTGGACAAGTCCAAAACAGTTAGTCCAACGTATATCGGCTTTCTGTTGAAGATTTCACTACGCAACAACTGTACCGCCACGAGGTTCTCCTTGAAGATGGCACAACTATGGTAGTTTGGTTCGGCGATGAGAACTTCAGCGCCATATCGTCCAGTCCATTTATTGACGAGCTTGATATCGACATGTTTGCCCTCGTTCCCCATTGTTTTCCCGTAGATAGCATTGTTGAATAACTTGAACAGCATTTTCTCGAATTCATTTTTAGCGTTCTTACGCTTCTCGCTGTTCAAATCTATGTACTTCTTTAGCCATCGACTTTGGTCGAATCGCAAAGTGCGATGAACTTTTCGGAGAATTAGTCCATTCTTCAACGCTTGCTTGAGAGCTCGGTGATGGAGAACATAGCGCTCTTTGTCGTGGAGAGTTATCATCAGCTTCTTCTACTTTGAGCCTGGGGGTGCCATGTGCTCAGAGCAAAAAGGAAGATCCTTACCCCTATAGCACTGAATATTTGAGGAATATTCCCTCAATATTCATTTGCCATTTTCGCAATTTTCACTAATATTCCCTCAACGATAATGAACATGAAAGAAACCCTTAGGGAATATTCCTGCAAACCTTGATGACCGTTTTTCCATTCCTTTTCTAAAATGATCAGGTAGGCTACCTATTATTGTAATATTGCAGGAGTATTCGTACAAGATTAATTAATACTAGACGAATATATAATTAAGTTTCACCAATTTTTCCTCGATTAAGCAGTATTGCAGCAATATTCGTACAAGATTCATCGACACGAGAGGAGCATTCAATATATTCCCCTATAACACTTAATATTGGAGCAATATTGCTTCAATGTTGCTGCGACATATTCGCCATATTCGCTAATATTCCCTTAACGTGTACAGGTAACGTTAGTATTTAAGTTGTTTATTTCACATAGATAAGGCGTAAAATTTTGAGTCCTCATCCCCCATTGCAAACAGGATATAAAAAACAAGGCAAGCCTTGTAAATCGTACTCTTCGTAAAGAGTCATTTGATCGGTTGAATTTCACGGCTTCTATACTCTCGGCCATTCAGTGTACCTACAGAAAGCGCTATCGGCGCTCCGCATAGCGGTGATAAAGGGAAACTTGTGATGGGCGGCTCTCGATATGCAAGCTTCGGCTATTTATCCGCCATGCGGCGTACCGGTAGTGCTTTCTGTGGTTACACTGGATGGCCGAGAGTATATAAGCCGTATAATTCAACCGTTCAAATGACTCTTTACGAAGAGTCCGATTTACAAGGCTTGCCTTGTTTTTTATATCCCGTTTGCAATGGGGGATGAGGACTCAAAATTTTACGCCTTATGTATGTGAAATAAACAACTTAAATACTAACGTTACCTGTATACGTTAATGGAATATTAGCGAATATGGCGAATATGTCGCAGCAACATTGAAGCAATATTTCTCCAATATTAAGTGTTATAGGGGAATATATTGAATGCTCCTCTCGTGTCGATGAATCTTGTACGAATATTGCTGATGCAGCACTGCTTAATCGAGGAAAAATTGGTGTAATTTAATTATATATTCGTCTAGTATTAATTAATCTTGTACGAATATTCCTGCAATATTACAATAATAGGTAGCCTACCTGATCATTTTAGAAAAACAATGGAAAAACGGTCATCAAGGTTTGCAGGAATATTCCCTAAGGGTTTCTTTCATGTTCATTAACGTTGAGGGAATATTAGTGAAAATTGCGAAAATGGCAAATGAATATTGAGGGAATATTCCTCAAATATTCAGTGCTATAGGGGTATGCTCATCGTGGAGGGTCTCAGGGTACTCCAAATCAACTTCGAGAATGTATCCATAGGGGTGATCATCGGGAACATTGAAGAAGTCAGGTTGCCTGACGCCATCTACCGACTTGAAGCCACCAGAGGGTAGGGGCTCTGTCATTGCCCATCCATACAAGTTATTAACATCCAAGTACATAAGGTACTTCTCATCCTCATCAGGCTGATACTGCTCTCCCATGTATGGATTATTCGCTTTCGCATAGCGATTGCAGCACTGACTTATACCTCCACGTATACCGCGTTCGATGAACATCAGCATATCAATATCGGTCAGAAGCTCCAGTTTCACCTATAATAATGATAATAGATAGTATTTTATAAATATATTCAATTAATATATTACCTGTGTATATTTGAGCATGGCATCCCACGTCAAGCCAGGTGTCGTATAGTAATGAGCTGCATCCAAGCCATAAGCTTCAAGACAGTTGCTTCTGAAATTCTCAAAGACTTCGGCTAGAAGCAACACATCTGTCTTGAGGTAGAAGACTGAGTATTGTCCTAAGGTTTGGATGTTAAACGCGTGCCAAACAGCCTTAGCGTGCTCATATTCTTCATTCGTGATGTGAACCTCGTACAGACTGCTGTAGAAGCCATTCTGTGATGGAAGATTCACCTCCTTCAGCGTATGATATGAGGAGCAATACTCATAGGGATAAACTCCCTTCCTTTTCAAGAGAGCTACTTGCTCAGTTGTATAGATATCATCTTGCATAAAGACTCGTTCGAGGACGTCAAGCCACTCCAAGTGTGATGATAGCTTGTCCAATGAAGAAGCCATAAATCTAAACGAATCTATGAATCGTAGATTTATATCTGTACTTTCCACATACTTGCTGAAGGATATGTATTTCTCCTTTGCCAGTGGCAAAAGGCTAACTCTTCCGAGGAAACATGTTGCAATCTCTCGGATGAATAAATGCGCATCATAACCGCTGAGATTGTGAAAGACCACGGTTAATGTCCTCGAGTCTTGATAATTCACATTAAAAGAGGCATGTGCAGGACCATGATAGCTAAAATAAAAAAAAATATGTTAGTATATGTGTCTGTATAAAGGGATGTATAATTAATATACTTACTCTCCAGTAAAGTGGCAGTGATCTCGAACCTCTTTGCTAGTTTGAGTGAAGCCTTTATTGCAAATATGACAAAAGTGAGCTTTTATAAACGCAGCCTTTTCTCAAGATGTTAAGTCTCTCATAGGTTTCGGATTCTTATACAAATCTTGTAGGTGTAAAGCAAGATTTTTGAGCTTCCTCACAAACCACTTGGCTGGAGCTTCATCTTGGTCACTATCTTGCCTGTAGTATCTGTACTCTGATTGAGTGGCGTCATAGCTACACTTGACGAAGAAGCCGACACTAAATGCTTTGTGCTGCAGTAAACACTCAAAGTCAGCGTATACTACATATGGCACTCGGTTTTTGTAGTGCATTGGTTTATTTTTTCACAGTCAACTGTCTGCATTACAAGTTTTTCAGACGTGCGAAAATAATGAAGACAACGATCACATATAAATGTTCTTTTATCATGAGTACTTAATTATCTAGATACCAATCGTGATAAGTCTTTAATCTACACATAATGGAAGCTGTGCGGAAAGTCATCGAACTCATTAACCTGCACTTCTTCGTCTTCTTCTTCTTCATCGGCATAGTAACTCTCTACAAGAAGCAGATTCACATGTTTCTCTTTCTTTTGCGCAGTCATGTGCCGTGGTAGAACAGTGTATAGTTTACCCTTCTTCTTCAAAAAGTACACGTTCATCGACACATCGTTTTGTTTCTCAAACTTAACCACTTGATGAGGTTTCACGGGAAATTTAATACCTTAATTTTCTCTCTATCTCAATTTAAAAAGTCTTTTACACAGTGTAATAACAATTATATTAATATAAAAATTATATCACGATTATTATAAAGATAATATAACAAAATTGATATTACTATTATTCAGAGCAGAATGTAAATAATTAATTTAAGAGAATCAGAATACAGACCTGTAAAAATTCTTTAAAATCAGATTATTCAGAGTAAAAGACCAAATATTTATAAGAATAATTATTTACATATAACCAGACGAGAAATCGCCACCAAAATCTCCACATACGCCGCCCGGTCTATCAAACCCACCCCAAATAAAACCATCAAAAAGGGCCAAACACGACGTGGACGTTTGGTTCAGAGCCATGAAAGAAAATCATGAGACTCAGAAGGAGATGATGGCTCAGATGAAGGAATTGATGGAAAGCCAGCAGAAGCTGATGTTGAAGATGCTGGAGGTGGAAACTGCGAGAATAAGACGACTCGAGGTACCACAAAACACCCTTAATTCCACCGCCTTAAATTCAAACGATAATCCAAACTCAGAGACAGATAACAATAACACACAAATACACGAAAATATCTCAATGAATGAATTTAATGAACACAACTTTAGCAAAATGTTACGGCCTGCCAAAAATACACAAGGAAAATGCGCCACTTCGCCCGATCATATCACTAGTAAATAGTCCTACTCACCTTTTAGCCGAAATTATTTATAAAGAATTAAAAGATTCAATTAAGTTACCGGAATCCCACATCAATAATAGTTTTGAACTAAAAGTTAAATTAAAGAATTTCAAATTACAGGATGAGCACATTTTATTATCTTTAGATGTCAAATCGTTATTTACTAGCATTCCGGTGGAGCTTGTATGTGACAGTATCGATAAACGCGTGCGTTCTATCATGAACAAATGTTTAATTCCCATAGATGAAATAAAAAAGTGTATCCGTTTCTTATATGACAACACTTACTTCTCTTTCAATAACAAGGTTTACAAACAAATATACGGTACACCGATGGGTTCTCCAATCTCTCCACTCTTTGCTGATATTGTTATGGATGATTTGGAAAAAATGTGTTTACAAACCTTGAAGAATAAATATAATTGTGTACCACTTTTTTATTATAGATATGTTGATGACACTATTATGTGCATAAAAAGAGAACACATTGATCTGGTAGTTTCCATTTTTAATTCATACCACAAAAGTTTACAATTCACATATGAAATAGAAAATAATAATAGTATTAGCTTTTTAGATATGACATTAATTAAAGAAAACAATAGAATTAGTACAAATTGGTATCAAAAGCCAACTTCTTCAAGTAGAGTAATTAATTTTCTTTCAAAACATCCAATCCAGCAAAAAAGAAATATCATCTATAACTTAACTGACAGAGCGATTGTACTTTCAGACAAGCGATTTCATTTCGAGAATTTGAAAAAAATTAAAAATATGTTAATTCTTAATGAGTATCCTTCTACTTTCATTGATAAAAATATTAAAGCACGTCTACAGTATCTAAAATATAAATCAAAATTCATCAACAAAAACACACATAAAAAATCAATGTTCCAAAAAATGCCTAAGATTCAATTACCGTTCACTAACAATTACGAAAGAATTTCTTCAATTTTTAAGCAATAAAATATTACCACGATTCCCACAGTGAATACAAGTATGAACTCCGTGATTAAATTGGGGAAAGATAAGTCTGACAAATGGGATCAAACAGGTGTGGTGTACAAATTTACTTGTAAAAATTGCCCAGCTACGTACATTGGTGAAACCAAACGTTCTTTAAAAACAAGAATCAATGAACATAAGAAAAACAAAAACATCGAGTCCGTAGTACACACCCACAAAAATAGTTTGAATCATGAATTTAATTGGGACGACACAAAAATTATAGACATTGAGCGGAATTATAAAAAAAGACTCTTATCGGAAATGATACACATAAAATGTAACAAACACAGTATAAACAAGAAAGAGGATATTTATACACTTAACCGCATTTATTTTCCTTTACTTTCAAAATTTTAACTGCTAACGTCATGATTGTTTTTGTTATGATTGACTACTTCAATACTTTCGTCTATTTTGATAGCGTTGTGTATAAATTGATATGTACGTTAATGTTCTTTGCCACTAGCCGTAAGTGTTAATATGACTGTACATCGTTATAAATTTTGACTCGTTGACTTGTGCCAACGTTTAAGGTAAATAGGGTTCGTTTCCTTTTTTTATATATCATTGGTTTTTTTATCGAATGTTATACGTGATTTGTAATTCTGTATTTTTATTTAATAAACATCTAGCCTGAAGAGGTCGGCAGACCAAGCCGACGAAACGTCGCTTTGAAGCATTTACAGAAAAAAAGATCAAGTCTCTTTTTTTGTATTAAAAAAGCCCCATCCTGATCCATAAGTATCTTTCAAACAATTTAATGAAACATTTCGAAATCTTACTCAGATGTTAGAATCAAAGAAAAATAGGTCGAAATTAAACATTAAAAGAGATTACAAACTGACACAAAAAGCAGTTTTAAATATATGGTTAGACTACCTCCACTCAGAGTTAAGATCAAATGATTTGTTGGATATAATTGACGAAAAAGTAAGAGCACCAGTAAATCTGGATGAATCAGAAGTAGAAAAAAGAAAGTCACTAGTAAGAGATATCATAATAAATCATTTGGACGAATACTATCATAAGAAAATTTTGGATATAAAAGACCCAAAAGAAATTTTAATTAAGATCAGAGAATTCAGAAAAGTAGAAGCAAATGTTACAGCTTCCTCAGTTAGGGCTCAATTGTATCGCTTAAAATTAAATAAGAAAGAAAAAATAAATGACTTCTGTGGCAGATTTCATACGATCATAAGAGAGTATGAGAGTTGCGATACAAGTGTGCCACTATCTGAGGAGGAAAAGAGATCTGCGTTTTACCAATCGGTTTCGTACTCTAACGCTGAACTTCATTCAGCCTACCTAATCAGAAGACAAACAGACAACAAAGAAATGACTTTAGATGAAATAAAATAATTTCTTTTACAGTTAGAGGCAGAAAACAAAGACTCAGAAGAAATCAGAAGACCTGCAGTACAGATGGCTCAGAGGGTACCAGAGTGGCAGTCGGGCCGCACGCCAAGTGCTTTCGGTGCAATTGGAGGGGGCACATGGCACCGAACTGCCCATTTAAACCACTCAACAAGTGGTTCTGTTAGGTCTGCAACGCAAATGTAGGCCACAAAGGTCCAGATTGCCCCAATAAGGGGACAGTGCAACCACCAAGAAGGTATGATAATTTTCAGACTAAAGACCATACGACACAACACTATACAAACACAAACACACAACTCAGAGGAAAGAGAAATAACAGACGCAGAGGAAAGAGGAATAACAGAGGCATAGGTGTTGCTATAAGAGGTGGTGGAAAGGGAAATTTCAGAAGTAGGGTTTTTAAAAGAAGTGGTAATCAGGCGCGAGAGGTGCAGCACAAAACACCTTAAAGCAAGGAGCAATAGCATATATTGCAGGTACGACTAAAGATTTTAATAAACTAAAAACACAGACAGAGATAGCGTTTATAGCAAACTCAGGTGCTACCGACCACATTGTAAATAAGGATATTATATTAAGCAATTTTAAGCAATGCACAGGAGACTTTATCAGAAGCGCAAATAAACATGACTCACACTGAGAGAAAAAAAAGTTAAGAGTACTGGACAGGACAAAGTTACGTCAACCAGACACTATTCGGTACGCTGAACCGGAGACTTCGGTAGCCACTACCGGACTAGTCCGGTTTGTCTATAGTAAACATAACCTCTTAAAATCTTAATAACATAAAGTTATACTTTTTATCTTGCTTTATCTCTAAAAGGATAACATTTATCATACTTTGGAGTACTTTTGTTAATTACATTAAAAATTAAACATAAACATTTTAAATAAACTTACAAATAATAACAGAAGATATGCACATAAGTCATTAATAGCACTATAGGCAACACGTTAGCTGTTACCAAAGTATGTTCGGTAGCTTAGTAGCTACCGGACATGCTAAGCCGAAGTAATTCGATTCCCTGTACCGATCTTTCCAGTAGACACAACTCTTTTTTTCTCTCAGTGCAGCAAACATAGAAATAGATGGGAAAGGAGATTTAGTTGTAAAATCAAATATTAATAAAGATGAAATAATAATTTTGAAAAATGTAATATCAGCAGAGAACATATCAGAGAATTTAATCTCTCTCAGACGCTTTGCAGATGTAGGTTTAGGAATTTACTTAGATGACGAACTTTTGAAAATCTTTGACAAAAACACAGGTGCTGAATATATTACAGGGAAATATGAAAAACCAAATTGGACAATAAATTTAGATGTAACAAAACAAAGAAATATTGATAATATAAATTCAGATTGCGAAAAATGTTCATGCACGGCTAGGTCAGTTACATTGGACGACTTTTTGCAGCAATCTCAGACGGATGTTCTGAATATAGAAACAGACAAATTATCAGAGGAGAATACAGAGAAAATTGAAACAGATACGTCTGAGATTGGGAGGGAGAATCGAGGAAAACTCGTTCAAACAAAATCAAATATCAGAGGCCCTCAAAATAGCGACTTCGATTTAGGTGAAAGAATTTTAAACAGAAAAATACATAACCTAGATAGTGTTACGTCCGGAGACGTATACTCATTTTAAAGAAAAAGCATTATTAGTATCAGATATTTCCTGACACGTAAAGGCGAGAATGCAACTTAATACGACGCAGCGTTCTGCTTATGTGACCTTGTGACGTATAGAGTCACCGACCCAGGAAGACAACGCATGCAATTTTTAACATACGGTCGAGCTAGAATCCAAGCCATCGAACTCCGCGGCAGTCGAAAGGCCACACTTTGCAATGCTCAGCATTTCACAAGTACGACGACTCAGAAAACTTGTAATACATAAGTTGTCAAAAGATGAATTCGATATCGTCACCGGGCTCATCTTTAACCTAATTTACTTATGCATTAAAAAGCCTCCGCATGGGCCGCTCGCGTTACTCACAGTGTACAAGGAAACTGGAGAGCTCCATCAAACTCAGACGACATTCGAGTCAAGTTTTTATTTGTAAGCCTCGTCAAAGTAGCGAGCATAATTTATAATTTAATTACAATCGCAATTAAGCAGTTACAAGGCGTAACAACAATAATTATATCTCAACATTGTAACCAGCCATAGGAATTGGTAAATACATACATTCCATTTCAATAAATAATATTATATAACCAATTACTGTTTTCAATTCATTTATTTTGGACGTAACAATAACATGAGCATAAATGAGTCAATGGAAATTTTGGACTATAATGAAAAATCAGAGGATAACAAAAAGAGCAAATTAAATGAAGGCATGCTATCGCATATCAGATTAGGTCATGCTTCTTTAGGTTATCTCAAACAGATGCAAAATTCAGATGAAAAACTAAAAGGAATTAAATTCGACAAAGACATTATGGATTGCGAAGTGTGTATCATGGCGAAGATGGAAAAATTGTCTTTCTCAGAAGACAAAACCAGAGGATCCAGACCCTTGGAAATAATACACACGGACACAATGGGACCCATAAAGCCAGCTTCATTTCCTGGTGGTAACAGGTTTATAATAAATAGTGTTTATAGATGATCACACGAGATTTGCTAAAGCATACTCTGTGAAACATAAAAATGAGGCTGGGGACTGTCTAGAAAAATTCCTAATAGCAATGAGAAATCTAATAGGCAAAGAAGAAAAAGTTGTTATATCAGAGCAGATAATGGAACATAATTTTCAGAAGTAATGGAAAAAGAAAAGATAGAGTATAATGTAGCACCACCACACACAGCCGAATTAAATGGAACTGCAGAAAGATTTAATAAGACGTTGCAAAACAAAATCAGAGCTTTAATGATTGATTCTGGCTTACCAGAAAGCATGTGGATTTTGGGAGCAGAAGCCGCAGTTCATATCTACAATAGAACACCACATAAGTCGTTAAATTCGGAGACTCTAATAAATATGCTAACTCCAAAAGTTAAAAATCACTTAGAGAAAATCAGAAGATTTGGATGTGTGGCGTATGCCAAAATACCCGTAACTCAAAGGAAGTTCTCAGAAAGAGCAAATAAAGCTATAATGGTAGGGTATTCGGCGATAGGTTACGTTCTTTGGCATCCTTCAACTGGAAAGTTCCTTCACTCTAGACACGTCAGATGTAATGAAAAACTGGTTTATAAGAATATCTACAAACACAAGTCAGAAGAGAATAACAAATCAGAAGAAACAGAAGAACCTAAGGATCTAGAAAAAGGAATAGTACCATTACACTCAGAAGAGAAAGAAACTCAAGCAGAAGGGATTCAAGAAAGTAAACCAGAAGAAAAACAATCAGAAAAGAAACAAAAAGATGGGAGGCCAAAGAAGAGAAAAGCAGAAAATAAAGAACCAGACAACTCAGATGCGAAGAAACGCAACCAACTCGGAAGAAATGCAAAAACCATGGAAAGCAGAGAAAAATACATGGCAATCAGAAGAACTCAAACGATAAAACAATTAGAGGATACAAGCTTAAAATTAAGTAACAAAGTAGCAACATCAAACCTTGAAACCACGAATGATAGAAATAATTCAGAGGATGAAATCAGACATGCATTTATCGCATCAATTAATAAAGATCCAACAACATACTCAGAAGCCATGGAATCAAAAGACAAAGCTAGGTGGTTGGAGGCTATAAACGAAGAAATAAAATCAATGGAGGAAAACAGAGTATGGCAATTTGTTAATAGACCCTCCAAAACAAAAGATGGTAAAAAGGTTCACAGAATAGACTCGAAGTGGGTCTTCAAAAGGAAAATAGGAGAAAAAAGAGAAAATGTGTATAAAGGAAGGTTAGTAATCAGAGGATTTAAAGACGAAACGAATATGAACTGAAAGAGACATACGCACCAGTATCCAGATTAGCGATAATCAAAGCGGCGTTAGCCATAATAAATAAATACGACTTAGAGGTATGTCAGATGGACGTCAAAACCGCTTTTCTGAATGGAACACTGGAAGAGAACACATGGAGATTCCAGATGGTCTAAACTGTGACGCAGAAATCAGAAGAACAAAAGTATGCAAACTACAGAAATCTTTATACGGCTTAAGAATCAGTCCAAAAAGATGGAATGTATGGTTTCCAGAAGAAGCACTAAAATTAGGACTGGAAAAAGATATAAATGAACCATGCTTGTTTACCTGAAGAAAAGATGGAAAAGTAGTCATGTTAATTCTATATGTAGATGGCATACTACTAGCAGGTAATGACAAACAAAAATTAGAAGAAATCAGAGAGAAATTAAGTCTTGTATTTAAAATGAAAGACTTAGGAGAACCAGAAAACTTCTTGGAAATGAGAATCATCAGAGACAGACAAAATAAAACCTTGTCATTAAGGGGGCTAGACACCTTTTTTCTCTGAAATAAGAAGTCACATTTTAATACATAAATGTAAACTAATTATTTCATACTTTTTACAAATAAAAGTGGGTATATTTACCTTACCTTAAAACTTTCTCCGATGGGCCTTTTATATGGTCCAGAACCATAGTCATCAATGAAACAAGTTTTTTCACTAACCGTAAGCTTTGAAATTTTCCTGTGGATGGATTGACTCCAGATTTGAACTAAATTACTCCTGAATAGTATAATTCTCATATGAGTGTAGGGATTTAGGATTAAATGTCGGAAAAAATTTTTACATCAGAAAAATTATGAAAAAATATAAAAAATTTAAAAAAATTAAAAAAAAAACTCTTGAAAAACAGCACAATTTTTTTGTTCTCATTAGATCAAAAATCCCTACACTCATATGAGAATTATATTATTCAGGAGTAATTTAGTTCAAATCTGGAGTCAATCCATCCACAGGAAAATTTCAAAGCTTACGGTTAGTGAAAAAACTTGTTTCATCGATGACTATGGTTCTGGACCATATAAAAGGCCCATCGGAGAAAGTTTTAAGGTAAGGTAAATATACCCACTTTTATATGTAAAAAGTATGAAATAATTAGTTTACATTTATGTATTAAAATGTGACTTCTTATTTCAGAGAAAAAAGGTGTCTAGCCTCCTTAAAACAGACAGAATACACAGAGAAAATCTTGGAAAGATTTAACATGACAGAATGCAAAACTCAGAGAACACCCATGGTGACTAAACAAGTTAAAAACAGAGAACTCAGAAGTGGGGAAAACTCGAACGACTCAGAAGAATCAAAAACAAAAACCAAAGCACCGTGCAGAGAAGCCATTGGAAGTTTGTTATATCTGGCAGGAGCCACGAGACCAGATATCGCATTTGCAGTCAACTATTTATCCAGACAACAATTAAATCCAATAGAAGAGGATTGGAAAGATGTAAAAAGAATATTCAGATATCTCAGAGGAACATCTGATCTCGGGTTGACGTACAGAGCAAGTGATGAAAATCTAACAGCTATGACAGATGCAAGCTTTAGAGATTGTTCAGACTCATCTTCCACAGGGGGCTATATAATAAAATTATTTGGTGATCCAATAATGTGAAGAAGTCGTAAACATACGTATGTGACACTGTCAACTTGCCAAGCAGAGTATCTTGCCATGAGCGAAGCGTGTCAGGAACTTGTATCGTTAGACAAAGTAATCAGAGACATAACAGGTAAAACAATGTATCCAGTAACTATTTGGTGCGACAATAAATCAGCTGGTGACTGCACTCAGATGGATGGCAGTCACAAACTCAAAAACTTTGATGATAATCTAGAATCAATCAGAAGAAATTTAGAAAACAGAGAAAAGACGGGGGGTAAAAGTCATATGGCGGTCACTCACGGTGACTATATAAAATCATGTGTTTTAGAAGGAAAAGTAACAGTCAGATGGGTTTCTACTAAAGAAAATGAAGCAGACATACTGACTAAATCACTTCCCTTTGATACGCACAAATACTTAAGAGATAAAATAATAAATTCAGAACATCTTAAAATCAGAGAAATAGCACTATACACTAATACACATGAAAGACAATAATAAATGCAAAATCAGATGGCTATATATGTGTATTTTCTTTATTTCAGAGATGACTCCAAACCACAGTGGAAGCCAAACACCTTAGATTAATTGTTTTTAAATACCAGACGTCTTCTTGTAACCTTTTTATATACATAAAATTCAGAAATGTATCCAGAGTAATTAATTAATTTACTTAGCATGAATTTAATACATACAAATATATATATATATATAGGTATATGTGTTGGTACTTTTGGGGTAATATACACCATAGATTGCTACTTTTGGGGACTTTTGTCCTTTTTGGGGACCGGCTTCAAAAATACGATGCATCTATCGCTACTTTTGAGGTCCATAAGGCTTCGTCTACAATACATCTTAGGTACTTTTCCGGGCTTTTGTTCCGGAATTTCGGTACTAAAAGCGGGCGCCGCAGGCCCCCTGCGAATCACGGTACCCTTAGGGTCATTATTTCTTTAGTCAAGTGTATTTGTTCCGGTATTCCAATGTAAACTCTCAGAGTAAGAAACTCTAGGACCCCAATAGTACCGATGTATATATATATATATATATATATATATATATATATATATATATATATATATATATATATATATATATATATATATATATATATATATATATACAAGACGCTGAGGATAACCCGATAAGACAATCAGAAGATACTTATACGAGAATCAGAAGTTGCGCACCCTCAAAGGGAGGGAGTGTAACAAGTACGTGGGCTTTGAGCCCACGCAACGCTCTACAGCGGTGCATCTCGGTATGCGCCGCCGTCCACATCGCCGAGATGGCGCCAGCCTGCAGCAGAGGAGCACAGTAGATGAGCTGCGGTCTCCCCCTCTACCCCTCGCCAACAAGGTGCGAGCGCCTGCAGCGACGCTCGCTCTCTCCTGTGCCGAACGCCGTACTGAACAGATGCACCGCCTTCGCTGCTCCGTACTTTTATGCAACCAACCTTGTTCCAGAGTTTGAATAAATTTCAGATTGTTTTTCAACTAGAGTGTTTTTGGCCTGCTTATTATTTATACCGATCCAACAGTATACTTCATGGAGCAGAGCTATATGTGAAGGGATTGGAAAATCAAAATGGCTAAAAAGATTATTTCCTGATCAGTAAGAATAAATTTTACAAAAAATAATAATAAAGTTTATTTTTCAAAGTTAAAATGAGAAAATTCATGTATTTTTTAGGTTAGTATTTAACGTCGAGGAGATGGGATGTCCGTCGCTGAGAAAACTGCCGGTGGACCATATCTTATGCACTAACCATAGACATATTACCACTATTTGTGCTCTACGAAACGCATTGGCAATCAAAACGTGGATGCTTCAGCAACACCACTACCTGAATGATCTGAATGAATCATTTCGTGCTATGTATATATAAATTTATGTATGTGTATTTTTTTTCAATAAGAACTCTGTGAAATCCATAGCTATTGCTTTTCAGTTTTTAACGCGCGCGCGCGTTAAAAACACACACACACAAATACACACACATACATATATTTTTTTATGCACACCAATAATATATATATATATATATATATATATATATATATATATATATATATATAATCATATAAACATGGACTTATGCTGACACCAATGTATAAGACCACGTGACCTGTCTGCATAAGTGTAGTACCGTTTATACAAGTGTCTGCACAAGTCTAGCGTGACTAAAGAAATAATCTCTCTACTTATGCTGACGTCTGCATAAGTCGGTCTCTGTCTGCATAAGTCTATTTAAATTTCGGAAAGTGTCTGCATAACTAGCGTTTCATATATTTATATATATATATATATAATATATACACTTATCGGGGTTTATATAGCCCAAGACTGTATATTAGTACCTACAGCCCAGAGTTCCCTATCGAAGTGACTAAAGAAATAATGGACCCTGGTGTTATAGACTCTAGGTCAGGCCGCATAAACCCCTATATTTAGAAATATTATGAAGCCCGGGCTGCATAATCAAAATCGGGCACGATAAACCCCTATATATAAAAAAACGGGCTTTATAAACCCCTTTCGAAAAATGTACAATATATATATATATATATATATATATATATATATATATATATATATATATGTATATATATATTTCGGAAACCGGTACTTTTGAGGATCGATAGTTTTTTTCTCCAGAGTTCGTATATGCTTAACTAAAGAAATAACTCCCTCTCTACGTTGAAGGTATTAATATAAATCCTCAAAAGTACCGTTTCATACCGAAGGAATTTTGAGGATGTCCTCAAAAGTCCGAAAAATCCTCAAAGTATCGAACCCGTGCTGACATAGATCCTTAAAAGCCGCATTTGATATATATATATATATATATATATATAGAATATACATACACAAAAATATATACCAGACACTCACATGTACATACACACACAAATATCCGGGCACACAAATTTACACGCACACCAATATACACATACAAATATACACAGACTCACGCATACACACAAATATACATACACGCATACACACAGACACACACACACACACACACACACACACACACACACATATATATATATATATTATGCAGACACATATAATATACGCACACACACGTATACGCACACATATATACAATATACACACAACTTATATACACAAAAAATATATACCACACTCACGCATACATACATACACATATATGCACACAAATATACACAGACACTCGCGCATATACACACACACAAATACTCACGCACGCACGCATGCACGCACGCAAGCGCACGCACATACAAACACATACACACACATTAAAGGAATTTAGGGAATTATAAGGAAAAGGAAATAAAGAGACATAAGGAAAAATGAAATAATATATATTAAAATATAATAATAATAATAATAATAACAATAATAATAATAATAACAATAACATTAATAATAATAATAAACATAGTCAGCGGCGGTCTGAATAGCAGGTAGACATAGGTCAAAGATTACCGGACGAGGCAAGGGGGAAGGTTTGGTATGGGGGCGCGTCGGGGATGTTACCTACGTGAGCGTGTATATATCCCCTAACTTACGAAGAAACGAATTTCTTAGGCAGGTTGAACGCATGGAAGACGTATTGCGGAATATCTCTGGCCTCCTACTGGTTGCAGGAGATTTTAACGCAAGGGCGATAGAATGGGGTATGCCAGAGACGAAAAGTAGGGGCAGGGATTTACTCGAGATGGCCACTAGATTAGGATTGGAGGTTCCGAACGAGGGCACGGTAACTAGTTATCGACGCTCCGGGGTCGGCGAATCCATACAAGACGTCACTTTCGCATCTGAGCAATTAGTACCGAGGATTAGTAACTGGCAGGTCTTGGAGGAAGAGTCAGGCAGTGATCATCAGTACATCACGTTTACGGTTTTAGATAGGGTAGGTGTACTCCAAGCGAGCAGACCATTACAGCGGTGGAACGCCCATCGATTAAACGTGGATCGGCTAATAGAAGGGCTAAGTGTACCACAAAGGTTCGACGAAAATGATTTATCAGGCCGGGAGCGTGCGGAAGCCCAGGTGACCAGGGCAACGTCAGCTATAGTAAGAGCATGCGATGCCTCTATGCCGCGAAGCAGAAATAGAAACCGCCGCCAACCAGCGTACTGGTGGACGGAGGAGACCGCGGAGTTACGTAGTGTATGCTTGAGTCTTCGTAGACGGGTACAGCGCGCACGGGAACGACGCGGGACCACCGTTTTTAACGCTGAATTTAAACAGGCACAGAAAAGGTTCGCGATTAAGTCCAGTAAGCGACGGTGCTGTAAAGAGGTGTGCGACGAAGTTAACTCCGACCCATGGGGACTAGGCTACAAAATTGTAACTCGTAGATTAGGGGCAATGAAGCCACCGGAGCTAAAGGAATCACGGTTGATAAGTGAGATAGTTGACGGGCTTTTCCCTGAGCATCCGCCGAGGGAAGAGACTCTGTATGTGGACGTGCGACAGGAGGATATACCCTCGTTTACCAAGCCTGAGCTACGGGTAGCGATTAGATCTCTTAAGAGCGGCAAGGCGCCAGGCCCCGATGGGATTTCAGTGGAGGTTTTAAAGGCCATCGCCTCACGATGCACGAAAACCTTACTGGATACCTACAACGTATGCCTCAGGGAAGGTGTTTTCAGCAGTCGTTGGAAAAGGGCGAAGCTTGTCCTTATCAGCAAGGGGAAGGGAGACATGATATCCCCGTCCGCGTATCGGCCGCTTAGCCTATTAGACACGATCGGCAAGGGTATGGAGGCGCTACTAAGGAGCAGAATCCAGATCGCGATACAACAATCAGGGTGTATATCGGAAAACCAGCATGGATTTAGAAAGGGTTTTTCGACGATAGGCGCGATACGATCAGTTACCGCGGCGGTGAGGCGATTAAGGGAACGATGTCACGGAGCGCGATCACTGGTGCTGGTAGCAACGCTGGACGTTAAAAACGTGTTGAATTCGGCACGCTGGACAGACCTACTCGCAGCGCTGAGGGGCTTCGGGGTCCCACCCTACATACTACGCATAGCAGAGAACTACTTCCGGGATTGCGAACTCATTATCGAGACTAGCGAAGGAACGGTGGCTGGGGAAATTATGGCAGGCGTTGCACAGGGATCACTGTTGGGCCCCGATTTTTGGATCGCGTCGTACGACAGTTTGCTGCGCCTGGACATGCCCAACAGGGCATTTCTCGTAGGATACGCGGACGACGTCGCGGTGGTGGTAGAAGCACGGAACGCGGACTTGGCACAACTTATCTTGTACCAGGTAATGAAACGAGTGACTAGGTGGATGACGGAGCACGGGCTCAGTCTCGCCCTGGCGAAAACCGAGGTAGTACTATTGACACGTAAAGAGATCCCTACAATACTACCGATGTACGTAGGATCCGAGTTAGTAACTACGAGGCCGACTGCGAAGTATCTAGGGGTTACACTGGACTCAAAGCTTTGCTTTTGGCCCCACATCAGGGAAGTAACGGCAAAGGCAGAAGCACGTATAGCGGCGCTAAGTAGGTTAATGCGAAACGTTGGAGGCCCGCGGACATCCAAGAGAAGACTCCTCATGGTGATGACCAACTCTATACTCCTCTATGGAGCGGAGATTTGGGCTAATGCCATGGAAGTTATCAAGTACAGAAAGAGAATGGTGGCGGTGCAGCGGCGGGGTGCGCTGAGAGTTGCATGCGCGTATCGAACGGTGTCGGAAGAGGCTGTGGCGGTGATAGCTGGTATGATTCCGATCGACCTGCTTGCACGGGAACGGAAGCAGATCTACGATAGGAGCGCAGAAGTAGGGCGGACAGACGCGGAGGGCGAAGCCCGGCGCCAGACGCTACAAACTTGGCATGAGAGGTGGAGGGCGGGTACGAAGGGTAGATGGACCTTCCTATTGATTCAAGACATAAAGAGGTGGCTGGGACGAAAGTACGGAGAGGTTAACTTTTACCTTACGCAGTTCTTGACAGGATACGGATACTTTCGATATTACGTATTTAAATTAGGTAAAATAAATACGCCGAAATGTAAATGCTGCGGGCACGAGAGGGATGACGCGGAACACACCTTTTTTGCATATAATAGGTGGGCCGCGGAAAAACAACGATTGGAGGTGATGGTAGGGCGACTCTCGCCCGACGTGGTGATCCAATGCATGCTTTCAGGGAAAGACCGATGGGACGCGATAAATACTTTCATTGAAGGGGTACTGCGCGCGAAAAAACGAGACGGATGCTTAATAGATTAGATGGGGAATCGTAGAAAGAAAGAACGTAGGAAGGACGGATGACGCCCCCGGGGGCGGTAGGGCTGCGGCTTGACCTGAAGTAATGCGAAAGCGGTTCCGGGTCGAGGCTGACGTAGGGATAGGTTTTGGGTGTTTAGCGAGTAGAAATCCCTCACACCATGGAGCCCGCTACTCCGTGATAGTCTTAGTGGGCCTCCATTCTTGCTCCACCTCCAAAGCAAGAACGGGCACCCCGGAAGATTCACCTAGTACCTCGGAAAAAAAAAATAAACATAATAATAATAAACATAATAATAATTTCTTCTACATATTTGATCAATTATTAACCCTGAAAAGGACTGATTATAAATCCAAATATTCATTCCTCTATTGAGAGGAATTCATAGAGGCAACGATCGTCACCGCCTTCATCGTCCTCATCATCATTAACAAGAAGACGACGTCTCACATCGGCTCGCTTGGTGATCGAGATGCGCAAGCGAAGTCGTCTCCTCACCACCGCCTCCCCAAGATCATCCACCGTCACAGGGAAAGTCAGCCGGCATCTCACGCGATCCTGCCTTTTCAGCAAAACTCGCTGATGTGGCAAATGTATAAGTGACGTGCATGTAATGGCGGGCTCTTCGCCTCGACTCTCGCGCTCCCAACTTTCCAACCGCTAAGCACGGTCTTTGGATGGGAGACTGGATTGTGGCCACCAGTGCCGCGCAGCCTCAGCCTCCTCCTCAGTGAAGATGAGGACACGTTTGATGACGGGTGCTGGTCGTGGTGGTGGTTTTGCGTGGCGACGGCGATTCTTGATGAGACGTTGCCTCTTCGAGCGCGGGCTCTTCCATTTCTTCTTCATCGCAATACTTCGTTCCATAGCGTTAGAGAAACAAATTATTCTCAATACTGCGAGCACGCTTATTTTATAGGCACGTTCGCCAATAGATGAGAGGGGAACGAAAGCTAGAGAGGGAGCGAGCGCAAACCCCACCGAACTGATGCGCGCGCAACGATATATATATATATATATAAACATATCAAATGCAGCTTTTGAGGATCTATGTCAGCACGGATTCGATACTTTGAGGATTTTTCGGACTTTTGAGGACATCCTCAAAATTCCTTCGGTATGAAACGGTAATTTTGAGGATTTATATTAATACCTTCAACGCAGAGAGGGAATTATTTCTTTAGTCAAGCATATACGAACTCTGGAGAAAAAACTACAGATCCTCAAAAGTACCGGTTTCCGAAATATATATATATATATATATATATATATATCAACTGCCCCAGCGCCGCGCGCGAGCGCCAAATCGTGGTATTTATCATGTTTGTGATACTAAAATGTAACTAAAAAAATTGTTTCATAAGCGTTCCCGACGTACTTTCTCCTCAGCTTTCCAATGGTGTAGGCAGTTTTTCCGAAATTTTCCATTTTCACTTTCAAAAACTACAAAACGTCTTGTATCTCAAAAAGTGTATTTTTAATATTTTTTTTGACCATTTAGATCGAAACCTCAGCGTTTTTTACATAGAAAATGATTTTCTTCATAATTTGCTCAGGATGTTTTCTTCGAGAAATAGAACGCGAAAGAGTAGCGCAACGGCTCTCCTGCGCGCGGGACGTTGCTCGGCATCGCATGATACATTTTTCTTTCGATAGGTGGCTTTCATATCGGAATTGTCTATCCGTATGTGAATCGTCACGTCGAAAGTATATAAATGCAATGACTTTTCATCTTATTCCTCTTCGAAATTTTTTCGAATTTCTGTCAATACAATCAAACTTGGATTTCATAGTGTCTTTCGTGTATTTGATGATTAAATCATCGGTAACTCTTTGTTTCGTTATTTCTTTCGTTTATTGTTGCAACTAAAGGATTCAACTTGGAAATTAAAATGCATAAATCCTTTAAATAAAAATGATCACTCTTCATATAAAATAAAAGATTTGATCGACTTTCCAACACTTTTAAGAAGCGAATATTCCTTAGTACCAGAAAAAGCAAAAATTTGTTCTGTCAACGCCAAATTTACAAACATAAATCAAGTTTACCTCCAGCTGATGCTAAAAAAGCTAAAATAGTGTGTAACGATGAGTATCACAAATCTGGTGCTGCAGTTCATGAACAAATGAAAAAAAAAATTTCAGAATCAACAAATAAGCAAGAGAGAATTCAGTTACTAACTCTTGCGCCTGAGTTTTAGTCTCATAGGGACTTAATGCGAGAATTCCCCTGCACTGAACGGGAAGCTCGCGAATCAAAAAATTTAGAAGCTAAAAGTGGAATGTTTTCAATACCTGCTAATAAAAGTGGCAAACTACTTTCAACTGAAACTGTAAATTTCAGTGAAAACATTTTATGAAAAAGATGATATAAGCCGAATTATGCCAGGTTTAAAAGATTACATACCTGTTAAGCAGAGCAATGGTAAAAGAGAACATGTTCGAAAAAGATTACTCCTTGGTAATTTAAATGAACTGTATAGTTCATATAAAAAAGAAAATGAACACGTTAATATTGGTTTTACTAAATTTACACAATTGAGGCCACGACATTGTGTTTTAGCTGGAAGTAGTGGTACGCATAATGTATGCATATGTGTACATCACGAAAATGCATATGTGTACATAACTCATGCTAAGTGCTATGTATCTAGAAAATTTAACAAAAGATACTAGATTGCCTCTCAAAAACTACCACGATTGCATCGAAGCAATTATGTGTAATGATGCACACGATAGATGCTATTTGGGTGACTGTTTAGATTGCCCTAATATGTCCATATTACGTAAACATTTGCTTCACTGTTTTGATAAAAGTGATATTTTTCAAATCATGGTTTCAAACAGATCGGTGTACAATAGCTTCTAAAACTGTAAATGTTCATGAATTTATAGACATTCTGGGAGAAAAATTGATAAAATTAAAATCTCACGACTTTTTGACTAAGAATCAATCACTTTTTGTAAGTGACTTAAAAAGCAACCTTTAACAAGGAGAATTTCTTGTGTGTTGTGATTTTGCCGAAAAGTATGCGTTTGTTATACAAACTCCAACACAATCGTTCCACTGGAACAACAACCAAGCAACTGTTTTTACAGTTGTTGTGTATTATAAAGAAAATGAAGAGCTTAAACATGTAAGCATTGCTGTGATTTCCGACAATCTAAACCATGATACTGTTGCCGTTTATGAATATCAAAAAGTTATAATATCTTACCTCAAAACTAAATTCATAGTAAAAAATGTCTATTATTTGACTGATGGAGCAGGTCAACATTTTAAAAATAAATCTAATTTTCTAAATCTTCTTTTTCATGAGAAAGATTTTGGTGTCCCAGCTGAGTGGCATTTTTATGCAACGGCGTATGGCAAAGGTGCATGCGATGGTATAGGCGCCAACCTTAAAAGAGGTGCAAAACGAGCGAGTCTACAAGTTTCTTCTAATAATCATATTTTAACGCCAGAAAAGCTTTATAACTGGGCTAAAGATGATTGCAAAGTAACCAAAGTTCTTTATAGCAGTAAAGAATCATATGAAGATACTGTCTTGAAACTAAAACCAAGACTGGATAAGGCTAAATTCATACCAGGCACATTACAATACCATGCTATTATTCCAATTGATAAAAGTACATTGAAGCTCAAAAAAACCTCTTTAAGTTTTGAATATCAAATTTTCCCGAGAAAAAATGTTAGAAAAAACAAAGAAAAATTATCTGCACTGAGAAAAAAGCGTTAGTATAGTTACTATATTGTTGTTAGCTATGAAACTCTGTTTTTTTTTATAAAAAAGCCAATAAAATATTATTCTTACATTACAAAGAATTCGAAAGAACAGGTAAAGATTATGAAAGGTTATTAGGTAGCGAGGCAGGCCTAGTTATGCGACGTCCCGCGCGTAGGAGAGTCGTTGCGTTACTCTTTCACGTTCTATTTATCGAAGAAAACATCCTGAGCAAATTATGAAAAAAATTATTTCCTATGTAAAAAATGCTCAGGTTTCGATCTAAATGGTCAAAAAAAATATTAAAAATACACTTTTTGAGATATAAGACGTTTTGTACTTTTTGAAGGTGAAAATGGAAAATTTCGGAAAAACTGCATACACCATTGGAAAGGTGAGGAAAAAATATGTCGGAAACGCTTATAAAACAATTTTTTTAGTTACATTTTAGTATCATAAACATGAGTTAGAAATAGCACGATTTGGCGCTCGCGCGCGGCGCTGGGGCAGTTGACGTGAAACGCCTCATATATATATATATATATATACTAGGGGACTCCGCGCCCTGCTCGCTCCGCTCGCCAACCCCCATTTTTAGCGTGAATTGTTAAAAAAAATATAGTAAACTTTAATGCAACTGGAAACTCAATTTTGATGTTTAAATCTAGAAATGCTACGATGTTTTTTCTATTTAGAAAAATTTCTTTTCCAAATTTGCGTGCCTATATTGTAGATCGATTCTCTGAGCATTTTAAGTGCCGGTTTTTCACCATGACCTCGTATACATATGTGTACAGTACATATACATTTACTGTTTTATTTATGTGTGCAAAAAATTTATAAAAACGGTGGCGCTGTTTATTACGCCTAATAGTGTAAGGTCATGCTCATATTATTATATGTGTTTTAATGTGTAGTCAGTTTTTTAGCGTGTTATGTACTAAAGTTAACAGTTTTTCACACCACCACTGAGGTACTGTTATAGGCGCGTTGAATTTTTGATTTTATTGTGCTTAGGTGTTTTATATAACAAATATTAATAATTAGATAGGATAATGGGACATGCCAAAATAATATATAATTATTGTTAATCATTTTTTATATAATAAGCCTAAACACAACCATGGAATTCATCGTCAATAACCCTAAAAACCATAGGAGTCGTCCCTCCGTCCTCCTTGACTCCAACCTATCCCATCCTTCCTCCACCATGGAAGATGTGAATCAATTTTCATTAATAAATTTTATCAATTTTAATTAATTTTAAATAATTTGTATTAATAATTTTTAATTAATGTAATGAAAATTGATTCCCATCTTTATTACATTTAATAAAAAAATATTTCATGTAAATATATTTATATTGAAATTTTTTTTATTATATGTAATAAAATAATAAGATTATTTATATGATATTATGCTTATAAGAAATTACAACATGTCTTATACTTTCGTAAAAGAATAATATTATAAATGAAATGTTATTGATATAAATTTAGATAAAAATATATATAAAAAAAAAATAATAATTTTTGAAAAAGTTTATTAAAATTTGTAGATTAAATGTCAAAAATTTCTTTCCAAACAATGTTATTAATTATTGATGAATTTTCTAAAAGATTTTCAATAAATATATTGTTAGGATTTTTACATCGGGATAAAGCAACATATAATTGGCCATGTGAAAATAAAGGTCGTCTAGTGTAAATACCTAGAGAATTAAAACTTTGACCTTGAGATTTATTTATTGCTATAGCAAAAGCTAATACAACTGGAAATTGTTTTCTAAATAGTGTAAACGGAAATGAAGAAGAATCTCCAGTATTTAATGTTATTCGTGGTATAAAAACTTCTTCACCAATTCTTTCCCCAGTAATTATTTCAGATTTATTGTGATTAAATATATTAATATTGTGATTAAATAAAACTGTAATTTTCAAGGGTGTACCATTACACATTCCTTCTGATATACTTATATTTCTAATTAACATTACAATTGCATTTATTTTTAATTTTAATTCATGTGGTGGTAGACCTTCTCTAATATTATTAAGCATTTCTATTGGGTAATTTAAGGGGGTGTCAAACTCAGTTTTTACCGACCGAGCAAAAAATATATTGTTTTTAATAGAAAAAAAAATATAACGATATATGAAAAATAATGAGTGCATTGCCCTCCGTAATTACATTATTAATCATTCTGCAAAATGCCAAGTAAATATTCAAAAGCGTCTAAGAATGGCATTTGAACGAAAATTTCGTTCAAATGCCATTCTCAGATGCCTTAAAATATCGACGTGAAACTTTGCAGAATGATTCATAATGTCATTACGGAGGGCAGTGCACTCATGATTATGCATAATATTAAAAAAAAAAAAATAGATTATTGTACCATATGGGTAATATGTAGCATCGCGAGATTCGCGAGTCGGCGACGGCAGCGACGGCAGCGACGGCAGCGGCCAGCGGCGCGGCCTTGCCCGTGTGTGTGTACGCGCATGCGCTGCTGGCTGCAGCACAGCTGAGCCATCAGTCCATCGCCGATGCCTGGGCCTAGGCCCTCCGGGAGGCGGTCCCGTGTTGCCGCCACCACCTCCGCCGCCACCTTCGCCACCTGTGCCCTCCTCTATCCATTGCTAATCGATGTGTCATCGGTGTGCCTGCCGCCTGGACCGCTCGCAGACGGCGCAGCCTGGAGCGCCGCATCAGCCGCCCACCTCGCAGACCGTAGCGTCCGTACCGCACCGTGTGCGTGCACACCCAACGGACCGTGCCGCTTGGACTTGGCCCCGCCGTAAGACAGAAAAGTAAGTCATTCAAGAATTTATTTATTTTACGGCGTTGTTATTTGTACGACAGATCTGTCGTACAAATAACCTATAACCCACTTAGAAACGTGTAAAAATCACTGTTTTGAAAGTCTGAGATGGAAGGGACTATTATTTCTTTAGTCAAGCGTCAATCCTTGCCTATTTTTTTCTTTAATCAAGCGTCAATTCTTCGGCTAAAGAAAATTGAAGGTTAGGTTTTACGTATATATAGGTATACCTATCTAGCAATCTGGCGTATAAATAACAACGGCCAACTATAGATTTGATGCGCTTTTTCGACTTTTCATTCCAAAGATTACAGATCTAAATAATCAGCAAGTGTGGAGATACTACATTTTCTGTGTATTTTTCAAAATATTTTCAAGAAAAGTCATTTCCTCCAAACTGGCTGATTGAGTAGATCTGAAATCTAATATACAATGCCTCACCATGTACTGGATTGTATGTAAACATTCTCATAAACTTTAAGCGAGGATGAGGAGGTCTACCTTGGAAATGCACACGCGCTTTTTCGACTTTTCATTTCAAAGATCCCTTTCCATTCTCTACAAATATTTCAAACTTTACACACACTATGTAATACATGCTGAGGGACTGTTTATCAAGTTTAAGATCTAAATAATTAGCAAGTGAGGAGATATTGCAATTTGTATGCTCTTTTTAAGAAATGTTCAAGTAAAAAAGTTATTTCCCCTACACTGGCTGATTGAAAAGATCTAAATTTAATATACAGTGCCTCAGCATGCATTGCATTGTGTGAGAACATTCTGGTAAACTATGAGAAAGAGTGAGGAGGTTTTTGTCGCAAATGCACATGCGGCTTTTCGACAATTCGTTCCAAAGATCCCGTTCCATTCCCTACAAGTATCTTAAACTTTCCATACATAATGGCATACATGCTGAGGGACGGTTTATCAAGTTTCAGATCTACATAGTTAGCAAGTCTGGAGATATTGCAATTTTTGTGCTTTTTCAGGAAATTTTTAAGAAAGAAAAGTAATTTCCTCCAAACTGGCTGATTGAATAGATCTGAAACCTAATATACAATGCCTCAGTATGTACTGGATTGTGTGTAAACATTCTCACACACTTTAAGCGAGGGTGAGGAGGTCTACATTGGAAATGCACACGCGCTTTTTCGACTTTTCATTTCAAAGATCCCTTTCCATTCTCTACAAATATTTCAAACTTTACACACACTATGTAACACATGCTGAGGTATTGTTTATCAACTTTCAGATCTAAATAATTAGCAAGTGTGGAGATATTGCAATTTGTATGCTCTTTTTAAGAAATGTTCAAGAAAAAAAGTTATTTCCTGTACACTGGCTGATTGAAAAGATCTAAAATTTAATATACAATGCCTTAACATGTATTGGATTGCGTGTTAACATTCTGGTAAGCTTTAAGCAATGGTCAGGAGGTCTTAGTTGGAAATGCACTTGCGCTTTTTCGACTTTTCAGTCCAAAGATCCCTTTCCATTCTCTCAACATATCTTAAACTTTACACACACCGTGCAATATATGCTGAGGGACAGTTTATCAAGTTTCAGATCTACATAAATAGCAAATCTGGAGATATTGCAATTTTTGTGCTTTTTCAGGAAATTTTTAAGAAAGAAAAGTCATTTCCTTCAAACTGGCTGATGGAGTATATCTGAAACTCAATATGCAGTGCCTCAGCATGCATTGCATTGTGTGAGAACATTCTGGTAAACTATGAGAAACTGTGAGGAGGTTTTTGTCGCAAATGCACATGCGGCTTTTCGACAATTCGTTCCAAAGATCCCGTTCCATTCCCTACAAGTATCTTAAACTTTCCATACATAATGGCATACATGCTGAGGGACGGTTTATCAAGTTTCAGATCTACATAGTTAGCAAGTCTGGAGATATTGCAATTTTTGTGCTTTTTCAGGAAATTTTTAAGAAAGAAAAGTAATTTCCTCCAAACTGGCTGATTGAATAGATCTGAAACCTAATATACAATGCCTCAGTATGTACTGGATTGTGTGTAAACATTCTCACACACTTTAAGCGAGGATGAGGAGGTCTACCTTGGAAATGCACACGCGCTTTTTCGACTTTTCATTTCAAAGATCCCTTTCCATTCTCTACAAATATTTCAAACTTTACACACACTATGTAATACATGCTGAGGGACTGTTTATCAAGTTTAAGATCTAAATAATTAGCAAGTGAGGAGATATTGCAATTTGTATGCTCTTTTTAAGAAATGTTCAAGTAAAAAAGTTATTTCCCGTACACTGGCTGATTGAAAAGATCTAAAATTTAATATACAATGCCTTAACATGTATTGGATTGCGTGTTAACATTCTGGTAAGCTTTAAGCAATGGTCAGGAGGTCTTAGTTGGAAATGCACTTGCGCTTTTTCGACTTTTCAGTCCAAAGATCCCTTTCCATTCTCTCAACATATCTTAAACTTTACACACACCGTGCAATATATGCTGAGGGACAGTTTATCAAGTTTCAGATCTACATAAATAGCAAATCTGGAGATATTGCAATTTTTGTGCTTTTTCAGGAAATTTTTAAGAAAGAAAAGTCATTTCCTTCAAACTGGCTGATGGAGTATATCTGAAACTCAATATGCAGTGCCTCAGCATGCATTGCATTGTGTGAGAACATTCTGGTAAACTATGAGAAACTGTGAGGAGGTTTTTGTCGCAAATGCACATGCGGCTTTTCGACAATTCGTTCCAAAGATCCCGTTCCATTCCCTACAAGTATCTTAAACTTTCCATACATAATGGCATACATGCTGAGGGACGGTTTATCAAGTTTCAGATCTACATAGTTAGCAAGTCTGGAGATATTGCAATTTTTGTGCTTTTTCAGGAAATTTTTAAGAAAGAAAAGTAATTTCCTCCAAACTGGCTGATTGAATAGATCTGAAACCTAATATACAATGCCTCAGTATGTACTGGATTGTGTGTAAACATTCTCACACACTTTAAGTGAGGGTGAGGAGGTCTACATTGGAAATGCACATGCGCTTTTTCGACTTTTCATTTCAAAGATCCCTTTCCATTCTCTACAAATATTTCAAACTTTACACACACTATGTAACACATGCTGAGGTATTGTTTATCAACTTTCAGATCTAAATAATTAGCAAGTGTGGAGATATTGCAATTTGTATGCTCTTTTTAAGAAATGTTCAAGAAAAAAAGTTATTTCCCGTACACTGGCTGATTGAAAAGATCTAAAATTTAATATACAATGCCTTAACATGTATTGGATTGCGTGTTAACATTCTGGTAAGCTTTAAGCAATGGTCAGGAGGTCTTAGTTGGAAATGCACTTGCGCTTTTTCGACTTTTCATTCCAAAGACCCTTTCCATTTTCTACAGATATCTTAACTTTCCATCTATCTACTCCCTCTGTTTCTGGCAGGTCGATACTGCTATCCTCATTCCTATACTGCTTAACACTTTATTAATATATTCTGTTTTGCCCTAGGCGAAGAGCTCCTGCAGAAGACAACACGTCTTCATATAATTCTACTCTCCTCCAGGGCAGCCAACACAACTACCACGTCCTGAAGACATCAGCTAGACAAACATATCGTAGAAGTGAGAGCGAAGGTGTATATAAATATAGTTTGATCTCCTATGCCAGACTCGAGTAAGTATTTCACTTCGGATTTGGACTTTATCTTGTAGTACAGCCGAACCTAGTCTCCAACTTTCCATCGGTCTACTCCTCTGTTCCTGGCAGTTCGATACTGCTATCCTCATCCCTACTCCTTAATACATTATTAATATATTTCGTATTGTCCTAGGTGAAGAGCTCCTGTAGAAGACAACAAGTCTTCATATAATTCTACTCTTCTCGAGGACAGCCAACGCAACTACCACTTCCCGAGGACATCACCTAGGCGAACACAACGGAGAAGGGAGGGCGAAAGTGTAGTTGAATGCAGTTCGCGCTTCCGTGACACTCGAGTAAGTACTTCACTTCGGATTTGGACTTTATCCTGTAGTATAGCCGAACCTAGCCTCCAACTTTCCATCTGTCTACTCCTCTGTTCCTGGCAGTTTGATACTGCTCTCCTCATCCCTACTGCCTAAAACATTATTAATATATTTTGTTTTGCTCTAGGCGAAGAGCTCCTGCAGAAGACAACAGGTCTTCATATCATTCTACTCTCCTCGAGGGCAGCCAACGCAACTACCACTTCCCGAGGACATCACCTAGGCGGACACGACGGAGAAGGGACGACGAAGGTATACTTGAATGTCTGCGCTCCCGCGACAGACTCGAGATGTAGTCTAGGCGCCAGGGGGGTTTCCGTGGCCGATGGATGTCCACACTTCCACCAAAACTTTTCTTACGTATTTTTGACTGCTGATTCTGAATTTCGAAGGTGGAACGTCGCCAGACTGTTAGTTTTTTGTTATTAACAATTTAGTTGTTTAAATTGCTGCCAAATCAATATGATTAATTATAACTGAATCCTAACTGCCTAAAACTGTAGTAAATTGATCTAGAATATGCTCGTTTTTTCAGAATTGAAAAATTTTGATTAGAACCCGAATTATTGCAAATTTAGTGCAATAAGTCGCGAATTCGAGCGCAAACGTGCATAATTCTAGATCAATTTACTACAGTTTTAGACAGTTAGGATTCAGTTATAATTAATCATATTGATTTGGCCGCAGTTTAAACAATTAAATTGTTAATAACAAAAAACTAACATTCTGGCGACTGTCCACCTTCGAAATTCAGAATCAGCAGACAAAAATACGTAAGAAAAGCTTTGGTGGAGGCGTGGACATCCATCGGCCACGGAAACCCCCTGGTGCCTAGACTAATGTCAGTATTTAGGGCACACCTGATTTTTAGGTACGAATTATATCTCCCCAAAAAGTAACAGTTTTCTGCGGGTGCACACGGAAAGAAAACTCTTACTGCTACAGTTAAAACGGCTTACTCGTGGAGTATAGGAGTTCCTTTACTATATAAGTAAGGTGGTTTTAGCAATCTTAGTAAGGGACCCATACTTTTACGGTATGTTGCTTTTCATACTACAACAATTACACAATTATACGATCGTTGGATCAGCGGCATATACCGACGTAACAGCGTTACACGATTTTAGTATACATTGCTTCCACCTTCAATTGTAAGGGAGAAATACTATAGCGGTAACGGTTGCTACCTGCTAATACGGAAATGACAACTATTATAAGGAAGTGTTACTTATCGATAATTGAAAGCATCGAATGCGTCGTCTAGGTCTTTGAGGTGGTCAATGATGGAGTCGAGGTGATGCGCTCCGAAGTTTTTTGCGTTTAGATCCCAGGACGCATCTAATACGTAGTCAAAGTGTTCGGGGTAGCCGATGATGATGTCTAGGTCGTGCGCTCCGTAGTTTTTTGTCTCTAGATGTTGGAACGTATCAAATGCGTGGTTTAGGTCTTTGTGGTAGCCGATGATGGAGTCTAGGTTTTTTGCATTAAAATATCAGGGCGCATCTAATACGCAGGTGTTCAGGGTAGCCGATGACGAGGTCTAGGTGGTGCGCTTTGTAGTCTTTTGCGTTTGGATATCAGGGCGTATCTAATACGTGGTCCAGGTCTTCAGGGAAGCCGGTGACGATATTTAGGTGGTGCGCTCCGTAGTTTTTGGCTAATAGGTGTTGGACATGTCAAAACTTAAAGTATTACTAATCACGTAATTTTATACTATAAGTAAAAATCGTGATTATAAATAAATACTTATTCGAACGTAATTACGTTCAAATTGACATGTGTTTGTAATAAAAAAAATAGTAAATATTAAAATGCGTATAGGCGAAATACGCACAATTATTCATAATAAATAATGCGTATATGCGAAATGCGCACAATTATTTATCATACAAAAATGCGTATAGGCGAAATACGCACAATTATTTATAATAAAAAATTCGTACAAGCGAAATACGCACAATTATTTATAATATCAAAAATATGTATAAACGAAATACGCACAGTTGTTTATAATGCAAAAATGCGTATAGACGAAATACGCACAATTATTAGTTATAAGGAAAGGTGTATGGGCGAACATATTTAATTATAACAGAAAAGAATTACAATTACATGAGTTTATTTAGTTATCTATTTATAAGAAACTAGATGTCTTGACATAAAATTAATTCTTTTCCGTTTTTTTCAACAAAACTCATAAAATTTGAAAAGAAGCTAAAGAAACTTATGAGCCTAGCTCAATGAAATTATAGTAGCTCTACTTTTGCCAATCATTCAGTAGCATGACAAATATAATGCAAAGTAATTATTAATGACAATACTTCTAATAATACAAATTTTGTTAAAATGTTCAATTTGCAGTTATGCGTTTATATGATGGAAGGTGTATATTTTAAAATGCGGATCAACTTATATACCATACTCAGGTTCATTTGAAGTTCAACCCTTGGTCTCAAATTTTGTTACACCCTCCTGTTGTTTCACGTATATGGGATATTTCACGTGAAGTCAGCAGCTCAAAATTTTAAAATGCCTCAAAACTCGGTTGCTTTTAGTTTTTATGAACAAAAAATGTTCCTCAAATTTTAGGTCGATATTTGCAAAAATAAAAAAGCTATGCAATATTGAAAATTCAATTTTTTTGCAATTTTTTTGTTAAAATCAAGTTTATTCATTTTTAACTGAAAATCTTGAAACTTTTTGTATAGTACATTGATTGGCAAAAGGTTTGAATTTTTTCTGTAGAATGTGCCAGTATTTATTTTATGACCCTTTTTGAAAGTCTCTGATTGGCTGCTTCTTAGTATACCTTCATCAAAGGATATTGAGGCTGCGGCCAAATATTCTTTATTCGACAAATTTTTTTTTGTATTCTTCTTCGAAAACCCTTCAAAATGCTTTTTTATCAATACTGGCCGAGCATAGGGAAAAAAGTTACAATTTTTTTAAATATCAAGAAAAATCCATAATTTCAATTTTTGATAACATGATTAATGAAACTGAATATTATTCATACATCTTATGGCATGGACCGTACCACTGAATTTTGTTAGAGCATCAAATAGAACATTAGAAATATCTATTTTCAATAATATTAGGCTTACACAATAAGCGATACCTAATTATGAATGAAATTATCAGTCTGTTGCCTGATTTCATTTTGACAGCTTTATACTAATTAACCTCTATAGCTTAATTTATTATTAATTCATAATTAGGTATTGGTTATTGTGTAAGCCTAATATTATTGAAAATAGATATTTATAATGTTCTACTTGATGTTCTAACAAAATTCAGTGGTACGGTCCATGCCATAAGATGTATGAATAATGTTCAGTTTCATTAATCATGTTATCAATAATTGAAATTATGGATTTTTCTTGATATTTTAAAAAATCCACTTTTTTCCCTTTGCTCGGCCAGTATTGATCAAAAAAAGCATTTTGAAGGGTTTTCGAAGAAGAATACAAAAAAAATTTGTCGAATAAAGAATATTTGGCCGCAGCCTCAATATCCTTTGATGAAGGTATACTAAGAAGCAGCCAATCAGAGACTTTCAAAAAGAGTCATAAAATAAATACTGGCACATTCTACAGAAAAAATGCAAACCTTTTGCCAATCAATGTACTATACAAAAAGTTTCAAGATTTTGAGTTAAAAAATGAATGAACTTGGATTTTAACCAAAAATTGCAAAAAAATTGAATTTTCAATGTTGCATAGTTTTTTTATTTTTGCAAATATCGATTTAAAATTTGAGAAACATTTTTTGTTCATAAAAAACTAAAAGAAAACGAGTTTTGAGCGATTTTAAACTTTTGAGCTGCTGACTTCACCTGAAATATCCAATATATTTTTAGCAGCAAATACTTAAAATCTACCAAAAGATAACTTGATTTCATATTGACATTTTTTTTATGGTTAGATTGAATAAAAAAATAAAAACATTGAAATTTGTTTAAATTTCAATGAACAATTAAACCCTCAACCAAAAAAATAAAAACCAAATCTAAACTATCTCTTGGTAGAAATTTTGTAAACTACATCCAGAATATGTACAAAAAGTGCAGTACAGTGCCACAAAATTTCAGATACAGGTAATATTTTGAAAATCATAATATTAAATTGGACTCCATCATCGGCCATCTAAACACCTAGACCTCGCATCCGACCTGTCCCTTCACCTGGACACAAAAACCTACGGAGCGCACTACCCGGACTCATCGACCATCTGGAACACCTAGACCTCGCATTCGATTTGTCCTGGCCTCTGGACACAAAAACCTACGGAGCGCGTCACGTAAACTCCATCATCGGCTACCTGGAACGCCTAAACCTCGCATCCGATCTGTCCCGACACCTGGACACAAAAATCTTCAGAGCGCATCACCCGGATTACATCATCGGCCATCTGCAACACCTAGACCTCGCATCCGACCTGTCCCTTCACCTGGACACAAAAACCTACGGAGCGTACTACCCGAACTCCATCATCGGCCGCCTGGAACACCTAGACCTCGCATCCGATCTGTCAAAACACCTGGAGACCGAAGTCTACGAAGCGTATCATCAGCCGCCTGGAACAGCTAGACCTCGTATTCGAGCTGTCCCGACACCAAGACTCAAAAACCTACGAAGCGCACTACCCGGACTCCATCATCGGCCATCTGTAACACCTAGACCTCGCATTCGATTTGTCTTGGTCTCTGGACACAAAAACCTACGGAGCGTATCACGTAAACTCCATCATCGTCCACCTGGAACGCTCAGACCTCGCATACGATCTGTCCCGACATCTGGACACAAAAATCTTCGGAGCGCATCACTTACACTCTATCACCGGCCACCTGGAACAGCTAGACCTCGTAATCGAGCTGTCTCGACACCTGAGTACAAAAACCTATGGAGCGCATAACCCGGACTCCATCATCGGCCATCTAAACACCTAGACCTCGCATCCGATCTGTCCCTTCACCGGGACACAAAAACCTACGAAACGCACTACCATTTTTAAGAAAACAGTTGCAATCATGCGAGGCGACGTCCTGAATTTTGAAACGTCAATAATAACTGAGACTATATAATAAAGTGACGAATCTGCATCTCATTATTATAAGAAATTTGTATAGGCGAAATGCGCACATTTATTTATAATAGAACATGTGTATAGTCGAAATACACAAAATTATTTATTATAAAATGTGTGTAGGCAAAATGCACACGATTAATAACACTGAGAAGTGCGTATACGCGAAATACGCATAATTATTTATAATAAAACATGTGTATAGGCGAAATACACAAAATTATTTATTATAAAATGCGTATAGGCAAAATGCGCACAATTAATAACACTGAAAAGTGCGTATAAGCGAAATACGCATAATTATTTATAATAAAACATGTGTATAGGCGAAATACACCAAATTATTTATTATAAAATGCGTATAGGCGAAATGCTCACAATTGATAACACTGAAAAGTGCGTATAAGCGAAATACGCATAATTATTTAGAATAAAATATGTGTATAGGCGAAATACACCAAATTATTTATTATAAAATGCGTATAAGCGAAATGCGCAGAATTATTTGTAATAAATATGCGTATATATGTGAAATAAGCACTATTATTAACAATAAAAATGAGTATACGCAAAATACGCATAATTAATTATAAAAAGAAATACGTATACGCGAAATATGTACAATTGTTTGTAATAAAAAAACGCGTATCTTTAATATTTTTGAAATATGTAGCGCCATCTATGTTAAAATCTATTACGATTTTCCAGAGATGGCGCTTGTGTCATATTTCATCAATAGTATGTACTTCCTACCTTACCGACCTATGGGTCGGTCAAATCGCAGAATTGAGTTTCACACCCCCTTAAGTGAATATTTTGATCTGTTTGATCAACTCCTTTATGCGTTGCGTAATCTAAACTATAATATGTATGCGTTTTACCATGTAATAAGTTCAAAACTTTATTATTTATAAGTTTAGTATCGCCATTATGTGGAGCTAATATTATACGATCTACGGAATTTTCGAGATTGATATCATCATAAATTTTATTACATACATTTTCGGTCTTTCATTTATTTAGAACTATAAATGGATTAATTTTACCTTCACCTAACTCTAATAAAAATGAAACAAATTGTTTATTTTTTGAGCGAATATTTTCAGTTAATTTTAAAACTTTAAAGAGAGTCCATAAATGAGAAAATTTGATTGTGTCCTGTACTATACCGTCTCGGTAACCATGTTTTAGGACTGGCAGAATTTGTCTAAAATCGCCTCCTAAAACTATCAATTTACCATCAAATGAAACATCACTGTAACATATATCTTTGAGTGTTTGATCAAGAATTTCCAAAGCTTTGTTTGGGATCATTGATGCTTCATCCCAAACTATAATATCTACTTCCCGTAATTTTTTTTTATCTGATTCTAATTTTAGAAAAGTACTTTCAATACTGTTTAAGGGGGCTAGACACCTTTTTTCTCTGAAATAAGAAGTCACATTTAATACATAAATGTAAACTAATTATTTCATACTTTTTACATATAAAAGTGGGTATATTTACCTTACCTTAAAACTTTCTCCGATGGGCCTTTTATATGGTCCAGAACCATAGTCATCGATGAAACAAGTTTTTTCACTAACCGTAAGCTTTGAAATTTTCCTGTGGATGGATTGACTCCAGATTTGAACTAAATTACTCCTGAATAGTATAATTCTCATATGAGTGTAGGGATTTAGGATTAAATGTCGGAAAAAATTTTTAGATCAGAAAAATTATGAAAAAATTTAAAAAATTTTAAAAAATTAAAAAAAAAACTTGAAAAACAGCACAATTTTTTTTTTCTCATTAGATCAAAAATCCCTACGCTCATATGAGAATTATACTATTCAGGAGTAATTTAGTTCAAATCTGGAGTCAATCCATCCACAGGAAAATTTCAAAGCTTACGGTTAGTGAAAAAACTTGTTTCATCGATGACTATGGTTCTGGACCATATAAAAGGCCCATCGGAGAAAGTTTTAAGGTAAGGTAAATATACCCACTTTTATATGTAAAAAGTATGAAATAATTAGTTTACATTTATGTATTAAATGTGACTTCTTATTTCAGAGAAAAAAGGTGTCTAGCCCCCTTAAATCTAAAGGAAGTCTAAAAGTACGATGACTTGTCATTCCTCTAGGTAATAAAATAGATGCGATTCCTGTCCAAGCCATAGATAAAATTTTTTTATTCAAAGATAAAAAGTGATATGTTAAAGTCTTGTATATGAAAGTTTTTCCTGAACCTCCAGGTCCATCAATAAAATAAATTTTATTTTTGTTAGTTATAATTTCATTAAAAATTAATCTTTGATTAGTAGTTAATTGATTAAACAAAATTTCAAAAAGATTTTTACTGTTTGCTAAAATTTCAGGACTTTTCTTCAATATTATTTATTATTGGTTCAGGTAAACTATAATCTTTACAACTTTTATCTTCAGTTTGTAATATATTTTGAATTTGTGACAAAGCATTATTTTCTTTATTTTCTTTAAAATCTTCAGTAAAAATTTTTTTAATTTATTTCAAATTAAATTACCTTGAATATTTTCAGCTAAGATAAACCATGCAAAGAATTTACGTAATTGAAAAGGAAGCATGATATTACTTGCTTCATCAAAAATAATATAAATTTGGGAATCATCTTCTATTAAACCCATAGCAAGTGCTGCTTCTTTATATGTTTCATATGAGACGTTATTAAATGTTCGTAAATCTTTAAAAGAAGTAGCACCTTTTATGCGGTTCAACAGTAATTTAAGAAAAAATCTTTCATTATTTTTAGGTGAAACAATATTTAATCGCCCAATCGCATCAAATTGTTTATTGCGTTCTCTACGTTTCCATACTTTAGATTTGGTAAATTCATAATATGACAATCATATGAGGGTGTGTTCTATTTTGTGTCCTACATTATGTGTCACGTTATGAAAGGCATACCCTAATGTGACTAAGGCTTACATTAAGACTACACGTAAAAAGGAAAGGCGAACTTATACAAATTTTTTAAACGTGACCTTAGGAAGAGTGTACATAAGCGCTGTGCTGTGCTGTGCGGTGCGTTTCTGATGCCGGTGCTGTTGGTGCATTGGCTACTGGTAGAACTACGCCTCTGATTGGTTGATGTTTAAATACGGACCCATCAGAAAAGTAGTTCCGTAAGTCGCCAATACACCAATAACACGGGCATTAAGCAGCATCGTACAGCACAGTACCGCACAATGCTTACGTATACCCTCCAATACATTTGATAACATTTAAGGGAAGGCGAACTTATACAAATTTTTTAAACGTGACCTTAGGAAGAGTGTACATAAGCGCTGTGCTGTGCTGTGCGGTGCGTTTCCGATGCCGGTGCTATTGGTGCATTGGCTACTGGTAGAACTACGCCTCTGATTGGTTGATGTTTAAATACGGACCAATCAGGAAAGTAGTTCCGAAAGTAGCCAACGCACCAATAACACGGGCATCACGCAGCATCGCACAGCACAGTACCGCACAGCGCTTACGTACACCCTCCAATACATTTGATAACATTTAAGGTAGTTATAATTGTTTATAAAATCACGAAAGAGGTTATAAAAATAATTATCTTCAATTGGCTATAACTTTCTGGGTCTTGAATAATTTTGAATTTTTCCTTGGGCAAGTTCCCGTGAAAGAATAAAATGAGACCTAGATAATTAAAATTTGTTAAGAAACAAAAAAGATAGGGATTTATTATCAATAATTGTTTGTGCTGTTTCTAAAATATCGACATTTTGTTAAAAAAAATTATTTTAGTCATGTTAAATACACTATATTTATAGTATTAATGTATTATTATTAGATTAAACTATAATCATTAGTAACGTTATTAAAGCCATACCCTGATGTGATTAAGGCTTCTTACATGCAAAAATGAACGGGGAACTTATACAAATTTTTTAAACTTGTCCCTATAATTGATAACATTTGATATTATAATTATTTAATAATATAGAAACAACATCAATAATATTAACAATATCAAATCATTCGTAATATGTATGAAATGTATAAAAAATGAGAAAAACAATACAATATTAAGAGGAGGGGTAGGAGGAGGGGGAGGAGGGATTTTAAGGCGGGGGGAGGAGGGGTTTTGAGGAACAAATGTAATACTAAAAACACCTATTTCTAATCTCATTTTTCCGTTATTTTGAGGAGGGATTGAGGAGGGGCTGGAAGGAGGGGGGAGAAGGGGCGGGGGGGCTACAAGCTTCTTACAACTATATATATACATATATATTGATGGAAATGAATAGAGTGCATAATTGTAGTTGCTCTGAAAGAAGGTGAGAGATAGCGTGCGCACAGTAACCTGCAACAACGATTCGCGCGAAACGGCTGAGTCCGCGAGCGTTCACACATATATAGACACGCGCGAAAACACCTCCCAATACCCGTGGAATGGATAAATCTGCGAGCGCGTACGTACTACGTCTAAAACCGTTTTATCTGTCTCTCTCTTTTTCGAGTAACGTCAAATAGCACTGTTGAAAATAGTATACATCTATATTGTACGCATGATATAGACAGTAGGTATGTGTGAGCGCGCGACTGTATCGAGAGCGCGCAATATCGTGTGAGTCCGAAAGTAAACATGTAACTCTCCCCTTCCTAGTGTGTGCGTGAGCAAGCATCGAAGTCGAGAGGCAGCGAACGTACGCTGCTCACTCTCTCTACTGCCGTACGCCGAACGGAAAGCACCTTGCGCTAGGCGCTATGAAGCGCCCGTCTTATTTTATACTTAAGCCTAAATAAATAAGTCATTATTTTATACCTTAAATGCGTCTCTCCATCATTAATAATAATACCACACCTCAACAAGCACCTATTTCATTTGGTTCAAAACTGTTGCGGGTATATCCAGCTGAACAACTGGAAGCATATGCAACAGTATTTTGAGCAAAATGAACAGAGTGCATAATCGTAGTTGCTCTGAAAAAGATAGTAGAGACAGTGCACGTACAGTACACTGCAACAAACGACTGAGTCCGCGGGCGAAATCACACGCGCGCGAAAACATCTCCCAATACCCGTAGAATGGTTGAATCCGCGAGCGCGTGCGCGCTACGTCTCAAAACGTTTTATCTATCTCTCTCTCTCTCTCTTGTTTTCCAGTAACTTCATCTATAGCACCTATTTTATTTATCCTCAAAACTGTTGCGGGTGTATCCAGCTGAACAGCTGGAAGCATATGCTACAGTATTTTTGAGGAAAAATAAACAGAGCGCATAATTGTAGATATCCTGGAAAAAAGAAGAGAAAGAGAGATATCCTGCGCACAGTAGCCTGCAATAAACCGCCGAGTCCGCGCACCCACATACACACATATACACGCGTGTGAAAATAACTCCCAATACTCGTGGGAAGGTTGAATCCGCGAGCCCAAGCACGCACGCGGGTGAAAACGTCTAAAACATTTCTCTCTCTCTCTCTCTCTCTCTCTCTCTCTCTCTCTCTCTCTCTCTCTCTCTCTCTCTCTCTCTCTCTCTCTCTCTCTCTCTCTCTCTCTCTCTCTCTCTCTCTCTCTCTCTCTCTCTCTCTCTCTCTCTCTCTCTCTCTCTCTCTCTCTCTCTCTCCGAGTAACTTCATCTATAGCACCGATTTTATTTATCATCAAAATTGTTGCGGATATATCCAGCTGAACAGCCGGAAGCATATGCAACAGTATTTTGAGGAAAAATAAACAGAGCGCATAAATGTAGTTGCCGTGGAAAAAAGGAGAGAGAGAGAGATAACGTGCGCACAGTAGCCCGCAATAAACCGCCGAGTCCGCACACATACACACATATACACTCGTGTGAAAATACCTCCAGTAGTCGTGGAAAAGTTGAATCCGCAAGCGCACGCACGCACGCACGCGGGTGACAACGTCTAAAAACGTTTGTCTCTCTCTCTCTCTCTCTCTCTCTCTCTCTCTCTCTCTCTCTCTCTCTCTCTCTCTCTCTCTCTCTCTCTCTCTCTCTCTCTCTCTCTCTCTCTCTCTCTCTCTCTCTCTCTCTCTCTCTCTCTCTCTCTTTTCGAGTAACTTCATCTATAGCACCTATTTTATTTATCCTCACAAATGTTGCGGGCATATCCAGCAGAATAGCCGGAAGCATATGCAACAGTATTTTTGAGGAAAAATAAACAGAGTGCGTAATTATAGTTACCCTGGAAAAAAGGAAAGAGAGAGAGAGAGAAAGATAACGTGCGTACAGTAGCCCGCAATAAACCGCCGAGTTCGCGCGCGCACACACACACACGCACGCACGCACGCACACACACACACACACTCCTGTGAAAATACCTCCCAGTCGTCGTGGAAAAAGTTGAATCCGCGAACGCGTGCGCACCACGTCTGAAAAGGTTTAACTCTCTCTCTCTCTCTCTCTCTCTCTCTCTCTCTCTCTCTCTCTCTCTCTCTCTCTCTCTCTCTCTCTCTCTCTCTCTCTCTTTTTTTCGAGTAACATCGCTTAGGGCCTGTCATTTTTTTCCTCAAAACTGTTGTGAGTACATTCAGCTGAACAGCCGGAAGCATGTGTAACAGTATTTTGACGAAAAACAGAGCGCATAATTGTAGTTGCCGTGGAAAAAAAAGGAGAGAGATACGCCTTCCAAAACTCGCGTGGAAAGATTGAATCTGCGAGCGCGCGAGTAAAGGCCCGAAAACTATATGCGTGATGTTCCGATTCGCGGGTGAGAGAGGGAGAACGTTGCCGGTCCGACAAAATTGCGTGACTGAATAATTGTGTGAGAGCGTTTCGTATTTACGTCAGCGCTCCGTTACCCTCTCTCTCTGCACATCTTCGTTATCCACACTGTGGAGTGTCTGTAGGGTCCGGGCTTCAGTTATAAAAGAAACTGCACGCGACTCCATATTCATCATTTCCACCATGGACTCCTTGGTATCTATAAGCGAGTTGGAAAATATACTGGTAGAAATTGAGCGTGAGGCAGAAACCAACTACGACTGGGAACTGGGCCTGGTCATGGACTGTGATCGTGTTCTAGAGACATTGGTGTCACCGCCGTTGGCCACATCTTCTCCACGTCAATCCACACCGCATTTTTCATCGCAAGACATGATTAATTGGGATTTGGCCCAGCCTATGGACTGTGACCTGGGAGGACTAATTTCACCACCATTAGCTACGTTCTCGCTTTATTCTTCGCCGCAACGTTTGCACTCGAAAGAAAATTTTGAGATAGATTTGGACATGGCCCTGGGCTGTACACCGTGCTTTTCACGGCAGCGCTCGCCATCTGAGTAACCAGTCTTTTTTCTGCGGCAACCGCACTGTTAAGATCTTATTTTGCCACCATTGTCTCCGTTTTTACCATCACCTGTACCAGAGTCGCCGCCACAGTTCCTCTATGACCCTGTGTAGCAAGATTTCTTCCCAATCTTGCCAGTGTTTACGGCGGCGCCGATTGTGAGGGATGAAGAGGCGGAAGACGTGGAGGTGATAGAGTTAGGATCATCCCCGCTCTGCACGACAATCTCCTCAGATTCAATGTCTCCGCAAGAGATGGGTAGAGTATACAAGAGGTCTCGTGGCGGAGATGACGACAGCGCGGCACCATCGAGAGTACGTCGTCGATTGAACTTTACGGTTTAATCGACTCATCCTTTAATCAGCCATTTTTATGGCTAAAACCAATCAGCCCTTTTCAGGGCTCTATATATTTTTTACGTTGAACAAACGTTTTATAAATTTATCAGCCCTTTTCAAGGTGTTCGGGATTGTATAGTGCCGCAAGTGTCCGCTAGATGGCAAGCGCCAAATCGCTACCCGCAATGAAAAACATCACCCCGAGTGTATAACTATAGGCACGCGACTTGCACTCGGGGGAGACATTAAAACATACAGTCTCCTCTACTTACTACTTTTACTTGCTTTGCTTACTTTGCTAATAATACGAGAAGCTCTCGTATTATTTGCCGTTATCCCTTGCCTACTTGCTCGAACGCATTGCGTTCATCTTCTATCTACAGTTCAACTTCGTCTTTCGAGGCGAGTTGACTGCAAAGACTTTTGGAATCTTAATTCCAAGTGTCTATCATTTGTACCGAACTTATTCTTTGCGAGAAAAGTTGGATACATTGACTCTAGGAGTCAACCGACCCATTATTACATACAGCTTTTGCCTTACATACGTTACTGCTTTACTTATAATACGAGAAGATCTCGTATTAGTTACTGTTTCCATTCGCTTACTTTACGCGAACATACATTATTACACGTTAGCCTGCATTAAATGACTACACTTTATGTTTCCACTATATTTGCTTGCCTATAACTACTTCGTCTTATTTGCGAATAATACGAATTCTTACTTTTTCTGCTTTCAACTTATTCTTTGCGAGAAAAGTTGGAAACATAGATTCTTGGAGTCTAAATTGCTATTTTAAGCTTAGCTGATAATACGTGAGGCTCTCGTATTATTAGTTTGCCTATTGCATATACCTTGCGTATTGCTTGCCTATTTTACTCGAACGCGCGTAGCGTTCAAATCCCTTTTGCTTCAATTTTACTTTCGAGTGGATTGGAGCAAAGACTTTCAGAGTCAATACAATTTATTATTTTCTCTCGACGATAAACCCTAACAATATAAACTCCGTATACGTTCATTCGTATACACAAGGCTATTTTCATTATCCATTCCTATTCCATTTTTGTTTAAAATACATTATAAATAAATATAAATAAATAAATTTTTTAACATTTTTAATAAATATTAACAAATTAGTCAAATTTTAAATAATGTTTCCGCAGTATTCAAAATTTTAAATTATGTTTGCGCGCACGGCCGTCTCGTTAGATGCAAAATGTAGCTATAAGCATACATATGTCATGATAGCCAGTGGTAACGTGCGTGCTCTATGATCTGAAGATTGTGAGTTCGAATCTACCTTCCGGCGATTTCTTTTTTTCGTTAACATTCATAATAAATATATTGGTATGTAGGAGTTCGATCTTCCCGAGGCAAGGATGTGAGAAATAAATTTTCACATGTGTATGATGACGTTTCGGTGAACAATGTCACGCTCATTAGAACTTTAATAAATGTTAATGTTAAAGATTAACAAATTGAATAAACTGAAAAGCAATTTTTGTGTCAATAATAAGATAGTTACCAAAAAGTTAATTTTGTCACGAAAAACAATTCTTGTAGGCTTTTTTTCTCCTCCGCCGCATAAATGTGTGGGGGGGGGGGGAGAAAATTTCACAACAATCCTTCCTACATTGGCTTTGGAAATCGTTCTTGTCAAGCCTTTTTAAATTATTCAATTTATATAGGAATGCTTGAGAACGTATTATCGAAATCAATGTTTACAAAACGAAGGCTAGGTAGTTAGTATACACGCTGTTTTTGATTGTGTGTATGTAGGTGTGTATTGTTATTTTCTTTTGCAAGTTTGTAGTAAATGTGTGTATATGTGATTCAAGTTTTGTGTGTTTCTTTTTTATTGACTGGTTGTTTTTCTAAATGTATGTGTAACATCTCCGATACTAATCTTTTATTTAAGTTTTCTTCTTTATCTACTACGTTTTAATTAGTGAAGTTGAATTTGTGACCGGTTTCATTTTCGTGTATAATTGTCGCAGAATCCTTTGATGTTTTGTGTTCATTTACTCTTGTCATTAGTTTTCTTTTTGTTTGTCCTATGTATGTAGCAGGACAATTATTGCAATGAATGCGGTAAATGACGTTATTTTCAAACTCTTTCTTAGTTTTGTCTTTGCCTTGTAAGGGTTCGTTACGATAGGAGAGGAACAACGAGTATGTGGAACCACCTATGTGCAATGGTGGTTAGTATGTGTATAAATCCACTTTGGCGCCGGCCTCGTAGACGATAGCAAGGTTATATGCTCCGCTCCTGCTGTCCTTTTTGACCTTAGTTAATGTACGATGAGATATACGTGAATTTATTATTTAGAATAATATGAGATAGCAAGTTTAAAATTATATAAAAAAAAAAACAATAATCCATATATAGATAATTAATCTCAATGTATGTGAATCATAATAGTAAGAGTCGAAAATTTATTTAAATTTAATTATCATTATTTAAATCTGATATTAGCAATAACTTAATCAAGACACCGGAATAGCGACGAAGAGAAACTAGGAGTTTATTATAATAATCAAGAAATTAATATAAAAAAATTAATAAAACGATGGCGCGTTATATATATTTATGTATATTATGGTCACTAAACTTATCCTATGGTGAAAATGTTAAGGAATAGGGATGTGGATACTGGATAAACGTCCGGTAAAAAAAATATATATATATAATCGTAAATGCATGTGTACAAAAATCAAGATCCATTTTATTCACTAAGAAAATACAAAATAGTAACAGAATAACAAAGGAATTGCAATATGACAGCTGAATAATAATAATTAAAAAATTTGGTTCAAGCTACACAATAGCGAAGAAATAATAATACGTTATCAATATATATATATATAAAAAGATATCATAGGCTGAATAATCAAATTCTATTTTCGATCGCGTAACAATACCGAAATGTAAGCTATACTCTTCCTCGGGATCCCATGTACACACACGTACACAAAATGATTGACCGAGGACGAGCTAAATAATGGCGAGACTATAATACGAAATAACAAAAAAAAAAATTTATTACCGAGATAAATATCACGAAAGAATAATCGCGACATACAGATGACGAAGTATTAATAAAATACCCGCGAACGAGAGAAAACAACAACAAAAAATATAATAATAACGAAATAATAATAATAGAATAATAACGCAGCAATGGCAACGCGATCCGAATTTACGCTAACAACAAAAAAAATTTTTAATTTTAATCCTGAAAAACATGTAGATTCTGGTTCTCGCGTGGCTAGCGGAGATCAAACGCAGGGCAACCTGTCACCCTAGTGCGTAAATGACCTTGCGGTCATGTACGCCGGGTACAGGTGGGAGGCTATGCCTTCCCCGGTTTTCCGCCTCTACGCCCGACACTCCTAAGAAAAAGCAAAGCTACGCCAAGTCGGGCGAACCAACTTGACTCGGCCTACTTTCTCCCGAAGGAATAATCATAGGCCTGGCGTTGTTAAATGTTCACCTTATCGCCGCTTGGACCGCCGGATGCGCGACTCTGTGTGGCTGCTGCGCAACACGTGTTCCCGTTCGGCCTTCGATCTGCAATATCACGAAGGACTAGGCTGCTGGGCTCCTGCGCGGTGACTGACGAAGTAGCGCTCTGCCGAGAGCGCACCTCTATTTAAGGAGCATCTGCCTACCTGTGTCTAGGGGGATGTGCATTTATTCAATTTCCATAAGTACTGTACAATGAGTGCGCACCCTGGGTGGCGCTAATTCGTCCTAGATGATCGGCTCCCTTCCCCCCTTGCCCCTCTGTTATGCCCCTGCACTTCATAATTTCTCTTTTCTTGATGGTTGTGGCCTATGTTTTGTCTAATGGGACATAGAAGGGGACAGTACGACGATCACACATCATGCTCATTAAATTGTTAGTCGGGATTCGCCTTATTCATTGAGAAATCTGCGACACAAAATTTGTGCTGTAACTTTCTAATTAATACGTTATTCATAGAAATAAATGTATAGGCGGGTGCGCCATAATTAGTTTAGGCGAAAAAGTGCTTTCATTCACCTCCATGCGTGTTATAAATAATGAAATATATTAAGTTATTAATTTCCATTGTCCATCTCACTCGCACTTATGGCGAGCGCCCATAGCTCCATCCTTTTCTAATTGCGTCAGCTACATGTGGTCGACAATCAGTGATCTAGTACTATGGACTTATATGCCACCTATACTCATCTGGTGCGTAATTCAAAAATCAGAAATTTATAAGGTGAGTTATTATGAATCTATTTATATCATATGGCAGTACGGTTCATTTGTTATTTTATCATGTGTAAAGAGTTAATTTTTCATGCTTCATGCCTTTGTTAATGAACAAATATGGTTAAAGATTCAAATTTCCGACCGTGACAGAAGAGCTCTTATTAAACTCACCTATGTCTAGGGACACTTTCAACCGGGTATTAGATTTATCTGGTAGATGTCGTGTCGAGTACTGTTTGAGCTCTTCATGTCATGGAGGGTAATTCGCGTCGGTAATCAGAATTTCTCCTTTATTAATCATGTACATAATTAATTTTATTTCAAATGGAGGTTCATCTAATGTACGGCATAGTGACCGTTACATCCTTTGGTTATGATACTTTTCATATTGCTATTAATTTTAGGAATCGTTTATTGTGTTTTTAAAGCTAAATGATACATGTTCAAAAAAACGGTTTATGTAAGGGAGACAGATTAAAGGTTTGTTTTGGTTTGTACTAGTAAAAAAGAAGACACACAAAATTTGAATCACATATACACACATTTACTACAAACTTGCAAAAGAAAATAACAATACACACCTACATACACACAAACAAAAACAGCGTGTATACTAACTACCTAGCCTTTGTTTTGTAAACATTGATTTCGGTAATACGTTCTCAAGCATTCCTATATAAATTGAATAATTTAAAAAGGCTTGACAAGAACGATTTCCAAAGCCAATGTAGGAAGGATTGTTGTGAAATGTTCTCCCCCCCCCCCCGCATTTATGCGGCGGAGGAGAAAAAAAGCCTACAAGAATTGTTTTTCGTGACAAAATTAACTTTTTGGTAACTATCTTATTATTGACACAAAAATTGCTTTTCAGTTTATTCAATTTGTTAATCTTTAACATTAACATTTATTAAAGTTCTGATGAGGGTGACATTGTTCACCGAAACGTCATCATACACATGTGAAAATTTATTTCTCACATCCTTGCCTCGGGAAGATCAAACTCCTACATACCAATATAATCATACCAGCTGAGGGATAAATTCATACAATAACACACCGTTGTTATTTCATCAATATTCATAATAAATAATTTTCACACTCATACATGCTAATGAATTTGTAAAAAAATTTTTAAAATAACGCGTTTACACAGTATTTAAAATCATAAATATCGGTCTCGTTAGGTACAAAATATAGCTACAAGTATACATGTCATGATAGCCGAGTGGTAAGGTGCGTGCTCTGTGATCTGAAGATCGTGAGTTCGAATCCACCTTCCAGCATTTTTTTTTTCTTCATAAACCATTGTAATTAAATATACAGTCACACCTGTTATTTATAAATAATAATAATGTAATTTTTAAATAAATTATACTCTACCATGTTGGGTCTAGAGCTCTCTGGTCCAGAACCGGCCAAGAGGAGAAAAGGGGTGGGGGGGGGGGGGCGGTCTAGAACCGGCCTGGTCTTGATCCGGCCTTGGTCTAGAGTCGAAGTGGTCTAGAACCGGTCTGGTCTAGAACCGGCCTGGTCCAGAACCGGCCTAGTCTACCTACTAATACTATACTATGAAAATAAATATAACGATTTACAATATAATTTATAAGGAGATAATAATCGGACTACAGAATATCATAATCTATGATCTTACGAAGTTTTGAATTCAAATATGAATGATAGACTAAGCAAATTTTTGCAAATGAAAAATAATAATAAATGTTATATTCAATTTTTAGGTCGGGAAATAGCCATTCTTATGAAAAATCCAATAAGATAAAGACTTTGCATGTAAAGCAGTTTTAAAGAAATATAATATTATAATTTTTATTGAGGGTGTAATAGAAATGGATTCGTACACCATAGATCCTTTCGAGCATCATTAATTTATTAATACACCGATGTTTTGGGAGTATAATTAACTCCCCTTATCAAGGCTAAACACAATGAACATACCAAAAATATTAAACAAAACAGAAATTAAAAATTTTTGTCACATTAAAGAAAAAACGGAAAAAACCTTTTTTCCTTACCATTCGAGGTGGTATATCAATTTACAATTTACAAAGCGGCCATTGCGTGGACTCCGCATGTCAAACAATTTTTCTTTTTATAATAGGTTTTTTGTAAATCGCCAACATTTGTAAAGCAATACCTGTATAATAAAAAATATTTAGAAAAAATGAAATTGTACTAAAGAAAAAACCCAAAATAAGATGAAAGGCATGAGAAATCAAAAAAACTTACATGTTACAAATCAGTCGTTTAGTCATAACGTCAAAGGAGGCTTTACCCAGGATGATATACTCTCACTGTCAGAAGAGGCAATAGGAATTACGGGCATCTCTGGGGTTATTTATATAGTATAAAGTGGTGGGGATAGAAATTTAGTAAGGAAATTCAACTTAGTAACGTAGTGCCTACCAATGAAAAACTACTCTCTGCTACGTAACCGACGAGAATTTATGAATTTGTTAGGTTTGTTAGAAATGTTGGTTGATCTATTAACAATGTCGACTGTGGATTTATAACAATTTTTTAGTTTGATAGTATCAAACTGTCTATTCATATTATTATTGGTACTATAAATGTGTAACATCTGTAACATCTCAGAAAACAATCTTTTATTCTTATAACTTTCGTGATTGGCGATATTTGCATGTTCGGCTAAAGCCGACGTGGTGTCATCATTCTTAACACTCCGCTTATGCTCATTAATGCGACACCACGTCGGCTTTAGCCGAACATACAAAATTATATAAACATAAAATAGATTTCAATAAGGTCAATATCGCCGATCACGAAAGTTATAAGAATAAAAGATTGTTTTCTGAGATGTTACACATTTATAGTACCAATAATAATATGAATAGACAGTTTGATACTATCAAACTAAAAAATTGTTATAAATCCACAGTCGACATTGTTAATAGATCAACTAACATTTGTAACAAACCGAACAAATTCATAAATACTCGTCGGTTACGTAGCAGAGAGTAGTATTTCATTGGTGGGCACTGCGTTACTAAGTTGAATTTCCTTACTAAATTTCTATCCCCACCACTTTATACTATATAAATAACCCCGAAGATGCCCGTAATTCCTATTGTCTCTTCTGACAGTGAGAGTATATCATCCTGAGTAAAGCCTCCTTTGACGTTATGACTAAACGACTGAACATGTAAGTTTTTTTGATTTTTCATGCCTTTCTTCTTATTTTGGGTTTTTTCTTTAGTACAATTTCATTTTTTCTAAATATTTTTTATTATATAGGTATTGCTTTACAAATGTTGGCGATTTACAAAAAACCTATTGTAAAAAAAAAATTGTTTGACATGCGGAGTCCACGCAATGACCGCTTTGTAAATTGTAAATTGATATACTACCTCGAATGGTAAGGAAAAAAGGTTTTTTCCGTTTTTTCTTTAATGTGACAAAAATTTTAATTTCTGTTTTGTTTAATATTTTTGGTATGTTCATTGTGTTTAGCCTTGATAAGGGGAGTTAATTATACTCCTGAAACGTCGGTGTATTAATAAATTTATGATGCTCGAAAGGATCTATGGTGTACGAATCCATTTCTATTACTCCCTCAATAAAAATTATCATTGAACGCGAGCAGCTTGGGAGAGCAGTAACCTGTTAAATATAATATTATAACATCTAATCATTCGTATATTATGGAAAGTTCAGTTAATATAAATAAAATTATGACTTGAAACATTTATTTCTGTATATTAAATAGTTGCAAACTTTAAAATCTTTTATGGTCTCTTGAGTAAGCATTATATTGTACATTCGCGTGAAGTTGAATTATTATGCGTGGATATTTGAATTAGCATTATAATGTACTCTTGCGCGAGTCAGCATTATAATGAATTCTCGGTGAATAAGAATTTTAATGCATTTCATTGCGTGTTGGACTTTTCATTTATTGCATGATTGGGACTTTTTATTTATTTTATGATTGCATTTATTTTATTGCATGTAATTTTGATTCAGATTTCTGTTACCCAAATTTTTCAATTAGAATTTTCTTGCGCCAAATTATCTATTAGAATTTTGATGCACTCGTATTTGAGTTGGCATTTTATGAACAGAGGGCGTCGAAATATTGTATGAAATCTTTATATTTGACATAATTAATGTATGTTTTAACAGCATAAGTCATTGGATATATTTTTGTTGTAGCGCAAATAATGGACAGATGGATAATACATTAAATATTGCTTAAATTTTTCCTTTTTTTGGAAAATCAGAATGGTTTTAACTTTCTTCAGAGAAGGCGTTAGGATCTACAACTGTGCAGAGTTCCATTATGGGGTGTTGACACCAACCTCTGCGAGAAAATAACCTTCTTTAAAGAAAATTAAGGTTCGGGATCTCTGAGTCTCCTATAGTCAGTGGTAGAGCGTCATGAGACTACAAATCTCGGGGCCGTGGCTTCGCGTGCCACTCATCGCATATTTTTTCACGCTTTATTATTTATTACAAGCGTACATATCAGAATACTATGAAATAGTACTTTTCGATACAAGTGTGAGAGATGATACTCGTACGAGTCTGAGTTTGTCGCCCGATGGAACGAAGGCGACAGATACAAGTCGAGAATCATCTATTGCACGCGTAACGAATAATCTTTTTTATAAGTGAGTGCGTAAAAATAGACTTTAGATGACTGTTTAGCGTTCGTAAAGTACCCCCTTTTTTCACTAGTGCGTAAAGTGTTTATTTTACGCACTCGGTGCGTGAAGTAGTGCGCAAAGTGAGTTTTTCACGCACTCATTGCGTAAAGTACTCACTTTACGCACTCGTGAAAGAAATCCGGATTCTTTACGCACGCTAAACAGGCATTTAACGTAGAGTTTAACGCGCTCAGTTATAAAAACCGCTGCCAATTCATTGGCACGTAGCTTCCTCAAACTAATTTATCAATTCCTTTTTTTATACTTTTATAAAATAATTTTTCTCAAAAACAAATGAAGAAAATGTATTGAAAGTTTTTAATAAGTGTAATAAGTGGTTAAAATTTTGAGTCGATTTATGAAATATTCTCTGAAAAACAAGTATTCGAAAATATTTCAAAATAATTAGTTCTTTAAGAAATAACAAACATCTGTATTATTTTAATAAATTGTTTATTTTCATAATCTTATCTGCTTTCATAATGATTGAAAACTCGCTGTAGGGGTATATTTTTAATTTTATTTAAATAATACCGTCTTTAGTTATTCATAAATAAATACATGAACATAAATAAATGAAATTTATAAACAAAATTTGTCAGTGGAATAAACAATATATTTGTGAAATTTTATTAAGAAATATTATCTATTAATTATACAAAATATCACAGTAAAATAATTTGGAGGTAATATTAATTATGAAAAGGGTTTTTATATATCGTGAATTGAATGTGTATTAGTTGCGTTCCAAGTAGGTAGGTTATTTTGTATTATTTATATCTTAACATAAATACTTTTGTGTTGATATTATTAATTGCATCTAATAAATGATTTAAAGAAGCGATTAAGTCAATTTTACTTCCAAAATCGCTAGACATACAAAGCTCAATTTTTTTCATTTATTAATTTTACTAAAAATATTTTAACCTCAATATCTAAAATTTATGGATCAATCATTTTGCCCCAAGAAATCGACATAAAAATCTAAAAAACACCTCTACAAGAAATTTTGAAGTGGATAAGTCAATTTTATTGCAGCAATCGTTGCACATACAAAACTCATTTTTTTTATTTTTTCATTTTTCAATGCTTACGTTTTTTTTTATAATAACAGAACACCCTATAAAAGAAAATTTTTTTTTTAGGAAATATAGCTATTTTAATTCTATTTCGAATGCTACCCAATCCCTTCGAATACATAGAGTTTTCTCGGGAAATTACGATTTGAAAAAAGGTTAAAAATATTTTAACCTCAAATATCTCTTAAATCTATGGACCAATCATTTTGCCCAAATAACTCGACTGAAAACTATACAAAATCCACCTCTACGAGGAATTTCGAAGCGATTAAGTCAATTTTTACTCCCGCAATGGTTAGACATACCAAACTCATTTTTTTCATTTTTCTATGTTTACGTTTTTATTAATAACAAAAGAACCGTGATAGCTAGAAAAATAATTTTTTTTAGAAAATATAGGTATTTAAATTCGCTTTAGAATGCCACCCATCCGATTCAGATACATAGAGCCGTTTTCGAGAAATTTCGATTTGAAAAAAAAGGTTAAAAAAATTTTAACCTCAAATATCTCAGAAATTTATAGACCGATCATGTAGCCCAAAGAATTTAGCCGAGATCTAACCAAAATCTACCTGTATAAGAAATTACAAAGCGATTAATCCAGGTTTACTCCATAAAACGTGCGATATAGAGAACACATTTTTTCCATTTTTTAATTTTTTTCTCAAAAACTAACCAACAGAATGGATTAAGATTTTCACAGATTATAGCAATTTATATTCTGCATTATCGTGAATTTTCTCCAAAAAATTGACCGTTTAGTTTAGGAGTTATTGGCTTTTTAAAAAAAAACACGTTTTTGTTAATAACAAGAGAACCGTGATAGCTAGATAATTTTTTTTTTTTGTAATTATAGGTTTTTTTATGCTCTTTCGAATGCCACCCATCCGATTAAAAAATTTAAATCCGATCATTAAAAAAAATCAAAAATAAATTTTTCGAAAATCAAAAATTTGAAATAAAACAAAAACGAATCAGTAAATTATCAAAAATTATTTTCTTCCCGAATTTGGATTAAAAAACAAAAAAAAATGAGAACCTGATGGTTAAAATCGACCGCGTAGATCCGGAGATAAAGCGGTATACATACATACACACACACACATCCATACAGACATTTTCTAAAATCATGTGAAACAAACTTCTAACACCTCTAATGATGTTTATAGAGAGTTTTAACGAAATAATGGTGGATTGAAGCAGCGGGTAGATAATCAAACAAGGAATAGAAATGGAAAGAACGCATATTTTAGTTTACCATATGTTAGAGGTTTGTCGGAAAGGATTAGAAGGGTTTTTAGTAAACATAATATTCAAGTTTTCTTTAGAAACGATAATAATTTAAAAAGGTTATTTAGTAATTGTAAAGACAAGGATGATAAATGTTTAAAATCGGGAGTAGTTTATAAAATTAATTGTAGGGATTGTAATGGTTGTTATATTGGTCAAACGGGTAGATATTTGAAAAAGAGAATATATGAACATCAATATAGTTTACGCAGCTCAAGTTGTACATCGGGTTTGAAAGAACATTGTTTAAATAGTTTGCATTCTTTCGATTTTGGGAGTGTGGATATTTTGGAATAAGGGATTAATAATAAATATAAGAGGGAAAGCCTTGAAAGTATTCACATTCTAAGAAATCAGAATAATGTAAATTTAATGATAGAGTCAAGTAAATTAGATAACATTTATCATTCTTTATTAATTTAAGTAAGAATGGAAAGTTGGAGAGGAGAATGTGGATGGTGGTGGGGGTAAGAAAAAAGAAGGGGGTATGGGGGTATGTAAGGAGGTGTATCGCGGGTTTCATTTCAGTCCCTGAGGAGGAGCCGGAGCGGGCTCGAAACGTTGGACAATGTGGTAGTGGTGGGCAGTCAGATCGTCCTTTGCTAACAAAGTTTTTTCCAGGTTTTAATTAAGTTTTTATTTCAGATTCTGCGTGGGTGATTATAAACAAGGGCAATCTGACAGCCATAAATATTAATTATTTTAATTTAATTTGTAAGACTGTAAGATCGATAGAAAAATTCTTATCAGTTGAGAGTTTTAACGAAGTTGAAAATTTTACTATTACAAAGCTTCCTCTAGGAGGAAGCAAAAATAGTAAACGCAACACGTGCAAAAAACTTTATGCACTAGTTGCGTAATGTACTATTTTTAACGGAGTGTGCGAAACTCGCCTTTTCGTGCCTGTTTTGCGTGTGCGAAGTAGCTGTTTCACACACGGCATGCGCGAAGTACGCACATGCGCAGATGAATTTACTTCGCCCACGCTTCTCTTAGGAGTGTGTGCAAAGTAAGTATGCCCCCTCCCGTGCTCTGCTTCTAATCTCCTTATCTTGTCCTTGACTCGTGTGATTGTCGCTCGAAACTTCATACTCGTCAAGTATGTACATAATCAATGTTCTCCGAGTGTCGCTCACTCCTTTAAAAAAAATAAAGTCCGATACACATGCACTGAAAAACTTTCCGTGTAGGTTCTAACCTTCACACCGAGCAACAGCAGCGCCGCCATTCGGCGTGGTCAGTACTCTGAAGCGAGTAACAGCTGCGCGTTTTCGGCGCGCTCCGTACTCTTTTCCGAGAGGTTAGATCACGCGCACACAGATCAGCGCAGTGGCTATACCGAATCTGAGTAACCACTACTCAGATCGGAGTAATTGTTACTCCAATGAGAAGTATTGCGCCTGACCCCATGGTTCAGAGCTCCATCTAGACTTGAAGAGTACCAGCTACTCCGAAAGTCTCTCAGTGTGGGTGAAGCGGGTGATCGTTGCAGGGGGTTTTTGTCGCTCTCACTTCGCTCGCGCGACAAACCACACCCGTGCACGATTCACCCACTTCGCACACTTGTATCGAAATGTACTATTTCGAAACGACGTGCGAAAAGTCCCAGTTTGTGCACGCTTGTGTGCGCAAAGTGGGTACTTTGCGCACGGCGTGTGGAAAAGTACAGTACGCAACAAGTGCGTAAAGTAAGTGATTCCCACACAATTCTTGTCACCCGAGCGTAGCGAGAATCGCATTTTGAACTCACAGTGTGCAAAGTGCTTGCTGTGCATACTGCGAGCTCAAAATGGGAAAAACCCACACTCTGTGTACACTACATAGGCATTGAAAATCGATTTGTGCAATCGTTTAGAAAAATAGTATAACAACGCGTGCGCACTTGTTGCATAATATACTATTTTATTTAAAAATTTTAAAAATCGTTATGTTCCATACGTGATATTGGATCAGTCATTTTGAATTTTGAGGCTTGAAAGTGAAATTTATGATCACTCATTCCGTATATGTCAGACCATCAATATTCAGTCGATAAAAATCAAATTTTGAAGTAATTTATGTGAAAATTCATTAAAAACAACTTTTTTTTTACATGTTTTGAGGTTAGGTAATTATAATTTTAAGATTATATGATAAGAAGTGTCCTATTTTTTATCATCCTAACCATTTTAATATTTTCCACATTGATATGTAACATGAAACAAGATGTAAATCCTCGTATATTTTCAAGAAAAATAAAAAAATGTCAGGTTATCATCGGTTTTATTTCGTAATAAAAATTCAGCAGTTCCGCCTTGTTGAACACTAATTCCAAATCTATTATAACTTACAGTAAGACTGATTATTCAATTAGATAGAGAGCGAGAGTAAAATTGAATATCATGATGTCAAGAAAAAATACGCGATTAAAAAACTAGGAATTTTATGTAAATTTTTAATTTGAGCTGACGTATTGGAAAAATACGTGCGTTTATTGACAAACTAACGTCGGATCCAGAAACAGCCGATTAAAAAACCGTAGGATATGGACTCTTGATAAAAAAAAAAACAAATTTTTCTATGTTTTTCAGGGATAAAAATCCTTAACTTTCTTTTTATGAAGAAAAGGAAAATTTTAAGACTTTTTGGGCGTAAACGGGTTTATGTGACCTCACTGTTCATTTACACGCTATTTAAGAAAGGATAACCCTTAAATGAATACAATTAAAGTATTATAATGGAGAAACAATATAGATATTTTAAAAATTTATTATAAATATTCTTATCACGATGCTTAAACTACTTACAAATCGTAAAAATTAATAATAAAGAAAGATTACAATCTAAGATCATTCTAATATCATCAAGAATAAAATTAATAAATTTTTAAACAGTAGAGTGGTATTTCTTCTAGGAGTATTCTTGTAGGCGTAATAGCTGACATTCTTCTGCAAATATATCTTCCTTTTGCAAATTTTAAATACTTTAAGAAATGATTAGTGGATGTGAGATAAATTCACTAGTATTTAGTAATTTCATCATTTAAAGTTACTTTGGTTTATTTCAGAATCTATTGTAAATCTTTTTTGCTGCTTAATTCGCTAAGTGATAATTCACAAAATTATCTATATTTAATCAGAAACAAATAATGTGACATTTGAAACTCCTCACTTTAGCTGCGATCTATCAGATGTCTACTTCAAACATATCTTGTTCTATTGGTTTTTTAACCCAATTACCTAATTGAGCTCTTATAAAAGCATCTTTTAATTGCCGCTTCGCTAGCTGAAAACAAAAATTGAGTAAAAAAATGTCATCACTTATAAATTTTAATTAAGCAAGATATACGGAATATGAAACTTTATCTTATTTATAAATAATAATTTAATTTAAATAAAATGCACATATCGAATAATACATCTATTTTACTATTTTACTTTCAGAATCAAGATCATAGTTGATAACCAAAATCAAAATTATACTATCATATAAAAAAAGTTGGTGGTTTCCATGCAGTCAACTGGACTAGCGCGTGTCCTATATGCAAAACACGTGGGATGAAACCTAATTAGGAAAATCCGCCCTGGAATGGTCGGCGTAGTAGAATAATTCAGTTTTGATGTCTAGGTCACATTCCGTAGGCTTAGACACCAAAACTACATTTATCCACATCGCCCGCTCGATTTGTCAGAAAGCAATTCAACACCTAACACGATCACACGAGGTAGTCAGAATTCTACATTCCCAAGCTGCGGCCTGCGCGGCACACTAATATAGACTACAGGACTTGTTTTCAATCTTACATTGGAGATTTTACACCCACTCTTGTTTATGTACTTCGGAGGCCATGGTAATAGCAGAAATAAATAATTTCAAAAAGTATTTCACAATAGTCAAAAGATCTGGAGATTTATCCATATATATTAGAAGTTTTAATTTTGAAATAATTCTGAAGTGCTTAACTTTTACTAAATATTGTAAAAGGATGTTTGAGTAAAGAATTTAGCCAGAAACATAATTATTTAACAATATAGACTTTGCTTATTCATCCAAATAATGCTATCTTAACTGAATAATATTAAGGGGGTATTACACCTGTAGACCTTTCTGGCCAAAATTACCTAAAAAATAATAAAAAATTTTATTATAACAGAATAATGAAAATATATTTAAGTAATGTAAATATAACTTATTATGAATAAAATGAGCCAAAGCAGAGGTTCTTAAACTCATTTTATCCTCAGTTATAGCATTTTTAAGAAAAAAAATTTGTTCTCTGAGAACTTTTCTCTGAGACCGGATGATAGATTTCCATGGGACAAAGTGCAAATTGTTCCTAATTTATGTGATTATGGGCCTAAGAGTTGCAATTTTAAGGTTTTTATGTATAAGTATTTTTTTCATGGCAAAAACTGATATTTTTGCAATAATTTTTCCCATTTTTTTGAATTTTTAGGGTTTTGCCATGAAAAAAATACTTATACATAAAAACCTTAAAATTGCAACTCTTAGGCCCATAACTACATAAATTAAAAACAATTTGCACTTTGTCCCATGAAAATCCATCATGCGGTCTCAGAGAAAAGTTACAACAAACTTTTTTTCTTGAAAATGCTATAAGTCAGGATAAAATGAGTTTAGGGACCTCTGCCTTGGCTTATTTTATTCAAAATAAGTTATATTTACAATATATTTTCATTATTTTATTATAATATAATTTTTTATTATTTTTTGAAGTAATTTTGGCCAGCAAGGCCTACAGGTGTAAGACCGCTTTAATAAATGGTATTGGGTGGCTGCTAACGAATTTACTCGGTTACTCCGAGGAGTTAGGAGACTGCTCATGAGGGGACTTCTGACTCGTGGTTATCTCTTCCGCCGGCACGATACACTTTTTAATAATCACGACATCCGAACATCGGGACGGATCACGACAATCGATCGCTATTGCCGTTCGTAGCGCAACCGAGGCTGGGTGAGTGCGCGACATGACTTCCGATCTTCCCGCTCAGTGCGCTATAGCTGGTAGGCACAGGCACGCAACGTCTCAGTGGGCACTGGGAATTCGCTAGACTCGGCGAACCCCCTATACGACGCTCGTATAGCCGAACCCCTATACGACGCAGCTGCGTCTTACAAGGAAGGTACCCCAAGTGTAAGTCGCCGATTTGGACGATATTGCAATATCTTGTAGTACATTAAAAAATAAGAGACACGTATTTTTTTTTACGTGCTGATGACACTTTAAGGGGGTGAAATCTACCCCTAAAGTTCACCCTCAAAAACAGTTTTTTTCAAATATTTCAAAAACGAATAAAGCTAGCTTAATGAAACCGACGCCAAAAGTTGTAGAATAAAAAAGCCTTCAAAATAGTATTACTTTCAATTTTAAGGGTAGCAACCCCTATTTTTTTCAAGAAAACTAAGCTTTTTTCATCAATTTTCAGCTATAAAAATTACAATAAATTATATCGCCTCAAAACCGATTCCATTTAAAAGAAAATTAAAAAATAAAGTTGACCTGTCTCGTGGTTTTGGCCAAAATTATTTTTTAGGGGGTAACTACCCCTTATTTATATTTTGTTCATTATTTCAGAAATAAATAAAGATACCTTAATAAAACCAACGCTAAAAATTTTAAATAAGAAAGGCTTCAAAACAGCATTATTTTCAATTTTAAGGGTAGCAACCCCTATTTTTTTTTCAAGAAAACTAAGCTTTTTTCATCAATTTTCAGCTATAAAAATTATAATAAATTATATATCGCCTTAAAACTGATTCCATTTAAAAGAAAATTAAAAAAATAAAGTTGACCTGTCCCGTGGTTTTAACCAAAATTATTTTTTAGGGGGTAACTACCTTAATAAAACTAACGCTAAAAATCTTAAAATTAAAAAGGCCACAAATCTGTATCACTTTCAATTTTAAGGGTAGGAGAACCCCTATTTTTCTCTTTTTAAGGAAATTAAGAGACTTTATTGACTTCAATGGTGAAACTTATCGATTTTTATCGACTTCTACTAACTTTTTCTAGCAGGGAGGGTAAATGTGTTTATTATTTTTTTCTGAAAAAATTGCGTAAATAATCAAAATTTAGTGAGATTAATTTTTTTTCAAAAAAATAATAAAAATTAAAGTTACGTGTTGCAGAAAAATACAAAATGAAATGATAACTAATGTAAATATGGTTTTTGTTTTAACAACACAAGTTTTATTATTACTATTACTACAAAAAATTTAAAGTATTCTCAAAAAAGTAATTGTTTGTCGAATAGCTCCAGGCATTATGGATTGTAAGTTGTACAATAATGATATTCTTCAAAAAAGTGTTTTAAGCATAAAGATTTTTTACACCACGAACATCTAACAATTGCAACATTATTACAACCATTGATCTCACAATGCGTTGCACAGGAATCTCCGAAACTGAAACTTACGGGGTCATCGAAATCTCCTGGTCGATTCACAAGATACCCACTTTTATACCACGAATATTTAAATAGATTTTCATATCGTGGAGATGAAAATTGGTTATGAAGCAAAGACTGTAATTTAATTATATTATTTCTCAAATGTAAATTTAAGTCTTCGTCTATGAGCAAAACATGGTCTGAAAAATGTTTAACCTAGTTCTTCCATGTGCGGAATCCATATACATCTAACGGCTGTATGTTTCCAGTCGTTCCTGTAGGTATCATTTTGAGATGTAGTGTTTTATCGTGTGGCGTAACTTCCTGTACAATCGTTGGACAATGACCACTCCACGAATCAATTAGCAGCATGCTTCTAGGTCCAACTTGAGGAAAATATACCTCTTTTAACCACGCCTTAAAGAGTTCTACAAATTTTGATTTTATTTAAATGTGTCTTCCGAAATAATTAATGTTTTATTTTTAGAAATTAATAGAACGTGATTTTACCTCAATTAATTTTTCCAAGTGTCGAGGATGTAACATATACGTTTGTAGGCACAAACAAATTTTGTGAGACAATTGGTCCAAATTGTCCGCTTCGTTCCTTTAATACTAAAAATAATGGTTATAGTAACTTTCCTGTGGCTGAAATTGTCGACTGTACAGTATAGCTATGAGTTGTTGATGTGACCGACTGTACAAGGCACTGTAATTTCTTTTCTCCTTCAAAAACAAGAGATCGACCAGAATGCATTTCCAACTGAAAACCAGACTGGTCTGAATTATATGTATTGTCAGCGCCTATTTGATTAATCAATTGTTTGACTTCTGTTACGAATTCTACTTCTTTTTTATGCAAATCATTTCTATTTTCTATACTTTTTTTTGTGATAAATTTATTAATTTTTCGAGAAACAATTCTATGGGTGTTTTTAAATTTTGAAAGCCAATGTTTTGAAGCTGTAAATCTTACGTCCTCATTTCCGATTAATTTTCGTGCTTGTAGAGCCCATCTTCTTAAATCGTTGTCATGAATTATTAATCCAGCTTCAGTAGCAGCTTTAAAATTTTCTAGTGTGAAATCGCAAATTCTTGCAATTTTTTCTCGGTAAGTTCCACCTTGATTGATTTGGTGAGCCCAGCGATGTAACTGTGTTTCAGAACTGACTTTCCTGAATCTATTTTGAACTGTTTTAAGCGATAAATTCTTTCTTTTTTTCCACTTCTCCAATATTCTACAGCCCTTTTTTTGTATTCAAAACTCAATGGTTCTTCATGTCCCGTACATTGATCCGTAGGTAATTCAGGATAGTAAGGAAATGTATATAAATCAACATCTCCAACTATACGTGCATCTGTTTCTTTATATTCTTCTTGAAAATCCAACGATTTTTCCATTATAACATCTATGCTATTAGACGATTCCATTAAATCTAACAGTATCATTTGGAAATGGTCTTTTATTTCTATTTCTTTAATATTATAAGGTCTATCTTCAATATCAAGTGTTTGGAAATAGGCAAGCAGCAAATTAATAACATTCAGAGGATTAATTTTCATTTTGAGTACTAAAATAATCAAACATTTATAAGAATAATTGCATACAGAAATAGTATCTTTACAACACACATATATAGAATGCTGAAAATAAAAATATTTTTTATTTGTATGCGTCACCCCTCTAAACGTTACATTACTATGTTGCGAGAACATAGCTATTTCTCAATGAGGAAGCTTTGTACGTTGTACGTTGTACGCTTTTACTGATGTACGCCATCATGTGACCAATGTCTTTTTACCGGAAATATTTGTTTAAATATTAAAAAAATACCATATTTTCACAAGATAATAATGTTGCATTTAAAAAGGCGACACATACAAATAAAACAAATATTTATACTTTGGGCCATCCTGTTAAGAATCTATTAAGAATATCGTATCTGTATATTTCTTTACTAAAGCGCTTGATTAAAATGAAAAGAAGATAATCTCAAGTTTTTTTTTTAATTTGTAAACCGTAATCGATAAGATGTATTGCATAATGCCTGTTATTTTAGATTTATTAAAATTAAGATTTCGTTATTTAAAATTATTATTTGTATGTAAAATTTATTATTTGTAAAACATCTAATAGTAAAGGAACCGTATACAATTTTGGCTAAAAATTGAATCAGGAGTCTATAATTTTGTTAATAACAGAAAGTAAACAATACAGTATACACAATAAAGTATATTTTGATACATTTTTTAATTTTCGTAAAAATATTAAAAATACTTTATGCACTTATAAATCAGGATTTTTTAAATCTTTAAAATTAAAGAAAAATCAATTTAAACTATTTGTGCTCTATAACGTCAAATGTATCTCCAAAAAATGTAACAATGTACGAAATTGCATACTTTCTAATATGTTCATTAAAAATAACGCAAAATATAATTTTGAAAAGCTGTTATAATTTTATTAAAGCCTATAGACAGATACGAAATTCTTACAATTAATGCATCAGATCTGATATATAAATAGACATTTACCTGTAGTTTTGTAGTGCTGCTGACATTAAAAAAAATGAATTGATGCAATATTACAGCCACAATATTGTAGAAATAACCACTTTCACAAAACAACACTGCACGACTGGAAGCTTTACAATAATCCGTTTAAACAAGTAGTTTAACCAAACTAATTTTGCAAAATTAATGATAAATTAGTATTTCGTATTGCCCGAAAGCGCTAAAATTACATAGCGTTTGTCTGTGTTATTGGTCAAAATTTTATGGTCAATCTTTTCAATGGAATGGTTTTTAAACAGATATATTTATTGCAATTTTTATAGCTGAAAATTGATAAAAAACTTAATTTCCTTTAAAAAAATAGGGGTTGCTACCCTTAAAATTGAAAGTTATGCAGATTTATGGCCTTTTTAATTTTAAGATTTTTAGCGTTAGTTTTATTAAGGTATCTTTATTTATTTCTGAAATAATGAACAAAATAAAAATAAGGGGTAGTTACCCCTAAAAAATAATTTTGGTTAAAACCACGGGACAGGTGAACTTTATTTTTTAATTTTCTTTTAAATGGAATCAGTTTTAAGGCGATATATAATTTATTATAATTTTTATAGCTGAAAAATGATGAAAAAAGCTTAGTTGTCTTGAAAAAAAAATAGGGGTTGCTACCCTTAAAATTGAAAATAATGGTGTTTTCAAGCCTTTCTTATTTTAAAATTTTGGCGTCGGTTTCATTAAACTAGCTTTATTCGTTTTTGAAATATTTGAAAAAACTGTTTTTGAGGGTGAAATTTAGGGGTAGATTTCACCCCCTTAAAGTGTCTATCAGCACGTAAAAAAAATACGTGTCTCTTATTTTTAATGTACTACAACATATTGCAATATCGTCCAAATCGGCGACTTACACTTGGGGTACCTTGTTATTGTTCACCGCCCGACCACTTTATCGAAATTGGCCCCAAACACTTAATACTATCACCTGAAGATTCCGTTAAGTCGTCGAGAAACTTGCCATCTAACGGAATTAGTCTTGCTTACGACTACTGATATGAATATTAAAGTAAACTGATCAGTTGAACTGCTTGAAAATACCATTCAAAGCCTCCTTGATTGCCCCACACGGACCAGCATTACTCTGATCTGCCAATCTCCGACTGCGAATCTCTAATTATATACACCGAGAAAAAGATACGTAGACGTTACTACCATATCATTCAGTTGTCGAAATATAGTTATAGTTTCTATGTTTTTTAGAAAAGTATTCTGTATTATTGTAGTTTCAACCATAATTATCGTAAGTGCAACTATAATACAATAATTTTTTATTTTTTTTTTAACAAAAATTTTTGTCTTGGTACTAACTAAGATGAGATCATAGTTATCCGATACTGTGTAACAGCATTTCGAGCTCTCTAAGCTCCTCTTCAATACTGTGTACAAGGTAAGGGTTCTAAGGATAGGGGAGGGAAATCTAGGTTAAGAATCACCTCAGTGATGTATATACGATGATTATTTGTTGAAGATATCAATGCCGCTCACTTTGCTGCTGATGTCCTCGGTTTCTAGATAAATGTCTTTTATTTATATAATTAATCTCAAATATTGATTTTAGTAATGGAACAAAATTTTGAAATAGTAGCAAAAAATTATTATATTAAAGTTATTTAATAAGCAGAAAATAGTTAATAAAATGTAACGGGATGGCTGGTGGGGGAAAATCCCAACAAGCCACAGGCCAGCGATGCCCTAGAACACGGTGCCGCGGGTGTCAGACTAAAATGACTTGCCCGGGGATCTGCTCCTGGAATCCCGAAAACAACGCGAAGATCGCACACGAACTTCGCTTTCCAACTAATTGGATCGCTGAGTGAAAAGCGCGCGCTCGAAGAGTAAAGCGCGCGGCCGCTATGCTCAGATATGAAAACGACCGGCGGAGTCGTTTTCCCGCGGAGGCGGCGGTATCCGGGAGAAGGACAGGTTGTAATGAACAACGCGACGAGTAACTAGATATCACAGTATATTTAAAATCACTAATCTCTACAAGCACAACGCACGTGCTGATTAGAACAATGAGTTAGTTCGCGCGCGACCGTTAATATTCAAACGCGCGAACTATCCGGCGCGTGGCGAAGCTGCTAATTTCGCGCGCGGTGTTAAAGTACGGCGGGCTGACACACACCCCCACGTACACGGCACAGAAGGCTTGCACGGGGCGATTTCCGTGCGAGCCTTTACAATGAACCCGCGAGAGGAGAGTAGAAAACTTACGTTAGGAAGGAGCAGCCGGTGCACTCGACTCTCTCTCGCTCCCTGTCGCTCGCACAGCAGTTGCGCTCTGTTTCTCTCTCTCTCTTGCTCGCTGTATCGTGTCGGCAGGCGGGTTGGCTGCCGGCTCGTCGCTCACAGTCTCGTGCGGCTCACGCGGCTCGGGATCGCTCTCTCTCTGTCTCTCTTTCGCACGTTCACTATATGCGGCGCCTCCACTACACTCGCGGGGTCTCACAAAGTACGATAGGACGGCGCGGACAAGTAAAGTCAGGAGAGACACGGAGGAGATGTTTTACGCGCGATGGCAGACACGAATATGGCTCCCTTTTCTCGCGGGAACCAGTTAGCAGCTTCGCGACGGATGACGGGCATTTTACGCGTCGCGAGACCGATTCGCTACGCGCGGCGCGCCTCGATTCGGCTGCGCAGGAGTTGCGCGCGCGCGCTCACTACCTTCGCGCGGTAAATTAGAATCGCGGCTAGACACGCGTTACACCCCCCCGCCAGACGCTGCTTAGGGAACCGAGAACAGCTCTGCTAATCATGGCCGTCGTCGTACCTACTAATATGGTAGTAATGATTAGGAGAAGGAGGTTCGGAAAGGAACATTGCAGAATCGGAGTCACCGGTTTTTCTTTTTAATTTTTATTAAAAAATATATAAAAAAAACTTCAGGGCCTCACCCTTCTTCAACTGGCCCGGGAATACGATCGGCGCCCCTTGTGACGAGCTTGGTTGGGGCAATGTTTTGACTTTTTCACCCCAAGCTCGCCACACATAAAGCACCGGGGGATTGCGTTACTGTCGAGCGCATCCCGGGCCGCTCGCTCTTCTTCGAGCGCCCTCCTAAGGCGCTCTTCTTCTTTTTGGAGACGGCGCTGGGCCTCTCCCTTGACCCGGCGCGCCGTCTCCTCCGCCTTTTCCCTGGCTCGCCTGGCCTCTTCCATGCGCTCCTGCGCACGAGCCAGGCGAGCCTCCTCCGCCTTTTGGAAGGCGGTGCGGCGCAGCCTGGCGGCCCTGGCCTCTGCGGCGGCCGCGAGCTCTTCGCGCCGGCCTTGGGCCATTCCGACCCATTTACCGGCTTGCCGCTCGCCGGCCTTACCGTGGCACTGGAGAAAGACCTCCAGTGCGGCCAGGGCAGCGTCCTCCACAGCGCGCGAGGACTTGCTGAGGCACCGCGCTTCCTCGAGGGCCTTCTCCACTGGGACCCAGGCCGCACCGACTTCATCACTTGGTGCCCACTTGGGGGCCTGGGTCGGAGAACTCTCTTTCCTTTCTTCGTCGGCCCGAGCCGCGCCGGCGTTTCCTTCCGGCGCCATCTCTGAGGCTCGGACCGACGCCTCTTGTGAAAGCCGTTCTTCCCGGCTTTCCTGCTGCTCCTTCGCTCCTTCTGCTGAGACGTATCTCTTGAGTTGCTGCGCATGGACGGGACGTATCGTTCGACCATCCTCACCTTGGATCTCATAGGTGTTTTCGCCTAGAATATTCACAATCGTGTAGGGCCCCGCGTACTTCGGGGCTAATTTGGCAGAAATCCCCTCAGCTGCTGAGGATAGTACCTTATTCTCTCTCCATACACCGTCGCCTAGACAGAATTCTGGAGGTCGACGATGAGCGTCATAATATTTGGCTTGTCTCGCCTGCTCCGCTTGCGCGTCGGCCGCCGCCCGAACGTGCAATTCGCGGAGCTTGTCCATACGTACCACCCAATTGTTTATCGCCTTTTGCTGCCCTTGCTCTTCGGCTAACCTGTCTTCCTCCCGCCTTAGTGTCTTCGGTGGGTCAGGTTGTCGGCCGTAAATGAGCATGGCAGGACTTATCTTTGTGGAGCTGTGTTCGGCAGTATTGTACGCGAACGCCAGCTCATTCAGTTTCTCATCCCAGGATCGGTGACTTTCCTCTGCGTAAAACATAATCATTGTCTTCACCGTTCGATTCACACGCTCGACAGGATTGGCCTGAGGGTGATACGGAGGTGTAAACGTGTGATGCACGTTTCTCTCCTTTAAGAATGCCTCTAATGGTGCATTTTTAAATTCAGTCCCATTGTCTGAGAGAAACACCTCCGGGACTCCGAATCGCAGACATACTCGCTCGTTGAGTCCCTTAATTACCGATTTACCATCTGCCCTTTTTATCGGAATTACTTCAATCCAGCGTGTGAACAAGTCCTGGAATATGAGAATGTATTCGTGGCCGTGCGTGGTTTTTGGGAGGGGCCCCATAATGTCGCTGGCCACGATTTGCCATGGACGCTCTGTAATTCGGCGTCCCATGAATCCTGTTGGAGCGCGCTGTTCGACTTTGCACTGCTGGCAAATTTGGCACTGGCTCACGTATCTGGCTACATCACGAGACATGTGTGGCCAATAATACTTCCGCTTTACTCTTTCTAGCGTTTTCTCGCGGCCCAAGTGCCCAGCAGTTGGAAAGTCATGGCATTCTCTCAGTACTTCGCGTCGCTTTTCGTGAGGGACTGCTAACTTCCATGCATCATCGTCGCCGAGAGACTCGTCTATGACTTCATCAGGTTCGTACTTGTACAGTCTCCCCCCCGCCAGCTTGAACGTGGGGAAGTCTCGCGGCCGCTGTTGAACCTCTTTCACAATTTCGAGGTGCCATTGGTCGTTTGTGTCGCGTTCGAGCTCTAACGCGGCGACCGCTGGCTCCTCTTCCTCGAACATCCGCGAAAGGGCATCTGGGACATTGTTCAAAGAGCCCTTTCGGTGTTCGACTGTGAAACTGTGGTTTTGTAGTTCCAAAGCCCATCTTGATAACCTGCCTGATGGGTTTCGGAGATCACGGAGCCACTTCAAGCTGCTATGATCCGTGATGACCTTGAAGTCATAGGCCTCTATATACGGACGGAACTTTTTGATTGCCCAGAGAATTGCTAGACACTCTCGTTCCGTCACGCTATAATTCTTCTCGGCCGCGCTCAGAGTTCGACTAGCGAACTCTAGGACTCTTTCGTTGCCGTCTATTATCTGGTATAGCACCGCTCCAAGTCCTGTATCGCTCGCATCAGTTTGCACCATGAACTGTGCGTTAGATACCGGTCTGTGGAGAATCGGTGCAGAAGCAACTAGCGCTTTTAGCTTTTGGAAGGCCTCTTCTTGTGCGTTGACCACTCGTATTTCCGATCCTTTTTCGTTAGTTCGGTCAGTGGTTCAGCAATTGTGGCGAAGTTTGATAAAAACTTTCTATACCACGAGGCCATTCCTAGGAAGCGTCTCAGCTGACGGAGGTTTTTCGGTACCGGATATTCCATAATGGGCTTTATTTTCTCGGGGTCTGGTTTAAAACCATCCCTATTTACTATGACCCCGAGATATTGGACCTCATCGCGACAGAAGACACTCTTCTCGCGATTTATTGTGAGGCCCGCGTCCTTTATCCTATCTAGAACTCTTTTTAGAACCTCTTTATGCTCCTCGAATGTTTCTGTGACTATTATTATGTCATCGAGATACGAGTAAGCAAAAGGTTCGAGTTCGGGGCCGATGACTTTGTCAATCAGCCTCTGGAAGGACGCTCCGGCATACGAAAGACCGTAGGGCATTCTTGTAAATTGAAATAACCCTTTGCCTGGCACGGTGAAGGCCGTAGTCTCTTTGGACTCCGGATTTAGTGGTATTTGGTGGTACGCACTACTTAAATCCAACGTGGATATGTATCGCGCTTTCTGCAGTTTGCTTAAGATACTCTCCATGTATGGTAACGGGTATGCGTCTGGCCTTGACGCTGCGTTTACTTTTCTGAAGTCCACACAGAAACGGAACTTCCCGTTGGACTTGCGTACCATTACCACAGGGCTTGACCAGCCGCTTGTCGAAGGTTCTATTATACCCGCGAGTAGCATTTCCTCCACCTGCTTGTGCATCTCTTCCTCGAGTTTTCGAGATACTGGGTAGTACTTCTGTTTTATGGGTCTTGTGGAGCCGACATCTACTGCATGCTCAACCCACGAAGTACACCCTAATGGTGCCAGGCCGTTTCCCATCAGCTCAGCTACTAAAGCTTCCGCTTCTTTGCGCTGCTCTTCTGTTGGGTCCGCCAACCCTATAGCTGATACGGACACGGTATTATTGGCGGTTATGGAGGCTACTTTAACTTTACGCTTGCATCATCATCTTTGAGATGCAGCGTATTGTCAGTGGGGTCTAAGACGGCGCTAAACTTCTTAATGAAGTTCACCCCCAAGTAGCACTCCGTGTCTAGGTCTGGCATGATTGCGACGCGCACATCCTTGCACACGCCTGCCACGACCATGGGTAGATACACATAGCCAACCACTGCTATGCTCTGCCCATTAGCTACCTGTGCCGTTAGGCCGCTGGCCGGGATTAATTCTTTTCCGCAGGCTGTAGCGAGCTGTAAGCCGATGGAATTCATCCCAGTCCAGGAAGCTCCAGTATCGAAGAGTGCCCGTAGCCTGTAGCCGGCTACACCTACTTGAAGCCACCATCGCGAGCATGTTTCCTGGTTATCTTTGTTCTGCTGAGTCGCGGGCACTTCTTCGCTCTCTCCTTCAGGCAATTGGACCGAGTTACCCTCGGTCGCTGATGTGAGAGCTGGGGGCGGGCGTGTGGCCGTGTTTACCTGCCCCCTTGGCCGTTTCCCTGCTGGTTTCCGGCAGCATTGGGGTTGCGGTCGCTTCCCCTTTGCTCGTTGCCGTAACCCCTTCGGTACTCTGGCCTTTGTGGAGGTCCATTACTCCTTGGACTTGGAGGCCTAGCCTGGTGGGTCGCGCTACTACCCCCACTAGGCTGATTATTACATTGCCCGCCTTCCCGCTGCCTGTTCTCCCAATTATTCTTTTTCTTGGGCTTCTTGAACGACTGTGGGTTTGGCGTTTGCCCACTATTTCCGTCGGTGCCTTTCTTTGTCAAGCTTGACAAACACTCGGCCATCACCCGACGGAACATAGCCTCGAGGCTTTCTCGAGGCTCCTGCTGTTGTTGCCCCATCGCCGCCACTCCTGGATTCTGCTTTTTCCGCTGATCCGTGGTTGGCTCTGTAGGTACGTAGGCAAACTCTGGCAAGTAAGTGCGCTCTGGCGGTGGTGGCGAGTGATACACCTTATCTGCCGCGAGCGCTAATTCGGCCTCCCGGGCTAAATCCAGGAGCCCTCGGTAATCCGTAATTTGATTACGCATCACCATTTTTTGTAGTTCTGGCCGCATGTTCCGGTGCAACATGTCCAATTGTTGGGGCATGCTAGGCACCGGAACTAACTTGAGAATCAAGGCTTGCAGATTCACTACGTAATCTCTCGTGAGTTCGTTTCTGCCTTGAGTCCTCGCGTTTATCTCCGCTAGGATTCGCTGTTGATGGCCCCTGTCACCGCCATACATGTGTATTATGGCCTCTTGGAAGTCTTGCCAAGATCGCCACGTATGACGGTTACTCCTATACCAGGTGGCCGCTACTCCACTCAGGAGCTCTGACAATGACGAGAGTACTTCGTCGTACGTCAGATTTGCTAGAGCTCGACATTCCTCTACTGTCGTGAGGAATAACTCGACGCTCTGCTCCTTCAAGGACCCAGAGAACTTGATGTGCCATTTCCTTACGATTTGGCCAACATCACGGTTCGTCTGTTGAGGCACGTACGTCTGCCTCGTAGACTGGTCCAGTGTAGCGCTCACCCCCGCCTGACGCTGTGTAGGATTTCTTCCCCTATTTCTCCGAGCGTCCCTTGGCGATTCAGTATTGGGGCTGCTGCTGTCAAAATTCACATATGTGAACGTGTCCTGAAAGTTCACATGTGGTGATCCTCGTCCCCTGCCCGCACTCGGTAGTTGGACTCCCTCCAAGCGCGTGCTTGAGGGTGGGTGTCGAGCTTCTTGGAGTATTCGCACACTCTCTTTGAGCTCTTCCACCTCTTTGACGAGTCTATGGATCACCGACAGCAGCTGTTCTGAGACTACGTTATCTCCCACAGCAATCCCTGCGGTACGCTGTTCCCCGCACTTGGCCACTCAAAACTCTGTGGCTGCGGTGGACTTCGCGTTTGCTGCCAGAACGCGTGCTGCCCATTTTGTGCCGACAACGACTCTTGTTCTTGACTCCGCCGGAATTGTCGTTGCCTGCGCTGCTCTTCTAGCAACGCCTGCTGTCGCTGCTGCTCTTGATGCTTTCGCTGTTGCTGCCGCTGCTGCTCCTGCTGTTGTTGCTGTTGCTGCCGTCGCTGCTGCTCCATCTGCTGCTGCTGTTGCATTTGTTGCTGCTGCATTTGCTGCTGCTGCATTTGCTGCTGTGGCAGTTGCTGCTGCTGCATTTGCTGCTGCTGCATTTGCTGCTGCTGCATTTGCTGCTGCTGCAGTTGTTGCTGTTGAAGCTGTTGCTGTTGGAGCTGTCCCTCGGCTTCGGCTGGAGATGTCCCGGTGGGTGCTGCAGAGCTCAATATCTCTGTCCCGGAACCCTCCTGGCCGTTTGCCTCATCCGCTGGCTCCACCACTGCATTATGTGCTTGTTGTGGAGCGTTCATCCTCCGAGACTCCGAGAGTTTTTGCATCACTATCGGGTCATCAAGGAGCGTAATGAACGGGTGCGGTTGGTCTGGATCAGTATTGGGATCCACAATAGTCGACCCAGACTTGTTCATCAACGTTAAGTCGATGAACGCCCTTCGGGACTGCTCGCGTTTAGCAAACGCTTGCTTCTCCGACAGCTCCGGCTCTGGCACAAAATCGGCGGCACTGTAATCGCCCATAAGCCACTTGATCGTTGTCAGCATATTCACTGATTGCAGATCTGACTGCTGCAGACCAAGGGCTTGCATGGCCTCGATAATTTCCTCTTCGGGTTGTGTATACGCCCAATTGAGTATCGCAGATTCCGCAAATTGCGACGATCGGGCCATGGTGTCAATTGGCTGTGCGCTTCCCCACGAACTTATTTTACTAGCGCGAGTAGTATCCGGATTGATGGCAGAGAGAGTTTGCCTTTTCAACCCGTGAGCTAGCTTTTTCAATGCGACCCCGGGTTACTTTCTAAGAGCTACGGCGGTTGCTCTTAACCTCGATAATGCACGAGGATTTCCCGTATGCGGCTCTAAAAAAAAATAAAAGCTATTTCTGTAAGTAATTACGATTTGTAATTAATTACGCTCCACTACTCGCACTTGTAATTTTAAAATAAATATATGTGAAAAAAATATATATATATGTGTCAAAACGGACAATATCACCAAAAACACAAAAAATAAATACAATTCTCACCTAAAAAAAATAAAAACAATTTTTAAGTTCGAGGGGATTTTTGCGCTCGAGTTTTTACTCGGGCGCACAGTCAACTTTCTGTTCCGAGAGTGCTTGCCGACTTTCTCTCGATCTTCTTCTAACTGCACGATAAAAGAAAAAAAAATTTTATTTTTCGTCCAAAAATAATAATTCGTATCGGAAATACGAGAGGACGAGAAGAAAAAAAAAATTTTCGAGACGAGAAAAAAATTAATTAAAAAAATTAATTATCGCTAGAAAAAAAATTTTGTCGTTAAAAAAATTAATTGTTATTAAAAAACTTTAATTGTTAACAATAATTCCTCAACGCTCCAAAAATTCCGCGATCAATATCTCTCCTCGTCGGCACACTAGGTCGAGGGTTATTGACTATCGCACGCCTAACCTCTCGACCGCACTCTCGCAACAGCACGGCTGTGTCACGCACACGCACACACGCGCCTACGAGCTGCGGCACGAAGAGCCTTTGTTTGCAGCTTACGCTCAGCTACGCTGCTGAGCTTCTTCGCGCCAAGCTTCGCCGCGAATCACGTACGCGTCGCAGGTCCTTCTCCACCCCCAAAACGTTGTGGCGCCAGTTGTAACGGGATGGCTGGTGGGGGAAAATCCCAACAAGCCACAGGCCAGCGATGCCCTAGAACACGGTGCCGCGGGTGTCAGACTAAAATGACTTGCCCGGGGATCTGCTCCTGGAATCCCGAAAACAACGCGAAGATCGCACACGAACTTCGCTTTCCAACTAATTGGATCGCTGAGTGAAAAGCGCGCGCTCGAAGAGTAAAGCGCGCGGCCGCTATGCTCAGATATGAAAACGACCGGCGGAGTCGTTTTCCCGCGGAGGCGGCGGTATCCGGGAGAAGGACAGGTTGTAATGAACAACGCGACGAGTAACTAGATATCACAGTATATTTAAAATCACTAATCTCTACAAGCACAACGCACGTGCTGATTAGAACAATGAGTTAGTTCGCGCGCGACCGTTAATATTCAACCGCGCGAACTATCCGGCGCGCGGCGAAGCTGCTAATTTCGCGCGCGGTGTTAAAGTACGGCGGGCTGACACACACCCCCACGTACACGGCACAGAAGGCTTGCACGGGGCGATTTCCGTGCGAGCCTTTACAATGAACCCGCGAGAGGAGAGTAGAAAACTTACGTTAGGAAGGAGCAGCCGGTGTACTCGACTCTCTCTCGCTCCCTGTCGCTCGCACAGCAGTTGCGCTCTCTTTCTCTCTCTCTCTTGCTCGCTGTATCGTGTCGGCAGGCGGGTTGGCTGCCGGCTCGTCGCTCACAGTCTCGTGCGGCTCACGCGGCTCGGGATCGCTCTCTCTCTGTCTCTCTTTCGCACGTTCACTATATGCGGCGCCTCCACTACACTCGCGGGGTCTCACAAAGTACGATAGGACGGCGCGGACAAGTAAAGTCAGGAGAGACACGGAGGAGATGTTTTACGCGCGATGGCAGACACGAATATGGCTCCCTTTTCTCGCGGGAACCAGTTAGCAGCTTCGCGACGGATGACGGGTATTTTACGCGTCGCGAGACCGATTCGCTACGCGCGGTGCGCCTCGATTCGGCTGCGCAGGAGTTGCGCGCGCGCGCTCACTACCTTCGCGCGGTAAATTAGAATCGCGGCTAGACACGCGTTACAAAAAATACTCAAAATAAATAGCGAAGTGCAAGAAAAAAATAAAATAAGTTATTAATACGTGATTACGATATAGCAGAAGCAGAAAAGGCTAGTACTAATAACAAGAAACTATGGAATTATATCAAAGGAAAAATTGGCAAAAATCCTAATAAAATAAAAAACGACTTTGACTACCTTCTAGAAAACAATGGATTCAAGATACAAGGCGATAAAAATGTATCTAAACATCTAAATGAATTTTTCAGCACAATCGGATCAAACTTATCAAGAAATATTATAAAAACACACTTGCATCCACAACAACTTAAAAGAATAGACTCCTCAATCTTTATTCGACCAATTGATATAACAGAAATTAGAAATATTGTACAAACCATGAAAGATAAAGCAGGAGGAGTTGATGGTATTAATACTACTGTATTAAAAAACATTATAAACTATATAGATCAGCCTTTACAGTATATCTTTAATTTATGTATACAAAAAGCAAGATGGCCGGAACAATTTAAATGTGCTGAAGTAGTACCAGTATTTAAATCAGGAGACAAACACCTAGCAACTAATTACAGACCTATCTCATTAATCTCCAACATTGCCAAGATAATGGAAAAATTAATACACAACAGATTAATAGATTTCTTGAATAAAAATAATGTCATCTCTGATAAACAATTTGGCTTCACTAAAAGTAAAGGAACAAAAGATGCATTGGCCTACATCACCAACTACATTTGTAACAACTTGAATGACGACAAACACATTATAGCAACGTTTATCGACCTAGCTAAAGCATTTGACACGGTCAACCATAGCATTTTATTAAATAAACTTGAAAATTACGGAATTCGAGGTTTACCATTGAAACTGATGGAAAGCTATCTTAATAACAGGAAACAGAGAGTCAAGATAAAAAATTATGTAAGTGAGTACTTGCCACTCGCTATAGGAGTACCCCAAGGTACCATACTGGGACCGCTATTGTTCCTACTATATATCAACGATCTCCTAACCAATGAAGTCGATTCTTGTATAATCTCTTATGCAGATGATACAGTAATACTTATCTCTGAAGACGACTGGAACGAAGCCGAAGAAAAAATGAATCAAGAACTAAATAAAGTGAATAATTGGATAGCCTCCAATGAACTATCGTTAAATGTAGACAAAACAGTGTTTATTACTTTCGGATGTTATGCTAATAGTCTTCCAAATGATATATCTATTGTTATAAACGGTAAAAAAATTAAAAGAGTAAGCTATACTAAATATTTGGGAATACAGATTGACTGTTATCTCAGATGGGACTATCACATCGATTACATAATAAAAAAACCAAATATTTGCTATTCGTTTTCTACAAAATAAAAGAATTTATGACGGTTAAGCAATTAATAATGGTCTACCATGCTTTCTTTAATAGCATCGCGAACTATGGGATAATTGCATGGGGAGGTGCTTATAATAATGTACTGGATAGGTTACAAGCATTGCAGAATAGATTGTTAAAAAATATCTTAAGCAGATGTGATAATACTTTTAGGCCATTACATATCAAAGAAAGTTTTATTGTAGAAAGCTTGTTATATCATTATGAAGAATTTAAAAATAAATATATCTTATCGGAAAGTATAACTAGAAATAAGAACTTAGAACTGCCAAAATTGAGTAAGGAAATTTCTTTTAAGAATAGTAATGTAGTTGCCCTTAAGGCCTACAATAAACTTAATAAGGATCTCAAAACTTTAAATGTAAAACCGGAAAAGCTAAAAAAAATTATTAAAACGTGGGTTATAGATTCTAGATAATTTTATTTATATTTGTTTTATAAAAGTTTATACTTGTTGACACTAAACTAATGAAATTCAAATGTTTATGCTTAATTGCTTTAGTTTAAGTACCATAGATTTAAGATAGATTTAAGTTGCGTTATGCCAGACCTGTGTACAGATATATTACATATCTCTACAGGAAGTGCTCTGTATCTTATATATATTTTGTATATCTAGATGTCAGTGGCTTGTATATTTTTGTACTCTGGTTAAATAAATAAATAAATAAATAAATAATAATGATAATTTATAATTAATTCGCAAGTGAAAATGTCAGGAGATAGGTGGTTGAAAAATGCTCAGGTAAATAATAATAATAACAATCAATTGTAACAAAATTAGTTTATCAAATACCCTTAGTTGGGTAGCATAGTGAGGTTAATATTACATAGAAATTGTCGTATATAAGAAATTTCATGCGATACAATATAAAAAGAAATTCAATATAAAAAAAAACTACGCGCACGTACATATATATACATACGTTATATATATATATATATATATATATATATATATAAGTCACACGTGAATAATAGTTTTCAATTGAAAGATAGGATATCAAATATAAACATTCCAACTGATTATATATCCATGCCAGTTAGTCATCGATAGCCTAGATAAAAGATTTTCACAAATAAACAGTCGTTCTAAAATTCCTTATGTTCATATTATAGAGTTGGTAAAATTCTTGTTTGACAATACCTTTTTTCAGTTTAATGATAAAATTTATAAACAAATATTTGGTAGCCTTGCCCTTCATAGAAAAATGTTATTATACTTCCGCTAAACTACTCAAAAAATACAATATTCGTTGTATTCCCCTCATGAACCAAAAAATGGATAACATTATAAAATTAGACAAAGATAAAAATTGTAAATGGAATGAGACTGGAATCATTTACAAATTTAATTGCGGTAGTTGTAGCAACGTATATATAGGTGAAAGTAAACGTTCCTTAAAAACTCGTATTCTTGAACATAAAAAATCGATAGAAAAAATTGATCATGCCCTATGTATTATCAATAACAAATTAATGCCTGTGCCTAGACATATTTTTGAAAATCCTAATCATTGTTTTAATTGGGAAAATACTGTAATATTAGAGAGAGAACATAATTTTAATAAAAGACGGATTTTAGAAATGTTACACATAAAAAGTAATGGGCGTACTATAAATAGACATGAGGATACAAAATTTTTGAATGCACAATACAATAGACTAATCAATCTATGTAAAACATAACGTTACTTTACACGCAACATATATATATATATATATATATATATATATATATATATATATATATATATATATATATATATATATATATATATATATATATATATATATATATATATATATATATATATTTATTTAGTAGCAACAACTACATTGTCAAAAAGTAGAAAGTCACATTGTCTCACTCACAGATGACTGAAATTCGGCTAAATTTATCTTCGAGTATATAAGCATTGCTCCCTATGTTATTGTCGAGTAGTATACAAACGCAATTTTACACATATATGCGAGGATATATTGTCCAGTCACATACAAACGCAAATTTACACATATATGCGAGGAGGACAGTACGAACGTGTGTTTATGTGTGTGTGTGTGTGTGTGTGTGTGTGTGTGTGTGTGTGTGTGTGTGTGTGTGTGTGTGTGTATATATATATATATATAAATGTTTTTAAGCGTTATTTCTGGGATTATACAGTGTTATATAGTCCGTTTTCTCACAGTTGCGCCATACAAGTGACTAAAGAAATAATCCCTCTCTTATATATATGCACACACACACATAAACACACGTTCGTACTGTCCTCCTCGCATATATGTGTAAATTTGCGTTTGTATGCGACCGGACAATATATCCTCGCATATATGTGTAAAATTGCGTTTGTATACTACTCGACAATAACATAGGGAGCAATGCTTATATACTCGAAGATAAATTTATATATATATATACACACACATAAACACACGTTCGTACTGTCCTCCTCGCATATATGTGTAAATTTGCGTTTGTATGCGACTGGACAATATATCCTCGCATATATGTGTAAAATTGCGTTTGTATACTACTCGACAATAACATAGGGAGCAATGCTTATATACTCGAAAATAAATTTAGCCGAATTTCAGTCATCTGTGAGTGAGACAATGTAACTTTCTACTTTTTGACAATGTAGTTGTTGCTACTAAATAATTTAATAATTATATGGTTGACATGTTGTTGAGATTAGTTTTGTAAGTTTTAACTTTCAATGTTTGTTCATTTAAAAAGCGCTTGTGACAACGATATTTATAATTCCCTGATGAGGCTGACAACAAGGTTCAGCGAAACGTTGGAATACAGAATGTGAAGTGTTGTGTTTTTTTCTTTATTTTTGAAGGGTTGACCCTCCCTATCGTCCAATTTTTATATGTTTCAAATAATAGAGGGTGCTCATAATACATATATTAGGGAGTTATTTCTTTAGTCAAGTATATACGAAATCTGGAGAAAAAACTATAGATCCTCAAAAGTACCGGTTTACGATATATATATATAGGGGGCATTCTCTGTCAACGCGACACCCCCTCTGCCCAGAACAATTTTGATCCAAATGGAGTCTACCTGGGCTCAAATGAAAGCTCTTGACTTCTACTTTCGAACGCCGTCTGGCGATTCCGAAAATTCAAAATGGCGGATCCAATATAGCGGCTGAAAGTCTCGGAATGATGGAAAAACAAGTTTTTCTTCACTCTAATAGCGAATTTGATACGAAAATTGTTATTTCTTGCCACTAATATGAAGTTTGCAACATATTTTCTTACTACTAACGTTCAAAGCTAGCGGTTAAAATTATATTTCAAGGTCATTTTGAATGTCAAAAGTTATTTTCTGGATTTTCGGACTAGTATTCCACGAAACTAGTAGAAAACTTGATTAAGATCATAACTAGACTTGGCCTTGGATCATTTTTCAAGGTCATTTTCATGGTGAGTTCTAATTTTAATAAACCGATTCTTTCGCAGTTATACTTCTTCAATTCATGCTATCAATCGGTTCTAATTCGGAACAGTAACAGAAAAACTGTGGTTATATCCACAATTTGTAACATTTCAGAATCACTGAAAAAAGTTTGGTGGAGAAGAAACACGTTAGCGTAGAGTATCAGTACCAAATGCAAGAATTGTTTCGTAACTAAACATTAAGTCCTTTACTCTCCCATTTTAGAGCAAATGTTGCACTAAAATTGTTCCGCATTTAATCTATTTCATCGTTCTTCAGGAGTACAAAAGTTTAGGGCAGAAGAAGCACTAAAAAGTGTGGCAATGGTACAACACATTTTGCTGCTACTGCTTTTTTGATTTGGTGCTCTTCCTGCACAAAAATCGTGCAGTATACTCACTGAGAGAAAAAAACCGACGTGACGCCGTGGATGCTATAGTTGGTGTAAGACCGTGTGACTATACACGTATACAATGCGATCAAAAATTGCAAAATTTTTGAATTTTGCAATTTTTGAATTGACTTTGAAGGTCAACGACGAGGTCAGATTCAAGGTCATCAGACCAGACAAATCCTCGTTGAAAATTACTTACGGTATGATCTTAGCTTTTTCAAAAAATATCGTTTCTGGGAAAATACGGGGGACCCATACTTTTTGATAACCCTGTAATTAAACTTTACAATAGAACATTTCTAAAATCTCTCTAACTTTTTTTATTCCTCTTTCGAAACTCTTTAAGTACCGATGCTTCTCTGAAAGTTTAGTGCGGCTGTTACTCTAACTCTTTGGTTCATCTGTGGTTCTATATTTCGTGCATTGTCTTCCCTAAACGTTTCGTACATATAGTTCCCATCGAATTTCGAGAAGATTCAAATTAATTCGAAGACATTTTTCACAGCACCTGTTCTAACAGTCCTACGTTATTATATTCGAGTATTATCACTTACTTAGATGGATTGAATATGTCTACTGTAGCACGGTCCGATCGTTGTATCAACCCTCTCAATGGTAAGGGTCACATAGGTAATGATTTACGCTTGCTGTCCAACAACTTAAAACGAAGATTTCCAGATTTGCCAGATAATTCAAAAATTTGTAGTAAGTGTAGAAAGTTATGGGGATCTCCCATTTCATCTATTGGTACAAGAGATAACGAAGGCAACAACGAATATGAAAACATGGATATAGAGACGACATCAGAAAACACTGGTATTGATAAATCTGTTCAAGAAGCTACACGATCAGCTAGAGAAATCGAATTGGAAGACATGTTTTCAGAATTAAAAGAAAAGTTTTCTAGATTAGCAGTTAATGACCCTTCGAAACTAACTATACTTACAATCGCCCCATCAACTTGGAATATTAGTCGAATTTCCCGTGAATTCAATACATCAAGACATTTAGTAAGAAAGTCGAAAAAACTCAAAGCCGATGGAGGTATTTTAGCTACAACAACGGCTAAACATGGTAAAACTTTGTCAAAGGCAGTAATAGAAGTCATTGTTGAATGTTATAATAACGATCTGCACAGTCGGATGATGCCGGGTCGAAAAGATACTGTCTCTGTTATTATTGATGGAAAGCGGGCTCAGGTGCAGAAACGTCTTTTATATTTCGATTTACGAGAACTTTACGAATTATTCAAGATAGCAGAACCAACAGTGCAAGTAGGATTCAGTACTTTCGCGAAATTACGACCAAAACATTGTGTTCTTGCTGGTGCTAGAGGAACGCATAGCGTCTGCGTTTGCACCATTCATCAAAATTGTAAATTGATGTTGGATGCAATCGATATTCAGAAGCTCACGAAAAATCAAGAAGAACATTTGTAGTTATAAAGATTGTTTACAGCAAATTATGTGTAAGAATCCTACACCTGACTGTCACTTGGATGAATGTTCGAAGTGCCCTGGTTCTGAAAATCTTACGTCTCGTTTACTTGAAATATTGGATGGGGCAACTATCTCACAAATGAGTACTGTGCGTGGTCAGGAACAGATAGATCAACTTTGCAGAATTTAACTCTACCAGTTGAAGAATTTGTTGATGAATTATATGCCAAATTGGCGATACTCAAACCCCACTCATATATTGCCAAAGAACAAGGTAATTTCATTGCTCAAACAAAAAGTAATCTAGGCAATGGAGAAGTTCTGGTAATGTTCGACTATTCTGAGAATTACTCTTTTGAAGTTCAAGATGCATCTCAAGCCTTCCACTTTAATAATGACCAGTGCACTGTTTTTCCAGCTATTTACTATTATAAAGAAGATTCAGAGCTGAAGCATGAAAGTTGTGTATTCTTGTCGAATAGTTTGAAGCATGACACTTCTTCTGTCTATACTATTCAGAATTTATTGATTCCAGAAATCAAGAGAAAAGTAAAAAAAACTTAAAAAGATTATTTACGTGACAGATGGAGCAAAACAGCATTTCAAGAACCGCTTTCAAATAGCAAATCTTCTTCATCATGAGAAGGATTTTGGTATTGAGACAGAGTGGCATTTTTGCGCCACTGCTCATGGTAAAAGCTGTTATGATGGTCTTGGTGCAATATTTAAAAGAGAAGCTTATAGAGCTAGCTTGAAGGCGAAACCGGAAGATGCTATTCTGACGCACACATCTCTTGTGAAGTGGGCTAAAAATCATTTTGAAAATATAAGGATTTTTTATTTTACGCAGACTGAACATGATAAATTCAAAAGGAAACTCAATCGTAGGTTTCAAGATGCATTACCTGTCCCACAGATTCTTAAACATCATTCTTTTCAATTATCAAGTGACGGGAAAGTTATCATGAAAAGGTACTCGAATGCTGCTAAGTCTGTATCTGTTCTACTTTAATTTTCAATGGGAAAATTACTGAATTTTTTTTATAATAATCAAGTTTTTCTATTTTTTATCCTCCTTTTTTTTAATTTTTTTTATGTTCTGAGAGAAGTAGTACCTCCACGTGGTTCAGAATGGGTTATGCTAAAACTACTTGATAGTTCTATTGTGGAACTTTACCTTCTCTAAGGATTTTATACATGAAATTTTTAGATCGCCGGTCCCACGATACGCACAAAGGAACAAATGTCTCATAGGAGGTTACGTTCAACAAAACATTAATTATGCAGAGACAGAAATCATGACCTTGAAAAATGATCCAAGGTCAAGTCTAGTTATGATCGTAATCAAGTTTTCTACTAGTTCCGTGGAATACTAGTCAGAAAATCCAGAAAATAACTTTTGACCTTCAAAATGACCTTGAAATATAATTTTAACCGCTCGGTTTGAACAGTAGTAGTAAGAAAATATGTCGCTAACTTTATATTAGTGGCAAGAAATAACAATTTTCGTATCAAATTCGCTATTAGAGTGAAGAAAAACTTGTTTTTCCATCATTCCGAGACTTTCAGCCGCCATATTGGATCCGCCATTTTGAATTTTCGGAATCGCCACACGGCGTTCGAAAGTAGAAGTCAAGAGCTTTCATTTGAGCCTAGGTAGACCTCATTTGGATCAAACTTGTTCTGGGCAGAGGGGGTGTCGCGTTGACAGAGAATGCCCCATATATATATATATATATATATATATATATATATATATATATATATATACATCAAATGCAGCTTTTGAGAATCTATGTCAGCACGGATTCGATACTTTGAGGATTTGTGGGACTTTTGAGGACATCCTCAAATTCCTTCGGTATGAAACGGTACTTTTGAGGATTTATATTAATACCTTCAACGAAGAGAGGGAGTTATTTCTCTAGTCAAGCATATACTAACTCGAGAGAAAAAAACTATAGATCCTCAAAAGTACCGGTACCGCAATATATATATATATATATATATATATATATATATATATATATATATATATTATACATTTCTCGAAAGGGGTTTATAAAGCCCGTTTTTTTATATACATATAGGGATTTATCGCGCCCGATTTTGATTATGCAGCCCGGGCTTCATAATATTTCTAAATATAGGGGTTTATGCGGCCCGACCTAGAGTCTATAACCCCAGGGTTCATTATTTCTTTAGCCACTTGCCATAGGGAACTCTGGGCTGTAGGTACTAATATACAGTCTTGGGCTACATAAACCCCGCTAAGCGTGTGTGTATATATATATATATATATATATATATATATCATATAATAGGCGTATTTTCCGGGATTATACAGTGTTCTATAGTTTATTCTTTCAGAGTTGCCATATACAAGTGACTAAAGAAATAATGGAGCCTGGGGTTATAGACTCTAGCACGGGCCCGGAAATAACGTAAATTTACCTTTTTCTTTTTCGGGACGTCCCGGAAATAACAGTTATATACATTTTTTCCAGCAGAAACGGGCCACCGAGCGCGCGCGGTGCCTTTTTTCGCGTAAAAGGCGCTCTGTTTAACTCGTTCATAATCGTATGCTGCGTCTTGGAAAAAAAAACCAAGGACCTATATCGATAGATTTTTTTCTGCTCTTTCCAATTACGCCATTGTTTTTATTGCGAAACGCGTTCTTCCGGACGAAAACTCGAGTTGAATATTGAAAGCCATTTTTCTCAAAGTATATCATGTTTTTTTTCAAAATAAACTACACCATTGGAAAGTACAACTCTTAAGCTTCAAAACCCTATCTTGGAGAAGTTGGAGAAATAAAGGGTTAGAAGTAATAACATGAAAAAGACAGCGCCGAGGGTCCACGCGAGCCCCTCGCGCCCGTGCGTACGGCACGTTTAAGTGCACGCTCTATTCAATTCGCTAATAATCGTGTACCAAGTCTCTCAAAAAAGAACTAAGGACATATATCGATAGATTTTTTCCTGCTCTTTCCAATGGTGCTATTATTTTTATTCCGAAATGGTTCTATTCGGGACATTTTAAAAATAAACACAACATTTTAAAAATAAACGCAATTTCCAAAATCTTCTTCATCATTATGATGATTTTGCTGTTGATGCTGAGTGGCATTTTCATGCAACAGCCCACGGAAAAAATGCATGTGATGGAATAGGTGCTTCCGTGAAAAGCAATGCCAGACGAGAAAGTTTACGGAAAGTATCCGACAATTATATATTGACGCCCCAAGATTTATACAAATGGGCAACTGAGTATTTCAAAAATATTGAGTGCTTTTTTTCATCAAAAGACAATTACTTAAAGGCTACAGAAAAGCTACAAAACAGGCTAGCCTCAGCTAGGACAATACCTGGAACTCAATTGTTTCATTGTATTAAATTATTAAATGATGCCAAAAAGTTAGAACTTAAAAGATTTTCAGCGTCAGAAGATTCTCAATTATATCCACCGATCAAAAAAGAAAAAGTACTTAAAACTCAAACAAAGAAAGAAGCGGATGTCGCAAAAAGGACAATTCTTATAAAATCAAAAAAATGCAAAAGAATTAGAATTTAAAGGAAAAGGTAATATGGTTATGCCAGATTAAACAATCTATAAGGTTATTTTAAATTTCTGTTTCACTGCTTTCAGTGCGTTCATGGATATTTTTATGTTTAATATATTATGTTTTTCAAATTTTGTTATATAAATGAACAAAGTTCATTGTAATATTATACTAACTGTTACAACTAGATCCACAAAATTATGTCCACGCATTGGCATTGTAAGTTACAAAACATTTTATATTTACAAAAAAGAAAGGTCGAAATAGCACATCGCGTGTATTAATCCACCCTGAGCATAGCGTAAAAAGTTCGGGCAGCCGCTGTCTTTTTGGTCTTACTATTTTTGAACTTTTCATGTTACAACTTAAAAATATAATATTTAATAGTTTAAAACTTTTGAAGAATATAATTCATTTTGAAGAAAAGACTGATATTTTATTGAAAAAATAGAGTTTAAACATTCAAATGGAATTTTCAACTAGAAGGAAGCATTTCGGAATAAAAATAATAGCACCATTGGAAAGAGCAGGAAAAAATCTATCGATATATGTGCTTAGTTCTTTTTTGAGAGACTTGGTACACGATTATTAGCGAATTGAATAGAGCGTGCACTTAAACGTGCGGTACGCACGGGCGCGAGGGGCTCGCGCGGACCCTCGGCGCTGTCTTTTTCATGTTGTTACTTTTAAACCCTTTATTTCTCCAACTTCTCCAAGATAGGGTTTTGAAGCTTAAGAGTTGTACTTTCCAATGGTGTAGTTTATTTTGAAAGAAAACATGATATACTTTGAGAAAAATGGCTTTCAATATTCAACTCGAGTTTTCGTCCGGAAGAACGCGTTTCGCAATAAAAACAATGGCGCAATTGGAAAGAGCAGAACAAAATCTATCGATATAGGTCCTTGGTTTTTTTTTTCAAAGACGCAGCATACGATTATGAGCGAGTTAAACAGAGCGCCTTTTACGCGAAAAAAGGCACCGCACGCGCTCGGTGGCCCGTTTCTGCTGGACGCTCCCATATATATATATACATTTCGAAAACCGGTACTTTTGAGGATCTATAGTTTTTTTCTCCAGAGTTCGTATATGCTTGACTAAAGAAATAACTCCCTCTCTGCGTTGAAGGTATTAATATAAATCCTCAAAAGTACCGTTTCATACGGAAGGAATTTTGAGGATGTCCTCAAAAGTCTGAAAAATCCTCAAAGTATCGAATCCGTGCTGACATAGATCCTCAAAAGCTGCATTTGATATATATATATATATATATATATATATATATGGGATATTTCAGTGAAGTCGGCCGCTCAAAATTTTAAAATCGCTCAAAATTTTTTTACTTATAGTTTTGTATGAAAAAATCATGTTCCTAAAATTTTAGATCGATATTTCCATAAATAAAAAAGATATGCGACATTGAAATTCCAATTTTTTGCAATTTTTCGTTAAAATCCAAATTTAATCATTTTTTTACTTAAAAATTTGAAACTTTTTGTATAGAACATTGATTGCAAAAAAGTTTGCATTTTATCTGCAGAATGTGCCAGTATTTATTTTATGACCCTTTTTGAAAGTCTCTGATTGGTTGGTTTTTCATATACCTTCCCTGGCAGAAAATAGTTCTATTTTTTCTGTTTTTTTTCTGTTTTTTTCTGTTTTTTTTTCTGTTTTTTTCTGTTTATTCTTATTTGTTTCGATTTTTAAAAATTTTTTTCTGTTTTATTCTGTCTTCTTCTGTACGAATTGGAACATTGGATATAGAAAATAAACAGAAAAAAACAAAAAAATAAATAAAAATGAACAGAAAAAACAATAATATATAAAGAAAAACAAAAACAAATAGATTAAGACAATGACAAAATTATCAAACTCTATTTTATTAAATAATTAAATTAAACAGAAAAAAACAGAAATAAAACAATAACATATAAAGAAAAACAAAAATAAATACTAAAGACAATGGGGAAATGTTTTTAAAATCATATGTTTTAAGATATTAAATAGTGGCATATTTTGAATTTTGTTCGTTTCTTATTTTCTTTAAGGAGTGTCTACATAATGTGCCTTGCGCCAAGGCACACGATTCAGTAGTTCGGTTTGTGAAATTTCTACTGAGCAGGAACATAATATTGTTTGTCACTTTATGATTTATTAGTAGTTGCGCCACACAAGACCGTATACTCTTTCCATATCTATACAAATTGCTATAGAAGAGATTGGTTGGTTTCGAAAGCATTGCATATATTTCTTCGCTTCCCGGTTAAAAGGCGTTATTTAAAAATCGGCCTGAAAAAGGCGTTATTTGGAAATCGACCTGAAGAAGGCGTTATCTCGGAATGAACCTGAAGAAGGCGTTATCTCGCGCGTAAATTTTGTTTATTCTAAATTAAGTTGGCAACACTGTCAACATTTTCTTTATTAATTTTAGAAATATGTTATATGATAATAGTGTACAATTTTTTAAGTTAACTATACAAATGCGGGGCGATAGTAAAATTAATATTTGTTTTTTTTTTATTAACGATTTTTTTATACAATACTATATTGATTTTATAACACACACACACACACACACACACACACACACGCACGCACGCACGCACGCACGCACGCACACGGACACGCACACACACACACACACATATATATAATTATCACTTAACCCCTTTATGGAGCCCATCCCTGTATATTAGTACCTACGCCCAGAGTTCCCGTATACAAGTGACTAAAGAAATAATCCCTCTCTGGGTATAGAAACTCTAGATCGGGCTCCATAAACGCCGTATAAGAATATTTTATGGGACCCGGGCTCCATAAAAGAAAACGGGCTCTATAAATATGCTCATGTGTATAAAAGGGCTCCATAAATCTGGTAAAAGAAATGTATATATATATATATATATATATATATATATATATATATATATATATATATATATATATATATATATATATATTCACATCTGGGACGCATTTTGAGGATTATATAAGTCATATATACCGAATTTTGAGGATTTTGTAGGCATTTTGAGGAGTCTCCTCAAAAGTCCAAAGCACTCGAGAGGCATTTTGAGGATTTTTCAGCGGTTTCCACAATAGTGTGTTAATACATCGATTTCGGAAATTCCGTGATATTTTTCCGTAAAAGCGGGCGCCGCAGGCGTCGTGGTGTTAGTCAATAACCTTAGGGTCATTATTTCTTTAGTCACGCGCTTGTTTATTGGTTGTTTATAACAATGTTTATATTTGTGTCACCACTATTGTACAAATTCTTTATGAAATCCTCAAAATACCGTACAATGATATGTATATATATATACACACGCACACACACACACACACACACACACACACACACACACACACACACACACACACACACACACACACACACACACACACACACACATATATATATGAGTAAATCTACAAAAAAGTAGCTCTTGTTTTTAAGGCAAAAAAGATAATTAAACTAGATAGCGGGAGCTTTCATTTACTTTTTTGTAAAAATAAAAAATGTTAATTTCTTTTGAAGTTATATGAGTTTGGAGATATCGCTTTTACCGCTTTTTAACATTTTTGGTGTATCTTAAACATATCTTCAAACTCATGTAACGTTTAAAGGAATAATAAAAAGCAAATTAAAGATCTCGCTTTCTAGTTTAATTCGAGTTTAGATCTCTTTTTTTTATTTTTGTATTATTTTTCCTGCCGAATTGGCTAGCATTTGAAAAAGGGTAATTTTTAGGATTTGCTTCTGGAATTAAGAAAAAAACCTTTTCTTATTCCCAATTTTATTAATATAATTATTCCAATAAACAAAGTGTAAAGAAATATATACCCCAGGGCGTGCGGTAAGTTCGTTTTTTCACCATACCCTGGCTGAAAGTACCACTTTCGCTCCCGGCTCCGAAACGCGAATGTGGCATTTTCGGCTCGGGTATGATGAAAAATCGTATACACAACATGGGGGTAAAGAGGGCCACCCCAGAGCACGTGTTTGCCACCCTCGCCTTCGGCTCGCCTGGCAATTTACACCTGCTCTGGACTGGCCAACTCTTTACCTCCCTTCTTGTGTAATATACTATTCCGAATGCGTTCGGAACCGAACTTTTTAACACTCCGTGCGTAACGCTCCATTTCGTACACGCTCTAATAAAAAAGCATGCCCTAAATCAAGCTTCTCACGCGTCGTGTCAAAAAATAGTGTTCAATACACGAGTGAGAAAGTAATTTTGTCCTTGTATGGCCTTTTCCCCCCGCTTCGCTAGGGCGCAAACGTCCACACGAGGATAAAATCACTTTTTCGCACTTGTATCGAAAATAATTATTTCAGAACTATAAGTGTGCAAAATCGAACTCTGCACAGCTCGTTAGGAGAAATAGTATACGTCACACGTGCGCAATAGATCACCCGCACTCGTCTCTTTTATATATCGCCCGTGCTGTGCTCGCGCGACAAACTCGACTCGTGCGGGAAGGATTTTGCGCACTCGTTGCGTAATGTAATTCCGTAACTTGTGAGGAAAAATAGTGTGTACGCTACGCGTGCATAAAGAAGGAAATTATGCACGCGCGAAGATTGACGCTCGATTGACCCGGGTATGGTGAAAAATAATATACGCAACACAGGGATAAAGAGGGCCATCCAAAGCACATGTTTGCCAGCCTCGCCTTCGGCTCGTACGGTAATTTACACGTGCTTAAAAGTTACATGAGTTTGGAGATATTGCTTTTACCGCTTTTTAACATTTTTGGTGTATCTTAAACATACCTTCAAACTCACGTAACTTTAAAGGGAAATGGTTAGCATTTGAAAAAGGGCAATTTTTTAGCATTTGTTTTTGGAATTAAGAAAAAACCTTTTCTTATTCCCAATGTCGAGAAAAGGGATGTCGTTTTGGATTGTACACGAGTACTTTCCGTTCGTTTATGGTATAAAGAAGTAGTAGAAAAAATCTGTTTGGGAGGTGTGTTTAAAAAAAAATATATAATATTTTTACAAATATTTATTATATATTTATTATAAAATCAATATAGTATTGTATAAAAAAATCGTTAAAAAAAAAAAAAAAAACAAATATTAATTTTACTATCGCCCCGCATTTGTATAGTTAACTTAAAAAATTGTACAGTATTATCATATAACATATTTCTGAAATTAAATAAAGAAAATGTTGACAGTGTTGCCAACTTAAATTAGAGTAAAAAAAATTTACGCGCGAGATAACGCCTTCTTCAGGTTCATTCCGAGATAACGCCTTTTTCAGGCCGATTTCTAGATAACGTCTTTTTCAGGACGATTTCTAGATAACGCCTTTTTCAGATTGATTACAAGATAACGCCTTCTTCAGGTCGATTTCCAAATAACGCCTTTTTCAGGCCGATTTTTAAATAACGCCTTTTAACCGGGAAGCGACGATTTGTTTAAGTCTTCTTTCGGAGCTCGCGCTGCTTTCTTTCCGCCGTGCCTGGACGTTAGCGCTGCGTATCTGTGCGGCCGTGTGGAGTACTAACGCCCTAGTATCAACGGTCGGAGTTTCCGTGCGTGCGTGCCGTATACTGAAAAAAAAACCGCTATAATAGCTGTAGATCCCACAACGCTTGCTGCTTCACACTACCAAAGCAATTTTTGCTTGGCGTAAAAACGATTTTTGTTTGGTTCTCAAGCAAAATCTACTTTACCTTGAAAGCTTAACCGACGGTCGGTACGTAAGCATATATTGCCTTTCAGCAACAGCTTTGATACGTTTGAAAATAACCGTCGCAATCGACATTAAATTTCTTTACGTTGTGTACTTTCCTTTTTTAAACAATTAAGTGAAGTTATTTTAATGATTCCTGATGGATGATTACGTGGTAGCTTTATTGACGAAGTGGAATCTTGAAAACAACATCAGTACCTTTAGAGGTAAGAATCAATTAATTATTTGTAGTATAATTTTCCATGAGAAGAGGTTATGCATAAAGTTTAATCAAAATTCTATTTATTGAATACTTGTCCTTCACACAAAATTCTATTTATTGAATACTTGTCCTTCACACAGAAACTCTGCAGGCTGCATGGTGGAAATATTATCAGGTTTTCCTTTAGATAATCTAGTTGTGAGATAAAGCATAATTTAATCAGTGTTCTGTATTATAGTTGGTTGCCAGAAAAGGGCTATAATTTTATTCAAGTTTTATGTACTTAAAGAGCTCAAATTCAATCGAAGGATATCAGTAATTTTTTTCCCTCATTATAAAGTGTTATTGGCCTAATGGCTTAATTAGAGCAGTATTGTAAATTACAAACATTAATATTATATTAAAGTTTTATGTACTTAAAGAACCAAAACTTAAACCTATAGGACACAAGTATTTTTTTTTATTTCATTATAATGTGAGATATTATTTCTATTTTTGGTCCTATAGCTTAATTAGTTGGTTCGTTTTCATTCACTCAGATCAAAAAGCCGATGAAGGCACCCAAGTGAAATCTCAGGATATAAAAGGGCTAAAGGTCCAAAAATTGGTTTTATAGTAAATTTTTACCAGTAAATGAAATAAAAAATAACTATGATATTCTATCTTTAAATTTTGATTGTTTGAGTCTATAATACTTACATAAAAAGTAAACATTTAGCGTAACCAACCGTAATTTTGAAAATTAAGTTCACTCCATTTAAACAATTCAAAATTATTATTTTTGATTATTAAAATGATCTATTTGAGATTAGGCCTAATTAAAGCAGTATTGTAAATTACAAACATTAATATTATATTAAAGTTTTATGTACTTAAAGAACCAAAACTTAAACCTACAGGACATAAGTATTTTTTTTCTTTCATTATAAAGTGAGATAGACTACGATACCAATTTTTGGTCCTATAGCTTAATTAGTTGGTTCGATTTCATTCACTCAGATCAAAAAGCCGATGAAGGCTCCCAAGTGAAATCTCAGGATATAATAGATCTAAAGGTCCAAAAATTGGTTTTATAGTACATTTTAACCAGTAAATGAAATAAAAAAAAAACTATGATATCCTATGTTTAAATTTTTATTGTTTGAGTCTATAAAACTTCCATAAAATGTAAACATTAAGCGTTGTCACGGCCTGCCATACCGACGTCGAATATAAGCCGTAGTTGAAGTAACTCATGCGCGCGAACGCGAGATGGGGCGTCGATGCAGAATCTGAGCTGCATCGACGTGATGACTAGCGGACCGCGGCGAGCCGGTCATCTTATAGTTCGCTACGGTATTCTGCAACCGCTTTTCTTTTCGCTCCACCTTGTTCCGCCTGCTATTAAAAGAAGACTCGTTCGTTCTTTTGAAGAGAAGTACCGTGTCAGAGCGCGAATCACGAGAGTTTTGCTCGTGATATACAAAAATAGTGTATTGAAGTACTTCTGCGGTTTTCGCGCGTTAAAGTGCAAAGTTCAAGTGCGACAGGCTAGTATCACCTGCCGCACTCAAACCACTTAGTGTCTGGAGGAAGTAATAGCACTTTTCGTGTCCGCTCCACCGCAGCATCAAGATTTCTATATTACTCAGGAAGTAAGACCAGACACGTCCGAGACCGATCAACTACTTGAGCCGTTGCTAAATTGGGTAAAAGGTAAGCGTGCATGTATTCATCCGTGCCGCGTATTAGCTCCGCATAACCGCTTGTCCAGGCTCGTCGTACCTGGCATCGGCTTCGCGTAGGCGTTCTTGTGCGGCGAGATCAAGTGCGAGGAGAGAGTGTAGGCATCGGGCTCGCGCTTCATCAAGGTTAAACGCGAGGTCAAACCACCGGCTTCTTCAAAGCCGGTGACTGCGCACAACAGGTGCGCATACGTGTAAACCCGCCGTCTACCCTCTCTCTCATACTTATACGTGTGTGCGTCGCGCGGCGATCGTGACTACTCTCACACTTCGTCGTTTTACTCGGTGCGTAGAGTACCGCACATGTGAGGCGTATTATACCTCACGTGCGCGGCGTAAATTACCGCGAGCGTGACGTCAGTCTCCGAGGCAGCTGACGTCTGAGGTAACGTGCTGGCGCACCGTTTAGATAGGGAATACGCAAACCTAAATTCATTTCTTTTATATTTCTGATCCATTATCACACCACAACTTCTTTTATTTAATAAACAATAGTTTTTTATTATTAACATTTAACCTCTCGAGTTATTATTTCGCGACCTAGTCATTCCCAGTTCCCCGCCGCCTCCGCGGTCGTTACGAAAGAGAAAACGTATCGTTTCATCTGAGCAGCCGGCACACGAACCAGTGAACGAGAGGAGAGTTCGAGTCACTGGTGAGAAACAAAGCGCAAGTCTTCGACTTGCGTGTTGCACGGTAAGTAACCAGATTAGGTGAACATTGCACGACGTTGTAGCGTCCGTTGCATAATCTGGCTATTACATCTCCGGGAGTTGAACCGAGAGATATGGAATGGAACCGCTAAGGTACGCAGGTGAAACGTGCCTTAGCCCGAAAATCCACCCCGTGACAACTGGCGCCCTAAACGTGTGTGTGCTTGGGAATATCGCGAAATTTTGACTTCGAAGGAGCAAAGTTCGAACCCAAAAAAAGAAATTGCTTTTTGCATTTTTCCGATTTTTTTTTTAGATTTTTAGTTAGGAAGTGACTAAAGTACAACAACCAACCTACAGCAAACCCTCTGGGGGTAGAAATTCGAAGATTTTTGAGAAAAATCAAGATAAATTGCTGTAGGCTAAGAAGTTGCTATTTTTTTTATAGATTATGGTGTCAAATAGTCAGATACGATGCGCCTAGGCGAAATTAAATTGCGAGCGAAACTTTTGTTTGTTTAAACAATAATTATAATTTGTTTAAACAATAATAAAAATTTGTGAGGAGAAGCATCAGGGGATTGAACACTCGACTAAATTTGTGACGAGCGTTTAATCGATACCAGTTGCTAGCCTAGTGAAGGCTAGTATAGACAATACCCTCAGGGGATTCGAACCAGAGACAAAGAATCGAACTGAGGGGTAGATTCGAACCCGCGGTGACCTGGCTGGCATTTAATTTTTTTACAGAGTAAAAATTGTAAAACAGCTGAAAAACAGCGACAAACCAGTAATTCGTGCTAAATCGGGATCGAAGCACCAATTACTGGCAAATTAAAAAAAAACCAGCCAGGGCGTTTTGAAACCGAGCGACTGGTATCTAACCCTCTGCAACTCGAAGTGAAATTCAGAGTGTGGAGGTTAGGTAGAACTATAATATATTATAAATTATTTATATATTTTTATTTATTGATTTGTAAATTAAGAGGTGCGCCTTAGGGAATGATCCCTTAAATAGAAACCGCACACACAACCACACTCTGAAATACACATTGAAGCGCGTGTAAAGAAGACTACAAGTGAAACAAGAATTCAAAATGGCGCAGAATATGGAGGAAGCCATCGGAAATTGGTGCCAACGTTTGACGGCAAAAGAAGTAGACGATCATCTACAGACACTGAATTTAAAAACCAGCGGCTCCAAATTTATAAAGATGAACAGGATGCCGCAGTGGCTGCTTGGAATATACGAACCGGAGGATTTTCAAATGGAAGAAGGGCAGGATAAATATTCCCTGCTCATAAAGAGAGAAAACCTCCGGATCAGGTTCACTCAAGAACACAGCACGGAAGACCTTCCACCAGCGTGGGAGAACATAACGGGTGAATCCATAGACGAACCGCACCCGTTAACCATGCTGGCAGAGGACAATACGACAAGAGCCAACCTTGAGGCAACAAGATTGGCAATAAAAGAAACCGCGCCGCCACAGCCGACAGAAAAAGAAATAACAGGCGGTAAAACCACAGAAAATCCGAGCCAACAGGACTCTGTCAATTTAGTAAACCAGAATTCTGTGGTAGACGACACGACGCTGGCGCAGTTTTCCGAGCCGATGGCAGCGATGACATCCGCATCCGGCATGAAATTCCTGGTGCCAGAAGCATTTTTAGAGTTCTGCGGTAACATGATGCAGGAAAACAAAACATTGCGTGCAACCTGCGCAACACAAGGAGCAGCATCTAGCACCAGGATGGAAGACGAGCGGACCAGATAACGGAAGGAACACGTGCGCCTACAAGACACATATACGTGCCAGTATCCCGTCCATCCGCATCGAGACGGAGCATCGACCCCCAGGCGCATTTACGTGACAGGACCTAGCCACTGTTGGGTAACTGTGGCAAAACCTGGGGGGAGGGGGGAGGATTCTCGAGGAATGAAACCTCCGCGAACCTCGGCGCCAGTGGAGTCGAAGATTCGTCGTTAAGAAGGCGAAACTTCCCCATTGTTGACGTCGGACTCACAGTGAGGAAGTGGAACGTGTCGTTCTCTGGAGATATAGGCCAGAGCATAGAAGCTTTCCTGGAGAAAGTAGAAGCGTGCCGCGGATCGATAGCCTGTCCGAAGCAGAGGTATTCCAGGCCTTGCCGGAACTACTAAAAGGCGTGGCAGCCATGTGGTTCCAGGTAGAAAAACACAAGTGGAACACATGGTCAGACTTCTGTTCGGCAGCTCGGCGTTGGTACGGAACCGGAAGAGGTTACCAACAACGTTTATTGATGGAAGTAACCGCCAGGACACAGGGAGAAGATGAACTCGCGAGAGATTACATAACCTGCCTCTTGGTTATTATAAGAAAAATGGAGCCGATACCGAACTTAGAAACGCAACTTGACATGCTCCATCAGAACTTGAGGCCGGGACTCCAAAGGTTGGTGAGGAGAGCCGACTTCAAAGATATCGACGAGTTACAAGAGATGGCGAGGGAAGCCGAACTAACTCTCGATATGGAGAAAACCTTCCGCCGTTCACCGCCTCCGGAATTGACTATGTTGCCTGAAGCAGCCTATAAGTCAAGGAGTGTGAAACTTGCAAAGCCAAAAATCTCCGGAGTGAACTCTGGAGAGTGCAATGGCCTCGCAGGCAAAGAAACCTTGGCGGATCAGTCGATACTGACCGCTATATCAAGGTTAAAGGCCGGAGTGAACGAGTTACGCAGCAAACAAAACGCTCGTACATCCGGCCACAACCCAAGGAAGAAAGGTGAAAATCGCCACGAAAAACATAAACCGTCACCGGCGAACACCCCTAGAGGGAAAGAGAAAGAGAACCGTACATTAACCGGTGACGGTAAGAAGAGCGATACCGGCGGAGGACCCGAGCGTAAGAGCGACAAACCGGCCGGACCCATAACGTGTTGGGGCTGCGGCAAAATAGGTTACCACCGCTCGTTTTGGCCCGACTGTTCGGGAAACGAGAACCGGCGAGATTGAATGGGTCCAAATCCGCCGAGACCACTCTAGAGGCCCAGAAAGAGTCGAGGAAGAAGGACGAGATACCAACCGACCTGGTGGCAGCTGCCAGTCAGGTCAAGGCTGAACAATGTCCAGACGAAGAGAAAGTCGGACAACGGAACGACTCCGTGAAGGAGCTAGAACCTAGCTCCAATCAAATTCCTGTACAACCCGACGAGCTGCGTTGGTGGATACAGGTGGGGATCGGAGGGTTCCGCATTCGGGCACTATACAATACTGGAGCCTCGAGAACGGTGATGGGATCGTTAGGACTGCAACTAGCTACCGAATGCGGACGTACGTTCCTGCCAGCTATGGAAGCAGGCGCCAGAGGTGCTGGCAACAACCTGCTCCGCGTAACGGGACATGTGGAACTCCCGTTCGAGTTGGGCGGGGTCAAACGAGACATACTGGTTTCAATAATACCAGAACTGGAAGTTGACTGTTATGTCGGTTCCAATTTCGTCCGCGCATTTGAGACAACGCACGACCCCGTAGAGAACAGACTGATAGTGGGAAAATCCGGTCAGAGTGTAGGACTGGAATTAGCCTGTGTCTCTTCGTCAGATCCAAATGATCCAACACAGATCAGGATCGCCTCCATCGACACGATGAAAGCTTCTTCAGCGGGTCTCGCCGATATTACGCTGGAAGAACACTAGCGCTTACAATCTCTTTTAACAAGAGTACTACCAGCAGCAGACGCTCCACTCGGCTGTACTAATTATGCCGAGCACGAGATAGACGTTGGCAAAACTCGACCAATGCGGCAGAAACAATACCCGATTTCCAGAAAATTGGAAGAGGAAATGCATTGACAAGTTCGAGAGATGCTTGCAGCCGGATTCATCGAGCCTTCGTCGAGCCCCTGGGCCAGTCCTGCTTTCATGGTGCTGAAAGCTGGCAATAAACATCGTATGGTGATCGACATGAGAAAGGTGAATGCCGCCGCAAAGGAAGATGCGTATCCGCTGCCAAATATGGATCAGATCCTACGGAAGCTCCAAGCCGCCCGTTATGTATCAACCTTAGATCTGAGCAGCACATACCATCAAATCCCTTTGAAAGAAAAATCGCGGGAGATTACGGCATTCTCAATACCCGGTCTGGAGTTATTTCAATTTAAAAGAATGCCATACGGATAGTCGAATGCAGGAGCCACCTTTCAGCGCATGATTGACAGAGTCATAGAGCCCGAACTAGAGCCATACGCGTTCTCTTATTTAGATGACATCATCATCGTAACAGAGACTTTTGAAGAGCATCTAGCGATGTTAGAACGCGTATTGGCAAGAATCAATGAGGCAGGCCTCACGATCAACCGAGAGAAGAGCGTATTTGGTAGATCTGAGGTAAAATATCTTGGTGTTCTCGTTAACCGAGATGGGTTTAGACCAGACCCAGATAAGATAGCTCCGGTTATGAAATACCCTGCGCCTAAGAACCTAAAACAGTTAAGGCGATTCCTCGGTATGGCATCGTGGTATCGGAAGTTTCTTCCCGATTTTGCCACGATCGCCGACCCTCTCACACGCCTAACGAAGAAAAACTTCAGGTACGTGTGGGAAGAGGAAAAAACAACAAGCCTTCGACCACATCAAGGCACTCATAGCCTCAGCTCCGGTGCTACACCGTCCGGATTTCGCTTCGCGCTTTGTTATACAAAGTGACGCAAGTGACTCTGGTTTGGGGGCCGTATTGTTGCAGGTGATAGACGGCCAGGAGCGAGTCTTGGAGTTTGCGAGTCGCTCACTCTCTAAAGCTGAGCGAAATTACTCAGTAACAGAAAGAGAGTGTCTTGCGGTGTTATGGGCTATCGAGAAGTTTCGGGCATACGTAGAGGGATATAATTTCCTCGTACTGACCGACCATAGCAGCCTGCGTTGGATTCGGTCACTGCGTAGCCCGACAGGTAGACTAGCAAGATGGTCACTTAGGCTGCAGATGCACAACTTTGAAGTTGAGCATCGCAAAGGGAGTCTCAACTGCGTGCCGGGTGCATTATCGAGAATATATGAAGAAGACGAGGACGAAGAACAACCAGTTGTAGGCGCCGTCTCGTGGGCAGTAACCACGAAAGACGAGTGATACCTCGGCTGGAAGAAAAAGGTATTAGAAGAACCTAATACTTATCCTAGGTGGAAAGTATTAGACGGCCAGCTATATATGTATCGTCCAAATCAAGATATCGAGGAGGATTTAGGCGTAGATGACGATGCATGGAAACTGGTAGTTCCTGAGGAGGAAAGAAAGAAAGTTCTCTTGGAATGTCACGACGACCCTACTGCTGGACATCTCGGAAGGGAGAAGACCTTCGCGAGAGTATCCCGATATTATTACTGGCCGAGATATTACAAGTCAGTAAAGGAACATGTCAGAACATGTTTGATATGCCAGTAGTGCAAGGTAGAACAAAGGCCCCCCCTCGGTTTGATGGGGCGGCGAGTTATTCATAAGCCTTGGAAAGTCGTCGCGGCGGATATAACGGGTCCTTTTATCCGGAGCAAGGCCGGATTTGAGTATATCTTGGTCTTCCAGGATTTATTCACTCGATGGGTAGAGTGTATTCCTATCCGGAAAGCCAACGGTAAGACTATTCGAAAAGAGTTGAAGAATAGGATAGTATTACGATATGGCGCACCCGAGGTCTTCCTTTCCGATAACGGAACCGAATTTAAAAACAGGATAATAGACCAATATCTAGACGAGATAGGGGTTCATCACTCTCATACTCCACCTTACCACCCTCAAGCGAATCCGGTGGAAAGAGTTAATAGAACCCTTAAGACCAGTATTATGGCATTTGTGGAGGGAAACCATAATACTTGAGATGAGAAGCTACCTGAACTAGTAATCGCGTGTGGAAGAAGAATCGCGTGTTATCCTCGGCAGCCCAAGGAGTGATGGCGAAGTTGGCACCGAAATACGTTGGCCCTTACGAGATTTTGGAGAAGAAAGGGCCCAACACGTACAATCTGGTGGATCAGGAAGGAGAAGTTGAAGACCTGGTCCATGCAGAACACTTGAAGCCATACTTCGCTGGAAAAGAGCCCGAGGATAACGAGGAAACACACGAGCGCGATATAACTGAAGGAGAGGATGACGTCGCCCAACCACCGGGGGAAGAAGAAGAAATGGCGAAGAGCGACCCGCCACTTGCGAGAACACAGCCGCCAGCGGGCGCTGGGCAGAATCAGGACGAGGTTGGCGTGACAACGCAAGCTCGCGGGAGAGGTAGGCCGAGAAAGAATGCGATAGTCACGAGAAGGCCAGGCGAAACTTCTCCTGCACCGACCAGTCCCGTTCCTGTTGCGAGCGAGCCCCCAAAACGACCCCGTGGCCGACCGAAAGGTTCGCGGAATCGCGTACTAACCTGCGACCCCATCTCGACGTCCCCCCGAGGAACACACGCGAATCCGAACTACGGTTCCCGAGGATAAACGCTATCTCCTCCTCTGTCCACAGGATGAGTCTCGGACAACTGAACCAGCAGCAGCTCCTCGAGCTGGTAGGCCAGCTGCTGGCACAGGCGCAGCTGATGCCTCCGACACCTGGCCGGATAATACCAGGTGCCGGATTACCTGCCATTGGAGAAGCCGTGTAAGGGTCCTCCATTACCATAGAGGAACTGCCGGCAGGGAAGCCAGTAGTTACTTCGTCAACGCGGTCGATATTAAGACGACCGAAGACCGCGATAGACGTCACTACTCTGGTAGTTAGCCAGAGTAGCGAGGTCGAAGAGGAGTCGTCGACTCCACAGGTAGTGGTGCCTGTGGAGTCGGAAAAATGGAAGAGTTGGGCCAGTGAGGAGAGCCTCGCCCACGATACTCCGCAGGTAGAGGAGCCTGCGGAGAATAGCGAGTCGTGTGAGTTGTCAGGTCCCTCCCCCTTGTCGGTCGCTTGGATGAAACTCGAAGCCAACTTGGTAGCATCTCGAGAGCTATCCCAGTTGGCTAGAGAAAAGGAAGAGGCCGTCATGAAGGAGTGGGATAACTTCCACGATTATGAAGGGGCGAGGGTCCACTCCGATAAGTGGTTTAACCTGGTCCTGGGCCGCAAAGAAGAGCTCGCGGCGGCAGTCGAGTTTCGCCGACAGCGAAACGAGAGTAGGGCTCGCGAGGCTCGCGAAAGTCGCGAAGCCTTGGAGAAAGCTCGACGCCTCCGCGCGGCCAAAGAAAAGGAGATGGCCCGGGTCCAGGCCGAACTAGCGAGGGCCAGGGCAGAAGAGGAAGAAGTAGCCAGGGGTAGGAGGAGGCCTACCCCTGGTGCGACAACAGTACCCGTAAAGGAGTCCCGTCTGGGCAGACCGAAGAGCCGTCAGAGGAGTAAGTCTAGGAGAAGGCCCTCGAGGGTTCGCCCTCAAGAACAGGCACCCGCTCCTGCGGGATCTACCGGGCCCCCGAGGTCCCTTTCTTCGGGCCGGCGTCTGCCCGGAGAATCACGACAACCGAGACGGTGTTTCTTTTGCGGGCACCTCAACGTCCGCAACCCAGCTACCTGCCCTGGAGCCGCGAATCACGACCCACTCAACCCGTTTTATTATCGGCAGAAACATCAGCAAAATTTCGGGTGATGAAGCGGCGTCGATTGTTTTTTTTTTGTTATTATTCTTTGAATAAAAATTTTTTTTTTCTATAAAAGTCGCATTCGCTTGAGTACTTCTAGAACCTTAGCCCTTTTCAGGTATTAGTGACGCCGGATTGAATTGCAGAGTCCTATATCAGGAGATAAGTGACATCTGGGTGGGGGGTGTCACGGCCTGCCGTACCGACGTCGAATATAAGCCGTAGTTGAAGTAACTCATGCGCGCGAACGCGAGATGGGGCGTCGATGCAGAATCTGAGCTGCATCGACGTGATGACTAGCGGACCGCGGCGAGCCGGCCATCTTATAGTTCGCTACGGTATTCTGCAACCGCTTTTCTTTTCGCTCCACCTTGTTTCGCCTGTTATTAAAAGAAGACTCGTTCGTTCTTTTGAAGAGAAGTACCGTGTCAGAGCGCGAATCACGAGAGTTTTGCTCGTGATATACAAAAATAGTGTATTGAAGTACTTCTGCGGTTTTCGCGCGTTAAAGTGCAAAGTTCAAGTAGGACAGGCTAGTATCACCTGCCGCACTCAAACCACTTAGTGTCTGGAGGAAGTAATAGCACTTTTCGTGTCCGCTCCACCGCAGCATCAAGATTTTTATACTACTCAGGAAGTAAGACCAGACACGTCCGAGACCGATCAACTACTTGAGCCGTTGCTAAATTGGGTAAAAGGTAAGCGTGCACGCATTCATTCGCGCCGCGTATTAGCTCCATGTAACCGCTTGTCCAGACTCGTCGTACCTGGACATCGGCTTCGCGTAGGCGTTCTTGTGCGGCGAGATCAAGTGCGAGGAGAGAGTGTAGGCATCGGGCTCGCGCTTCATCAAGGTTAAACGCGAGGTCAAACCACCGGCTTCTTCAAAGCCGGTGACTGCGCACAACAGGTGCGCATACGTGTAAACCCGCCGTCTACCCTCTCTCTCATACTTATACGTGTGTGCGTCGCGCGGCGATCGTGACTACTCTCACACTTCGTCGTTTTACTCGGTGAGCGCGCGCGTAGAGTACCGCACACGTGAGGCGTATTATACCTCACGTGCGCGGCGTAAATTACCGCGAGCGTGACGTCAGTCTCCGAGGCAGCTGACGTCAGAGGTAACGTGCTGGCGCACCGTTTAGATAGGGAATACGCAAACCAAAATTCATTTCTTTTATATTTCTGATCAATTATCACACCACAACTTCTTTTATTTAAATAACAATAGTCTTTTATTATTAACATTTAACCTCTCGAGTTATTATTTCGCGACCTAGTCATTCCCAGTTCCCCGCCGCCTCCGCGGTCGTTACGTAAGAGAAAACGTATCGTTTCTTCCGTTTAGACAGGGAATACGCAAACCTAAATTCATTTCTCTTATATTTCTGATCCATTATCACACCACAACTTCTTTTATTTAAATAACAATAGTCTTTTATTATTAACATTTAACCTCTCGAGTTATTATTTCGCGACCTAGTCATTCCCCGTTCCCCGCCGCCTCCGCGGTCGTTACGTAAGAGAAAACGTATCGTTTCTTCTGAGCAGCCGGCACACGAACCAGTGAACGAGAGGAGAGTTCGAGTCACTGGTGAGAAACAAAGCGCAAGTCTTCGACTTGCGTGTTGCACGGTAAGTAACCAGATTAGGTGAACATTGCACAACGTTGTAGCGTCTATTGCATAATCTGGCACATCTCCGGGAGTTGAACCGAGAGATATGGAATTGAACCGCTAAGGTACGCAGGTGAAACGTGCCTTAGCCCGAAAATCCACCCCGTGACAGCTTATAACCAACCATAATTTTGAAAATTAAATTCACTCCATTTGAACAATTCTAAATTATTATTTTTAAAGTCAAAAATATTAATTAGAAAAATTAAGGTATGTGAATAGCTTCAGTCAAAGAGCAGTAGGTTACCGCAGGGTACAAATTTTACAAGTCTCAATGGTCCAAAAATTGATTTTATAGTTTCATTTTAACTAGTCAATGCAACAAAAAAATAAGTGCAATGTTTAGTTGTTAATTTGATAAAATTACTCTAGCAACCTGCAAGTCTCCTCTGTGTTAATATAATTCAAATAAATAGAAAAACGATAAATATGATTTAGACTACTTTAAATTTAGGTGTTTTATTTAAGGTTTCTAGTTATAAATAAGCAGATTATATAAAGCAACCATTAATTTTACATTATTATTTTATTAATTTTTAATGCTAGATTTTGGTGTTGGAATGTCGATGTAGGCCTCTTTTTTACTTTGCTTTGGGTTTCTATTAGATGCTGGTGTTGATACAGAAGTTTTTCATGATTTGGATGATTGTATGCTGGATAAGTTATTCCCAAAGCATGAATGTAGCTTTCAGAGGAAATTTATTAAACGGTATGAAGAGTGGAAAAAATGTACACTCAATAATTCCAGTAATGAAACTCCTCCTCCCACATCTACTAATAACGAATCACATTCATCCTCACAACATCTTAATTCACCGTCATCACAAGAATCAACTTATATACCCTTAAATGTGTTGAATGATTCTTCACAAATAAATTTTCCCAATTCTGACCAATGTGATAGTATGGATGTTGAGATTTCAAGTGTATATTTGGATATATGTAAATAGCTTTCAATATTTAAATAATTCAAAAAATTTATTTGATAAAAAATGTCAATTAACTTAAGTCGTAATATGTTATGTATATAGCTGTGCCAAAAAAGAGCGTGTTAGAATTGTTAAATTCTACTGTGAGAGGCAAAATAGTTTATAGTAAATTTAAAACTAAAAATATTATTGATACGCATTTACTGAGTGATGTGGTTATTGAGCATGAAATGGAAACTACTAATCGTTATTGGTATTTTGGTTTTTATCATTTTTATTAATTTTGGTTAAATGTTACTTAATTTTTTAATTTTTACAGCATAACAAAATCGACTTTCGAAAATTTGAACGAAGAGATTAGTTCGATATTTTCGACACCAGAGAAACCCATTAATAAGAATCTATTTTATTATCCTTATTCTAAAGAATCTGATGGAAAATCCATAAATGCGGGAGGTCTTATGTATGATAACTACTTAAGATTAAGAAAAAAGCTAATCGAAAGTGGTGTAATTAAACCGTTTGAATTATTAAGAGAAGGTAAACTACTTAAATAACTTATAAATGTATAATGAATATAAAATAATAATTTGTGCTCGTTTTGGATGCTTATAATTACAATGCATTGCAGACAAAAAAGGTACTGTATTGACGCTCACAGAAGGCACTGATATTCTCTTCATCAAAAATAATGACAGTCCTATAGAAGACGTTATAATTAAGTGGGACAATACGTTCTCGATTAGAGAACGTTGTAAAGATCTTACAGATTTTTTTGCGACCTACAAGTGCTTAAGAGGAGCTGATGGTCTTACATTGGTATGTTATACACTTTTCTTTTTTTCCGTAAGCTCCAAGATAATTTCTTTTATTTTTATTTTTTTTTATTTTTATTTTTTTTTATTTTTATTTTATATATATATATATATATATATATATATATATATATATATATAATATTTTTTATTTTCAATTATAACAGTTACTTAGAGATTTCGATAGAGTTTATGCCGATGCGTCAAACAAATTTATTGAGCAATGGCACGCAGTAGCTGCTAAAATTGTTACATGCCTAACAAAGGTATATAAAAAAAAGCAATTTTACGTCGTGTGATCAGTTACTGATCGATGCAGGTAAATTTTAAATTTTTTTAAATTTTTAAGAGAGATATATTTAATTACATAATTGTAAATTATATTTTAGGAAAAGAAGACGTGCTGGCCTTCTTTTGTCTCTGTAACAAATTTATTACATTTAACAATAAAAGAAAAGCTGATGAAAGCGATGATAGTTTGAACACTCGTTCAGAGCTCACGCATAATTCTTTTATATTCATATCTGAGGTATACTATCTATCTTCTAATATTATTTAATAGTTTTTGTTGTTCATGATTTTAATTTTTTTATAATTAATTACTGTATAGACAGAGGAAAGTTTTGACGCTTTTCGAATAAAGAAACAAGGCTACGAAGAAAAAAATAGCATAACTGAACCGTACATCGCAGTTGTGAGGAACCTTCTTAGTGAAGGTACAGATAAAATAGAGACATACGTAGTGATAGGAAAATACACCTTTAAAGTAGCGTCTCGAAAAATCATCGACGCCGTAGACATACTTTTTAAAAGTTGTGTGATACTTTCAATAGATTTTCCCGTTTCGTGCAGATTGATATGACACTTCTTGTGCGAAAAATTTTATACTATTAAACTAAAAAACAAAAAAGTTTATACAAGAGTTCAACATTTATTAATGAATTAAATAATTTGTAGGCGTAATATTTTTGTATATTAATAAATAATTTTATATTAATAATATATTAATAATAGGAACATTGCAATAAAATTAGTATTTTAAGGTCTTTTTCGGTATTATAAAACAATTAAAAAAAATGTCTGCTGTAGATATAAAAAATGAATTATTGCACTTCACATTGAAACTATATAACAATTCGTGTATTCCGCGAAATGTTGTCCAAGAATTTATTGACATCACAATAGATTTTTTTGTAATAAATACATAGCTTTCATAAAACAACAGATAGAACGTTCTCTGCCTGACTGCCCGAAGAAAATTCTCAGCGTTATAGACGATACATTCAAACAATCGACGACAGTATTTAATGATTTTAAAACCGAGCATCTACACTTCAATTTATATAGAAAAAAGAATCTTTTGAAAGACCCTGAACAGTATAATATATTCAAACACACTTCTCAATTGACAATGATGAAAGAAAATGTCACTGCTACGTATATACCTCTAAAAATCACTCTACAGCTATTATTGGAAATTCCGGGAGTATTTAATACAGTAATCAAGCACATTAATGAATTAAAAGCAGAGAAGTCTGTTATTTCCAATTTTATCCAAGGTGAGTTATGGAAAAAACAAACTTCTAACTTTTCAGCAGAAAAAATAGTGTTTCCACTTTTCGTATTTCAAGACGATTTTGAATGTGAAAACGCTTTAGGTTCCCATGCTGGGAAAAACAAGCTGGGAACAGTGTATCCCGTGTAAAAAAATTGGTCTGGCACTGGTCTGGGAGAAGTCTAGCTAAATTAGTCTGGCTGAAGTATGGCTTTAGTCTGGCTACGGCCACTATGCCAGACTTATAATTTTTTTCACAAATAAGTCTGGCAAAAGTGCCAGACTTTCCCTAAAAAGTCTGGTAAAACGCCAGACTTTCGCCATACTTTTTCACAGACTTTCAGCCAAATTTTTACGAGATTTACGTTTAGCACAAACGTAAAATTGGGCAGTCTCGTTGTAGGGCAAGTTAGAGGGAGGCTGGGCAAAACTTAACGTTACCTATAAAGTTTGAGTAACCAATGGCAATGAGCAGTGCAGGCGACGGCGTGTGGCTAACCTGCATGCGCAGCGGACGACGAGAAAGTCTCGGAGGCTGTAAGACGGCGCAGAGACGTGACAGCGGCGTAGGGGACTATCGCTCTCGACCTCTGGTTACACTTATGGTACACACATTTCCATCGTCTCCGTCATCACCGTCGCTGCTGCTAGCGCTCTCATAAATATGACGTATCACGTATAGATTGCCATCTGAGACAAAAACATTTTCACAAAGTATATTATTGCAACATAAATTTAATAAATTTCGTAATAAAAATACTTATCTGATAAAATCGACTTTATTTCAGTTTTCCGTTTATACGCTTGTTTCATTAGTTGATAATCAATTCGTAACCCCTTGCTGCTGTGAGATGAAAATATTCCATCTGAAGTCCAAACAACGTGAACCTGTCATATAATGTGTTTTGTCGATAACCTGAATATGCAGCCTCCATATGTAGTTTGTTTAGCTAGTTTCATATTATTTGGACTCACGGCAGCAAGGGGTTATGAATTGATTATCAACTAATGAAACAAACGTATAAACGGGAAACTGAAATGAAGTCGATTTTATCAGATAAGTATTTTTATTACGAATTTATTAAATTTATGTTGCAACAATATGTTTTGTGAAAATGTTTTTGTCTCAGATGGCGATCTACGTGATACGTCATATTTATGAGAGCAGCCGTGACGGTGATGACGGAGACGATGAAAATGTGTGTTAGCCACACGCCGTCGCCTGCGCTGCTCATTGCCGTTGGTTACTCGACATTGCCGGCCTTTGGTACAACTTTATAGGTAACATTAAGTTTTGCCCGGCCTCCTTCTAACTTGCTCTACAACGAGACTGCCCAATTTTTCGTTTGTGCCAAACGTAAATCTCGTGAAAAATTTGGCTGAAAGTCTGAGAAAAAGTATGGCGAAAGTCTGGCGTTTTACCAGACTTTTTAGGGAAAGTAATTCTTAGTCTGGCAAAAGTCTGGCACTTTTGCCAGACTTATTTGTGAACAAATATTATAAGTCTGGCATAGTGGCCGTAGCCAGACTAAAGCCATACTTCAGCCAGACTAATTTAGCCAAACTTCTCCCAGACCAGTGCCAGACGAGTTTTTTTTACACGCGATGTTACATGTCCTGTATTTCCTCCGAAGATAGCATCGAATCTGGAATTTATTTTGCTAAATACTTTATATCATGCTAACGACAAAATAAATTATAGTGATAATAAAACAGTATTTCACAAATTAGTACTTGAATTAAATCAGTTAAGAAACGAAGGAATAAGTATTTCTGTCAATGGCAAAAAGATGATTATCTTCTTTCAATTAGGACTTATACTTGGAGATAATTTAGGACTAAATAATATTTTAGGACTTACTGAACATTTCAGATCTGGAAACGCCTGTAGGATTTGGAGAGCAAATAGAGAAACCATTCAAACATTAACAAAGGAAAATGAAGAATTATTGCGAACGAAGGAGACCTATACAGTGGATTACATGAAAAATAATCCATCGCTCACCGGGATTAATGATTTGTGCGTCTTCAACTCTGTTCAGGGATTCCATGTTAATGAAAATTATTCACTAGATACAATGCATGACATTTTCGAGGGCGTAGCTGCTTACACAATGGCTAATATTTGCTATGATCTTATTTATATTTAAAAATCATTTTCTTTAAACCTATTAAACATTAGAATTCAATCTTTAAATTGTATGAACATAGATTTATCTAATAAAATCCCGAATATAAATAAAAATCATTTATACACTGAAAAAGATTGAAAATGTCAGCAGCAGAGATGCTAAATTTTAGCAAATATTTTGGAGTACTTGTGGGAGACCAAGTATCTGAAGATAATCAAACATGGCATTTATACTACTTGCTTAGAAAAATCATCGACATCATACTTTCTCCCCGTATTGTTGAAGGTCATTGTGTGCAGCTGGATTTCCTAGTTACCGAATTTTTTGATTTATATATAAAATTATATAAAAATATTACATATAAATTTCCCAATATGATCCACTTGATTCGCTGTTTAAAAATGAATGGACCAGTTATTCTCTTTTGGTCTATGCGATATGAGTCTAAACATCGGTTTCTTAAACAACTAGCAATAATCGCAAATTGCAAAAAAAATGTGTTGAAAACGGTGAGTGGTAGGTACCTTTTATGTCTAGCGTATATGAAATTGACTGGACGACTGCCCGATGACATTATGTACTATGATTCGGAAGAATTAAATTTATATGATAAAATTAAGTATTTTGGTGAAAGTAACCGTTATTGTTCGATTATGAATGTAGAATGCGTGGCATACAGAGATAGTTATTATGAAAGAGGTATTGTTATTGTTATATCCGTAGAAGATAATGATAAACTTATTTTTGGAAAAATCACTCAAATATTTGTTAAAAATTTAGAAATTTATGTATTGCTTCAACCTCTTCCAGTAGTGTATTTCGACGAACATTGCTATGCGTATAAAGTCGAAGAAACGCCAACAAAAATACTTAAAAATGTAGATGCATTGTTAAATGTTAGCCCGTGTGCAATGCTAAAAAAAGATGGATCATTATTTGTAATTCCTAAGCATATTTTATAAATATTGATTGATAACCATTGAAATAAAAATATTTTTCTAAAAAATTAAAAATTAAAAATCAAGAGATTTATTTACCTATATCTTTCACGCCTATACCTTTATCTCTGACATTCCCATATATTGAAAGTTAATGTAGAAAGCAGTATAAGAAATCGCATGGAAAACCGTATAAAACAGTATCAAGCAATTGTTTTTTGAGCATTTTATTCAGACATAGTTGTTGTTACGTCTAATGCGATTCAAAGTATTTTTTACTGTTTTTTTTTTTTTGGGTCAATTCTATAGGTCTGCTAACAAGCAAATATTCCGTTTGACTGCCAAGCAAGAATCGCTTGGGTGCTCCAGCAGGAATCACTTTATTCTGTTTATCTAAGTCGGCAAGGTAGATTTCGCTTGGGTCCCGAGCAGAAATAGTGTTTTTTTTTTTCAGTGTATACATAAACACATGTGTCGTCCGATTCCCGGTGTTGACTGCGTTGTATGCCCTTCTCGGCGATGACAGCTTCGATTGAAGTAAATACGATATTCCGGCAGGTGTATTTCTCCTCCTCGTGTCCACTGGCTAGTGGCGATTCGGTGGGGACAGCACGGCAGCGGGGTCAACGACGAGAGCAGATCTGGTAAGCACCTCTGACGTTCCTAACCTCTGATAGGTATGCTGATGGTACTGGTGTTTTCTTGCAGGTTGCTGGGGCAGTGAGAGGAGCGAACAACCACCACAGCTGTCAGCTGTACTTTCCAGTTGGCAATGTTGTTAGTGTCGATTATTTATTACCTATATGTGGTTTTTAGGTGCTGTACTCTCTCTGCGTGGCTCCCAGATAATCAGCTGCTCTGCGGTTTGGGCTATGTCAACTTCCCTGCTGTGGCTGTCCCAGACAATGATGTGACTTGAAGATCTTTGTCCGTCTTTTCTCCTAGTTGATGTAGCTGATCACTTAACGGAGGGCTGCTAGCAGATTGATCATCGTAGTGAGCAGGCTGGTGTCCATGAGGTAGAGCCAGCCTAGACCATCCAACCCCACTGGGCTACTTCTGCAGCTTCCTCAATGATCTTCGAGTGTCAGTGCTTTAGAATGTGAGGAGGTAGGTAGAGAAAGCAGGGGGAAACTTAAAAGGTGTAGGGTGTGTGTTTAGAGGTGATCCGGATAGGTAGATCAACCCATCGCTTAGTTCGTTTTAGTAATTTCTAGTTTTCACCAAGGTATGGGAACTCGCCTCAGGGGATCTGTTGAATAATAATACATTATTGTGTATTCCACAGACTTCCCAGCGAGACTTGCCTAGCTAAGGTTTTTCTGCCGTGCTGTAAGTCTGACAAAGTCAGCTGGCATTTATTTTCTTTGGGACATGGCCATTTGCCATGTCATAAACCTTTGATTGATTTGATACCAATCTATAGTAATTGGTAACTTCATCAATTTGCAATCGAAGGTTGTAGTTGTAAATTTGCTTGATTTTATTTAATACTGTATTGGCATAATTTTATTTAATACTGTATTTGCATGATTTTATTTAATATTGATAATTACTTTATCAATTTGCTATCGTAGATTGTATTCATAATTTTGCATGACATTATTTAATCTGCAGCAATTGATGAATTCTTTACTGATCTGCAATATAATATTATTTATGTATTATATCGCATTATTTATATAAGTATTTTTGTATTTATCGACTTGCAATCAAATGCCATTATTATAATTTTGCATGATATTATTTATCACCATAGTAATATGGATTCCTTTATGAATCTGCAACGGAAATAATGTTTTTATGATTTTGCATGTTTTAAAAATAAAGTATATGTATACTGCAGCATTACTCTATCAGTATGTGTATTGCATTACATTATAGAATGTTTCTATATAATTTGAAATCTAAAGTTTTGTTCGTAACCAAATTTCCAGTTTTGGGAATTTAAAAAAATATTAATTTTATAAAAAAACAATTATTTTGTATATACTCATTATTCAAAAGAGACTAAGTAGATTTTTCTGCAAGATTCCTGTCTCTGAATAAGTTAGTAATCTCCTAATAAATCTAATTTCGATTCAATGGTCTCCGCTAACATGATCAATTGCTTACCACTATTAGCAAAGCATGATATTAAAGATTAATAATGTTTGATTTATAGGAAATAACAAAATTAATAGTGCATGATTTATAGGAAATAACAAAATTAATAGTGCATGATTTATAAGAAATAAGAAAATTCAGAATGCATGATATTAGAAATAAGAAAATTCAGAATGCATGATATATTATAAATAAGAAAATTCATAATGCATGTTGTAAAACAGTTGTGTCTAATAATACTAGTGCATGTATTGTTGCCTTATTTAGTACTATTATGTATCAAAGAATTACTGTTAGTATGCAATTGCAGTACATGATAGAATGTTTCTATGCAGTTTGAAATGTATAATATTGTTTGTAAACAAATTTCCAGTTTGAAAATGGATTTTAAAAAATATCAAGTTTACAAGAAAAGAATCTTGTACAAAAAGCTAAATTACAACTTCTCTTATATTATGCATGCCCTCTGTGACTATTTTTTGGAACTAAAATTTCCATCTACTGTTCCATATACAATAGTTGGCTCCACCTACATTGTCGACTAAACCCAACATGATTTTTGTGGAGTATCACATGGCCTTAAATACCATTTATTAATGTATTTAAACGTATTCAAGTAACTTTAATAGTTTAAGAATAATTTAATAATTTTAAAAAATTACTATGATTGATTAGATACTACTGATTAATGTATTTAAACATATTAAAAGACTTTGTAAATTTTATTATGAAAACGTTATAAGAATAAAATACTTAGTTTATTTAAAAAATTATTTATTTATTTCTAAAAAATCCTTAAATATAAAAATATAATTTATTTATTCGAAGTAAAATTAACTAACAAAAATTTGTTTCATAAATTATGTGTTATATTTTCCTGTTAGTTTCTATTTTTTATTATCAATTCTCGTTTATTCCTATATATTAAAATTTTTTTCTATATATTCAAATTTTTTTCTGTGTATTTTAATTTTTTTCTGTTTATTTTCGTTTTTTTTCTATTCCTATTGTTCCAATTCGTACTAAAAAAAGCAAAAAAAAAAAAAAAACACAATTTGGAATAAAAATAAATAGAGAAGAACAACGGTAAACAGAAAGAAACAGAAAAAAGCAGAAAAAACAGAAAAAAACAAAAAAAAATTATAAAAAATAGAAAAAAGAAAGAAAAGCAGAACTATTTTCCGCCAGGGTTCATCGTAGAATATTCAGCAGTACGCCATAAAATTTTTTGTTCGACAAAATTTTTTTGAATTCTACTTTGAAAACTCTTCAAAATACTTTTTTAACCAAATACGGTCAAGCTAATTGAAAAAAGTTATGATTTTTTTAAATATCAAGAAAAACCAAGAATTAGCATTTTTGATAATATGGTTAATTTAGAAACTTAATTATATTCATGCATCCTATGTAATGAATCAAATCACTGAATTTTGTTAGAGCATCAAATAGAACATGTAACATCTATTTTCAATAATATTAAGCTTATACAATAAGCCTTATGTAATTATCAGTTCTTAATTACATTCATTTTGAATTTTCTGAATATTGGATAAAAAAGCACTGTCTTTACGAATACACATTTCATACCTGCTTAAAATTACATTTCATAATTATCCGGTTCAAAAGGTCTTATAAAACCATACAAAAAGGGTGCACAGACCTAATAACTTAGCGGTTTTTGCACCAGAAACTGCAAATTTGTATTAGTTTTTATGAGACCATTTCAACCGGGTAATCTATTATTATGTGTGCATAAATTAGGTGACAGACAGTTTTGCAATGTATATTCCAATACCCAGATAAATACTGCTTAATTATTTATAAATAAAATGACTTTCTTGTTAGGGCTACGCTTCATACAATTTGTATTATGTAGATACTTAACTATTTGATCTATAATTTAATGTATAAATTATTGAAATCTATAATATATTTTGCCTTAACCTCAAGCAAAAAAGGTACCCAAAGGTTGACTTTGTTAAAATATACACAAATTATGCAAAATATACAATAATCAAGTTAATTGGTTAATTGAAAAAAAATATATTACATGAATACCATACTTATCCGTAACATTATTTTCTTATCGATACACATCCTCTTTATATGGTAAAAATAAATGTTACAGATATATATTATGATGCTTATTATCTTTAAAACAAAGTAATTGATTTAGGTAAAGCTCTATATTCTTAAGGTATAATATCTTATTTTAATAAATAAATAGAAAAGATCAACCCAAATAGTTAAGTATGTACATAATACAAATTGTATGAAGCGAGAAAATTTCTTTCCTCCTCGTGTTCTGTAATCTCAAATTATATACCAACAGGTTTAATTACAAATATGTTCATGATGTAAATCATTGGAACGCAAAGAAATAATTCATGTAATCTTGCTTAGAGATAATTAATATTTCTTTGCGCTTCAATGGTTTAATTCATATTTGTGATTTGAGTCCATGCGAGGAACTAGGAAATAATTTTTTATTTTTCGACTTAAACAAAAATATCTGGAATCGCATTGAAACCATTACTTTAAACATTACATCTTATAGAGCTGATATAGTTATTCAAACTAATACTATTTACTTCTCGGAATTATAGTGGACAACATTCACATTACATAAACATGTAATAATGTTTAAAGTAATGGCTTCAATGTGATTCCAGATATTTTTCTTCGAGTCAAAAAACGAAAAATCATTTCCTACTCCCTCGCGTGGGCTCAAATCACAAATATGAATTACACCATTAGAGCGGAAAGAAATATTCATTATCTCTAAGGTAGATAACATGAATTATTTCTATGCGTTCCAATGATTTACATCATGAACATATTTGTAATTAAAATCTGTTGGTGTATTACAGTACATGAGGGGAAAAGAAATGGTCTTTAATTTTTACATAGTTCAAGGAAAGAATATCTGGAACTATAGATGAAGCCCTAACAAGAAAGTCATTTTATTTATAAATAATTAAGCAGTATTTATCTTGGTATTGGAATATACATTGCAAAACTGTCTGTCACCTAAATTATGCACACATAATAATAGATTACCCGGTTGAAATGGTCTCATAAAAACTAATACAAATTTGCAGTTTCAGGTGCAAAAACCGCATAGGTTATTAGGTCTCTGCACCCTTTTTGTATGGTTTTATAAGACCTTTTCAACCGGATAATTATGAAATGTAATTTTAAGCAGGTATGAAATGTCTTCGTAAAGAGAGTGCTTTTTTATCCAATATCCAGAAAATTCAAAATGAATGTAATTAATAACTGATAATTACATAAGGCTTATTGTATAAGCTTAATATTATTGAAAATAGATGTTACATGTTCTATTTGATGCTCTAACAAAATTCAGTCATTTGATTCATTGTATAGGATGTATGAATAATATTAAGTTTCTAAATCAACCATATTATCAACAACGCTAATTCTTGGTTTTTCTTGATATTTAAAAAAATCATAACTTTTTTCAATTAGCTTGACCGTATTTGATTAAAAAAGCATTTTGAAGAGTTTTCAAAGTAGAATTCAAAAAAATTTTGTCGAACCAAAAATTTTATGGCGTACTGCTGAATATTCTACGATGAAGGTATATCAAAAACCAACCAATCAGAGACTTTCAAAAAGGGTCATAAAATAAATACTGGCACATTCTACAGATAAAATGCAAACTTTTTTGCAATCAATGTTCTATACAAAAAGTTTCAAATTTTTGAGTAAAAAAATGATTAAAGTTGGATTTTAACCAAAAATTGCAAAAAATTGGAATTTTCAATGTCGCATATCTTTTTTATTTATGCAAATATCGATCTAAAATTTTAGGAACATGATTTTTTCATGCAAAACTATAAGTAAAAAAATTTTGAGCGATTTAAAAATTTTGAGCGGCCGACTTCACCTGAAACATCCCATATATATATATATATATATAGACCTATATATCATTGTCTATTTTGGGATATTTAAGCGCAACCACCATATTCCCTTTTATTTCACTAGGTCATGGCTCAACAGGTTTTTCTCGACATATATTACCGGGAAAGAATTAGGCGGTTGGAGCAACTATTCGAGCGGGAGCTTAAATATACGGAAGCTTTAAACGGCTTTTGCCATCACAACCTCACGCAGATACACAAATGAGAGGCAAAGCAGAAACGTATCGAGAAATACTTGGGAAGGTCACAAAGTTCATAATTGACAACAACACACTCATAAAAAAACGGCTAGAAGAGACGGAACACGACATCGACGTATTAGCAATACGTTTGAACGAATTACGGCTCAAATAAAGGTTAAATACGGGTAGACACACTAATGAATGTGAAGGCTCAAAGTAAAATTTTTTTTTTCTTCTTTTTTGGGCGAGACGTGACTGGACATTAGTGAAGAAGGGGGGCGCGGACAGGACTTCCTTTTAGTCGCGCTTATACATAAAAAAAAAGAATGACTTGTTTTTTTGAACTTTTGGTTGATAGGTATCATGGTGCCGGAGTCATCACATGTACGTGAAGAGTCCTGATTAGCATATAAGCTCATTGATATAGAACGGAAAATCGAGACATTCCGAAAAAATACCGATATTCTGGAACAATATTGTTACGCCACGACCGATCGCTTACGGAGTCTAATAAAGCAGCAAAGTTTCATTAGGGTAATCTGACTCGCTACACGTATCGAAGTTATAGGAACGCAGAGATACGAACACAAGAAAAAACCACTTACCTACAGGAACTAACTGAATGCATGGCTCGGCTCCCACTTGAATAGATACGTATAAGTTCTTTCATAAACATATCCTAATTTTGTATTTTCTTTTGGGGCTCCCTCTTGACGTTAGGTGGGTATCAAATAACACCCTCTTACCGTTTGGAATGTCCGAGTCTGAAGAACGCGACGGAAAAGGGAAGGAGGACGAGGTGCGTGACCGAGCGGCTGCAGGTTTATCAGCTAGTGCAACCGGGGCAATAAAAAAAAAAAACGTAGACGGGGTGTCGTAGGAATCCCGACAGATAGAGTGACCCGGAGTAAACAGACGGAGAGACTGGAACAAGTCGAATTTGAGGATCTGTTAACGGGCGTGAGACGTTCATTAAATTTTGGGGAGAGGAATAAACGAGTGGGAGTTAGCTTAGTGGATCCATTTGCAGACCAGACAATGAGTGACAGTGAAGTACTACGTAATGTGGTCGGGGACGAAAATGATGAAGGGACAATTCTAAAATGCGTTTTCGACGGAAGTTAAATGAGCTACGTCAGGAATTTCATCCCCGTTGAAAATATCCACCTGGAATACCAGCTGGAATTCCAGGTAGATATCCAGCTGGAATTCCAGCTGTACCTCCTTTTTTTGGACAAACTCCAAGTGGATTACTAGCTGGAATTCCAGGTAGATATCCACCTGGAATTCCAGGTGGATATTCACCTGGAATTTCAGGTATGTATCCAGATGAAATTTCGGCTGGTATATTGTTACAGCTTTTTTTTTACGAACTCCGAGTAGGTTGCTTGCTAGCTGGAATTCCAGGTGAATATCAGGCATGTAAAGACATTCCAAAAACGAGGCACACCTCGTAGTTTGACATTCCAATGACATTGGAAAAGTGTCCGGACGATGCCATTTGTCTTCCTTATCTACCTTTGACGTTACTTACTTAGTAAGGGGAATTTCCTCCAGCTCGCCGCCTAGCGAATAGCCGCAGAGATTGCCAGCGCCCTAACTTAGTAGAGTGGGGGAAGCAGCCGAGAAGACGGCTCCGCTCGGTGCATGGCGCGCGCCGCGGCTTTTCGCCTTTCTCAGGACTCGGGACTGTTTACGTCGGCGATCTCTGCCGCTATCCGCTAGGCGGCGAGCTGGAGCAAACTCCCTTTACTAAGTAAGTAACGCGGAAGGTAGATAAGCAAGTCAAATGGCATCGTACGCACGACTTTTCCAATCTCATTGGAATGTCGAACTACGAGGCGTGCCTCGTTTTTGGAATGTCTTTACATACCTGGCATTCATATCCAGCTGAATATCCACATGGAATTCCAGCTAGCAACCCACTCGGAGTTCGTAAGAAAAAGCTGTAACAATATACCAGCCAAAATTTCATCTGGATACATACCTGGAATTCCAGGTGGATATCCACCTGGAATTCCAGCTAGTAATCCATTTAGAGTTTGTCCAAAAAAAGGAGGTACAGCTGGAATTCCAGCTGGGATTCCAGCTGGATATTCACCTGAAATTCCAGCTGGTATTCCAGGTGGATATTTTCAACGGGGATACGAATACCCTTAAACTCGACTTATACGAAAGACGAATAGACACACTGGATACACTTTGTACTCGTTTTAGCGCATTAAACCCGGTCATCCGTAAGCATGGGGACGACATACAAGATAATAAAGAGGTGGTAATGACTATTATGGACGATATGGTGGAGATAAGTAGGCAGGTGAACGTCAATAAGGGGGAATGGACCATATCGCGACGTCTTGTAGAGGTAATAAAGATAAAATCGCCGGGCTCGAGGAGCAATATCAAGGGCTTGCGCAAAAGATAGATGAAAATAAATACAAGATTGAAAATATCATGAGAAACGGACCCACCCAAGTAGGGCTCATTTCACAAAATATTAGGTTTGAAATGCCGGTTTTTAAGGCTAGTCCGGGAGTAAACCAGCTCGTTTTATAAAATCGTTTCTGAATTATTTAAAGGCCATAAATGCGACGAGACATAATTTCAAGCCAGGCTTTACAAGGGCCGGCCCTGGAATGGTGGGAACATATCGAGTCGGTGGTAAATGTTGTAGAACAATTTAAGGTTTGGTTCCTAGGCAGGTATTGGAATAGTACGTTGCAATCAGGGGTACGAAGAGACTTAGAATTCGGATATTATCGAAGCGATCTGGGGATAACTCGAACGGACAAACACAGGGCTGTAAGACTAGTGGAAACTGGCGTGACCCAAACCAACCGTACCGACAAAATGACAAACGTAACGCACCACAGGCACATAGAGGGGGGGGGGGGGGGGTGGAATATCCATCAGGGGAACAACTCCCTAGGAATAAACCAAGTTGATGTAGTGTTACGTCTGTGACGTATCTCTAAAATCAATTTAAATTAAAATGCATATTTATCACCAGTAATTTTCTGACATACAAATGTCGTACATGCGAATTTTGACAACGTTGCATTCCAACGCAAGCGGCATCATGATGGGGCAAGACAAATTATAATCTGATATGTCTGTGACGTTATTAAATTCCAATATTCATTTTTCTTGACCCACAAAACGATGCGAGTGCGAATTTTAACATGTACAGCAATTTCGGCTACGCAACAGCCAGCGTGACGTAGCGAGCCACTGACCTTGTGAAACCAACCGCTCATCGCAACTTTGTTTAGAATCAGCACTTTTAAATGTGAAATCGAAATGATGATATTTAAATGTTTACTAAATTTGTTTAAAAAGAGGATTTTGACTCAGCGTCAAAATCATCTTTAACCCAAATTAACCGCTTAATAAATACGGCGACTCTCAATACACAAATCAGTCATCGTGAACAGATCGCGAACTCCGTACAATTCCAGTCGACAAAAGGAGTAGCGAATATTTTATACGGGTCAAATACCCTACATTCAATTACGAAGAGAATTTCTTATATATATAAAATCAATAATCTATCGGTATTATATATTGTTTAACAAAGTTAATAAGTTGTAAATCGCATAGTCTTGTTTATAAAATTTATATCATTCAATAAATAGTGCATCTAACTAATCAGCTGTTTATTATTTACGAGAGCCTACACCCAGAATAAAGGTAATATAAATCAAATATCAATTGAAAATATTATATATATATATATATATATATATATATATATATATATATATATATATATATATATATATATATATATATATATATATATATATATATATATATATATATATATATATATATATATATATATATATATATATATATATATATATATATATATATATATATATATATATATATATATATATATATATATATATATATATATATACATTTGTTTTAACAGATTTATGGAGCCCTTTTATACACATGAGCATATTTATGGAGCCCGGGTTCCATAAAATATTTTTCTCGGGCGTTTATGGAGCCCGATCTAGAGTCTATAACCCCAGGGTCCATTATTTCTTTAGTCACTTGCCATAGGGATCTCTGGGCTGTAGATACTAATATACAGGGATGGGCTCCATAAACGGATGGGGGGATAATTATATATATATATATCATACAAATATAAATTGAAGATAAACCATACAAATTTCAATACACATATAAGAGTAGATTCCTCGACACTCAAGACTTAACAGTGGTTCCGGTACGAATCGAACATTTTATAGTTCACTAGATTATTTGAAATAAAAAAATAAAATAACTATTTTTCGGAACGTAACAGTGGTTCCGGTACCGATCGAACAATCGTTCACTAGACTATTTCAAATTAAAGAATAAAAATAACTTTTCTCCGGAACTTAACAGTGGTTCCAGTACACAGTCGAACGAAAGTTCATTAGATCAGCTAAATCAAACTTTAAACGTTTTAAAGTAGATAAAATAAGCTTTTGAAAGACGAGGAAAATACTCTTATATAAATACAACTAACATAGAATAAGTCCGAGCTTCTTGCTTTGCAGTAAGAAGTTGGGGGGATCATTGTAGTATGAATCGCCCAAATTTCGGAAGATAAGCAAGTACGGCTCGTCGAGTTATTAACAAGCATTCAACAAATGATAAATACGGAAATAAGAATAATTTCTACAAAACAAATGACATTTTTCAAAAATATATTACGCAAAATACAAATACAGTTTAACAGAGATTAGAAAATTGAAAAATAAAAATATTACAAACGAAAAAAGTTACGACACTACAAGGAGTAATAAAACAAAGAAGTAAGAAAAATTTTTTTAACAACAAATTATATAACAAATTATAGCTGAAATAGCAAGTGAAAAGATAAATTTACAGAGTGAAATCAAGATATATTACGCGAAAATAGCAGTCTAATACAAGTAAGAAATTGGAAAAAATCAATAATAAGAAGATATAAAAGTAAAACCAAAAGAAAATACTACAATAGATAAAACAAAATATCATAAAGACAAATTATAACTACAAAAAAATTAAGAACAACGATCACATAAATCGAAAATACAGCACGCGAAAAATAAACATAGAAAAATGATCAACGCAGCTCAAGAAAACGAATAATAATATTAAACAAATTGATCAATTAAATAAGAATTGCATAAATAAACATTACAGTTTAAACAATAAAAGATAAAACACTAAAAACTAAGCAAAGGAAAAAATTTATAAAAGTGACAAATAAATAAATAAATTATATTGTGAAATAAACAATTACAATATATATACAGAAAAATAGTGGAATTAATAATAAAAACATATTTTAAAAGATATATTAAGTGTAGCATAAACAAAGAAGTAATATGTCATGTCAAATCAGAAAGGTATAGGAAATAAGGGAAACGAAGGGATTATAACCAGACGGACTACCCAAAGAAATCCAGAACTTAAAAAGCAAGTAGATGATATAAATAAACAAACGAACATTTTTGAAAGAAGACCAAAAGTACCAAGATCACCTCCAAATACACAATTAAATAGAACTTCATCGGATATCTACATTAACTCAAAAACACAGGAAAATGAGGAAATACTTTCAATTCCATCAACTTCAAAAATAGACCATAACGAACTAGATTTACAACATTCAGTCAATTTAAACAAAAAACAGAATATTAAAAACCCCACACAAAAACAAGATATATCAAATAAAAATATAAATAATCTTTTTATTCCGGAAATAAAACGGGATATATTATCACCAACAAATTTTCATACTCCAAACACACCAAGTCAGAGCGCAGCATTTTTTGAAGAATCAATATATGTAGAAAACGGTAGGCAACACGACTACACGGATATAGAAGGCTTTTTAATGAACAAAGTTTGATTTTAGCTAGAAATAATACAAGTAATAACGAACAGCCAGAAATTCAAATAAACGAAGATTTAATGTATCTAGAACCAGAAATGGCGAATCAAGCATTAAAATTACCACTTAAAGAAGTTGCAAAGTTAGTACCGGATTTTGACGGGAAAAATATCCAACTAGAGGAATATATAGAAAAATTAAAACAAGCAAAAAGAATAATATCGAATAATGATGAATCGAACCTAGTACAGATCCTCAAAATAAAGCTCAAAGGAGAAATTTATAAAGCATTAGCAAATGTAGAAATTGAAAGTAATGAAACTTTTATTAAAACAATACGTAAAATATATCCATCAACGGATAATATACATTTATTATACGGAAACCTAACAAAACAAATTCAAAAATCAGATGAAGATGTACTATGTTTTGCAAACAAATTACGAGTGTTGGGTACACAAATAATAGAATTAAAAAAATTAGAACCTAATGTAACAGGAGAAATTTTAACAGAATATAAAACTAGATTAAAAACTGACATACTCACTAGTTTTAAAAAAGGATTAAAACAAGAAATTAGAATCGAACTCGGAGAATACCAAGACATGGATAACGCAGTACAAAAAGCAATTGAAATAGAATCAAACTTAAAAAAGCAAAATAGCTTAAGAAATGATACTACAAGCATATTGTTTAATTTCGAAACTCCAATTCCAAACACAATTAAACAAGTTTTTTGCCAATTATGTAAGAAAATAAATCATGAAGCATTATTTTGCATGAAAGCTTCATGTGTGTATTGTAAAAGCAAAGAGCATGTATCATATCATTACAGAACAGCTAAGCATGTAATAAAATTAATTTGCAAATTGTGTAGTACGGAAGACCACTCAATAGATGCGTGTAAGTTAAATAAGATGCAGAGTAATCACTGTCAATACTGCCAAAATATGGGGCACGAGGTTACGCAATGTCCTACTATTACAGAATACGAGCTGTCTTGGAGATGTAAGGAAAGAAGACACGATCCGCTTACGTGCAATAATTCGGTAAGAATTACGGAAGTATGCGATGCCTGTGGCAGCGCGTCACACAACGCTAAAAATTGCCCGTCAGCGTTGTGTAAGAGGTGCAACAACCTCGGGCATTTAATGAAATACTGCACGATAAACAAAGGAACGATATGGTGCGCGATATGTGCAGATGAAGGTCACGAAACCGCGGATTGCGAGAACATAAAAGTTTTAATTATGCAAAATAGACAACAAATCTCTCGGAATAAAAAAGTTTGTCAATTTTGCGAGATGCCGGGGCATTCAGCAAAAACTTGTAGGAAAATAAGCAATAACTAACAAGATACATTCCCAAGTAACAATTACAATGCCTTAAATAAATCCTATGAATATCGAGATAAAAATAGGAATGGATTTTCCGAATAAATAACCAGAACAGCAATCATTTTTCAAGGAATTCAAACAGTAATTATCGGGGGAACTTTAATACACAAAGTATAAAATGCGAATATTGTAATTTCACCGGGCATACATTGGAAGATTGTAGAAAATTAAAAAATCTGACGGCACAAATTAAATGCTCTTTTTGCAATAAAAATGGGCATCAAATAAACAATTGCCATGAAATCAAGATGCTACAAAATAAATTAGATAAATTTTGTAAAATTTGTAAAAACACGAATCACACAACTGAGGAATGTGCGTCGCGATCAGTACTTAATCAACAAACTTCGGAAAACTAACAAATTCTTCTGGAAATGAGTGGACTAGAAGGATTAACAAAAAACCACTCGAAAATAACGCAGATATTAAAATAAGTACATTTAATGGCGATAATATTACAAACATAAATTACAACAAAGGGGAAGACACGGACATTGATTTATTAATTACAAAGAATTTTAGCGATATTAATGAAAATATGAAGGAAAATCAGGAAGCTAACAAATTGAAAGAAAAAAATGTGAATAAAATCAATTTTAACGAACCCGAAATAAATAGTGTTGAAAAGGAAAAAATACAAGAAAGAATAATGGCGACCAAGATTGCAATGTATTTTCTGAAGTTGGAAAACTCACTTCAGTATATCATATACACTATACAAATAAAATCACTATACAAATAAAATATGTAATTTACTCGTAGATAGTGGAGCTCAATTAAATATTATCAAAGGAAATTAGATTGGTATAGAAAACCTACATGGTCAGGTAGATTTTTAAATTTTGATTCTCACCACCAATTCGGAAACAAGACAGGTGCGATCAAAGGTGTCATTGACAGAGCGATTAAATTGTCACATAAAGATTTTAGGAAAAAGAATTTAAATTTAGTTAGAGAAACATTTATTAAGAATAGTTATCCGGTAAAATTTATTGACAAAATGATTGATGAGAGAGTGTGGGAAATTTATAATGGTGGATTGAAGCAGCGGATAGGTAATCAAACAAGGAATAGAAATGGAAAGAACGCATATTTTAGTTTACCATATGTTAGATGTTTGTCGGAAAGGATTAGAAGAGTTTTTAGTAAACATAATATTCAAGTTTTCTTTAGAAACGATAATAATTTAGAAAGATTATTTAGTAATTGTAAAGATAAGGATGATAAATGTTTAAAATCGGGAGTAGTTTATAAAATTAATTGTAGGGATTGTAATGGTTGTTATATTGGTCAAACGGGTAGATATTTGAAAAAGAGAATATATGAATATCAATATAGTTTACGCAGCTCAAGTTGTACATCGGGTTTGAAAGAACATTGTTTAAATAGTTTGCATTCTTTCGATTTTGGGAGTGTGGATATTTTGGAACAAGGGATTAAGAATAAATATGAGAGGAAAAGCCTTGAAAGTATTCACATTCTAAGAAATCGGAATAATGTAAATTTAATGATAGAGTCAAGTAAATTAGATAACATTTATCATTCTTTATTAATTTAAGTAAGAATGGAAAGTTGGAGAGGGGAATGTGGATGGTGGTGGGGGTAAGAAAAAAGAAGGGGGTATGGGGGTATATAAGGAGGTGTATCGCGGGTTTCATTTCAGTCCCTGAGGAGGAGTCGGAGCGGGCTCGAAACGTTGGACAATGTGGTGGTGGTGGGCAGTCAGATCGTCCTTTGCTAACAAAGTTTTTTCCAGGTTTTAATTAAGTTTTTATTTCAGATTCTGCGGGGGTGATTATAAACAAGAGCAATCTGATTGCCATAAATATTAATTATTTTAATTTAATTTGTAAGACTGTAAGACCGATAGAAAAATTCTTATCAGTTGATAGTAAATTGCAGTCGACATAAGTAATATTTTTAACGATTATCAAAGGAAATCAAATACCTTCTTACATAATTTTGGAAAATAGGAAAATTCGTTTATCCGGTATCACAGATAAAACTATTGAGAAATGAGGAGTAATAAAAATGAAAATCAATGGACTAAATATTGATTTTCATGTTGCACCAGAAGATTTTTGTCTACCCTACGACGGAATTTTAGGAATTAAAATTCTTACTGAACAAAAATTAAGACTAGACGAGGGTTATTTACAAATAAATAATAATAAAATCAAGCTAAAACCAGCCCATAAACTAAATCATAATCTTAATATAGTAACTAAAAACCTACAAAAAACGGATAAAGAAATCAAATCAAGAGTAACAATAGAACAAAAGGAATTATAAAGAAAATGTTGGAAGATACGAATGACAAACAAAATTCAACAGCTGTAATTCATAGGGATTGTGAACAAGTAATACAAATAAACGAAAAAACTGAAAATTTTGAAATTGAGGATGAAATGGAGAAATCATCTTGTTTAATATCTTATGAACCTGAGTTAATCAATAAAAATGAAGTAAATATAAATTCAGAAATAACATTATATGATGACGTTATGAAAATTTTAAATACGATTCCAATATTAGAGGCAGAAGGAAAGGATTTACAAAAAAAAATGTTAAATGAAATTCTATCAGAAAATATAAATGATTAATCAATAAAAATGAAGTAAATATAAATTCAGAAATAACATTATATGATGACGTTATGAAAATTTTAAATACGATTCCAATATTAGAGGAAGAAGGAAAGGATTTACAAAAAAAAATGTTAAATGAAATTCTATCAGAAAATATAAATGATTTACATTATGAGGAAATTTTGGAAAATGGCGAAAATAATATTAAGTCACTAATAAATAATATTAATATTGCTTTTGAAAATAATGACCAAGCAATCGATTTTGAGGAAATCGAATCAACAGATTATAAACAATTTTTGACAATAATGAATAAAAAGATTGAAGTAGATTTAGAAGATTATAATAAACTCTATGGAAATGAAAAAGAATATAGCTTTATATCTTATGAAATAGACAATTTATCTGAAGGTTTTCAGATAACAGAAGACTTTAACATAGATGAAAATGAAATTTTAAATTTGGGATCAATAAATTTTATAGGAAAAAATGAGTCAGTACAAGATTTTAAAGAATATAATAGAGAAGAAAGATTATTAGAAAAAATATGTTACGAAAACTTGCCTGAAAATAGTAAAACAATGATTAAGGATCTAGTATTGAAAAATAAGGATATATTTTGGCTAGAGGGAGACAGTTTAGGATCATGTAATGTAGAACAACATGAAATAAATTTAACAGATGATAAACCCGTATACGTAAAGCAATTTCCTTTACCTCATAAATTAAAAGAAATCACGATAGAGGAAACTCAAAAGTTAATAACAAATGACCTAGTTCGAAACTCAAAAAGTGCTTTTAACGCTCCAGCATGGATTGTAGCAAAAAACCAGTTAGCAGACGGAAAAAAACGATGGCGTTTAGTAATAGATTACAGAAAACTAAACGAAAAGACAATTCCAGATCCATATTTACTCCCAAACATTACAGAAATATTCGATCAATTGGGGAAAACTAAGTTTTATCACGTTATAGATTTAAAGTCGGGATTTCACCAAATTCCTATGAAACCAAGTGATATACATAAAACTGCATTTAGCATCAATCCATTGCGACGTTTTGAATTTCGAGTATTACCTTTCGGATTGAGAAACTCACCGCGTACATTTCAAAGAGTTTTAAATACAGTCTTAGGCGATTTAATCAGTAAGATATGCTTCGTATTCATCGACGATATAATTATTTTTGGCGAAACTATGATAGAAGCCAACGAAAGATTCAATACAGTTGCACAAAAATTACGAGAAGCGAATTTAACATTAGAACCAGAAAAATGTGAATTTTTTAAAAAAGAAGTATGTTATTTAGGTCACATTATTAGTTAACACGGAATAAAACCCGATCCAAAGAAAATAGAAGCAGTAAAGAAATTTCTTACACCGAAAAATGTTAAAAATATTAGAGAGTTTCTAGGGCTTTCAGGTTAGTATAGAAGATTTATAAAAAATTACGCAAAAGTAACAAAACCCTTAAATATATTGCTAGAAAAAGACGTGAAGTTTCATTGGGAAAACGACCAACAAAAAGCCTTTGAGGAAATTAAAGAATTATTATACACAGCACCAATCTTAGAATATCCACGTTTTGATGAACCATTCATTATTACAACAGATGCTTCGAATTCTGCTTTAGGTGCGGTTTTGTCGCAAGGAAAAATTGACAAAGACCCAGCGATAGCTTACGCATCACGAAGTCTACATAAAGCGGAAACTAAATATCACACCTATGAAAAAGAAGCATTGGCAATAATGTTTGCCATAAAAATGTTTAAAAATTACATGTATGGAAACAAATTCACAATAGTTACTGATCACAAACCGCTGTTATGGTGAAGATCAGCTGATAATAATACAAGAGTCCAAAAATGGAGACTAAAACTATCAGATTATGAATTTGATATCGTATACAATTCAGGAAAACAGAACGCAAATGCAGATGCTCTATCTAGGAATCCAGTAGAGATATTTGTTATTACCAGAGCACAAAATAAGAAAATATTAAATAAAAATAACGAACAACCTAGAATTCTTAGTAACAATGACAAAATCAAAGTAATGAATGAAGATAGACAGAAAATTAAAGGAAAAAGGGGCAGACCTAGGAAAAATGACAAAAAAATGACTACGGGTAGAAAAGAAAAGAAAATTGAGGAAAACAAAGAAAATATACCGGAAATGAATAATATCATTTATTCTAAAAATTCTATACAATTTAGAAACGATAACATTGTTCATTTAATAAATTTAAAAGGAAAATCATTAGATAAAAATACTGAATTATTAATCAAAAGTAAAAACATAAAACCAAAACTATCACTTACAAAAGATAATATAGATATAATAAATATAGAGAATAAAAAATTATTTATGTTATACATAGACACGTCCGTATCATGTAAATTTTTTTTTTATTTCAACCGTGTTTATTTACAATCTGTCTAGTTGACAATAAGTAAATAGTATACAAGTATTTACAATAACATGAGAGTATTAGACCCACTGGTTAATACTGTTACAAATCCTTTAAATATAGGCTTTTACAAGAGAACAATATTTATGGTAATATAATATTATAATAATATAATGATACGTTAGTATACAGAACATTTTACAACTACACATTAATAATTTGATATTTTTTAAGTCTTGTACTGGATCGGATTACATCAATTAAATTTGCTGCCAGATGGTTCGGATGTTCTGTTAGTCTCTCCTTGTACCTACTATAGTGTGCTTCTATTTCTTGTTTGACTGTTCGTATGTTCAAGTCATTCCTAATGATTTCATTTGTGACAAATCAAGGAGCATGCACTATGTTTCTAAGTATTTTGGATTGAAATCTTTCGAGTATTTCAATATTAGAAGTTGCTGCAGATCCCCAGAGTTGGATTCCGTAAGTCCACACTAGTTTAAGAATAGTTTTGTATATAAGTATTTTATTTTCAAGTTTTAACTCAGATTTATTTCCTAGTATCCAGTACATTTTTCTTAGTTTGAGATTTAGTTGTTTTCGTTTTGTCCATATATGTTTTCTCCAAGTGAGGCGACGATCCAGATGTATTCCCAAATATTTAACGTTGTCACTTTGCGGTATGGGTTTATCATTTAGCAGGAGTGGGGGGCAAGTCTTTTTACAAAGTGTGAATGTAACATGAGTTGATTTTGTTTCATTGACTTTAATTCTCCATTGTTTAAACCATATATTGATCAGATCTAAATATTTTTGTAATTTTTCGGATGCTATTTCAGGACTTGAATGACTTGTGAGAATTGCTGTATCATCTGCATATGTTGCTGTAGTGATTTCTTGCATTGTAGGTAGATCAGAAGTATACAGCAGATACAAAGTAGGGCCTAGCACGCTTCCTTGAGGTACTCCGGCGTTTATAGGGAACAGTTTTGTTACGGTTTGGTTAATTTTTACTTGAAATGTTCTGTCTGTTAAATATGATTTTAATAGTTTATATAAATTTTTTGGAAAGTACTTCTTTAGTTTATAGAGTAATCCCTTGTGCCATACTTTGTCAAAGGCTTGGGCAACGTCTAGAAAAGCTCCAGAGCAGTACTGTTTATTTTCGAAGGTCTCTTGTATTTTTACAGTTAATCGGTTAACTTGTTTAATTGTAGCATGACAGTTGCGGAAGCCAAATTGGCGATCAGGAATCAACTTCTTGGAATGAATAATTGGATTGAGTCTGTTGAGAATAAGTTTTTCGCAGATTTTTGAAATAGCTGGCAGTAAACTGATAGGTCTATATGACGTAACGAGGTCTGGACATTTGCCTAATTTTTCTATTAATATTATTTGTGCAACTTTCCATTGGCTTGGAAAATAACACAAACGAAAGACTGCATTTAATATAATAGTAAGAAATCGGATCGCTTTCTGTGGTAGCTCCTTGATTATTTTGCCATTTATTCCGTCGTATCCAGGTGATTTTTTGTTCTTAAGGGCTTTGATTATCTTTTGCACTTCTTTAATTTTGATGTTTATTGAAGGACTAACTTGGGCATGGTGATCTTCTTGTTTAAACAATTCTTCTTCTTGTGGTTCGGTAATTTCTCGATTTATTGGCTTGAAAACTTCACTGAGATAGTTTGCAAACGTATCAGCTTTTTCCGTTTCGCTTCTGGCCCAATCTCCATTAGATTTCCTGATTGGTGGTATATGTTGCAGTGGACGTTTAAGTTTTTTAGTGGCTTTCCAGAGGGAATATTCAGTTGCTTCATTTGCAGTTAAGTTTTTTAAGTAATTTTGGATGCCGACATTTTTTTCTTCTATAAGCAAGGTTTTTAATTCTTTAATTGATTTATTTAATTTAGTTTTTATATGTTTGGATCTATAAATTTGCCAAGTTTTTCTTAACTGTCTCTTTTCACGTATTTTTTCAAGTATGTGTTTAGCAATGTTCTGTTGTTTTTCCGGATGTTCAAATAATGTGATAGCTTCTTTAGCGGCGTTGTGTATTTGTATGTTGAATTCTTCTATTGCATTTTCGAGTTCATCTATAGATTTAAGTGAGATGTTGCAGTTTAGATTATTATTTAGATATTCTTTGTATTTTCCCCAGTTAGTATTTTTATTGTACAAATGTGGTGTTTTTTGGTTCATTTTAAGTTGTTGTTGTTTAAAAGAAATAATGATCGGTGAGTGGTCTGACGAAAGATCTAAGCAGGATGTAGCTGTGAGACAGTCGGGGTTGATACCTTTTACTACGGCAAAATCAAGGAGGTCCGGCGTCTTATTTTTATCAGTAGGCCAGTAGGTGGGTTCTCCGGTTGAAATCGGGAATAAATTCTGTGACTACATAGTTGCATAAAGCTGTCTACCTCGTGGAGTTCCAGCCGAAGATCTAGACCCCCACCATGGGTGCTTAGCATTGTAATCTCCGGCAGCAATGAAACGGTGTCCAAGACTTACGAAGAATTTTGAAAACATCTCTGTTTTGATAATGTGCTTAGGTGGGCAATATATTGCTGATAGAGTGATTGATCCTTTTACATCTTCCAGAGTTACGCTGGTTGCTTGCAGATAATCATCCATGTGTTTTACATTTTCATAATGCTTAATATTAGATTTAATGATAATTGCAGTTCCGCCGCGCGCTTTCCCAGTAGGACATTTTGTATCATATATGAAATAGTTTGGAATTTTCAAGTAGTTTTTATATGTAAAATGAGTTTCTGATATTAACATTACGTCAATATTATGTTCGATTAGAAACTTCTTTAATTCAAGAGTTCTTTGTGCTAAACCGTTCGCATTCCAGACTGCTATTTTTATTTCATTATTGAATTTTATTTATCAAACTTGTAAGAAGGTTTAACATTGTATCTATTCTTGTCATCATTTGAAGCAACATTTCTTCGAGTTTATTTGTGTTTGATTTTTCTGCTATTTTTGTTATTATTTGGGGTTCTGTCTCTGTTTGTATAGATTCTGTTATGATGTTTTTTGATTGACTGCTTGTGGCTTGAGCGAAAGATATATTAGATTTAATAAAATTATTTAAATTTGGAGGATAACTTTGTGAGTTTTGCACTACGGTTTTTTCTCTGAGTTTAGGAAATAATTTTTGTTGCAGTTGCTTACGAACAATGCATCCTTTATAACTAGCAGGATGATTACCGTCACAGTTTGCACATTTAACGTCTTGTATTTTTTCTTTTATCGAGCAGTCTTTTGTTAAATGTTTTTCAGCACATTTAACGCATACCGCACTCCTGTAGCAGTAGTTTTTGGTGTGACCAAATCCTTGACATTTAATACACTGAGGTATATCTCTTTTTTTATATGGTGGTTCAAATTTAACGATTGTATTCAATAATCTATCTATATTGTATATTTCCTTATTGTTATCATTGGGTTGAATTTCTACAAAGAACAAGGGTAACGGTTTTTACGTGTATCGATCTCATATATTTGTTACTCTTAATACTTTATGGTCGTGTTCCTCTATTGCCTGTTGTATTTCTCCAGTATCAGCTGACGGGTGTATGTGTCTTAAAACAGTTTTATAACTTTTGTCTTGCTTCCTCTGGTATGTGTAAAATTCAGTTTTTTTCTTCTTGAGCTCTTCTACTATTGGAAGATATTTTTCTGAGGAGTTTGGTAGAATTTTCACCTCGTTATTAGAAAGTATTTTCAAAGTGTAGTTATTCTCAGCTATTTTATCGAGAAGGGTTTTCAAAGGTGCTATATTCTCCACTCCGCTTACGAAGATTGGTGGTGATTTTTGAGCACTCGCTTTACTAGAATTCTCACTATTTTCTCCTGCAGGAACTACATCCCCTGCGAGTTCTAGTTTTTCATAAGTGTTTTGAGTCACCACTGGATTACTTAGCCAGTAGTCTCTGATTTGCGTTTGACGTTTTTTAAAATTAGCTTTTATTTCATCTGGGCTGTTTCTTTGTCGTTTTTTATAAACTGAGTTCCACTTTTCGTTATTATCGGTGTTTATCGGCGAAGCCAAAGTGACTTTTTCAGTAGCGGCCATGTTAGCCGATTGACTTTTATTAAAAAGATAAAATTTTGAATTTTGGTTAGCAGTTTATGTCTATTTATATTCAAAATTGAGAAAATCAGTGATTTTAACGTTCGCACTTATACACAGTAACACACTTGAACTAGTATTTACATACTTGGCTGGAGCTCGATGTAAACACGTCTACTCTTATCGAGAGCACAATTAGAACTGATGTAAATTAATAAAAGAAAATTTAGTGAAATTATTTAATCAATTAAAAGAATTATTAATTACTAAGAATATATGTATTTATAGTATTTCTAGGGATATAGAAATTTTAAATATAAGTTGGTTAGAAATAGAGGAAATATTAAAAGAAATATTTATCAATACAAATATAAAGGTAATAATATGTTTAAATAATATTGAATATGTAAAAATTGAAGACAGGGATAAAATTTTTAACATGTATCACTCCTCTATGATAGGAGGACATTCAGGTGTAAATAGAACATATAATAGACTTAAATATTTTTGGGAAAACTTAAAATCAGACATCCAAAATAGAATAAAAAAATGCGAAGATTGTCAAAGAAATAAATTAAAGCGGAAAAAGACTAAACAACCAATGATTATCACAGATACACCGGGGAAAACATTCGATAAAATCGCAATGGATATTGTAGGACCATTTAACATTACTAAAAATAATAATAAATATATTTTATCTATACAAGATCAATTATCAAAATTTGTAATTTTAGTATGTTTAAAAGATCAAACAGCAGAATCGGTTTCAGATGCTTTTATAAAAAGATTTATATGTATATTTGGATGTCCAAAGATAGTACTAACCGATAGAGGGGCAAATTTCACGAGTAAAATAATGAAATAGATAGCTAAAAGGTTTAAATTTGATAAAATTGAAACTACAGCTTTCTCGCCGCAATCTAATGGTTCATTAGAAAGAGCACACCACCCGTTGTGTGAATATTTAAAAAATTTTTCTACAAAGAAATATGAATGGGATGAACTATTAGATTTTGCACAATTTCATTATAATACTAGTGTACATACTAGCCATCAATTCACACCATATGAACTAGTTTTTGCCTGTCCTGCTAGAATTCCGTCTAGCGAACCAGTAAAAAAATCAGAATTATTACCGACCTATAATGGATATTTAGAAAAACTGATTAATAATATGAGAGAAATTGCCTTAATAGCAAAACAAAAATTAATAATGTCAAAAGAAAAATCAAAGATATCTTATGACAGATTTATTAACCCAAGAGAATTTAAAATGGGAGATAAAGTATGGTTGATCAAAGAACCTAAACCAGGGAAACTTGAAAAAGATCATTATCATGGCCCTTTTGACATTATTAAGGTAAATGAAAATAATAATGTTGTCATAGACTATAAAGGAAAGGCAAAAACAGTCTATACAAATAAATTAAGCCTTGTTAATAATAAAAAATAGTAACATAATTATTTTACAGGAACTGGACACCATGTATTTTTCAATCATTGTACAACGCTTTTTAAAACAAATCACGCAATTATTGGTTTTAATTGTGGTTCAGCAGATCCAGCGGTATCGACATACTCATTAGTGGACACAGGATAATGCGATTTCCACGAGGATGATCTACAGATATCAAACACAACGATAGAATTACTACAGTTAGCGGAATTTAAAAGTAGTAGAGTTATTCAGTGCAAAATCGAAATTTCTTGTACAATTTATAATTGCGGAATGTTTAGTCATCTAGGGCCTGTAGAAAACGGATTACAAGAATATTTATATGAAGTTATTGCAGAAAGATGTAAATTTATTCATGAAACGGGAATATTTAAATATGATAACTCACACACTATAGCCGACATTAGAATAAACGAAACAAAAACCGTAGGAATTGACCTCGCGGGAAAAGTAACAGAAAGATCGTGTTCAGGAGGGACATATGCTGATAGCTACGGAAGTTGGGATAAAGTTCTTGTTCAGGGCATTATAAAAATTACACTTACCGAAGAATATGCAAAAGTTAATCTGAATAATAACAAAATACATTTAAGTTCAGGAACAGTTTGCAAATTCTCCGACGAACATTGCATAGATATACAAGCAGGGTATACATTTTGGACACATTTCTCAGAGGAAAATTGCCTTAATAATAAATATGATACTTTATATAGTGGTACGGTAACAAAAACTTTATCTCGAAATAATGAAATTATCTATACTGTAAATACATACGATTTATCTTTCTCATTAACAGCGATCGAAAAAATTAAATTCTGCGATCGAATAATCACGAAAACAGAACACCCAAAATTGTTTATTTATGAAAAGGTAGATAATATTTTATTCGACAACGATATTACACAAGAAAGAGATTATGTCAATATAAATATTTTTTCTTACATTAATGCAAAATTTGTACACGTAGAAAGACATTTTAGAATGAAATTTAAAAGTATATATTTAAATATGTTGACAAAAATGTGCGAAGTAGAAAGGAGGGAAATTCAAAATTCCTTATCATTAGCATCCAATTCCCCAGACAAGTTTGCCTACAATATAATGCAAAAACCAGGATACCTCGCCAAACTTGCAGGAGAGGCTGTACATATAATAAAATGTACGCCCACAAATGTGAAAATACATCACACCAAGGAATGTTACGAAGAGCTTCCAGTTGTAGCAGGTAACACAACATGGTTCCTTACACCAAAAACACATATATTGGTGAAAACAGGAACACAGTGACTGCGACACCATAATTCCTCCTTACTATAAGATAGATGGAAATTGGATAAATCTGCTGCCGAAACCAAGAATAATAGAAAAAAATATTACAATTTTTAAAACACGGATATCAAAGGACTGGGAACCAGAAAAGCTAAGCTGACTGGCCACCAGTGGAATTTACTCTCAGCAAGATTTAGAGAAATTCGAGGAAAGATTACTCTTCCCACTTGAGAAAAAAGCAATTATCAATACAATAACACATATCACACAGACTTCAAGTTCTGTAAAGGATGATATTATGAAAAACCTTCTTACAGAAAACACACTGTCGCATATTGCCGAAAGCACCTGGAATAAAATTGTTAAAAAGTACGAGGAATACGGCATGATAAGTTCTGGAATAATAGTGACACTTCTAATATGCCAACTCATTAAGATGATGGTTGACTTAATAATACGAGGATGTGCTCTACACACATTATACGGATGGTCAACGAAGTTACTCGGAGCCATCTTTAGTTCAGTGACCCACCTGCTGGTAGCATTAAATAAAAATAAGGTTGAACAGAATATAAGAAAATCAGCTAGAGAAGAGATTGAATTGCAAGAGGTAAGAGTCCAAAGACCAATTATATCTAATCCTATTCTAAAAAAACTCAACAATTCAAAAAAGGGTAGAATTTGAACTTCAACCACCAAAAACACCAAAATTCCAAAAGTTTAGACCCTTACCCCCAATCCCATTAACAGCTCCATCTATGAATGCACAAAATGACGGAAGTTCTATATCAGTATCTATATTTGAAATTTGATTTAAAATTTTATTTGATTTTAAAATTCTAAAATGTCAATCCTTTCATGAAATAAATATTATCTTAAGGGGGGAGGAAATATGATGTAACTAAACCCTAACAAATGTGAATAATATTTATTTCATTTAATAAAATAAAATTCCGACCTTAAGGGCGCAAAGAAAATTGATCTATATCACTTAACATGAGAATCGAGAATTAAAACGTGTAATATTATGATTGAAAATTTATTTTACTTTTCAATATTCACAAGATTATCGAATAATTATTTTTGAGTCTTGCATTAGGAAAATTTGGAGTTTGAAAATCTATCTGTAGTCAGAACAATTTCATAGTTTTTCATCGTTAACTACCGATTAAATTTGAATAAGTTTTATACAAAGACAAATTTTAATATATTATTTAGGATTTATAATTTTAGTTTAAATATTTCATAATTCTAAGGTATTAAAATCAATCAGCGAAAAAAAAAAAAAACTAAGGTCACCGTCGACCATCTATTTCATTAATGGGAAAACAAGGGATAAGAAGGAATGGAGATGAAGAAAAAATTTTTAACAAGAATAACCTTTCTTTTCTTTTCATATATTAATCACAAGATATATACATCAATAGTAACAATTATATACTAAGCTTTAAAAATTATATCATCTCCTAAATAAAATATAATCTCAAACCGCGTTTGTACGAAACGCAACCGTACTCTCCAATCTACATACACATCAGTGATATAAAATAACTTTCGCAAACAATAGAAATCATCTTCTTCGCACGGCACCATTGATAGCTGCAATCGTCCATTTATTAAGGAAACCGAACCATCATGCACCAAGGATTCTTTCACCTCAGAGATATTGAAATTGAGGCCTACGATCCTCTCTCTTCCTTCAAAACCAAGTCCTGCCCATTGCGGTATCTGAAACAAAAATATAGGAAAGTGATGTATACGTTTATATGTATATATATTCTTTCTATTACAAAAATATTTTTCCAAGTCTTACCGTGAAGAATCGTGAAAGTGAAGGTCTGGAGTAGCTGCCATCTGTCTCCATTCCCGATTGGAACAAATTATTCCGGATACGGAGAAAGGATCGTTTGATTCTTTGGTAAAGGACGCGATGACACTGAAATATAAAACATAACTTTTTTATTTTTTTTTCAAAACCATCAAGAAAAATTAATTGCGAAAATAAAACTATGTAAATAAAATCAATTATGTAACTTATGCTTATTACTGGTGCCATTGTTGATCTTGATGTTATCCTGAACTGAATACATTCACTGTAGTGCCAACGTATATATAAAAATATACAATTTTCTGTTGAACCAGCAAAATTTCGACGAAATCATACCTGTCTACTGCGATTCCGTAGTCATTGCAGTCATAACGTTACGAAAACGGGTGTTATTGACCCCAATAACCAGCACATCGAAAAAATGCAACGCAGGAAACTGTTGACACAACTGTTTGTTATACAAAATGAATTATGAATTTCGCAAAAAAAGGAAGTTTTACGGAAGACATTATTGTATTTATAATTGTAATCGAATAAGTTTAAAGTTTGTATTTATAATTGTAATCAAATAAGTTAAAGTTTGTATTTTTGTAAGGGAAAATTACTGATAGCTAACTATTATTATACTTGTTGAATCACTACGATATTCAACAATCTAAGGGGGGAGGTGTTACGTCTGTGACGTATCTCTAAAATCAATTTAAAAATGCATATTTATCACCAGTAATTTTCTGACATACAAATGTCGTACATGCGAATTTTGACAACGTTGCATTCCAACGCAAGCGGCATCAAGATGGGGCAAGACAAATTATAATCTGATATGTCTGTGACGTTATTAAATTCCAATATTCATTTTTCTTGACCCACAAAACGATGCGAGTGCGAATTTTAACATGTACAGCAATTTCGGCTACGCAACAGCCAGCGTGACGTAGCGAGCCACTGACCTTGTGAAACCAACCGCTCATCGCAACTTTGTTTAGAATCAGCACTTTTAAATATGAAATCGAAATGATGATATTTAAATGTTTACTAAATTTGTTTAAAAAGAGGATTTTGACTCAGCGTCAAAATCATCTTTAACCCAAATTAACCGCTTAATAAATACGGCGACTCTCAATACACAAATCAGTCATCGTGAACAGATCGCGAACTCCGTACAATTCCAGTCGACAAAAGGAGTAGCGAATATTTTATACGGGTCAAATACCCTACATTCAATTACGAAGAGAATTTCTTATATCTATAAAATCAATAATCTATCGGTATTATATATTGTTTAACAAAGTTAATAAGTTGTAAATCGCATAGTCTTATTTATAAAATTTATATCATTCAATAAATAGTGTATCTAACTAATCAGCTGTTTATTATTTACGAGAGCCTACGCCCTGAATAAAGGTAATATAAATCAAATATCAATTGAAAATATAATACACACATATATATATATATATATATATATATATATATATATATATATATATATATATATCATTCAAATATAAATTGAAGATAAACCATACAAATTTCAATACACATATAAGAGTAGATTCCTCGACACTCAAGACTTAACAGTAGAATTAAACGAGTCGGGAAACGCGGAACAATTATATCAGGAACCTCAACCATCATAAGTAACTCATTTGAAATGGAAAGTGAGCAACTACCTGATACAACTGTGAAGTATGAGGTTAATATAATTTTCGATAATACCTGAGAATTTTTGTTGAAGGAAGAATTTTTGTTGAAGGAAGAATCAGATGTTGAAAGTAACGAAGAATGTAAGGTCATAAAATGCCCGGAGGTCAAGATCGAAATTGAAAACTGTCCAGTAATAGCTTTGATAGACACCGGAAATAGGATCACATGTATCTCGGAGGAAATCTATAACAAATACTTGAATAATTTCAAAACATGTGCCTTCTTCCCGTTAATAGGAGTACAGGCAAGTGGGTTCACTGGAGAAAATCCTTAAGACTAAAAAAACAATTCAGGGCCCGAGTCACTGTAGGGACATGGAGGGGAGAGCTAGACTTTCTCATTATACCCAAATTAGTTCGAGAATGCACCTTGGGGATAGATGCTCACGTGAGATTGAAGTTAATAATCGACCTTGACGATCAAATCATCTCATTTGAGAATCCATTGAACCCTAATCAAAAAAATATCATGCCATTATCTGCTGAACAGGAAATAAATCGAATCACGGTCCAGTTACACGACACGGACGACTCCCTTACCAGTATCAAAGGCAAGTACACGTTATATCCTCGTAACGATTGACGTTTTTACTAAGTTCGTGAAGTTATACCCTATGAAAAAAGCTGACATGCGGACCACAATCAACGAAATTTTCAACGATTATATCTCGAAATATGGTAAGCCTAAGCGAATACAATCCGACCACGGTTCTCAATTCACCGCCCGGGCGTGGGGAAAACGATTAGAGGAGGAGGGAATAGTACATACCTTATCATCCATACGTCACCCACAAAGTATTGGGTATACAAATAAGTTTCCGCCGTTTTCAAGAGATGGCTCCACCGACAAGATTACTTTGAAATCGTCAGATGTAAAATGTCACATAGAAAGTTTGGACACCTGGCAACAACATAACCTTAAAATACTATTGACTTTGTATTGGCAGTATACATTTTTTTGTTCGAAAATGTCGAGTTTTGTACCGAATAAGCGTCATTTGCGGGAAGTTTTGATTTATTTATTTCATTTAAAGAAGTCTGCTGTTGAGGTGCATAGGTCGCTTGTAGAAGTTTACGGTGATGCTGCTTTAAGTGAGAGAAGTTGTCGTGAGTGGTTTCAAAAGTTTAAAAACGGTGAGTTTGACGTGGAAGATAAAGAACGCGAAGGAAGGCCAGTCAAGTTTGAAGACGCTGAGTTAGAGGTATTATTGGACCAAGAATCATGCCAAACTAAAGAGCAGCTCACAGAAAGCTTGGGAGTGACTCAACAAGCGATTTCACACCGTCTCAAGACCATTGGTATGGTACAAAAGCAAGAAAATTGGGTTCCGCATGAACTGAAACTCAGAGACGTCGAGCGTCGTCTTTTCACGTGCGAACAACTTCTTCAAAGACAAAGTCGAAAGGGTTTTTTGCATCGAATAGTGATGGGGAATAAAAAGTGGATCTACTACGACAACCCAAAGCGTAGGAAATCGTGGGGTAAGCCCGGCCATGTACCAACTTCAACTGCCAAACCGAATATTTATGGCAAAAAGTTAATTTTGTGCATTTGGTGGGATCAGCTCGGAGTAATCTATTACGAGCTACTCCAGCTTAACGAAACTATCACTGGAGAACGTTATCAACAGCAACTGTTGCAATTGAGCAGAGAATTGAAGCTTAAACGCCCCCAATATGCCAAAAGACATGACAAAGTGATTTTTCAGCACGGCAACGCTCGGCCACATGTTGCAAAAGTCGTCAAGGATACTTTGGAAGCTTTACAATGGGATGTCTTACCCCACCCGCCGTATTCACCAGACATTGCTCCTTCGGACTACCACCTGTTCCGGTCGATAGCTCACGCCCTGGTCAAGCAGCACTTCACTTCTTACGAAGAAGCCAAAAATTGGGTAGATTCATGGGTAGCCTCAAAAGATGAAGAGTTTTTTCGACGTGGCATCCGAATGCTGCCAGAAAGATGGCAAAAAGTAGTAGCCAATAACGGACAATATTTTGAATAAAATGTAACGTATATTTTTTTTTACAATAAATTGATAATTTTTATTAAAAAATGGCGGAAACTTATTTGTATTTGCAATAACATAGTCGAAAGGGTCAATAAAGAAATAGGACATTTCTTTCGAACGGTACTCGTTATCAAATAGGAGACCTGGTCCTCGTGAAGGCGTGTAACTTATCGAGTGCATCTGATAACCTAATTGCTAAATTTCTTACACTGTATGAAGGTCCATACGTCGTCGCCGAAAAAAGGGCCTAGCACTTTCAAACTAAGTAACCCTATCACACATCAACCAAGGGGGGTGTTTCATGCCTCTAATTTTCGTCCTTACCTGCAGAATGTCAACCAGGAACCAGAGGAGGCGCATCAGGAAGCAGCTGAAGAAGGAGATTTGCCACATTAAGCGCTTAATCCACAATTTAGAGGTGGAGTTAAAGGTTAGAGCACAACAGAAGGAGGACAGTAGTAAGGGGGCCGGTATAGCGAGACAGCCCCCCGCGGTGCGGTGTGTAGGGGCCATGTGGCACCCCGCTGTGCGGCGTGTATGGGTCCCCAAGTGTGACAAGGTCATTAACCCAAGTGTTTACAGTAGCAAGTGTGGCCACAAGCTAATTAGTGTAAACAATGGGGGGTGATTTATTACCCCATAAATAATGGCCCACTTATGGCACCCGCCATGACGTCATGCCGCTATACATGCCCTACGTGTGTTGCCGTATATGCCTTGACTCGAGGTGGTGGGGGGCGAGCGCTTTGGCTGTTCGCGCTACGCCATAAAGACCCGCAGGGTGCTAGGCCTCTCGCTGTACAGATCGTGTGCTGTGTGTATGGGCCCCAAGTGTGAACAGAATTATTACCCCATAAATAATGTCCTACTTATCGCTCGCGCCATGACGCTATGTCGCTATACCAGCCCGGCGCGTGCCGGCGTATATGCCTCAACTCGGGGATGGTGGGGGAGAGACCTTTGGCTATACGCGCTACGCCATAAAGACCTCTCGCTGTATAGACCGCGTGCTGTGTGTATGGGTCCCAAGTGTGACAAGGTCATTAGCAGGTGTGAACACAAGATAATAATGATAAACAATGGGTCGGATTGTTACCCATAAATAACGGCCCACTTACCGTCCCCGCCATGACGCCATGCCGCTATACCTACCAGGCGCGTGCCGCCGTATATGTCCCGACTCGTCGTGATGGTGGTGGTGGTGGGAGAGACCTTTGGCTATAGGCTCTACGCCATAAAGTCCCATAGAGTGCTGGAGCGGGCCCTCTCGCTGTATAGACCGTGTGTGTGTGTGTATTTGTTTGTGTGTGTGTGTGTGTGTGTGTGTGTATGTTCGTAATAAGTTGGGGGAGGGAATAGGGAGTTGGTGTAAAGGAGAGGTCTGCAAATAAAAAAGCTGTTGATGAACAAAAAAATTTTTTATTTATTTAATCGTAGAAGAAAGTTAGTCTTAACATAACTACCCACATCACGAACGCACAATTTTTATTTTAACTAATACACGAATTACTATTTTACAGTTGGTCTTACGGCAATATAAATATCGACATCACTAACGCACAATTTTTATTTTAACTTATAATACGAATTACTATTTTAGAAGCACACCATACGCATTCAGTCAATCGCAAACATTTTATTTCGGTTGCACTTTTTAATCATTGTTTTTAAGTGCGAAATATAAAATTTGTATTAATAATAACGATGCTGACACTTGCACTACTTAGCACACACACACACACACACACACACACACACACACACACACACACACACACACACACACACACACACACACACACACACACACACACCGTATTGATACTGGTTGCTCCCTGTCACTTTCGAGGCATGCAAATGCACCGTCGATGGCGACACGTGATGCACGCTGCGTATCGTAGCTCGCAAATAGAGCACGGACGCAACGGGTTTTTGAGTACTTCTTGCGTATGTTGACACCATCGCCATCCTGAAGGTAATTTTTCGGTATACGCCATGGCATGCCTGTGCGCCTTATCAAATTTTTCTAGGGCGATATTTGCCGCGGTATTTAACTTACACAGCACAGCCGTCATCTCCTCCAGGAGCTCGCTGTAGTATTCGCGGGTATCAGGCGAGGTTGCCGCGGCAAAACGACAACTAATTTCGGCTACAAATTCCGCCATAAAGGCTGAATCCCGCTGCACAGCGTTAAACGCGGCAAAATTAACTTTGATGTATTGCTGTATTTTGGCGCGTTTGTACGACAGTTTGTTGTAGTACGCGAGTCGACGCGTACTGATCGCCTTCATTGCACTGGAATACTACACTACACGCACTAATCACCGAGCCGCTTTATGGGGAGCGCGGGCTGTCCAGGTCGCTCAAGCACGGACAGCTCGCACTGCTGCTGCACTGAGGGCACCGAAGTATATCGCACCTCCAACAGCGCACCCAATTCAGTGCTGTACGTTGATACAGTCCGCAGTCAAAACACCACTCCTGGATGGTTGGTGCTGTAGGTGGTGCTGGTGGTGGTGGTGATAGTGGTGTTGGTGTTGCTGCTCTCGCCCGGTGTTCCAACAGGTTGCGCCGCCACTGACGGAGATGTCTTTGGCGCAAGCGTTTTAGCACTTTCAAGTGCCTTATCCGTTCCGTGTATACGGCCTCCTTCGAAGTTGAAATCGTCAATGCTTGCCGATTTCTGAGTGAGATTCTTCACCACTTGGCGAGACGCACTTCGAATCTGGCTAGTTGCTGCTGGAGACTGGCCATAACTGACTGACTCGATGTTCGCTAACAGTGTTGGAGTTTCACGGGGATGGTGGGGGTTAAACTGCTGTTAGTGAGGGCAGCTAGAGTGGGGATGAGTAAAAAACGTAAAAAAGCAATGTGTCGTCGGTACATCTTTCTTTCGGGGATGCCATGACAGACTGTATTTCGATACTTTTCGAAAATGAAATTTACGACATGCCGGGTTTCCAGACGCTCTGATGAAAGCGCATATGTTTTGCCGCGGAGAACCTCGGCAAAATTTTTCCCGAATGAAAATTTTTTATTACTCTTTCATGGTTTAAGCACAGCGGCCTCGCAGAAGTTTCTGGCTCTACGAGCGCGCGCACGGAACGAGTAGTTAAGTATCTGCACGTGAGAAAAACAGAAACACGTGTAGGCGTAGAAAACAACCCTTGGAAGGATACTTCGGGTTTTTACAGGAAGAGATTTTTTAACATCTGTAGAGTTTCTTTTCTTATCGAAAAGCTGTACGACTGCCATAGTAATCGTACCCCGCTTCGCGGGGGATTCTCAATTTTTCTTCAAACCCGTCGGCACGCGTGACGAAAACCTTTCGAGCTAAACTATCGCTACGTGACAGGACCATGCAATAATGCCAAGGGGTTATGCTCGAAACTTGCATCCGCTGCGAAGAAAGTAAGCCCCGTTGTTTTTTCGAAACAATATATCACGGTAGCAGCCCCGCAACAGGATGTTTCGCGTGTAAAGCTTACGTACCGGGGTTTCCGTCGCGCGATCACGCATAGCAATAGTCGGAGTTATTTTTCACCCAGCTACACATTTTTAACGGAAAAAAGTTACCTCCTGCGCTTTGGTGAGATTTTCCAGAGACGGCACGAGTACATAACGTAAACAGATGCTCAAAAACCCCGAGGGAAAGGTATTTTCTGATACCACGTGTATACTGTATTGAAAACACTCGACGCCGTTGACACCGCCAAAAAGTCGCGCTATAAAAGCGGTGAGGGCCACTTACAGTCCTACCAGTCTTTCTTTCGAACGAGAAGCGTCACCATGGAGAATTTTGTCGCTTGTAAAAGTTTACGGGAAGCTGTATTGCGTCTCGCAGCGCAATCACGCTATAGTAGAGGCGGCGCGTGGCATACACGACTGAGGACGTTGTCTTCTACGGAACTTGTCAATCAGTTACGACGCTTGTTACGGCTGACTGGCTATCGGGCGATAGCAAGATTATTTCGTACATTCAGGCATATGCGAGATGTACAGCGTACCATCGGGGAATTTGTGGTCGAGTGCAACTTGGACAGATTGCCTGTTTTTAGAAAGCTCATGAGCGAGTACGAGGAGCTAATGGGTAAGTGAAAAAATTTTTAATATTTTTCCTAAAATTTTTAAAAAATTTAGTTCTCTAAAAACATTTTTTTCCAGCCTTAGAAGATTTATTGCGCGACAGCGATTCTAATAGCGAAAATATCGAAGCTGATGACGAGGAGAGCAGCGACGCCACTCACTTTGAGTGGAATTCCGATGATACACCGTCTCAACCAGGGCCGTCGGGGGTGGCAAGCGGTTCGGCGCGCACTGATGGACGACAAAATCCTGTAGCTCGCAGGCTATCGTTTGACACTGATAGCGACGCGGCTGATGACGGTAGCTCGCAGCAGCAAATCTGGGTCGCTGACGTACACAACGCACCTCTTTCCGACGATAATCCGCCTACAGAAACGGTGTCTGACAGCGAAGAGGAGCGCACCGTAAGCCCGAACCTTATTAATGCGGAGGACCATGAAAGGGCGAATCTAGAAATGGAGGCGGTAGAAAATGAGCGAGAGTATATACTGGAGGCGTTATCATCATACGTGGAGCCGGGGGAAGCCGTTCACCGGGCGTTTTTGAGCGATCCTCCTCAGGCGTCAGCAGATGTAGGCATCGCGAATACCGCTGAAAATCGCTACAACATCTTGAGCAATTTTTACCTTGGAGATCCCGGAGCATACGATAATAACTTTAACCCGTGGGACGAAGTTCATCTGCGTATAAATGAGCGTAAGTTAAATTAATTTTTCTTTTTTGTAATGTAAAAAAAAGAGCATGTTGTTGAAAAAAATATTTTTCTTTTTTAGTCATAAGACATCGGGATAGTATATCGTACCACTATTCCTATGACATTCCCGATATACCTGGGGTTTACGAGCGGTTTTTGAATATACTCCATTCACCACGCGCACAGGTGTTGCGTTGGTTTCATGACCAGGCGGAAAATATATTTTCTCCGTTGTATACGGAAATAGATCTCGCGGATCTATTAGTACGTGTAAGCGAAAGTTTTCGCGGGCGACCGGAAGAATAGAAAATGACTAAAAGAGAGAAATGTTTAAATAATATTAAAAGCTGACGACAATTCATTTTATTCATTTAGAGACCCGTCAATCCCCTCTTCAGGTAGGCGCTGGTGAAGGTCGTAGCAGAAGCAACAGCAGCCACAGCAGCAGTAGCAGCATCACGCGCGACGACGAGGCTGACGCAGGGCCCGAGCGGTTTATTATAGCTGCCGAGGGAGAGCAGTACATGCGTAGGTTTGCTGTTCACGGCCGCACGGTCAGTTTTAATATACGTGACCCACCTGCCGGGGAAAACCCTGTATTATGGCTCGAGGAAAGCATTAGAGACATTTACGAATACATTACATCTAACGTTCCACCTAGCACATTAATCGGCGTGAGTATTCGTAGTGATCGGTTTGCGCGGGGGCCCGGAGGGTTGTCGTTCAGGCCTATTGAAAATTTCAGTTACTTAGATTTATGGAATTTGATAAATTCTATAAGTCAAAGTAACGCAGTTTTGGGTATCGATGACACACTAGCCTTACAAATATATTACGTTGAAATGCCTGTTGGCGCAGGGAGACCATGACCAAAACAAGCGCTAAGCATAGGTAGTCTTCGTAAACGCTCAATCGTAACAATAAAAAACGAGGACAATTTATGTTGACCGCGCGCGCTCGTAGTAGCGAGAGCACACTTAGCTCTTAAAACATCCGAATGCCCGGCGACGCGCGACGAGTGCCGCGTAATCCGCGACGGCCGGCAAAAATTACAGAAAGAGCGCGCAGAGAAACTCGTGCACGATGCAGAAGTAATTTTACCGCTAGAGGGGTGTGGATTCCGCGAGTTGACGGCGTTTCAAGATTTTTTTGCTGCGGAGGGTATTGCTATGGTTATATTTGAAAAGTGTAACCTGGGTAGCGGCGAACCCCCGTTATTTGACGGCCGAAACAAGATTCAAAATTTAAATGCACCGCTTCACGGTGTTATTTATTTAATCTTTGAGGAGCAGTCTAGATACTTTAATGTGATCACTAATTTATTTGCTGCGGCCGGGTCAAAATTTTTTTGCTCTTATTGTAACAAGGGTTTTCGCCGTATTGGGCAACACAAGTGTAAACGAACTTGTGAATCTTGCTTTGTTACACCTCCATGTAGGAGTGACGGTGTAGAAATGATAGAGTGCACAGAGTGTGGACGTAAATTTTTCGGGCATGGTTGTTTCGTTAATCATAAGCGCACGGGTTCGTACAAAAAAAATAATCGCAAAGTGTGCAACGTCGTGCGGCTATGCGAAAATTGTTTAAAAATAGTAAATACGCAGCACAGTCAACACGAGTGTGGTATTAGTTATTGCAAACAATATTCGAAGCGGCAGCCGTTCAATCATGCATGTTTCATGCAACCAATTGGTGGTGGTGGTGACTTGAAAGCGGAAAAAAAATTTTTATACATTTTTTACGATTTTGAGACCCGTCAGGATACGCCGTATGGAGAAAACGCCCGAATTCACGTGCCGAATCTCTGTGTCGCGCATCAGGTTTGCACGGATTGCATAGACGTGGACGACCTTAAAATCATTTGTAGCAAATGCGGCGTGCGCGAGTTCATTTTCACAGACGATCCGGTAAAACAGCTCTTGAGCTTGTGCATTCGGGAAAGCACTGAATTTTCCAAAATTCTATGCATCGCGCACAATGCCAAGGCTTTTGATGCTTAATTCATTTTAAAAGAATTGGCCGAAAACTCTGAGCGCACAGCCCCCAGCGTCATTTTGAACGGTCAAAATATTACAATGTTGAAGTACGGCCGAACCAAGTTTATCGACAGCATCAACTATTTTCAAATGAAATTGAGTGCTCTACCAGCTACCTTCGGTTTACCCGAAAGTAGTAAGAAGGGCTATTTTCCACATCTGTTTAACACCCTTGAGAACCAGCGGTACGTTGGGCCTCTACCAGCGCTAGAGTTTTATTGCCCTGACACTATGTCGCCAGCTGAGCGGGCCGTTTTTCTCGAGTGGCATGAAAATACAAGTCCTGGCTATATATTTGACTTTCAAAAAGAGATAGTCGAATATTGCCAGATGGACGTGGAAATACTGAGGCGCGCGTGTATACAATTTCGAAAAATTTTTCTCGAGGTAGGCGAAACGGACCCGTTCGTATCAGCGTGTACAATCGCATCGGCGTGTTCGTACGTTTTTCGTAAAAATTTTTAGTTCCGAATACTATAGGAATAATTCCACCGAACGGTTATAGGCGCGCTGACAAACACTCGCAAAAATCAATAGAGTGGTTGCTGTATTGCGAGCGCGAGATCGGTCGGGAGATCGTACATGCAGGGAGGACGCGTGAGTTTCGCTTGCCCGAGGGATTTTTAGTGGACGGTTACCTACCTGCTTTCCCTCCCGGAGAGAGGGAAGCAGCTAGGGAATCGTTTTTGAATTTCAAGGTTGTTACGTGCACGGTTGCCCGCGATGTTTACGAATAACCGAGAATCGGTAAAAAATAAGTTTAATCAAACGTATGCACAGGCGTACGAAAGTGTACAGGTAAAAGTCGGACGAATGCGGAGTCTCGGCTACGAAGTGCGCGAGATGTGGGAGTGTGAATTCGATGGGATAAAAAGGCAACAGCCCGAGTTCGTACGGTATCTGGATACTCACCCGATAATGAGTAGAATAACGCTCAATCCGCGGGATGCGTTTTTCGGTGGGCGAACTGAAAATATAGTCACCTCATGCACTGTAGAGCCGGGTGAAGAGATTAAATATACTGATATTTGCTCTCTTTACCCGTATATATGTAAGATGACGCTGTAGAGTCGTCGCCGAACACAAATGTGGTACTAGCAGCCTACACCACCGAGCAGGCGCGTCTCGAGATTTACTCGTATATAGAAAAGCTTTCGGCCAACCGCGTTCTCTACCTGGATACCGATTCGTGTATATTCAAGTGCAGCGAAAAAGACCCTTCAAAGTATAGGCCTCCTTTAGGCACTCTTCTCGACAGCATGACGGACGAGCTCAAGGACTACGGAGGGGGAGCTTATATTACCAGCTTTCTCTCCGGGGGTCCGAAATTTGATGCCTTTCGTGCGATCGTCCCATCGACCATTTCTCTTAATAGCGCCAATACGAGCAAGATCAATTTCGCTAGTATCGAGCGCTTGATCGCAGAGTATTTCGATAACGACGAGAGCTCGCCTATCGTTTTGAAATACAATGCGATCAGACGCACTCGCACGCACGAGGTCATTACGCGCAGCGAAAAAAAATCCTGTTCCATAGTTCTGAGAAAGCGAAGATATTTCCAACACGACGTTTCGCTTCCTTTCGGCTATAAGCGCAATTGAATAATTGTATATTTTAATGCGTTGAATGTTGTAACTTTTGTATATTTTTCATAATAATAATAATAAAAATGTATTGTAGATATTTAAACTTTTTTTATGTGTTAATTATTTTTCCCCCATATCCCCTCATCCCACGTACCTATTTATAGCGGAGATCAGCTAACCCACGCGCGCGCGCGCCGCGGAGATCAACGGAACAATGCATTAAACACGCAGCGATGGTTGCTTATAGCCGCGAAAGTCACCTGATCAACGCGGTAAATATACTTATCCGCGTGAGGGCCGGAGTATGCTAATGACTGCGGAAGTCACCACCGCGGTGATATGGTGATCTCCGCGCGCGCGCCCGCCCCGCCGCCGCCGCCGCCGCCGCCGCGGGGATCGTAAATATCGTAGCATAGCTATATGCGGTGATGTTTTTCACGTACTTCATCGTCAGCTGAGCGCGTGAGCGAGTTAAGGGTTTAAAAAAGGCTGCACGCGTGTAATTTTCTTTATTCGCGTCGTAAACATGGACACGCGATGGAAGCATCCGTTTACTGCTGCGTGTGCGGCCCCACAGGCTGCGGTAAAACTTTATTCGTTAAAAGCTTTCTCGCCTACCTGTCAGAGGTCTGCGACACACGTTTCGACCGTGTCTTATTTTATTACACCGAATGGCAAGACGCGTACAGACGAGATTTTAAACCCAACGGGCCACCCATCGAGTTTCGAGAGGGCCTTCCACAGATGGCGGATTACTCGAGTGACAATGAGAAAAAAAAGTTACTCATTCTCGACGACCTCATGCGTGAATCGTCGAGCGATGTTATTTTAGATTTATTTACAAAGGGTAGTCATCACAAAATTATTAGCGTAATATTCGTTACGCAAAACGTATTTCACAAAGGTAAGGCACAGCGCGACATTAGTTTGAATACCAAGTATCTGGTATTGTTCAAAAATCCTCGCGACAGAGCACAAATACAGCACCTCGCGAGACAAATTTTTCCGGAAGATTCGGCTTTTTTGCGTGAGGCCTATCTAGACGCCACGCGTGAACCTCACTCCTATCTTTTTATCGATTTCTCTCAAGCCTGCTTAGACGAGTTTAGATTTCGAGCAAACATATTTCCCAATGCCGGGACGCACGTTGCCTACGTGCCCAAGTACTTTAAATCGCGGTGAATGAGGCGTGCGTTAATCAGTCGGGAAAAAACTATGGCGCCGATAGGTCGTAAAGCGATAGCCTGCGGTAAACATTTCTCGAAAAGAAACCTTGCTCTCTTGAACGCTCTTTGTCATGGGGACAAAAGACATCGTGTTGCTATAGCGCGCACAGCTGATAAACCTCTCGTCAGATGCATATGCGAGTGTGTGTTGAACGTTTTGCAGGACGTCGTAAAACTAAGCGATTCCGAAAAGGTCCGATTGCGTAAACATAAGCAAACGCTGCGTAAGCTGATCCGTACTGGTGATAGAGGCAGCGGTACTTGGAAATCGAAGAAACGTGTCATTATACAAACCGGCGGGTCGTTTTTACCACTCTTACTCGCTCCGATCGTAGAAGCGCTTATCTCAAAAATATTTGGCTCGAAACATGGAGCGAGCTCGTAAGATGATCCTTGTGCCGGAGCCGCCACCGGAGACATCGCAATCTAAAGTTATGGAGGAGGAGGGGGCGAGGAATACGAATGAAAAAACTCTGCAAACACCAGGTGATCATTTTTCTCGTCTGGATGGTGAAATGTACGAAGTTTTACGCTCAAAAGCAGCTAGAGACGATTACGAGAAGTGCGTAAAATATTTACAGATTTTACGTCGCTATCTTTTCTTCCGTGATAACGAGCGTAGCGCTGTACGTGAGGAGCACCCTGAAATAGACAAGGTCGAAGAGGCGCTTGCACCACTGTCCGAGGACGACATACTCGTGGGGGTACCGAAAGTACACGCGCGCAAAGCGCGTCTCTTGCTTCGCCATTGGAAAATCACTGTACCCGAGCGTCTCAAGTGGGATAACTCAGGCACCATTACTATAGATGGTCGTGTAATTGCTCGGTCCAATATAACAGAGTTAATCATCGACGCATTGAAAAAAAAGAACAGTAAGGACGAGGAGGCGCTCGTTGGCTGCATTGAATTGCAAAATTTCTCAAAACTTCCGAAACGCCGGGAAATTTAATTAATAGTCCAGCAGTTTTAAAAATTGGGCAAATATTGACGGATCCTCAGCGCTCGGCCAAACGACGTCTATCCACACCAATACAGCACGAATCACCCCATCCGTCTATACAGACTCGCAGTAAAAAACAAGCGAAAAAAAGTGGCTCACGCTTGGTTTGTAAAATAAAAAAATGACGTACGATAAACAATACTACGACCTTGAGCATGAAGCAGGCTACGCTGGGGCGCGCAATCTTGTGCGCTTGAACGCTAAAAAGGAAAAGAAAAAAATTTACTCGTGGCTGAGCAATCAAGATGCCTACACGCTCCATCACCCGATACGAAGGCGATTTCCACGATTACGCTACAACGTGACGAACAGTGACGATGTTTGGGAGGCTGATTTGCTACAGCTCACGACGATAAAAGATTACAACGACGGTTACAACTACACTCTAGTGGTGATTGACGTACTCGGTAAGTACGCATGGGTGGAACCGATAAAAGATAAGACCGCGCGCAACGTTGCCGACGCCTTCGCACGGATTATCGACCGAGCACATCCCCGACTGCCTATATGCGTGAAAACCGATCGAGACAAAGAGTTTATCGGTTCAGCATTTCAGGCGCTCCTCCGCCGAAAAGAGATGACATTCAGAGTCGCTCGCAACCCCGACATTAAAGCAGCTGTGGTCGAAAGACTCAACAGAACGTTACGTGAGCGAATCTGGCGATACTTTTCTCATAGTAACACAAAGAGATACATCGATGTCGTGCAAAAGATTGTACACGCTTACAATCGCACGCTACACAGTGGTACGCGCATGAGACCTATCGATGTCACATTGTACAACGCGCCGACAGCGATCGAAAATTTAGCCAAACGCGCGAGCTACAATTATCGAAGGCGACCACCGGCGCTGCCCAAATTCAAGGTGGGCAACCTCGTGCGCATCAGTCGTACCAAGAACACCTTTGAGAGAGGATACGAAAAAAATTTTAGCGAAGAAGTGTTCAAGATAATCAGCGTTTCGACGCGTCAAAATCTCTATACATACGTGCTCGAAGATTTGAACGAAGAAATTATCGATGGTTTCTTTTATCCCGAGGAGCTCGTGTTAGTTGGCCGTGAACGCCTCGCGCCCGATAAGCGTTTCAAAGTCGACCGCGTCATACGCACAGAAGGACGGGGCGCTAAAAAGAGAGCACTCGTTAAGTGGCTCGGTTACCCTGATAAATTCAACTCGTGGGTAAAAGCAAGCGAGCTTGAAAACATCTGAAAAAAAATGGAAACGAGCGATGATTTTTATATGGTACTACCTAGTAACAGCAGCATGACGTATTTTCCCGAAAATACAACATGTTCTTTTACGACCCAGCTGCAGCGCGAGATAAAGTTACACGGCGAGTGGCTCGTGGGTCTCGTTGAAATTCACATACCCTGCAGTATCGTACATTTTCAAGATGACGAAGCAAGTTACACTTTTTACTCGGCTGAGGATAATGAGGGTCTCATCGACAAAAACTGTGTCGTATACCCGTAGGTATTTACGATTCACTCGAACAACTAGTAGACGCTATAAACGCGGCGAATGACACATATAAGCATCAAATGCTCGAGCCCCATAAAGATCGTAAGGGGTCTTACATCATAAGACGCAAGTGTGACTGCTCGCAAATACACATTACGGATTTCAACGAAAAAATCATGCGTGTATTCGGCTTCGACGAAGCAGGTCAAAAAGGTTCGTTTACAACGCATGAAGGTTACCGCGACATTGCAGCCAGCAGACCTGCCTCGCTTTCTCGAGCCTTGCCCGACCAGATGTATATCTATACCGATATATGTGAACCTTATACAGTAGGTGACACACAAGCTGCCCTACTGCGCATAGTTTCTATAGACAACTCCAGCTTTAAGTACGGTTGCAGTACTGTACAGCGTTTTGCACCCGTTCACTATATACCTCTTCTCTATCACAATTTTCGTAGCATCGTTATCGATATAAGAGATCAACATGGGCAACGTATACCATTCGAGTACGGCACGTTGACGGTCACGCTACACTTTAAGTGCAAACGTTAAGATGAGTCATTACGGGCGCTACTACGATGAGCAGCTAGGCGGGGGTGGAGTGAGAAATGTTTTTGCTGGTTCAACTTTTCAGAGAGGTCGCGGGGTAGGAGGCCTTTTTTGTCACATCCTGCCATACATCACGAGTGGGGCCAAGGCTGTAGGTAAAGCGACACTACGCGCAGGTATAAAGCTTGTTGACGACGTTGCCAACAGAGGTGTCAATTTCAAGAAGGCTGTAAAATCACGGGCCAAAGAATCTGGACGCAACCTCAAAAGAAAAGCTGCTGACAAAATATCGGAAATAATGAAAGGCTCGGGATATAAAACAGGCGTGAATGGCAAGCGGCGGCGCCAGTCGAGAAAGAAACACACTCGGACGCGCACGGCAGGCGGTAAGAAAAAACCCGGCAAAAGAAAGCCCGCTGTGAGAACGAGCAAGAAGAAGAAGAAGAAGAGTAAGGCCCTTCGCAACATAAACGATATTTTTGGTTCAAAGTAAAAAATGGCCTTCTTGCACTCGCACTCTAACGAGTACATGTCGAGCGAGCTCGACATTTTCACTCTTCCGGCGACACAAACGTCGATTGAGAGTAGTAGTTTTTTACACTATAAACCTGTGTCCTCGCTCAGCGACGAAGGAGACGCGCCCATAGAGTTCGTCATCCCGAGCGCAAGCGAACATTATATAGATCTCGCGCACACCATGCTCTATGTCAAAGCTAGAATACAGCCGAATGCCGAAACCCCTGCTGAAAACTTAAAAGTTGCCCCAGTAAATAATTTACTGCATTCAATGTTTAATCAAATCGACGTTTTTCTAAATCAAAAACTCGTTTCTCCACCCAATAATGCATATCCTTACAGAGCATACATAGAGTCACTGCTCAACTACTCGCCAATCGCAAAAGAATCACACTTAACGGCGGGATTGTGGTACGATTATACGCCCGGTTTATTCGAAGCCCAGCCGCACATTCAAGGTGAAATATCTAACAAGGGTACTCTCCATCGTCAGCATTTCACACTCAATGGAAAAACCTTCGACATGATTGGCCATCTGCACTGCGACGTCTTTAATCAAGACAGAATACTCATCAATGGTGTAAAAATGAGAGTACGACTAGTACGAAGCAAAGATGCCTTTTGCCTAATGGACGCCTCCGAAGATGGTAAATTCGGCCTGAAAATAAAGGAAGCCACGCTCATCGTTCGGCGCGTGAAGATAAATCCGGGAATTTTAATTGCATACGCCAACGCTCTCGCTAAAGCAACGGCCAAGTATCCCGTCACGAGAGTAGAAGTCAAAACTTTTACGCTTCACGCAGGTATACATGGCGATACCATCGATAATGCCATTCTTGGGCAATTGCCTAAAAGAATAATAATAGGATTTGTCGATAATAAGGCATTCAATGGCAATCGAACATTTAACCCGTTTAATTTTCAACACTTTTCAATAAATCACCTCTGCCTCTACATCGATGGGTCTCAAATTCCGAGCAAACCGTTACAGCCGCGCTTTGCTGCTAACGATAGTATGTTTAAAGATGCATTTGAAACCCTCTACTCGGGCACAGGTATACATTTCCTCAACGAGGGTCTTGGCATAAACCGTTTCAACTATTCACTGGGCTACTTTCTCACGGCTTTCGATCTCACACCCGATTTATCGGCCTACTGCGCCTCGCATTGGAATCTCGTTCGCCCGGGTAGCTTACGCATAGAGGTGGGATTTGAGTCGGCTCCAACAAGCACAATAAATTGCGTTGTTTATGCCGAGTACGATAACGTTCTCGAAATAGACTCCACCCGCCAAATATTATCCGATTTTAGTGCCTAGTCGTTAAAAAGGTGGGGGGACGAGGACTCGAGAGGAAGCAGGCGGCGCCCTCAAGCCTCACTTTTCTCTCGGCGCTCGCTACGCACACACGTATAATGGATTACGTCGTGGATATACAAGGGTTTCGAGACACTGAAAGGAAGTTTTTACCAAAGGAGGTGGCGATCATTTGCCTACAGAAACCCATTGTCGACCACTGGATTGTACAAGCACCGTGCAATTTCATCGAGCTGCCCGAAGACGTAAAAAATACAAATTCCTACTGCGCTGTCGATATTCACGGTATTAACTGGTTCGTGGGCGAAGTATCACTCAGACAGCTATATCGTTATCTCTTCAATATCGCAAGAGCAGCAAGACGGATTTACGTTCGCGGCGAGGAGAAGGCCTGGTACCTGGAATCTTTACTCGGTCGAAACATATGTAATTTAGAAAAATATGACTCGCCGACGTTGGGAAAACTCAACAACATGTTTTCTGACGTGCTGGTATGTTCTACGCACGCGACTCAGAGGTTTAAAAATAAACAAGATTTTTGCGCGCTCTACAAGGCGCACCAAATAAAAAAGTGGATGCGCTCTATACTACCCGACGAGTGGAAGCTGATCAACAAAGACCAAGTACAAAGTCAAATGTTCTACACTGCACTTCATCAGTATCAGCAGAAGCAGCGAAAAAAATTACTCCGTTTTCACGCGGGCAGCGAGCAGTCCACTGAGGAGGAGGAGGAGGAGGAGCAGAACGACGACGGCCACGACGAGACGGATGTGGCCCCAGAAATAGCAAGTGACAGCGACAGCAGCACATATTTCACATTTAGCGAAAACGCAAAATGAATACGAAACAAATCACGAGGGCCATTAGTGGCCTCAGAGCAAACTCGATAGGTGTATACGCAGCCGATCACATCCCCAGAAGCTTGAGTCTTCCAGCCGCTGTTGTAACCAATGTCGATACCTCAGATAAGCCTGGATCCCACTGGGTGGCATTCTACATAGACAAAAATGCAAAAGGAACATATTTCGATAGCTATGGAGTCGACTCTGTGTCACGACATCATATCGATCGACTTCGAAGAAATTGCGCAAGCTTCAAGTGGAACGAGAAGAAACTGCAGAGTGTTAATTCTAAAGTTTGCGGCGAATATTGTATTATGTTTCTTTGCTATATGTGTAGCGGTCGCACTTTACGCGCGTTTTGTAACGTCTTTTCACGTGATTCACATGTAAACGACGCACTGGCCGCAAAATTTTATGAAAATGTAAAAAGAAAAAATCACCGAAAAAGACTCCGTCGTGCGAACAATTTCCCCAGCATTATTTCCAAGGGCGCTGGCTCGTTCGTTCAAACATGTAAAGCATTTATATAAAACGTGCGTGTGCACGCGTGTGTGTGTGTGTGTATGTGTGTGTGTGTGTGTGTGCGTGACTTAATTTTTATTATAATATTTCTATTTAATCCTACGTCACATTCAATTTTTTAGTTTGTAATATTTCTTTTTTATCCAGAAACACATTCAATTTTTAGTTTATATTTACACTTTATGTACATTGTAAGTTTTAGAATTGTAAAAGCTGATGTGTGCATGTATCCGTCTTTCTTAGTTTATAAGGTTTTGTATACTACGTTTGTCTTGGCCTTTTTTAGCTTGTAATTTTATATTATTCATATATTTGTAAGTTTAAAATGTATTTTTTTTAATAATAACAAACATCGTATTCATTTAACGACCTTGCCCGCTAAATTTAATTCCTTACCTTTTTTATCTTGAAACGAATATGTACTATTCCATGAAGAAACCGAAAAGCATATGCGTAACGGTTTTTTCAAGTGGTGAAAAACACAGAAGGCGCTTTCTTCTTTGAGACTTTGAAACATAATCAGATCGAGTCACCGAAAAGCACATGCGTAACGGTTTTTTCAAGTGGTGAAAAACACCTTAGCTGTTTCCCTTTTTCCAAGTGGTGAAAAACACAGGAGGCGCTTTCTTCTTTGAGGCTTTGAAACATAAGTAGCTTGAGTCACCGAAAAGCATATGCGTAACGGATTTTCAAGCGGTGAAAAACACATTAGACGTTTCCTTTTTTCAAGTGGTGAAAAACACATGTGCCGTTTTCTTCTTCTTCTTCTTCTTCTTCTTCTTCTTTGAGGCTCAAAACCCTTAACGGGGAAAATTTATGCTTCTGTTTCTCAAGGGCTCCGCGAGTTTCCCAACGCTTCTCCCCACTCTCCGATACATACGCGTAAACGTTCATGATTGGGCGCTCGGATTTTACGTAACAATCGACCAGCCAATCGTAACTCGTGGTAGAAAGGAGGGGATTCGCGCTGGAGAGAGAATAAGTACGGGGCCTAGCCGCGCCACCCTCAGTCAGTCAGTCGCTCTACCTCGACAAAGTCGTGACATTTTTACCAACGTTAAGTCAGTATTTTTTAAAAATATCTCAAACAAAGCTAGTGCCGAATTTACTGTACAATTCGACTTATGCTCTCAACTATTCGTACTCCAAGTTCGTTTACGTCGGCTTGGATTATGCTGCTGGCTATTTCCGACCCGTCATCAGGTTCGGCGGGCATACATCACCGCATAAATATATAACTCTGGATATCGATAGTTGGGAATAATTAAAAACCCATTTCAAGACCTTCGGAGAGTATCTATGGGCATCAGGCGATTTTGCAAATCAAGGCAAATATGCAAAAATATATTTACCGCACCACGACGTCGAATTGACCACAGCCTACGGTCATAGAACCTTATCAATCTCCGATAAGCCCGAAGTAACACCGCCATCGTTCACCCTTCAGTACGAACACGAGGCTCAACAGTTCGACTTTGAAGACGATAACGCCAATCAGGAGGCAGCCGCCTCCACTACCAGTGACGAACCTACTACAAAAAAGAAGAAGTCTGAAAAACCACCGAAGATTATGATGCAGTATACAACTTTCAACGGATTGAAACAGTTCCAACAGTGTATAGACTATAAATTAAAAAAGTTAGAAGAAATGTCGGGTTTTGTGAACAAAGTTTTCGGTATAATGATCGATGTTATTAAAACGGAAGCAATTAGCAAAAACGACGTGCATTTACTAGACCATACATTCATCGGCGTTGTATTTAATGAACTAGAAGCCAAAATGAAAGAACTCGCGCTAAATCAATTAATGTTTGCAAATTTTAGCGAGAGTTCTCTCGAAATAATGTTTTTGGAAGTATATGCCGAGTATTTAACAATTCTAGAAAAAAATGTTGTTAGTGCGTTAAAAGTTTAAAAATGTACATAAATAATTTTTTTTTATTTTATATAATAAAATATATTTTACCTTATCACACTTTTTTATTTAAGGACCCTTCCTTTATACCTACTCCTATTTACGCCCCCCAACTTCTTATTGCGCTAGCACGCATATATTTATATATACAGCATTATACATAAGTCATTCGTCGAAAGACCACCGAGAAGGCAACATCATGGGGCCCCCGTTCAGCAAGCACCAGGTCAAACCAGACGACAAAGAACCTCTCATCAACAAGGCAGACAAGAAAGACTCTTGGACAAACAAAAAAATTCTCCACCACACCATTCCTTTTCCACCAATTCCTTCTCCTTCCCAAAAAAGATGGTTATTCAAAATATAACGAATAATAAACGGTCCCTTTAAGGACAACATTTATGTTAATGAGAAAAAACTGTTCATAAAATAGGGGGTTTCACCCTGTTTAAATAAATAAATAAAAATTTATTTTTCCTCAACGTGCTTTTTTTATTTGTAAACCCCTCCTTTACACCAACTCCCTATTCCCTCGCCACAACTTCTCATTGCGAACACACACACATACACACACACATACACACACACACACACACACACACACACACACACGATCTGTATAGCGAGAGGCCTCGCACCCCATGGGTCTTTATGGCGTAGCACGTATAGCCAAAGGTCTCGTCCCCCACCACCACGAGTCAGGGCATACACGGGGGGCATGCGCAGAGCAGATAGAACGGCATGACGTCATGGAGGGAGCGATAAGTGCGTCATTGTTTACCCTAATTAGCTTGTGTTCACACACGTGCTTGTGTAAACACTTGGATTAATGAACTTGTCACACTTGAAACACATACACACAGCACGTGGTCTATACAGCGAGAGGTCTTTATGGCGTAGCGCGTACAGCCAAAGGTCTCTCCCCCCACCACCACGAGTCGGGGCATATACAACGGCACGCGACGGGCAGGTATGGCGGCATAGCGTCATGGCGCGAGCGATAAGTGGGACATTATTTATGGGGTAATAATTCACTCCATTGTTTACCCTAATTAACTTGTGTTCACACTTGGGACCCATACACACCGCACACGGTCTATACTGCGAGGCCTCGCACCCTATGAGTCTTTATGGTGTAGCGCAGACAGCCAAAACGCTCGCCCCCCCACCACCTCGAGTCATGGCATATACGGCAACACACGTGGGCCATATATAGCGGCATGACGTCATGGCGGGCGCCATAAGTGCACCATTATTTATGGGGTAATAAATCACCCCCCATTGTTTACACTAATTAGTTTGTGGCCACACTTGCTACTGTAAACACTTGAGTTAATCACCTTGTCACACTTGGGGACCCATACACACCGCACAGCGGGGTGCCACATGGCCCCTACACACCGCACCGCGGGGGGTCGTCTCGCTATACCGGTCCCCTTACTACTGAGGACGAATTGAGGGCGTTGTTTCAAGGGAAGAGGTCCGAAACGGGGTTGATTGCTCGAGTACTCATGGCCAGCGACTGTAGTACCAAATTGAACCAGACCAGGGCATGGCTATCGACACATTTCGCCCCGCCAGCAGTTAAAAAACTAACCGTGGAGAGCAACCCAGCTACTAGAAGGGCCAGAATCGAACGATTCCTAGCACGGAATCCAGGAGCCAGAGTTAGGCCCCGAATGCCGTCACCGGAGGGAGAAGATGAGGACGACCCGGACGTCCTCATGATTGATGAAGAAGTCGTGATATGAAGATTATCCACCTCACTTCATGTATTATTTTATGTATCTCGTTTTTTTTGCTTATAATGTCCCATATAGCACTGAATAATTAAGGAATATTCCCTCAAGATTTATTTGCCATTTTCGCTATTTTCGCTAATATTCCCTCAACGTTCATAAACATGGGAGAAACCTTGAGGGAATATTCCTGCAAACCAAAATGACCGTTTTTCCATTCGAAATTTTAATTCGAATATTTTATTTCAATATTGTAGAAATATTCCTACAATATTATTGGAAATATTCCTACAAGGTTATATAATAATGAGAAAAGTTAATTTATTTAAAAATAAAAAATGACACTTATACGCAGAGAAATGTCCCCATTTGGTGTTATCATACGTATAAAAACACCCAAAGGGGTCATTTCCTTGTAGGAATATTTCCAATAATATTGTAGGAATATCTCCAATAATATTGTAGGAATATTTCCAATAATATTGTAGGAATATTTCTACAATATTGAAATGAAATATTCGAATTAAAAAATTTCGAATGGAAAAACGGTCATTTTGGTTTGCAGGAATATTCCCTCAAGGTTTCTCCCATGTTTATGAACGTTGAGGGAATATTAGCGAAAATAGCGAAAATGGCAAATAAATATTGAGGGAATATTCCTTAAATATTCAGTGCTATGTGGGGTGCGACAGTTATATGACTAATCACGAGGTTATTACGACCATGATACAAAGTCAGTGTCTTTATGATTTTCTTTTATTTTTTTGTTATAAAGTGATAAGAGTTTTTTCTTATTTTTATATATAAATCATTGCAAGTTATTTAACCCTTTCCCAAATGCTATCCCTTACAAGGTAATCAGAATTCCTTTTTAGAGGAGGGGGTAAATGTAACGATCATAAATGATCATTTCAATAAGCGAAAATATAAGATTTATTAAGGGGAATTCTAATTATTCACCCATGCCTTGCTTTTATTCCACGTGATAATAACTAATAGTATACTAACAATAAGGCCTCACATAATGTCTTATATGACGCCTACATATATGACTAACTATGAAACTTATATGGCCAAGGTCATAGCGCCGGGAATTCGAATTTCGCGCTGATCTATTAGTACATGCTATAGTGTAGTATCGCGCCTAAGCTATAGGCACCCGGGCGAACACGTGTTGGCTGATGTAACTAGACGAGGACGATGCTATTGCAGGTTACATGAGTGCGAGTGAGACAACGTATAAGAAATAAGTATTTAATTTCTATGGTTGTTTTTCTTTTTTTACTCAAAAGCGGAAATAAAGTTTATGATAGTGCTAAATTGAATACCGCGCATCCGATTACCGACCTATCGAGTTCAATATTCGAGTATTTAATTAATTAGCTATGAAATATATTTTATCGATTATTATTATAATTAATAATTATTTCATGAATCTAACCACTGAACATGCTGTGTGATCGTCCCATATAATAACAGCTGTCCCGATTTGGTCCAAATTAATTATTAACCTTACATATAATCATTTAATTATGATATTTTAATTAATATATTAAAACATTGAATATATATATTAAACATTTCCTATTGGAAAAGCAACATCTGAGCATGCTGTGTGTTTGTCAAAGATAAAAGGTGATTCTTTAGGTATCTCAACAACCACCTAGAAACTCTATATTTAAACAAATAGAAGCACGAGCTCCAGAAGTAGGGAAAACGGAGGGGAGAAGACCAGCACAGGTGCGCACTTATTACCCACTACTTACGGAAATGAGTTAGTGCGCATCCTCCCAAAATCGGGTGATCTTCGGCGGCCGAGGGAGCGAGGCGCACGACACGCTGCTCATGCGGCATTCCGGATTTTCTTCTTTCTGGAAGTTTCTCTCGATACGGAGGGAGGTCAACCAGTCGCTTCTTGTGATCTCGGAAGTTATTCGTGTGGTGACGGTGCTATGCTCCCGTTTGTCGTGATTGTTTTTTTTTCTGTTTGTCCGGTCGTGTGTTCTGATCCACGATGACCATCAAGGAACCGTGGCAGCGGGGACGAGAGCACACAGAGCAGCAACGGAGAGGTATTAGTTACTCCAGGAAAATTTTCGTAAGTTACCTATAGGCCTACGATTACTCCTTCAGGATAAAACGGGCCAAGTCGAGTTGGTTCGCCCAACTCGGCGCAAATTAGATAGGGCCTTGGAAGTAGTGGCGGAAAATTAAGGGACAGCATAGCCTCTCTCCCGGCCCCGGTAGAAACGACCACAAGGTCAAGTCTACAGACGGGCGACAGGGTTGCCCCTACGCTCCAAGGGTATTCGCCGTAGCCAGGACCAGTTAAAGTTTCGCGCCGCGCTTTGTTTTTTTTTTTATTTATAATTTCGCTTCCACAAATATAATTTCTCGTGATAAAATCTTTTTTTTTGTTTTTTTTATATAATTTTGTTTTCCTTTTTTTTGACTTATGATCACACACACACACACGCATGCACGCACGCACGCACACACACACACACACAAGTCTGCACAAGTGTAATACCGTTTATACAAGTGTCTACACAAGTCTTGCGTGACTAAAGAAATAATCTCTCTATTTATGCTGACGTCTGCATAAGTCGGTCTCTGTTTGTATAAGGTTATTTCAATTCCGGAAAGTGTCTCCATTACTAGCGTTTCATATATATATATATATATATATATAAGTATGAAAATCTGGTGTTTTGAATGCACAACTTCTTATAGATTCTATATGCTCCCATGTTAAAAATGCAATCAACTGACGTTTTGAATGCGGCATTCAAAAAGTCAATAGATATAGGGATATTATTTCTTTAGTCACGCGATCGTCTGTCTTCGTCTTACACATGGGACTTTGCTATAGTTTCCTGCTAAAATGGCGTCGCGCATTCAAAACGCCGGTTTTATTTTACACACACAAACATATATATATACACACACACACACACACACACACACACACACACACACACACACACACACATTATTTTTTCCAAGAATGTCGACTGGACAAAGGACTCCAGAAAGGGATGATGAAGCTGTCGACGAGCAATGTAATTTCCCTTAATGTATATATACATATATACTAGGGGGTACCCCCCCTACTCGCTCCGCTCGTCAACCCCCCAATTTTGACAAGTAAATAATTTATTTATTTTCAACGTAGATATTTTTCATATGTTGTATTAATATGGTATTTTTCATATTTTGTATGGATGATAGTTTATACAAATGTAACACTTAAGAGTAGTTCTTAATTCTTAATTTCTGAAACGAAAGAATAGATTATTGAGATTTTTCATATTTTTTATGGATGATAGTTAATATAAATGTAATACTTAAGAGTCGTTCTTAATTCTTAATTTTTGAAACGAAAGAATGGATTATTGAGAAAACTACATTAATTATATATTAAGAAAATATATTGAAAATTATATATTTTATTCTATATTTTCCACATCACCTTGGAGGTAAATAGAAAAATGCGTTTTAATTTTAAGTATCCCCAGTAGGCCTAATCTACTGTCTTTGTCACTATAACATTTCAGAAAACATTAAAATTGTTACAATAAAAGTATATTTTTTTATAATATAATATATATTTTGTAAAATTAAATTTAATAATTAAATGATTTGAATTACCTGATAATAAGTTAAATTCTTCGAAATGTTTTATTCAATTTTTGAATTTTTTTTTTTTTTTTTTATATTTAATATTTTCTGCCCCCCTCTCCCCCCCCAGACCCCCCTCATTTAAATGTTCACTTAAAAGTTTATTTTTTTCATGTATTTTTCATATGTTTTATTAGTAAGGTAGTATATACAGATGTAACGTTTAAGAGTAATTTTCAATTCTTAATTTCTGAAATAAAAGAGTAAATTATTGAGAAAATTACATTAATTATATATAAAAATATATTTTATGTATATTTCATATATTATATAAAATTAATAATTTATATTTTTCATATGTTTTATTAATAGGGTAATATTTATAGATGTAACGCTTAAGAGTAGTTTTGAATTCTTAATTTCTGAAATAAAAGAGTAAATTATTAAGAAAATTACATTAATTATATATTAAGATATATTTTATTCTATTTTTTCCACATCACCTTGGAGGTAAATAGAAAGATGCGTTTTATTTTTAGGGGTTATCCCCAGTAGGCCTAATCCACTGTCTTTGTCACTATAAAATTTCAGAAAACATTAAATCTGTTACAATAAGATTATATTTTTTTATAATATAATATATATTTTGTAAAATTAAATTTAATAATTAAAAGATTTGAATTACCTGATAATAAGTTAAATTCTTCGTAATGTTTTAATTTATGTGGTGGTAGTCCTTCACGTATATTGTTTAAAGTTTCAATCGGGTAATTAATATGGATGTTATCATCAGATAAATCTACATCTTTATGAGTAGCATAATCTAAACTATAATACGTATTTTCTTCAGTATTTAATAGTTTTAAAATTTTATTATTTAAAATATGTGCATCTTCATTATGTAATGTTCATATAACTCTATTTATTGATATACTACAATTTATATTTTCATATATTTTAAAACAAACATCGTTTGTTTTAAAACTATCAGGTATAACAAATGAATTAAATTTACCTTCTCCAGTATCTAATAAAAATGAAGCAAACATGATATCTTTTGAACGGATATTTGTTTTCAAATATTAAATAATCATCAAAGATTTGAATATTTTATTGTTTCTTGAATTATTGTGCTTCTACAACCATTTTTAAGAACAGGGAGAATTTGTCTAAAATCACCTCCTAAAATTAATAATTTTCCTCCGAATGGTAGATTATTATTACAAACATCTTGTAAAGTTTTATCAACAATTTCTAAAGCTTTACGTGGAATCATTGACGCTTCATCCCAAATAATCGCAAAAACTTAACGAAATTTTTTTTAATCTGATTCAAATTTTAAAAATGCCCTTTCAATATTGTTTAAATCTAAAGGTAATCTAAAAGTTTTATGACTGGTCATACCTTTTGGTAATAGTATAGATGCTATACCAGTCCAAGCCATTGATATAATTTTTTGTTCTATTGACAAAAAATAATAAATTAAAGTTTTATATAAAACCGTTTTACCTGAACCTCCAGGACCATCAATAAAGTTAATTTTATGTTCATTATTTAATATTTGTGTAAAAATTGTTTTTTGATCTGTTTAATTGACTATAGTAATTATTAAACATTTGTTTACAGAATAAAATATTTTCTTTATTATTTTCATTATTTGTATCGCAAATTTCATCAGGTTCAGGTAATCCAAAATCTTTACAAGACATTTCTTCAACTTTTAAAATTTCGTTTATATGATGAAGAGCTCGGTTATTTTTATTATTGTCAAAATCTTCTGTAAAATATTTATTAAATTTTGTCCAAGTATTACCATTAATGTTATCTGTTATTAAAAACCAAGTAAAAAATTTACGCAATTGAACAGGTAACATTATATTACAAGCTTCTTCAAAAATTTTGTCAATCTGTAAGTCATCTTCGATTAGACCCATTTGTATTGCTGTTTCTTTGTAAGTATTATATGTTTTATTTTCAAATGTACGTAATTCTTCAAAAGATGTTGCGCCTTTAACACGATTTAAAATTAATTTTAAATGAAATCTTTCAATATCTCTTGGAGATACTACATTTAAACGTCCTATAGCAACATGTTTTAGTTCTCGTTGACGTTTTATCCAAGTTTTATTCTTAAAAATATAATATTTTGGTATATTAACGTATTTAATATTTTTTGCATTTTTATCTTTTTTATTTAATTCAAACCACGAAGTTAATGTAGTTTTCCAGTTATCTAAAGCTTTTTCCTCTTTATTTTATTCCAGAGAGAGAAAGAGATAGAAAAAGAGAGAGAGAGAGAGAGAGAGAAAGAGAGAGAGAGAGAGAGAGAGAGAGAGAGAGAGAGAGAGAGAGAGAGAGAGGAGTGTACCTGGTTAGGCGGAAAAATTAAATTGTATTTATTTTTTTTTACTTTTTGTATTTTTGGTGCGCCAACCAGATACGTGCGTGCGATCGATTAGCCGCGCACAGGTACATTCCGAGAGAGGTGAGAACTTGTAGAGAGCGAGTTTCGTGCGGCTAATAACTCGTAAGCGAGTTGCGCTGAATAGATTTTGACAGCGAGTAGTCAAATCAGCGATGGCGGGTTCGGTAAGAAAAGCCGTCGAGGATTGGTGTAAGTGCCTCAGCAATGAAGAGCTACAGCAATACATGCAAGTCCTCGGTTTAAGAATGGATGGCAGACTGTTCACGAGATTGATCCGCCTCAGCCCGTGGCTATCCGGCAACTAAGATCCCAGGGATTTTGCGGGGTTACTCGCCGATGATGAGGATTCGACACTGGTGGAGCGCATGAACGCACGTGAAGCGTTCGTGAATCACGTGATCTCCACCAGCGACAAGCCACATCCACTGGAGGTACTGAAGTCGGACGCGACAGAAGCACAGTGCCTCGAGCGAAGCACTGTACGGGCAGCGGAGGCCCCAGGTGCACAAGTTGAGGGCGACTCGACCGAGGCTGAGGAGAGTACCGGACGTCAATTGGAAAATGGCACAACGCACACGATTACGATGGCAGACGGTACGACGGTTCAAGTCCCGAACGAGTGGGCAGCATATGTCGAGGGAATGGAAGCCAGATTGCGGAGGATAGAAGAGACCCTCCGGACATTGACTGGCAAGTCAACAACCCGTCTGACGAGTGCCACGACAGAGCTCGTCGGGACAGGTGGAGAGGCCAATCACGACGATTCGGCAAACTCGACACCCACTTGTCTGCCACAGGAAGAAGAAACCGCAGCGAGGAACTCCGGACAAGATGGAAGAACGATAAGAAGAGTCAGGATACAGCAACGATCCCCCGGTGATAGAATATCACCGTCGCTACCCATCCCGCTCCCGCGCCGAATGAGCCTCGACGATGCCTGGACAGGGGGTGGAGCTCAGAATCGAGTGCGAAACACTTCCGATTCTGAGCAACGGCGCGATTCGCGGAATGCGACGTTGCTGACGGCGAAACACAACGTCAAAGATACGACCGGTGGAACACCAAGGGATGTCGGTCAAAAAGTTCGACGTTGGGGAATGAGGTTCGCCGGAGATTGAGAGGAAAATATCGACTTGTTCCTCGATAGAGTCGAAGAGAGATGGGCCTTGGCGAAGCTCCCGGAAGACGAGAAATTAAGTGCTTTGCCCGAACTCTTCGTCGGGGTGGCCGGGGTGTGGGTCCGTTCCCATAGACAGAGTTGGTCCACGTGGAATGAATTTCGCCGGAAAATTCATCGATGGGTCGGCGTGAAAGACCGGTTCCACCAGTGCTTAGCCCACGAGGTGGCGATGCGCACCCAAGGACCCGACGATTCGGTGCGTGACTTCATCACCTGCCCCGAGGCAATGATGAATAAGATGGAGCCACCACCGCCCCTCGAAACCCAGCTGGGAACGTTTCGTCGAAATACGAAGCCACGGCTGCAGCAGCGGGTTAGACGAGGGGATTCGCCGATGTCGATACGCTATCCGACACAGCGGGGGAGGCCGAGTTAGCGGGGCACGCCGAAAAGCGTTATAAGCCCCCGCCTCCAACAGATGCTCGTGTTTACGCTGAGTTAGCGCACAGGGCACCCAAAGCGGCACCGTTAAGGGAGAAGAGAGCGGCGGTTGAGGACAAGGAGCCGCCGCCGGTACCGTCCCCCCAGAGCAATGAAACACTGGACGAGGTGCTGGAGCGCTTCTCCCAAATGATTTTGGAAGGGATGAAGCAGATCAGCTCTGGATACGCGCTGTCAGCCTCTTCATCAGAGACGTCTGCGTCTCGGACCGAATCGCCAGAGAGCCAGAAAAAGAAGAAGAAGAACAGAAAATTTCGGCGATATCGGAAGGAGAGCTCAGATAGCAGCGGCCCGTTCAGCTCGAGTAGCGGGACGAACATCGACGACCAAGCAGGAACAGGCTCCGATGGAACAGTCGGCACGAGGGCGGCAGCATACGGGCCGTGGAAGTGCTGGGACTGCCGGGTGTCTGGTTACATTCGCCAAGAGTGCCCGAATCGAACGAGAGGCCCTCGGTAAACGAGTTTGTCTGCTGACGACACGCAGTGAACTTGTTAACACTGACGGGTCGGGTACGGAGCGAGGGAGACGAATCCTTCCATCGTACGAACTAGCAGAAGGGGGGATTTCCCCCTGGAACAACGAGACATCCCCTCCAAGAGACGAAGGAGCCGTTCAAGGATGAGAAATCGCGACCGCCGAGGGATCGACCGGTGAAGAGCGACCCACCGAAAGCCGGCGGAGCGCCGCCGAGCAGCGAGCGTCATCCGATCGGGTGAAAGCGTCCCCGGGGACGCCCGCGCGGATCGGTTCGCGTCGCGATACGGAGGGCAGGAGGAGGAATCCGAGAAACCCCCGAAAGCCCTATAGAACGCGGAAGTTCCGAGGGCAACGACGAAAAGGAGAGGGAGGTAAATCAGTTCGAGGCAGGAACGGACGGGAGTTCGGGTCTTGCGATATCTCTCCGGGGAGGTAGCCGACGCGCCCCCGTGTAAGGGATTCAAGGATGCAGAGCAGACTATCCAGGGTATAGTCCGCGTCTGGACGGGGGGTGTAACGGCAGGCGCGTCTGTGTGTGTGTATGTGCGCGAACACGGAGCTCGGATCGAGCCGATCTCCGACACACGGTATACTCACAGGTAGTTGACCGAAAACATAAACATACAGCGGCCTTGGAGAAGGCAAGACCAACAATTGCGGCATGAGGACTCGAAAACAGAGTCGGGCTTGTCCTCGTATTTCTCCGGGGGCTTGCGTATGGGTGTGCAGTTGCTCGCACGTGTAGCTGTGCAAAAAGTACCGAGCGCAACTACGACATACAATGAGCCCCGAAATGAAAACTCGCGACAACCTTGCGCGAGGGGGAAGGAGAGCGAGAGACAGAGCCTTGGAGAGAGAGACAGAGAGAGAGAGAGAGAGAGAGAGAGCGAGAGAGAGAGAGAGAGAGAGAGAGAGAGAGAGAGAGAGAGAGAGAGAGAGAGAGAGAGAGAGAGAGAGAGAGAGAGAGAGAGAGAGAGAGAGAGAGAGAGAGAGAGAGAGAGAGAGAGAGAGAGAGAGAGAGAGAGAGAGAGAGAGAGAGAGAGAGAGAGAGAGAGAGAGAGAGAGAGAGAGAGAGAGAGAGAGAGAGTCGAAGTGAAGTGCACGAGGATCGCGGAGTGGGTGCAGTATAGTGCACGAAAGTGAGTGAGAGAGACGCAGCACGGCTTCGAGAACCTCGTTCGCCGCTGGTTGAGGGAGAGGGAGAGAGAGCCACACTCGACCGAGGCAGCGAAAGAGAGAGAGAGCAGCGCGGCCGAGCTCACTCACGGGAGCGAGTGAGAGAGAGCATCGCGGCCGATACTCGTAGGAGCGAGAGAGAGAGAGAGAGAGAGAGAGAGAGAGAGAGAGAGAGAGAGAGAGAGAGAGAGAGAGAGAGAGAGAGAGAGAGAGAGAGAGAGAGAGAGAGAGAGAGAGAGAGAGAGAGAGAGAGAGAGAGAGAGAGAGAGAGAGAGAGAGAGAGAGAGAGAGAGAGAGAGAGAGAGAGAGAGAGAGAGAGAGAGAGAGAGAGAGAGAGAGAGAGAGAGAGAGAGAGAGAGAGAGAGAAAGGCGAGGCCCGTAGCAGCGAAGAAGGAGAGAGACACAGCGACGCGCTGCAGCAGGCACCGCCGAGCGCGTTCAACTGCGCCTTCTCGCTGCAACTGAGGAGGTAAGTCCTGTCCAGGCGAGCGCGCGCGTCCCCCGCGGACGACTAGCGTCCAGGAAGCGGAGACGGGCGAGCGAGCGAGGCCGCCGACGCGCGCGTGAGCGCCGATCGTGCGCGGCGATCGGCCGACGTCGGCGCGAGCCGCTTTTGCGCGTACGGGTGTGCGGCAGAGCACACACGTACTTCGCGTGCGCGGGCGCACCACCCGAATCGGCGCGTACCTAGAGTACGCGCCGCGCGTGTAAATAGTGAACAGCCTCCAGGGGTAATAAAGATAATTCTTTGCTTTTACTTGTTCGCGTATTATTTCACGCATCCTAATTTCAATTCCCTATTCGGTGACACGTTGAAGAATACCGCCGGCCTCCGCGGTCGCGAGTACGTAGTACTCGCGTGATAACTGAGCAGCTGGGGCAGCACGCTCGAGAGAGAGCGCGACGACGAAGTCGCGCGTTGTAACGGAGCGAAAAGGCGCGGCTACTACTGAAAGCAGCCGACGGCGAGCAACAGCACGGAGCTGACGGGCCGCTAATCATCGAGGGTTGGCACGAGTAAATGCTCGCGCCTGACAATTGCTGCGCCGTTCATCGGCAAGTCCGCCTTGAGATATAGCGCACCGACGACAGCTTTTAGCCCGTTAGAATATAAATAACCAAAAGAATGAAATTTCGAATGAAAATAATAAAGAAGGCAATAATTCGTAGGAACAGTAACTTTTTATGATGATCTTAAAGTCATTTTAGACATAACTTTTGCTTTAGCTGAACCATTTGAATCTGAAGATGATCAAATGGAAACTAAATTCCAACAAAACTCGCTTGAAAATTCGTTAAAAGACAATATAGGATTAATACATTCTGAAGCGTCTTTATTAAATGATACAAAAAATCTAAAGAACTTATTAAATAATAGTAAAGGAATTTTCGAAAATAAAAATCAATTAAAAGATAGGTTTGATAATAAAGAACATCATAAACATTTAGAGAATAAAGGTCATCTAAGAATATTTGATAATCAAGAACATCAAGAACAGCTTGAAAATAAAAGTCAACTAAAAGAGACCTTTGATAATCAAGATCATAACGTAATAATAAATCTAAATACAAATCCTAATAAAGTACACAAATTGCAATTAGTTTTAACCAAAATAACATTTAATAAAAACGTCAAAAAATTGAAATGGATATCTAATAATAAAAAACATTTTAAAGAATTTGTAAAAAGTACAAGATTAAAATTAAAATCTAAAGGTTACTACAATAAATTTACTATCAGAAAAAAGTTTAAAAAGGGAGACAAAACATGGCCTATTAAAGAACCAAATATGAATAAATTTCAAAAGGATCAGCATAATAAGAATTTTGAACGCTATTAAAATGAACAAAATAATATTTTATCCAATTATGGGAAACAAGCAAAGACAATATTATAACAAATAATAACATAATATTTTTGTTTTAGGATATGGACAACATACTCGATATTAACATCTATCATAATCTCTTCTTATTTTTCCAAGTTTAATACAGCAATAGAGAATTATAAATGCAGCTGAACTGTTCCATTTGAAGCAAAACCATCCTACTCCTTGGTCAACTAGAATAACCCTAAGGTGATCCAGATTTTACCAAATATACAATTTAAAATTATAACCACTTATCCGTTTGTCTACAATTGTTCGTATCAACTTGTCAGAATTTTGTGAAAAGCAACTATATTTCCTAAGAAAGTTAATAATTTTATAAAAATGCGATCGGAATAATATAAGTTTGAATAATGAAATTCTAAGAAAATTTTTACGGAGACAGCAAAAAGATTTACACATGAAAGATTTTAGAAGTAATGCTACGACTAACAGCAACATCGTTGATAATTAAAAAAAAATATATACATTGTTCTTTTCTTTTTTAAGAATAACAAACAAAATATTGCGATTACATATTAAAATACCTCACTGAAACAAGCAAGTTTATTTGTAAAAATTATGTGTTATTAAATAATAGAAATATTTAATTAATTATTTAGTCACAAAGTAAAAACATTTCAGGGATCAATTTAATAACTTATTATTCTATCTATCTTGGAATAAGAAAATATAGAACTAATCCAAAAAAAACGAAATAAAACCATTCCTAAACCTTGCAACCCTAACAAACATAGATAAAAATAATTTGACTGTAATTTTATGCAAAATCAGATTGTATTTGCCTACAAAAATTGTTCGCATTCATAAAAGAAATTTTATGAATAGTTCAAGAACAAAAGAAAGAAAGAATTTAGGTAACTGTACTCACATTGCTAAGATTAAATCGAATATAATGTATTGGAAGTGATCAGTTTCATCATATACTGACATGATCATCCTACAAGATACACTATTCGGCACTGTATTGAGTAAAGCAATTTTCTACTATAACGCACTGCATACTCTCTAATGCAAATATGTGAATGCTACTCATGCCAAAAAAAATCTTGAGTTTTAAGATGAACTTTTAAAACGACTGAGATTTTCAAAGAAAGGTAATAATGCATAAGAGCAATAACAAGTCAAAATTAACAAAAATCACTCCATCCTATTAACCTTCCTTTTTATCAAAAAATACTTACCAATATAATTAAATTTTTCTTTTGGAAATAATTATAATTTTTCTCAGTATACGGTTGAAAAATATTTTTTTTTATAATGATAATATCAAAAACCCTTTAATGTTATTCTACTTAAACAAAGAGGAAAAAATAATATATCTTTTGCCAAATATCTCAGCAGGGAGGGAAGTGAATGATCACTTGAATCATTCCCTATATATTTCTCCTCACATTTTATTTACTACAAAATTATTTAATACGCACATTATTTCTAAACTTAATGATTCTATTTTTTTTGTAAATACAGCAAAACAACAAAATTATTACACATTAACGATAATAAAATAATTTAATTAATATCAAGATATATGTTCCTATACAAATTCTAATGCATAACGTATGCTATATTTATTAAGTAACGTTTTATTAATTCATGAAAATTCAAGTTATTTTTACGCCGAAGGTTTTTGTAATTTATTTATAATTTAATTAAGAATTTATTGTAAAAGTGTTTTCTCAAAAGTATGATATTAAATCATAGATTTAGTGTAAGTTTGATAATAATACATTATGTGCTGAATTATCACATAACGAAGTAAGAATACCCGTTTATTCCATAGTAATCCACACCGCCATTTGAACGCTAGGGAAAATCGGCATTCAACGTGCAATACAAAGTAAAACCGCAGGTTAAGTGTAGTCTAGTGTTAGGAACAAAAATAAATGATTTACTTATGTATATATAATGATTTGCTTATATATATATATAAACAATAATAAACTATATATATATATATATATATATATATATATATATATATATATATATATATATATGTATATATATATAGTTTATTATTATATATATATATATATATATATATATATATATATATATATATATATATATATATATATATATATATATATATATATATATATATATACTTATCGGGGTTTATGAGGCCCAACACTGTATATTAGTACCTACAGCCCAGAGTTCCCTATAGCAAGTGACTAAAGAAATAATGGACCCTGGGGTTATAGACTCTAGGTCGGACCGCATAAACCCCTATATTTAGGAATATTATGAAGCCCGGGCCGCATAATCAAAATCGGGCTCGATAAACCCCTATATATAAAAAAACGGGCTTTATAAATCCCTTTAGATAGATATATATATATATATATATATATATATATATATATATATATATATATATATATATATATATATATATATATAGTTTATTATTGTTTATATATATATATATATATATATATAAGCAAATCATTATATATACATAAGTAAATCATTTATTTTTGTTCCTAACACTAGACTACACTTAACCTGCGGTTTTACTTTGTATTGCACGTTGAATGCCGATTTTTCCTAGCGTTCAAATGGCGGTATGGATTACTATGGAATAAACGGGTATTCTTACTTCGTTATGTGATAATTCAGCAATAATGTATTATTATCAAACTTACACTAAATATATATATAAACTATATATATATATATATATATATATATATATATATATATATATATATATATATATATATATATATATATATATATATATATATATATATATATATATATGAAACGCTAGTTATGCAGACACTTTCCGAAATTTAAATAGACTTATGCAGACAGAGACCGACTTATGCAGACGTCAGCATAAGTAGAGAGATTATTTCTTTAGTCACGCTAGACTTGTGCAGACACTTGTATAAACGGTACTACACTTATGCAGACAGGTCACGTGGTCTTATACATTGATGTCAGCATAAGTCCATGTTTATATGATTAGATATATATATATATATATATATATATATATATATATATATATATATATATATATATATATATATATATATATATATATATATAAACAATAATAAAAATTCAATAAATTTAAACAAAAGTTCGTATCGTCTATAAATTTCTATAAAGTAAATCATTTATTTTTGTTCCTAACACTAGACTACACTTAACCTGCGGTTTTACTTTGTATTGCACTTTGAATGCCGATTTTTCCTAGCGTTCAAATGGCGGTGTGGATTACTATGGAATAAACGGGTATTCTTACTTCGTTATGTGATAATTCAGCACATAATGTATTATTATCAAACTTACACTAAATCTATGATTTAATATCATACTTTTGAGAAAACACTTTTACAATAAATTCTTAATTAAATTATAAATAAATTACAAAAACCTTCGGTGTAAAAATAACTTGAATTTTCATGAATTAATAAAACGTTACTTAATAAATATAGCATACGTTATGCATTAGAATTTGTATAGGAACGTATATCTTGATATTAATTAAATTATTTTATTATCGTTAATGTGTAATAATTTTGTTGTTTTGCTATATATATAAATTTTTATTATGGATTTAATGATATGAATTTTTATTATTGTTTTTATTATTTGAATTGTTAGTATTATTAAACCTTTTGTAACAAGAAATTACTGATGGTTCAACTATTCCTATAATTGTTGAATCTCTACGATATTCAACAGTCTAAGGGGGGAGGTGTTACGTTCGTGACGTATTCCTATAAATTACATTTGATATTCATATTCTCATCAGTAATTTCTTGATCCACAAAATTATGTGATGGCAAATTTATTGACATCCACATATCAACTAGCATAGAGAAAAATTGCAACACAGGGAAATTGTAAACATTCTTGTACGAAATGAACCACAATTTTAAACGAACCATATTGAAATTATTTAAAAATTTCTCAAAACATTTTATGAAAGACGTTGTTGTATTTATAGTTAACTTTCCATCTTATAATTGTAATTTGAAATTATTGTAACGGAAAATTACTGATGGCTAACTATTATTATACTTGTTGAATCTCTACGATATTCAACAATCTAAGGGGGGAAGTATTACGTCTGTGACGTATCTCTAAATTCAATTTAACAATGCATATTTATCACCAGTAATTTTCTGACATACAAATGTCGTATATTCGAATTTTGACAACGTTGCTTTTTAATGCAAGCGGTATCACGCCGAAGCGAGGGAACTTTACAACGTTGCAATTTTTTAATACGAGGCAATCTTGAGGTAGTAGTAGGTCATCAAACTTGCGTATTATATTTACTTTAGAATCAGCATTTCGCAATGCGACTACCGAATTTAATATGATTGGAGACAATTACATTGCCAAATAAGATGATCTCAATCATCTTCAACCTAATTTAACCGTGTAATAAATACGGCGACGTACGCCATACAAGTCAGTAATCGTGCAAAAGTCGCGAGCTCCGTACCACTCCAGCCGATAATAGGAGCAACGATTATTATACAGGCCAATACGAGCCAATAATAGTAAAGCAATTATATCAATTTAATACGTTATCAGTATTATACATTGTTAAAACCAAGTGAATAAATTGTAAATCTTATTGTCTTATTTATAAAATTTATATTTGCCAATAAATAGTGCATCTAACAAATCAGCTGGTTATTATTTACGAGAGCCTACGCCCAGAGTAAAAGGTAATATAAATCAAATATATATATATATATATATATATATATATATATATATATATCACTCAAATATAACCATAACAAATTCAATAAATATAAGAGTATTTCCTCGAATCTCAAGACTTAACACTGTAATATTTCATAATCTTAGGGGATATGATGCTCACTTTATAATAAAAGATATTGCTACTAATAATGAAGGAAAAATTAGCTTTTTACCTCTAACAAAGGAACGATATATATCTTTAAATATATATCTTTTACTAAACATATTAACCTTCTGACAGCCGGCATGACGCCATATGGCGTCATTCCATGAACGGCCCACATATACTATTACTTAAGAAACATTTATATGGAAAATATCGAGAAAGTTACAGTTTTTCAGTAGAAAAAATGCCGACTGTCAGAAGGTTAAAGGAAGTAAAGTGAACTTATGATTCATTGACTCATATCTTGAAGAATTAAACATTCTAAAAAGAGAATTTTCATTAGATGAACCATTGACAGAAAAAAATTTAATCTATTAAGAAAAGGAGTTTTTTCATACGATTATATGGATTCTGAAGAAAAACTTAACACTACAGAACTTCCATTAAAAGAACACTTTTATAGTACTTTAAGTAATAAGCATATATCTGATGAGGATTATGAACATGCTAAGAATGTTTGGGAAATTTTTAACATGTCAAATTTAGGTGAATCTTCAGATCTATATCTGAAAACAGATGTGTTGCTACTGGCTGAAGTTTTCGAAAATTTCCGTAATAGTTGTCTTAATACATATGGTTAGATCCAGCACACTACTATAACACCAGGTCTAACGTGGGATGCTGCTTAAGTATACAAATATTGAGCTAGAATTACTCACCGATATTGATATGTTAATGTTTTTTGAACGCGGTATAAGCGGTGGTGTAAGTCAGTGCTCTAACCGTTATGCTCGAGCAAATAATAAATATATGAGAGATGCTTATAAAGCATATGAAGAGTCTAAATATCTCATTTATTTTGATGCAAATAACCTCTACGGTTTTGTCTTGATGCAATCGCTACCTTATGGAGGCTTTGAATGAGTGGATCCTCCATAGATTTTAATGTTCCAGATGATTCGCAAGTTGGTTACGTCCTTGAAGTAGATTTAGAATATCCACAAGATTTACATGATGCACATGAGGATCTACCGTTTTGTCCAGGCATATAAAACTTTCGAACTCATTACAAACTAAACTTATGACTACATTATATAATAGAAAGCGTTATGTACTTCATTATCGAAATTTAAAACAAGTTCTTACAAACGGGCTCAAACTTGTGAAAATCCATAGAGTTTTGAAATTTAATCAAAAACCCTGGTTAAAATCATACATAGAATTAAAATGCTAATATGAGAAAAAAAGCTAAAAATGATTTTGAAAAGAATCTATACAAATTAATGTATAATGCAGTATTTGGTAAGACTATGGAAAATGTTCGCAAACGAGTTAATATAAAATTAGTAACTACATGGAAAGGTCGCTACAGTGCAGAATCATTTATTGCAAAGCCAAACTTTCATAGTTACTCAATCTTTAATAGTCATCTTGTAGCAATACAACTCGAAAAAACTGAAGTATTTTTCAATAAACGAATTTATTTCGGAATGTGTGTTCTAGATCTCTCAAAACTTCTTATGTATAAGTTTCATAACAATTATATGAAACAAAAATTGGGTGAATACTGTAAGTTATTATACACAGATACAGATAGTTTAATATGTGCAATTTTGATATATATGAAATAATAAAAGAAGATATTACTAAATTTGATACAACTGATTATCCACTTGAAAACATATTTAAAATACCTCGAGTGAATAAAAAAGTAGTTGGTCTTATTAAAGATGAAATGAATGGTAAAATTATAACTGAATTTATTGGTTTACGAAAAAAAATGTATAGTATAAGAGTAGAAAATAAAGATTGCATTAAGAAGGTTAAAGGTATAAAATCTGAAGTTGTTGAGAGAAGAATTAGTTTTGATGATTATGTACAATGTTTGCAAAGTATGTCCATCCAAAGTAGAGAGTAATGTATCATTCACTCTAAATTACACACCGTGAGTACTCAAAGATATGTTAAAATTGCATTGAGCCCTTATGATGATAAGAGAAAGTTGTTATGTAATATTACGGATACACTTCCATTGGGGCATTATAACGTTATTAATAAATAAAAAGTATATATAAATCATTTAATGTTGTTTTACTGATTATTAAGAATATTATTTTCAACTAATTATAAACCTATTTTCAACTAATTATAAGCCTATTTCAATCAAACACCACACGCACGCACGCACGCACGCACGCACCCAACCCACCCACCCACCCACACACACACACACACACATCATTAGTCATATAAAAATGTTATATGTTACATTTACCATTGCTTTGAATTAGAAACCAATCATCTTAAAATTATATTGAACCAATGACGAAATGTTGTATAAATACTAATTATTTTACTAACATAAAATAAAAGCAATGTAAATAAGTTTGATTCAAAATATATAATTGATAAATTAACAGCCGAAATAATAGTAAACATATTTCTTTTACAATCATTTCAATTTATTACAGTTCAAAAGTATACAATAATATTATAAAGCAGTTGCATTTGTGATTATTGTTTACATTATTTTAGAAATCATTTTAATTAGAATTACATGATCAAATTTGTGTACCACTTAACAAGTATAGAGTGAATTTATCTATTGTACAATTCACAATTATGGAGCAAATAGAGTATCATCTAAAAGTAACTTTTCTTCCATAGCTACAGTAGTAAGATAGAGTATTCACACACTTTAAATAATATATGTTGATATTTTAATAACCTTTAGATTCTATTAAATATGGAAAGTAAGAATTTATCGTTGGACCTCAATTTTGAAGAAATCTTCTTCATCTGCTCCATCGTGATATAATACTAAATTAAAGTTCAAAGTATTCTTAAAGGTATTTATACTCAGTTTTATTACTCAACTTGTATGACTGACTTTATTGTGCTTCATTGTTATAAGAAAAAGGATAGCGCTTTTATTAACTCGATTAACTAGCTATGACGCACACTTCCTGATCAAGGACATTGATCAAGGTTTCCCTGGTCGAGTTGATCTTTTGCCGTTAAATAAATAACGCTTTATCTCATTTACAAAACATATCGAAGGAAGTGATCTCAACTTTAGATTCATTGACTCCTATCGCTTAATGGCATCATCTCTAGACGAGCTGGCATCATACCTTGAGGAACTTGATATTTTGCGACGAGTTTTCTCTCAAGGTGAACAGCTACCAGAAAAGAAATTTCAACTCCTAAGAAGAAAGGGGTTTTTCCATATGATTATTTGGACTCGGCTGTAAAACTCACAAACAAAATAATCTTTCAGTAAATGTTATATTTTAAAAAGGTGTAGTGGGAAATTCAAAGTTTCACCACTTTACATAACATCTTGTAAGAAGGAAACCCATGTTAACCTTTTTTTGATACTTGTCTAATAATGAACGTCTTCGATTTGGAGTGATTACCAACTTGAAAAACTTAGATATTACTACCTTCATGAGAGATGCTAAAGCATTATTTAAATCTTGAATAAATAATGACTTAAAGAAGGAAAAGACTCTTTATCTCATATATTATACAAATTTTATACAGATGTATGCGTAGTAAAACGTTGAGATGAACTGTGATGCTACGCTTATGCATCAACGGGTTATATACCCTCACTTTTGTTTATATTAAGTAAGGTGGACTATCATGGCTAATAAAGAGAATCGCGAACTTTCTTTTAATCTTAATAGCTTCTCTCAAAGCCATGATATAGGATCACATGGTAAACACGGAGGAATTTAACAACAATCAACCATCAGAGATGATCTTAAATATAAATTCTTTCATGATAGTTTATTCACATAGATATTTATTTAAAATCATAAATTCTTACATAATGAAAATTTACATAGTGTAATCCTACAGAGATACTAAATCTATGTAAATATGTGTAAACGTAGGTAGACAACTTGCTTATGCATTAAAGAGAGGAACACGCACACACCCACACACACATATTGAAAATATAACATATGATTTGGTTATATATATAGTGCCCATGTATATCTTACGCGAGAGAGCAAGATAATGTGAATCACACTAACCAAAGGTGATCTTAATGCGGTAGGGGATATTGAATCCAACGCGAGATAGCAGCATTAAGGCTAGGGGGAAAAGTACGCGCATGCACGGGGGTATCTAGGGGAAAGACTATATATAGCTATACTGCACCATGTATAAGGGTGAGGCCCTAGGGGAAAATTTCGCGCATGCGCAGTAGTGCCTAGGGGAAAGACTATATATAGCTACACTGCCCATGTACAAGAGTGAGGCCGAACTCTCATAGCTATACTATTTCTATTTACTTCTGAAATAGAAAAGTTGACCTAAAGAATCTTGATTTTAATTACAGTTAATTTAAGTTCAAACATCTTATACTTATCTAATTATTGATTGGCCGAATTCTTCTTTTGTGAAGCTGTGTCAAGTTGTTGTACTCGACAATCCTCAACAAGGTATATTCTATTTCACTGATATTCCTTATAACCTAACATCCTCACGCTTTCCGCCAACTCACCGATCGGCGCTCACGTGGTTAAACAGCTGTTGTTTTGATCCGATCACGCGCGTGTTCCAAAAAAATATTCCTTTTGTCGCGACCTCCCGCTCCGATCGCTCGACAAAAATATTTTGTCTAACACCACTGTATCACCAGCAACATCAGCAACAGTGCCAGCAACATCAACCGAAAGCTTGGAGGCAACACCGGAGCCAGTAGTAGCAGTAGATGGTGGTAGCAGGTTGTCCTCATTTAACGAGGGGAGCTTCGGCGTCTGCCCGCCGATAACCCGCCGGTCAGCCTTAGTGTGTGCCTTCTTGGCTGCAATCCGCTGTGTAGCTTTCTCGCTCACGCTGAGTGTCGAAGCAGACGCCGAGTTGTTGGAGCGCCCTGCTCGCGGTGACGTCACAGCTGGCGTCAGTGCGCCGAGCAGCGATTGATGGTAGAGGGGCACGGCTTTTGGTGTGCCGTACTGCGAGATCGTCTGATTTACTCGCGTGCTTACCTGATATATAGTAGGCGAGGTGCGGCTCGTGGTTGACGGCGTCTCCTGCGGCATGTGCTTGTTAGGCATTGACTAAGTGGCAACGTAGATAGTGCGTTACATACAGCACACTTGTAGTCCGTGCTCCCGATGAGAAAGCAAGCCAATCGCAGTGAGGAGCAGAGGTGGTATCAACCTCAAGGCTGTTGACTGACGCCGAGGTCTCGCTGGAAACTGCCTCGGCGTTCCTGACCTCCCCGAAGTAAGTGTGATAGAAAAAACGGACTCCCTGGCTCAAAAAAATGGAGCCGTGCATTACTGCTTCGTGCACATGGAGCCTGCGGGAGGCCGATTGTTCTGTAAACAGTATATACTCACACGTGTGTGATGAGATAATGAAAATAGTCGCCAAACGGTAGAGCGTCAAGACAGACGATTAAACTGCTATACTTACGGAGAGAGCGAGAGAGCGAGAGAGAGAGAGAGAGAGCGAGAGAGAGAGCGAGAGAGAGGCCATCGCCGTAGGCCGTGACAGGGGCGAGAGAGATGCAGCGAGACGCTATCATCGACATCCGTGCACAGCGCCGTATACTACGGCAGGCGCGAAAGTCACGCGACAAGACGCTGGCTCGACTTTTATGATTCTCGAAATTAGCGCGCTATTAACTTTTGCACCGGGACGTTCATGTTTACTCACTGTTTCGGTGGATTTAACGGTCGGGAAAGATTATATGGGTCTCAAAAGAAAGAGAGAGAGAGAGAGAGAGAGAGAGAGAGAGAGAGAGAGAGAGAGAGAGAGAGAGAGAGAGAGAGAGAGAGAGAGAGAGAGAGAGAGAGAGAGAGAGAGAGAGAGAGAGAGAGAGAGAGAGAGAGAGAGAGAGAGAGAGAGAGAGAGAGAGAGAGAGAGAGAGAGAGAGAGAGAGAGAGAGAGAGAGAGAGAGAGAGAGAGAGAGAGAGAGAGAGAGAGAGAGAGAGAGAGAGAGAGAGAGAGAGAGAGAGAGAGAGAGAGAGAGAGAGAGAGAGAGAGAGAGAGAGAGAGAGAGAGAGAGAGAGAGAGAGAGAGAGAGAGAGAGAGAGAGAGACTACTCAGCAGTTCGGTACAGTCTTCTTTCCTTTATTTACCCTAAATTTACAATAGAAAAGGGTACAAGATTCAAATTTATGATCTTCTCAAGCCGCTGTCTTGGACACGAATGAAACTGGTAGAGCTGAGACACACCGAAAATCCACGACTCGGGCAGAGCGTCCGCCGCACAGTGTGCCAGAAAAGAAGAAAAAATTTCTAAGCCTTGCTTGAACTGGTTTTTGGGGATAAGATTTTTTATAATAGTGGATTTTTTTTTGTTTTGATGTGGAGAATAAGGATCCGGTGCCGATCGTATATTATTTTCCCTCTAAACCTCGTGGGATACGAAAATACTGGACTGAATCGGTTATTGACGATTGTTGTAATTCGTCGATGCTAAGATACTTATTTTACCTCTCAAAAATAATATTCTTTAACCCATTAAGTCCTGAATGGACGAATTTTCACTAAAGTTTTCAACGCTTATATTTTATGTGAAAATGAATTGTAAAAAGTATATGAATAAGCGTATTCGATGTAAAATTTGATGAACTTTTAGAATCTTTCATTAGATTTTTCAAAAAATTAAACTGTCGAACACTGTACATGATTTTTTCCAAAAAAAGATGGTTTTCAAAAAAAAAAAATTTTTCATTTCGATTTTTCAAATGGAATGCATTTAAGATTTAATGATCAAAATGCAGAAAACGTGGCCTCGAGACCTAAACTTGAAAATCTAACGATTTAGGTTTTGAAAAAAAATTTTAAAACACAAAATGGCGGCTGAAACGCAGAAAAATCATAAAAATCTTCTGAAATTATTTACTCGAAAAAGACGGACTTTAGAGAAAAACTTTACTGAAGAAAAAGTTCTTAGAATTGATTAAAGAACACGCTGGAATTTTTTCAGAAACATAAGAAGCATTTTTTAATTTTTCAAAATTTGAAAATTTTGAAAAATTCTGAAATTTGCCAAAAGGTTCTGGAAAAATTCCAGCATGTTCTCTGATCAATTCCAAGAACTTTTTCTTCAGTAAAGTTTTTCTCTAAAGTCCATCTTTTTCGAATAAATAATTCCAGAAGATTTTTATGATTTTTCTGCGTCTCAGCCGCCATTTTATGTGTTTTAAAACTTTTTTTCAAAACCTAAATCGTTAGATTTTCAAATTTAGGTCTCGAGGCCACGTTTTCTGCATTTTGATCATTAAATCTTAAATGCATTCCATTTGAAAATTCGAAATGAATAATTTTTTTTTTTTTTTTAAACCATGTTTTTTTGGAAAAAATCATGTACAGTGTTCGACAGTTTAATTTTTTGAAAAATCTAACAAAAGATTCTGAAAGTTCATCAAATTTTACATCGAATGCGCTTATCCATATACTTTTTACAATTCATTTTCACATAAAATATAAGCGTTGAAAACTTTAGTGAAAATTTGTCCATTCAGGACTTAATGGGTTAACGTACCAGAAAGCATTTTAAAGCTTAAAAAAATTACTTTAATATAATTCCTTATTCGTACAATTCTGACCAATTCTGTCAAAAGCGTTATACACGGAAAACAATAATTCTTACCACTATAACGTCCACATAGACGTCCATGTATACGCTTGTGTTTGGCAGAGTCTATAACTGTACACACATACTTGTCCCCGAGCGCACTATATAAGGTTAAAAATTATAATGTATTACCACTGACTAGCGGATTGTTTCCCGCGTTAACGCCGACTTTGTATTGTTACAATACTTTATGTAAGTTTACTACGGTTTTTTAATTAATTTATTTTCAAAATTGTCTCGTTATTATTGTATTTCAATATATTATTTATTAGATTCCTGAAGAGGGGCATATGAATTAAAATGCTCGAAACGTCGTTAACAATTTCAATGGTGTGTCGTTATTTAAATCCTTAACAATTTATCTCCACCGTTCTGGTAGTACCAAGGCCATTAGATGCAATACGTCAAGCATTATTCACTACTACCATCAGCTGCATTTTTACTACATTGAAACTCCTTATGAGATATTTTATGGCAAAAAGCCTAATATAAAACACTTGAAAATTTACGGAATTAGAGTTTTTGTAAGAGTACCCGAGGTTTTGAAAAAAAGTAAATGGGATGATAAAGCTAAATTAGGTGTACTAGTAGGCTATAATGAGAACAGTTATAGTGTGTTGGTAAATAATAGGATAGTAAATGCCAGACATGTTTAAATAGTGGAAGGAAGTACTGAATTAATTTGTGTAAAGTAAACTAACGATAATGAAAACGCAAATTTTAATGAGGATAATTTCATAAATTTGAATTTGGAAAATGAGACTAATAAAAATAACGATGATTATGATAATGAATCGAACCAAAATAATGTAGATGAGAAAGATGATTTTGAAGATGCTATTGATAATGAGAGAGAAACAAATAAGGAATTAAATGAGTTGCGAAATGAAAATGAGAACTTGACAGAAAAAAGAGTTTGAAATAGAAAAAGAAATTCAGTAAATAGATTTGGTAATGCCGTAACGCACTATATTTATTTAAATTATGTCAATGCTAACGTACCAAATACATTTGGGGAGGCGATGAACTCCAGAGAATCTAATGAATGGCAAAAGCTATGGGTTCAGAAATAGAAAGTCTAATGAAAAATAAAACATGGGTTGTTGATAAACCGAAAGATAAGAAAATTATAGATGTAAAGTGGATTTATAAAAAGAAAAATGATAATTCTTATAAAGCCAGACTAGTAGTTAGGGGTTTTCAACAAAGAGCATCTTGAAAATATTTATTCGCCAGTAGGCAAAATGCAAACTTCAAAAGTTTTATTAACCTATTGTTGTGCAAATAATTTATTTATAGCACTGCGTGGCATAAATCCGCATTTATGTCACGCCTATCCGTGACATAAGTAGTCCATTATTGCACCGTGCGTATCACCCTCGCTATCGCTCGGGCGATACTGCACGGTGCAAACATTGACTGCTAATGGCACGAATAGGCGTGACATGGCGGATTTATGCCGTCAGTGCTATAAAATAATGTACGATACACGTGTCATAAGTCGTTCTTTCTGGCACGGCGTTAAGGGGGCTAGACACCTTTTTTCTCTGAAATAAGAAGTCACATTTTAATACATAAATGTAAACTAATTATTTCATACTTTTTACATATAAAAGTGGGTATATTTACCTTACCTTAAAACTTTCTCCGATGGGCCTTTTATATGGTCCAGAACCATAGTCATCGATGAAACAAGTTTTTTCACTATCCGTAAGCTTTGAAATTTTCCTGTGGATGGATTGACTCCAGATTTGAACTAAATTACTGCTGAATAGTATAATTCTCATATGAGTGTAGGGATTTAGGATTAAATGTCGGAAAAAATTTTTACATCAGAAAAATTATGAAAAAATATAAAAAATTTTAAAAAATTAAAAAAAAACTCTTGAAAAACAGCACAATTTTTTTTTCTCATTAGATCAAAAATCCCTACACTCATATGAGAATTATACTATTCAGGAGTAATTTAGTTCAAATCTGGAGTAAATCCATCCACAGGAAAATTTCAAAGCTTACGGTTAGTCAAAAGACTTGTTTCATTGATGACTATGGTTCTGGACCATATAAAAGGCCCATCGGAGAAAGTTTTAAGGTAAGGTAAATAACCACTTTTATATGTAAAAAGTATGAAATAATTAGTTTACATTTATGTATTAAAATGTGACTTCTTATTTCAGAGAAAAAAGGTGTCTAGCCCCCTTAAGCGCACTCGCTACGCTCGGGCGCTTGTACACGCCGTGTCGTAAAGTGCAACTTATGCCACTAGTATCGTAATGTACTATTGTTGAACACATGGGTGTAGAGACAGCATTTCTAAACGGTACTGTAAAATCAGAAGTATATATTCATGAACCTAGAGGTTATGAAACAGATCAAAATAAAGTATGCAAACTGCAAAAGGCTCTTTATGGTCTTAGAGAAAGCCCAAGAGCTTGGTATGATTGTTTTAATAAACATGCTGAAAAATTAAATTTTGTTAGAAGCAATTATGACTACTGCTTATATGTAAACAATGTGAACAAAGATAGAATAAATATTTTAGTTTTTGTTGACCATCTTTTGATATGTTGTAAAAATAAAATTAAAATTAATGAAGTTAAAGCCAATCTGATGCAACGATTTTCTATGAAAGACTTAGGTAAAGTTGGTAATTACATAGGAATAAATGTAGATTACAGTGAGGATAGAAAAAAGAATGACATTGAGTCAAACAAAATATATTGAATCTTTGGCATTAAAATATAACTTGGAAAATGCGAAACTGTATGATACTCCAATGGAGAGTAATCTAAAGTTAGAACAAGCTACTGAAATCGACGAAAGAATAGAGTATAGAAATTTAATAGGTTGATTATTGTATATTAGTACAGGTATGAGACCAGACATTGCTTATAGCGTAAACTATATGAGTAGATTTCAAAGCTGTTATAATCAGACGTATTTTAAATATGCGTTAAGAATTTTGAAATACTTATACAAAACCAAAGAATAAAAGTTATTGTATTCTGATAAAGCTGTGAAAAATGAGCAACTAGACTGTATGGTTGATTCGGACTATGCAGACGATAATATTGATCGTAAATCTACAACGGGATTTGTTATAAGATTATACGGAAATTTGATCTATTAGAAGACACGAAAACAAAGCACGGCAACTAAATGCTCAACTTTCGCAGAATATACTGCTATGTCGGAAGCAGTAACAGAAGTTTTGTTCTTAAGAAATTTTCCAAAAGAGTCATTTAATTTAAGGAAAACCGATAAGGATGTATGAGGTTAACTCAGGCGCTGTAGCGATAGCAAAATTTGGTAATTATACAAAAAACTCAAAGCAAATCAAAGTGCAATATCATTATATAAACGAAAATCATGAGAATGGTGTGATTGATATTATAAAGGTAGATTCTAAATCTAATTTGACTGATATATTAATAAAAAGTTTAAAAAGAACAAAGTTCATCAAAAACAGGAACGCCTTGATATTAATTTGAGTTATCTAAGAATTGAAAGAATGTATGGAAAATTTGAAATATGACTTTATGAAATGCAAAATGAACAATTAAATATGGTGTTGAGAATCCAAGGAGGCGTATTGGAATATGTGAATATTTCAACTCGGAATACTCTATCCGCGAGAATAACTTGTAAGCGCGGCACTCGGCAGACCGAACACACACACATCCGTGTCTCCCCACTCTAGAGTGTCTGTGAGAGAGTTGCGTGAGACGCGAGAGACGAGAGCAGCGACACTACAGATCTTCTTGGCACGCTGGCCTCGCCCTATGCAGTCGAGCTCATTTATGTAACCTCAACTAATGAAGATTATCATTGTTAATGTTCACGGAGAATAATTATTAATCCAAGCACGATCCACTTCCTCAACAGTTTTGATACGCTATTTTATGATAACATTTTTTGAAACAGCACAATTAGTGAAGGATTTTTAAAATGGGCTGAAAAGGAGAGCGTTATAAACAAAAATATTTGGCTAATACCAATAAACCATTCCTTGCACTGGACCTTATTTGTTGTAACACATAATGAGGCAACAATCGTTTATCTAGACTCCCTGCATCACAATCCAACATCAGCAATGATTCATGCATCATTTACATTCATAGAGAATGAGAAAGGGGAGAAGATACAGTGGAACAAGTGGAATTTATTTAGTGCAACAGACACACCCTCCCAAGTTTCAAAAGAGTTTGGTGTTGGGGGTAATTGTAGCAACATGCTCCTATGTGCATTTTAAAGAAGCTGACATGCAAGAGGCTAGCATTGCGATTGCCAAAATCATATACAACAATGAAACAAATAAAGTTATGGAAAAACAAATAAACTGACGGAGAAGAAATATTTTATGTGATGTAAAAGAGATTGAAAGACAATCCAAGATATGCCGTTTGGGGCGTTCAATTAAAATACATAGAAAGCCCCCATTTAATTGCAATAGTACAATAGATTTTTGCAGTTTCCTCAATTTCATGCAACCCATCTATGAAAAGACTCGTAGTAAAAATAAATAAGTTAAATTTAAGGAATTTTTAATAACTGAAAAAAATATAAAATATATAATAAAAAAATACAAACATATACAAAAAAAGGGGCGTAAAATCAGATTGACAACCTCTACACGGTGCGTCCTGGGTACTGCTAAAGTCAAAGGTAATCCAACAAAAAAGGAAAAATTACAAAAACCATTTTTTTATAATGAAAGTCTTTTCAATTTCGATTATTGGAATAGACCACTAATTATTATATTATTCAAACTATTTCTGTACAAAGTTTACTGCAATTCCTGTTGTACAGTGGAGAGAACGGTGACTATTTTTGAAGAAAGCCATTCTTTCACAATCCGCTTTTTATTTGAACGGACGATTCCTATTTAGCAGTGGCGAAAAAGAAATATGATTTGAGAAAAAAAAATCATTTAAACCACTATAACCTAAAAATCACTACTTTACCATGATTTGTTAGCTCCCTTGGTGTAAAATACTGTATGAAACTCATGTGTAAGGTGATTTTTACCGATTTCGACTTTTCTCACTCGCTTCGCTCGTGCGAAAAATGTCCCATGCGGTCAATAATCTCCTTCCACACCAGTATAGTGATGTACTATTTCGTATCATCGTGAGAAGAGCGTGTGGCGAGAAAGTAGCTAAGCGTGCGGGAATGTTTATTAAGGGGGCAGTTTAGGACGCAAATGACTACGCAAAATTGAACTTCGCGCAACTTGATAGGAAAAATAGTATACGATACTCATGCCCTGCGTAGATGTAACCGTACTTGCGCTTTTATCGCCAGGTATGGAAACTCCGCTCATCGATGGCTTACTTTGCAAACATGTATCGTAATATACTGTTTTTTAAATCTCGCTATTAATTTAAACAATTAATTTATATTAGAGCAACCATTCATGACGGATTGTGTTGCTAATATATTGTAGAACTACTAAACGAAGATTCAATTGATTTTTGTTATGCAACAGCAAAATAGAGTGCTTTATTGACATAAAAAGCCTCCAGTCTTTTGCGTTATCAAGAGTAGCCCCAAAAATTTTGGAGGAATTTATATTTTGCACTAACGAGAAAGAGTCATTTGTTCATTAATAAACCGTCTTTAACACATTATTTATTAATTAAACATATAATTGCTTCTCCAACACGGCAGCTGGAACAGAATCTTGTTTGTTACGCAACCAAGAGTAGCTGCAAAGATTTTGGAGGGGTTCCTATTTTGCAGTATCGATAAAGGGTCATTTGTTTTTTAGAAAGCCCTTTTTAGAACTTGATTTATTTATTTAAATATCTAATTGCTTTTTCAACGCGGCAGCTGGTACAGGATCTTGTTTGCTGCGGTACCAAGCGTAACCCCAAAAATTTTGGAGGGATTCCTATTTTCCAGTAGCGCGAAAGAGTCATTTGTTCATTAATAAACCGTCTTTCAAACATTATTTATTTATTTAAACATTGAATTGCATTTTCTACGCGGCAGCTGGGATAGAATCTTTTTAGTTGCGCTACCAAGAGGCGCCTTCAAAATTTAGGAAGGATTTGTATTTTGCAAAAACAAGAAAGAGTCATTTGTTGATTAATAAATCGTATATAACACATTTATTTATTTAAACATTTAATGGCTTTTTCAACACGGCAGCTGGTACAGGATCTTGTTTGGTGCGCTACCAAGAGTAGCTTCAAGAATTTTTGAGGGATTTCTATTTTGCAGTAGCAAAAAAGTCATTTGTTTGTTAGAAAGCCGTTTTTCACACTTTATTTATTTAAACATTTCATTGCTTTTGAAACACTACATCTGGTACAGCATCTTGTTATTGCGGTGTCAAGATTAGCTCCAAAAATTTTGGAGAGATTCCTCTTTTGCAATAGCGAGAAAGGCTCATTTATTTCTTAGAAATCAGTTGTTCTCACTTTATTTATTTATTTAAACATTTAATTGCTTTTTTAATGCAACAGCTGGTACAGGATCTTGTTCGTTACGCCACTAAAAGTAGCTCCACAAATTTTGGAGGGATTCCTATTTTGCAGTAGCGAGAAAGAATCATTTGTTCATTCGCCGTCATGGCATCGGGAGGCAAGGAGCCGCCCGATGACCCTCTCACTAAATTCTATAAGTGTCATCTTTCACGCAAGGTAGGAGAGGTAGTGTGTATATTATGTGAGAATGTTTATCATACTATCGAGATAGTGAATAAATATAACTCTGGATGTCCAGTGAAATTTATAAATAACATGATAAAATATGCCAGGACCATCTAAGCGAAGCCTTAACCTCAGAGTTACCATATGGTGAGCTGAGTAACGAAACAAAGCTATTATTAATAGCTCAAATTAAACTAGCAACAAAGGAACAAATCAAACAAGAAATCATTTGTGAAATTAATCTGGAAAAGTAAAAGGATCATAACGATACTGTATACGAAGATTATAGTGAAATTGAATACCGAAAAATTGAAAACCAATTGCTAAAAGAACTTAACTGTGAATTACAAGATAAAAATAAAATTTTAAACGAACTGCTTACTAAAGAAAAACAGGGCAATAACAACTATATCAAGACGTTCGTGGAAATTACAGCTAATCCTAAACCAAAAAGTAAGAGTGCCAAAACTTATTATTAAAAAAACCGACAACAAAGATAACATAGACTTAGAAAAGAGAGTTCTCATGCAAAAGTGTCTCATGCAAGAACAAGGATACTGTGATAATAAATCGCATGAACGAAGAAAATATAAACTCACTTGTGAATAAACTAGGCGAAAAACTATCACACAACTTTAAAATAGAAAAAGAGCAAATAAACAAGCCAAAACTAAAAGTAATAGATATTGATGTGGATTATAGAGTTGATAATGAAATTGAACTAGACATAAATCAAAGAAATTTCAGTAACATGGAAGACAAGTGTAAGTTACTACACGTATATGCTAATGAACGAACAAATAGGAAATGGGCAATAATAGAGGTAACTTCTAACATTTATAAAGATATCAAAGACAACAAGAGCAGATTATTTGTAGGACACCAAAGTCGTGGAGTATTTGACATTATAAACATAACTCCGTGCAGTAAATGTGCAATATTTGGACATAGCAGCAAAAAGTGTGAAAATTCAGCCACGTATAATACGTGTGTTGAAGCCCATCTAACCTCAAAGTGTACAAGTGCAACGAAAAAGTGTGCAAACTGTGCCTATAGTAATGCGAAGTACAATACCAAATATAATATTAACCACAGTGCAATTGATAGTGAACTATGTGATATCTTAAAATCTAAAATTAAGAAATATATAGACATGACTGATTACCCGTCACATCCTACATTCCTGAGATACTTTGGTAAAGTAGAGAGTCTACATTACCAGCGGAAGGCACCAATAAGAAGAGCGAGATTTGCAAGTATTGATTCGGTAGCTTCGCAACACCAATAACCCAAAACACGGAGACACCAACACCAATAAACCAAAATGGATAGCAGTATTAATCTGATTACTGATTTACAAAAAAATATATTAATAGAGACTATGATTTCGATGATATTGGTGAACTAAACAAATGCATGGCTTTAGAAAAGGAAGTAATTTTAAATGTAAATATAAGAGGACTAAATGCTAACTTTAACAATTTACTTGTTTTCTTAAAAAGCCTTGTGATAAAGCCATGCATAATTGTTGACAGTGAAAACCGAAATCTAGTAAACCCTGAATCATTTAACATGACTGGGTACAAAATGTACTATAACAGTTATATTAATTAAAATGATGGCCTGGTAGTTTACATAAGTGACTACATTACTGAAACGACAGCAGTAATAGATATTAATAATCTCAAAATAATAAATTCCAAAATTTCAATAGAAGACAATAGAGAAATAGTATTATTTGCCCTATATAGATCACACGATATAAAAAAACGGATTTCCTTATAAACCTCAAAAAATTAATATTCATAACTCCAAATATAAAACTAATCTGATTATGGGAGATTTAACTTTGATACTTCAAATCAAGATACGCTCAATCAAGAATATCGAAAGCAAACGCTCATCGAAGCTTTTTTGAACGCACAGCACTTTTCAAATTTCAAATCGAAAGACTACGTAAAATTGTTTATTAAACTTGTTTTACAAGATGATCTTGACTCAGCATCAAGATCATCTTTAACCCAATTTAACCATGTAATAAAAATTGCCTTTTTAATGCGGCAGCTGGGACAGGATATTGTTTGCTGCGCTACCAAGAGTATCTCTAAAAATTTTGGAGGGATTTCTATTTTGCAATATAGAGAAAGAGTCATTTGTTCATTAATAAACCGTCCTCCAAACATTATTTATTTATTAGAAGATTCAATTGCATTTTCTACGCGGTAGCTGGGACAGGATCTTGTTTTTTACGCAACCAAGAGTAGCTGCAAAAATTTTGGAGTTTCACTTCATCTTACTGCAATAGCCACATCAACACACTGCTGCACCGGAGGCAGCTGCACCAGCTCATGCACTCCGCTTGACTGTCACCTCAGCCCACCCACCGCCTCTGCTAGCTTTCTGCCCGTATCTTTAGTGGCGGGCCATCAACACCGAGACCCCGTTTGCTGTGTTGCAGACGACAGTTCGCCAGCTGCTTTAGCAGTCGAGCCTTTTTTGCGTGAGTCAGCGTTTTTGTCTCTAGTTTGCCCGTGCGTACGTCGTCTCGCGCACATCTCAGTGGCCCCCTCCGTTGCTGCCCTGCCTTGTGCGCCGGCCTCTTAACCGCGATCTAGCCTATTGGCTGCTGACGATTTATCAGCAGCGCGTGGTCAGCTATTGTCCGACCCCGCGAGCATTTTTGAACAGTGAGCGCTGTCTCCCTAACATCTAAGCGACAACACGATCGGCCCGACGCAGTATTGTGCTGTGTGCGCCGTCATTCACTCCTCTGTTCACCGCCCAGCGAATGATCGCACTCGGCCACGCTTGCCGTGAACAGATACGCTGCGAAGAAGCTCTCTACTCCGGCTCCATTCGTCGCGCAGGTACCAAAAGCATACTGCCTCAGCCCAGCTGCTACCATCTTATCATCCCCACCGGCACTTATGGAAGATAACCTCCATATGAACCAGGATGATGCAGCCGCCGCCCAGCTTGACAGTGATGGGAATATGAGAGCTGCACTCAACAATACCCCGCTATATATGCTCTACTTCTTCGAACTGCTCAGCAAATCCCATAACATGCATGCTGCAGCCCTGGCTGAGAAAACACGAGCGGTAGCCGAAAACACGCGTGTGCTGAGCAGCCTTGCCTTCCGAGTTGATGCTATTCAGCAAAGCCAGTAGGCATTAAGCGCACGGCATGACACCGAATGGGCTGCGGTTCGGGCCGATATCGCTAACGTGAGCCGAGAGCTGCATAATCGAGACAGACCTCGGGAGATCACTGTGAGGGGAATCCTCCTCGCGGTCAGCCACGAGCCCCTGAAACTTGTCTCTGCGCTGTTCTCTGCTTTCCAACTTCAGCATCACGTGCCGCTCGTTGTTGGCTGACGAAATTGGAATCTGCCTGCACATGTTGAGCAAGGCGAGCAGGCTGCCGTTGCCTCTCCTGCCGAGGTGGGGTACTTCCGGGCGCTTGTCTCCACCCTTGCGTGCCCGTCAGCCCGTGATGACATCCTCAGAAAAACTCCCGACCTTAGGAATCTCGATTGCCAAACCATTTTTGGAGCAGGGGGGGGGGATGAAATTGTCGATCAACGCTCTATGGCCTGCGCCTGTCCACAAGCTGCTAAAGAGCGCTACATCGCTCTATAAATCGTTCGGCCACCTGCGGTCTGTGGTGAAAAATCTTACTGTTTTTAAGCGTCCGTCGAGAAACGGTCCGCTTATACCGATCCATAGTGAGTTCGATCTTGCTGCGCTAGCTAAGCCTCGATCTTGACGTGCACCTAATCGAGCCTCCGAGACCTCAAGCGCCGATACCTTCGTCGCCGGCCACATCAACGTTAACAGCCTATTCCCGACTCACTTTGCCCTACTCGAGGCCAAGATGGCTGAGTCACGCTTTGATGATGTTGCGATTAGCGAAACGAAAATCAACCCGCTGGCAAATGACTCACACCTTGCCCTCGACGGGTTTAATTTCTTCCACATTGATAGAGAAGGAATGGGCGGTGATGGCGTTGGCCTTTATGTCTGGGACACGTTTAGCATCGAGGTTTTGTCTGCTTCTGAACCACTATACGACAACACCCCTGAATTCATTATATGTGAGATCAAAAGGAGCCAATTAAAAATACTTCTTGCCGCCGTATATCGGCGACCTCACGCAGCCTATCCTAACTGTCTTGCAAACTACCTACCCCACTTCGCCTCCATCACCATCACCGGCGATTTCAATACAAACATGGCCCTCCCTGAGTCCCCTGCCGCCATTCACCTTATTAATTCCATCAGTTCAAACTCATTTTCCCTTGTTCCTTCCAATCCCACCCACCACCAACTCTGGCGAAATTCGCACACCTGGATCGATCTCTTCATAGTGGGGGATGCTGACTCTGTACGGTCCTACTCCAGTCAACTGCCCCCTTCATTGCGGGGCATGATTTTATTAAAATATCGCTCACCTGCAATAAGTCCCCACAAATTGAAAGATCGATCCTGTGTCGTGATCTCAAGAGAGTTAGCCCCGAATCACTGAGTCAAGTCCTCTCTCACCACCTTCTCATTCCTGATCCCCACGCACCCTTCATACCCCTCACGTTCATAACCACCACAAACAGTTCCGAGCTCGTCCTGGGCCCCTGCTCCACCAATGTTGATCCTGCCGAGCGGTATTTAACTCGTGCGTTTGTCGGTGCGTTTGATACTGCTGCCCCTTTACACAGGCTTGTACTGTCGTCTCGCCGTAAACCCTGGGTTAATCCTTAAATTAGGGTCCTTATGAGATCCCGTGATCGCGCTTACAGGCTTGCACGCAGCACAGGTTGTCCTGCCGACTTTGCGCGCTTCCATACTCTACGCTCCAAAGCCTGCAATGCCGTAAACAGTGCCAAAAATAGGTACGTAGCCTCCTTCGTTGCTGATGCCCCCTCTGCTGACGTGAAGTGGCGCAAGCTTCGACGCCTTCACTAACTCCAGCCTACATTTTCAGCTCGATAAGTTCATGGCCCAGGCCTTCAATTCTGACTATGCTGCAACTGTAAACCTCCACCTCCCCCTCCGTCACCGAGCACGACTTCGAGGGCATCGCTGAACAGCGACTTGCTCCCTCTCTCAACTCTCTCTGCCTCCGCCCTTTCTCCATGCGGGAAGTGGCTGACGTACTTCAGAGATCTACCTCGAAGTCTATGGGTCACGATGGTCTCTCCGTACCCATGCGGAAATTACTTGCACCACTCTCCATCTCTCATATCACAAATCTGCTCAACACTTCTGTTGGCAGTGCGACATTCCCCTCGGACTGGAAGAGAGCAATAATTAAACCGCTTGCCAAAACAAAGGTGATGATCCAGCCCTCCGTCACCCGGCCCATCGTCCAGCTGCCTGAACTTTCCAAGGTGCTTGAGAGGCTGGTTCATAACCAGCTCCAGGGTTACCTTGAAGTGAATCACATACGTCACCCTCGCCAAGCTGGTTTCCGCCATGGACACAGCACGCAGACTGCCCTCCTTGGGGTCTTTGACGACATTCGTCGCGCCATCGATGAACATATGCTCACCTTTCTTATCCTATTCGATTTTTTCAAGGCATTTGACTCCATCCCCCATGCCATCCTTCTAGCCAAACTTAGAGCAATCAACCCATGCTCTCCGATGGTTTATTACCTATTTGGCCGATAGGCTCCAACTCGTCATTAACGCTGGAGGGAAGATCTCCGACTGGCTTCGCGTCTCGTCAGGAGTTCCCCAAGAAAGCTTCCTCGTCCCACTGCTGTTCACTATTTATATTAATGATCTCCCGACATTGGTTCGATTCTCCAGGATTATGATCTTCGCCGACGACACACAGCTTTACGATCACTTTCTTCCAACTGATTTCCATTTGGCGCTCGAACGCGTAAATCGAGACGCTCAAGCGGTCGCAGACTGGGCCCGTGAAAACGGTCTCCTTCTGAATTCCGGCAAAACAAAGATCATTATCTTTGGTAGTGTTTTCTACACCCGCATGCTTGACCTCGAAACTCTGCTTCGGGTGGTCATTGATGTTCATGCTCTTCCGTATGCCACCGAAGCGCGGAGCCTCAGCGTGACCTTCACTAACAGCTTTACTGGCAAATTCAGGCAAGGCTCGTCACGCGAAAGGTATTCGGCATGCTGCTCTTCACCCTTCTTTTCTTTCGCCATGCCTTTCTAGGAACATTCATAAGCACCTAGTGGAGACTCTTGCCTTTCCACTGTTTGATTACACTGCCCCGGTGTTTCTCGTACCAATAAACTCGAGACAATCTTCAATACCTGCGTAAGATTTGTGATTGGCAACATACCGCGTCGTGACCACGTTACGCCTCATAGGCTCGTCCTTGGCTGGTTCTCAGCCTCTCGGAGGCATGAATATGCCATCGGCCTTCAGGCCTCAAGGTTGTGGCGAATGCGCACCCTGAGTACCTCGCTGATCGCCTAAATCGCAGGGTTAATATTGATTTCGACCTACGCCGCTTCGACCGTCACCTGCCGCAGCCCTTCGAGCCGCCCGATCGGCGCACCGAAGCCTATAAGCATTCGTTTGCCCTCGAAGCCATGGACTTACTTAATTTCATCCATTTCATCGACTTCTCCCCCGCTAAAACCTTGTCTTTCAAGTGACTGTTACGCGATATTCTGTTCAGCCGGGATGTCGCCGACTGGAACCTGCGCGTTCGAAATGAGGGTCTCCCGGCCCGCCTACGCTTTAGACCCCCGTCGCTTACGGCCGTCCCGCGTGCGTGGCTCTGATACGGCGGCTCTATATCCGTGCGCACTATATCCGTTAAATTGTAGCGTCTTCATCCCCCTCATATCGCCTGTACTCTGTACCCCTGCCTCACCTACTCCTACCTCCCTATCTATACTTATTACGTTACCTGCGTCCTTCTTTCTGCTATTTACCTACTCCTGTCACCCGTAACCCTTCCGTTTTTCAACTTGATTTCATCGTTAACTCATCCTTATCTGTCGTTTCTTGCGCCCCTGCACCTTATTCTTATTGTATTGCGCTTACCCACGATCTTGTCTTTTTGTTACTCGCGCTGCATCTTTATCTTTATTATTTACCTTATTTATTTATTCGCTCATGATTTTACTCTTTTATATTTTTTCCTTCAATTTTGTTATTGCTTTATGTTATGCTCTACTACTATACTTATTATCTTTATGTACGTATTTGTATTACACCTTATCACCAGACGGGGCTTTACCTCATGGTTGTCAAATAAAGAACAATATCTCTCTCTCTCTCTCTCTCTCTCTCTCTCTCTCTCTCTCTCTCTCTCTCTCTCTCTCTCTCTCTCTCTCTCTCTCTCTCTCTCTCTCTCGCTTGGTGGTAAGTACAAGCAGTCATCATTCTACTCGCTCCTGCTATCTTACACCATATTTAACGCACACTTCACTCTGAGGAGTGTTTTTTCGTTCTAGGAAACTGGCTCCGGTGGCTCTCAAGCTTGTGCCTAAGGTCTGCATGATTTTCGATGCATTTCTATGAACCTGGAGCAAGTTTCCTGTTGAAGTCGCCAACATAACCTCAAACTGAAGACGTGATATCTCGCCAACATCTTTTCAACCATCGGATGGTCTGCACAATCTTCTTGCTCTGCACTATTCTTGGTCCCTTCAACTTTTTTGGTACCAGTGGCTGCAGTGCACGTGCAGCTAATGCTACAGTGCATCTCATACCGGCTTTTACAGACGTCCGCTTTTTGAATTTTTCCGTTGCCAACATAATCAACAACGTCTGCCAAGTGTAGTGCTGACAGTCCCCTATACCGTCACCTAAAAGCCTGCCGCACACCGAATCTGACTGTCATCATTACCGTTATTAACTGCCTGCCGCATACGGGAACATACTATCTCATCAGCAGTTGAGCCGCACTAAGCACATCAAGCGAAGTATGTTTACGCTTCCATCTTATGGTAATAGACGCGATGTATTACGTACGTAAAATCACCAACTGAATGAGTCAGGGTCTGTCACTTTGCATACAATTAGCTTAGTTGCTATATTATTTATTTGTTTATTTATATCGCTCCGCATTCACTTAATATTACTAATCCAGCCTAATTTCAGTATTTAATTATTCTAAACAATAAATATTTTGGCATACAAGTAGTTTAAGTTGCAACCAGTATTATTTATCTAATTATTATCAGAATTTAAATTTATATTTATTTATTTATTTTCACCTAGTCAACCTCGATTTATATCTAGTCTGAATGAGTCAGGGACTTTCACTTTGCATGCAATTAGTTTAGTTGCTATATTATTTATTTGTTTATTTATATCTTTATAAATTTTTTTTAGTAGCTTTTTAATCGCTCCGCATTCACTCAATATTATTAATTCAGCCTAATTTCAGTATTTAATTATTCTAAACATAAATTTTTTGGCATACAAGTAGCTTAAGTTGCAATCAGTATTACTCATCTAATTAACCTAATTTATTATCAGAATTTATATTCATTTATTTTCACCTAGTCAACCTCGATTTATATCTAGTCTGATTAGTTTGTTCCGTTGTGAATTTTGTAAATTGCGTTTTATATTTTGTATGGCTGACCGTTTTCTCTTCGAACTACTTGTAAACGGGTGTAAAAGGTCTCTACTTGCCGACCTGTCTGACTTAGTTAACGTGCGCACTACTTACTCTCAGTATCATAGATAATAAGACTTTTTAACTCATTTTAACACATTTTAGAGCCGTTCTTTTCTTCATTTTCATCTCATTTACGCCTTTTCACCTCATTTTCATCTCATTTACGCTTTTAGGGTTCCTACTAGCTTCTTAATCTCTAAGATGGATATCACATGTTATAATTGCAGTAAATCAATTAAAACTAAATATGTCACATGTGATCATTGTAAAAATAATTATCATCCATCCTGTACTTTGCTTAAACAAGTCAGTAATAAGAGCAACAAACTCATCAACTGCTGTCGAAGTTGTATCACTGCAGCAAATACAACCAGACAGAGGAGTGATTCACTTAATGAAAGCAATGCTAATAGTAGTCCTGCTGCAATTTCAATATTACCATCTCTTTCCACTTCTTCTTTGAACCTACCGCCACAACCAAATGACCCTCTACAGCAGATACTCGATAAATTAACCACACTAGATACTCTTAATGCAAGATTGAGCACTCTTAAGCTCTTCTCTTGACGTACGTTTTGAGGAAGTGCAAACTACTCTGAACATGCGGCTGGAGGAAGTTTCCACACGAATGACCAACATGGAAGAAAAACTATCACTTCTAGATGATCTGCCCCACCTCGCGACTCGTCTTTCTGCTGCTGAAGAGGCCATATCTCAAGTGCAGACTGAACAAGGTAATCTTCGTCGCCTGTTCGATGACCTCTGCACATCAAATACTGCCACTGCTCCAAATGAACCTACTGTCAGACGACTGGAAAAACTCGAGCATGACCTTCAACATCTCGGTAATACGCAACGAAACCTCTCCAGCGAGCTGGTGATCACTGGACTCTCTATCCCCGATACAACATCCTTGAAAGGCGCTGTTTACGCTGCTCTGAAGTTCCTTGACGGTGAGCTTCATGACCGCGATATACTACATGTGCAGAAAATGCGCCTGAAACCATCCTCGGAGTCACTGAAGCAGTCCTCACTCGCTACTCATGCAGAAGAACCACCAACTACTTCATCTCAGTCAACCAATGGTGATGCTGGATCAAGGGTCACACCACTCATCGTTACTTTATCGTCACGTGCACTAGCTCAGTCGCTCTTAAGCGCAAAAATAAAAATTAGAAAAATGCATACGTCTCAACTCAGCACCGATTTGTTGGTACATGCTAATGCCAATCCTCCGCTGCCTCACTCTCTGATTAATATAAACGAGCTTCTTCCTACTGAACTCTACCGCCTTCGTATATCTGCTCGCGCAGAAGCTAAAAAGAGAGGTTTCGTCAGCTACGTGCGCAATGGCAAAATTTACTTAAAGAAGAAGAAAGAAGACCACGCGACAATCATTTCTACTGCTGAGGAACTAAAATCTTTTTTAGCATAGGCTCATCACATCCTCATCGCTCTCTCAACGCCATTCATCTCATTCCTACATGTCCACCCCGCTCACGCACATCTCGCATCTCAGTGTCTCAGAACCATGGCCTCAGAATCTGTTACTTTAACGCTAACTCACTCAAAAACGTATAGAAATGCTGAAATTTTTTCTCTCAACTCGTTCCTTTTTCACATCATAGCGGTCACAGAGACTAAGCTTGACCCTAATCTAGATGCTAGTTCAATAGTGCACCTTGATAACTATGAACTCCTACGTCGTGACCGTAACAAAAATGGTGGTGGGGTTGCTTTATTCATTCACAATTCTATCTCTGCCACTATCCTCTGCTCATCTGATGGCATCTGGACTGGTAAGCCCGGCAAACCAGAGTATCTGCTCTGTGAGATGAATATCGTAGGCCACCCTCCATGTTTTGCTGCGGTAGTATATCGTCCACCGCACGCTCCCTTCATTCAAGGAACAGACTTCATTGATAAAATCACGACATTCATGCACGACTATAGCACAAAAATAATAGTAGGTGATTTTAATGCAGATCAGCTCTGCTCGTCTGCAGATGCAACTTTCGTTCACCGGTTTATAGATGATAATGGGCTACACAACATTCCTTATGGCGCGACGTATCATAGGGATACCTCCGATACCTGGCTCGACCTCTGTCTTGTGGACAACCATGACAAAGTCGTTGATTTCTGGAAATCTGAGTCACCCTTTGCAGATGGTCACGACTTGCTCACTGCCACTTTAGGTCTGCACATGCCTAATCCTCCTCAACCCTCGTTCTCTTATCGTGATTACAAGGCCATCTGTGCAACTACACTTATAGAATATCTTAAAGGTTTGGACTGGACTGCGGTCGAGTCAGCCCCACTTGAAGAGTGTGTCTCTGTCCTTCAAACGCACATCAAAGGGGCAATCGAGAGTCTAGCTCCTATAAAAACCATTTCACCACGTAAAAAACGCCATTCATGGTTTAACACCGAACATCACTCTATGATTCAAGAGCGCGATCGCCTTTACAAACGTTTTCATAGGACTAGACTACCACTGGACCTCTTAGCTTACAGACAGGCACGCGATGTAGCTCATCGTACCATTGAAGAGGCGAGACTAAACTACCATCACGCTCGGCTCTCCTCGCTTACAGACCCCAAGGATATATGGCGTGAGCTCGAACATCTTGGCATCTCTAGCTCCAAAAAGAAGTCGTCCGCCCAGCCTTTCACTACCACTGAGCTCAATGCTCATTTTAGGGGTGTCTCATTCGATCAAGACACTCCACCTGTCGCAGACTTCTTGGACTCTTTGGCCACCTCTACTCATAATGAGCAATTTTCATTTGATGAGATTCAAGTTTCTGATGTTGTAGCCGCAGTAGCACATTTTAAAACCCAGGCCAGAGGGCCAGATGGTATTCCACAACATGTAATAAAACTTGCTCTTCCTTTCTTAGCGCCTATCATCTGCAGGATTTTCAATCGATCTCTGCGAGAAGCACTCTTCCTAAGGCTTTCGATTCAGTCTGTCATGTAAGACTCCTTAAAAAGTTGCTTGACTACGGTCTCTCCAGACTTGCCATCCGTTGATTAGCATCCTACTTAACAGGTAGAGAGCAGGCGGTTATTGATGGCATTGGAAACTGTTCCACCTACCTAAAACTCAATACAGGAGTCCCGCAGGGCTCTGTGCTAGGTCCCTTACTTTTCTCAATTTATGTCAACGATATATCTTTGTGCCTGGATCACGATATCTCTCACCTCATGTACGCGGACGATCTCCAAGTTTATATTCGCTGCCCTCTAGGCGAGCTTGATCGCGTTTCCGCTATAATGAGTGCAAATGCCATCCGAATCATGTGCTGGGCCACTCAAAACCACCTTAGACTAAACGTTGGAAAAACAAAAGCAATGGTTATTGGCTCGCCATACTATATAAACAGACTATCGGCAGTGGCCAGAAACTACCTTGATATAGGTGGTGACCGTATCGTCTTCGAATCGTCGCTACGGATCCTGGGAGTGATATTGGACTCCAAGCTCTCTTGGAAAGACCACATCGCACAGACGAGCCGACGTGTGCGTTCCCTCATGTACAGGCTATACTTCTTTAGAAAAAGCACACATCTCAGGCTACGTAAGCACTTAATATTAATGCTCCTCTTTCCAATCATAGACTACTGTTGTCTTGCTTACTGTGACCTGACATTGGATCTAGATGATAAACTCCAAAAGCTTGTCAACACTGGGATTAGATACATCTATGGTGTGCGAAGAAGTGAGCACATCACACCCTACAGACGCGAACTGGGCTGGCTAACCACATCTGGACGTAGAAAATATTTTGCAGCAAACCTACTGTGCAGGCTATTCAACACTGCTACTCCATCATATCTGCTAGCATTTTTCAACTTCCGTTTCACTACTCGTCCAATTAGGGGTAATGCGGCAGCCTTAGACATCTCAAGCTGTCAAACAGAGACACTGAAAAGGTCATTTCACATCAGCTCGGCATATCTGTGGAACTCCTTACCATCTCACCTTCGCGATATCACCTCCATCCCTCACTTCAAATCACTACTTCATCATCATCTCCTTGAATCCGTATAATACAATTATATTCTGTCTGAGCAATTAACTGTATTTAGCTTCTCTCACACTGATTATGCTTCTTTAACTTTATACTTAGCTCCTTTAAAACTATATTTTGCCTTGCGTAACTTATTTATATATTGTAAAATTTTTGCTCCATGTACTCTGTATTTTTGTTTGCGTTAACTTAAAACTTGTAAACTTATATATATGTATATTATAATTCTTTATTTAACTTGTACAACATAATGTACAGATAATAAAACTATATAATCTAATCTAATCTCTCTCTCTCTCTCTCCTCCACATAACGTACCAGCGCGCATTGCGGCGGTACTCTAGCCTCCCCGCCGTAGCATCTCGCTCTCTTTTCTCGCATCCAGTCCCCCTCTCTCTCACGCTCTCTACTACATACAGGTGGCTGCAGCCAGCTACGCGTCGGCGGTGTTCGCTCTCACTCTCTCTTACTCTTGCATACGTTCATTCACTCTTTCTGGCTCTCGCATTCACAGCCTCACTCTTGTGCGCCGGCGTGGTCTCTCTCGCTCGCTGCACAGTCTGTCCGCGCATGCCGGCACGGGTTCCCACGCCTTGTATTTCGTATATCGGCCCCGCGGCCGCGTATCCCGATGTCCCGCATCCTCGCCAACGTTGGCTCGAGGTGTGTGCACCGGTGTGGTGTGTGTGCCAGTGTAGTGTGTGTCAGTGCTCGCACGACCTGGCTCGCTGCCAGCCTCGCCTGCTGTTGCCGTAGCCAAAATGGCTGCTATCGCGGTCTCGTGAGCGCACCCGGCGCCTTTGCTGTGGTGTATAAATGGCAAGTCAGCGTCGAGCATGCGGACACGAGGCTCGCGTTTCTTGGCACGCGGGGCTGTCCGTGTCGCCGCTGTCCCCGTCAGCTTCTTCATTTGCAGGTCATCGCATACCATTGTCTACTCATCTCGCTTCCTGCCTGTATGTGTGTGTATGTGATTATGTGTCGTCGTCGCGACGTGGGATGCTCCTCTCCTCAATACACAGACAAAAAGAAAACACGCATTAGTCCGATGCATTAACTGCATAATAGGACAAGGTGTCGGGGAGGCAGCCAGCTTTTATATCTTGTGCGTGGAAATCCACGTCACAATTTTAGTTTGACACCTGCGGGACCGTGTTCTACGGCATCGCTGGCCTGTGGCTTTTGGGAATTTTCCCCAGAAGCGATCCCGTTACAAGCATTATAACTAATGAGCTATTAATAATTAAATATTTTATATTCAGTTTTTTAAAGCTTTTTTATAGAACCTAAATATGTAATTACATAATTTGTTATGTATGCCATATACAGAAACCGAAAAACTGGTATATAGAAAATCCGCTATTTATTATTACAATATTATAATATTAGATATGAAACATATTTATTATTTATGTACAGTAAAACTATTTTTAATAGTTATTATCATTTTGTAAATAATATAGAATGAGTAGGCATGCGCATACAAATAGCATGAGCAAAAATTATTTGAGTCATAATACTTTTCAACACTGAATGTGATATATGTCATAACTTCATTTAAATGCAATAAATACTTTTTGAGATGGAATTCTATTGCATAGTATATATTTTGTAAAAAAAGCAACAGTCTAACCTATATTACAAGTAGAAGCTCTCAGAGAAAAAAAAAAATTATAAAATAACACGACTATAATCATATCAGATGTGACAAAAAATTACCAAAAAATGTGCTTTTTTACTTTTTTCACTCTTTAAAAAGTCCATAGCTTTTTTCTGTGACCTTCAACCCTCATACACAACACTTTTTCTTAAAGATAATAGATTAAAAATACTTTTTGACTTTGCTGCAAAAAACAGGTTCTGTCGAGTTCGCTTTCTACACAAAGTGAAGGATTATTATTCAACTATGAAAGACAAAAATATGTTTGACCAATTTATAAAAATTCTACGTAATTCTACAATTTAAAAACTTTTTTCTATGTAGTGTGCTATACAAAAAGTTTTAAGTTTTGTAGTTAAAAAATTATAAAATTTGAAGATTTATGAAAAAAATCAAAATTTGTACATTTTCAATTAATTCTAACTTTAAAAAGATTGCATATTATGCTCTAAAATTTTATATTTGTGTTTTGGGGCTAATTTGGTACGAATAAAAAATTTGAGCAATTTTAAAATTTTGGCCTACAACAGTTCACGTGAAGTTACCCATATATGGTCGATTCCATCTCAAATCAGGTGGTCCGCGTATGCCTATATTACCGATCGTTTTGAAATCAAAGTATTTATGTTCTTCTCCAAAAATTATTTGACATCTATTTTTTTATTTGTTTGTTGCATCAAAATTTCATGCGTTCAGCAACACCGAAAAATTCCGAGAAATTCCTGACTTAGAAAAAATTTTGTTCTATGCCATTTTCAAACTGCCACTGTTTCATCAGTTTTTTAAGCTTTTTAGCGTGTAACACATAATTTCACTCAGTTTTGAGCCCTCTTTCACGTTCTTCATGTTATTTAAAAAAAAAAAAGGTAAAAAAGTACGAGTTATGCACTTTTTACTAAAAAATGCAATTTTTAAAAAAATGCAGTTTCTCAAAACCCCCATTTTTCTTTTTGGCTGAAAATTTACAGAGAGGTAGAGGATGTAAATACCTATTAAATAATGTGTGTCATATTACCTGTTTTTTGCTGTGGAGATAGAACAAAGATAAAATAAAATACTAAAATTGTTTCCTGCCTTTCAGTAATAAACATCATATAATCAATATGAATAGACTTGTGTACATTCATAAATACACGTAGTCGCACATGTAGACACTTATATGAGATATTGTACTTGTAAATTTGCATGCTAGATTCTCCTAGCCTTTTTTTAATATCAACCCTTAATTGAAATTTCTGAATTCGTGAACTTTTATGCTACTAGTTATGTCAAAGTATTTTTCGGGAACAAGAATATCCCGACTTTTTGGGAAGGCATAAGTCGATCGTTTATAAATCTCCTAATGTATCGTTTATAGAGCTGAATGATCTTAGTGAACAACTGAAGTGCCTTTTTCCTTAGTTAGTTTTCACGCCTTAAGCAAGCGTATGTCACAACTGCTACAAATACGCTTCAAAATTGGTGAGCAGCCGCATTAGTGAATGTAAAACTAATAATGAAGTTGTTGAAACCAATTCCGACATAGACGAAGATTTTCTACCGAGTACTCCAGAATGTATTCAAGAGTACAATAATGAAATAAGTACGTTTTTAGGCATAATCTGCAGAAAACCCCTGAAGAAGCTATACAAAATGCTAATGATTTTATAAAGCATGTTCAAACTTATATTGAAGCGATTAAAATAATTCATTTGCAAGACATTGAAATAGAAAAATATAGAAAAACTAAAAATGTTGATTGGTTTTGCAGTTCCAAAGTATCGTGGAATTAAAAAATCTCATATGTGGATTAAAATACATTTAAAGGCAAAACACATTGCTTTACAGCCAACACTGCTGATCGTTCGCTCACTGAAATTAAAATAAAAAAAAGAAAAAAAAACAAAAGCACTCATAAAATTAAGAAATCTAGAAAGCTAAAAAGCAAAAAATAAAAATTATTTGTTACGCATGTATGCCATGCGTGTTTGTCCACGAAGATACACTACCTACACATGTATAAAAGTCATTTGCATTAACTCACTCCAGCGTCCACATGTGTGACTAGGTGTATTTATGAATGTACACAAGTCTATTCATACTGATTATATGATATTTATTACTGACAGGTAGGAAAAATTTTGAGTATTTTATGTTATCTTTGTTCTCTCTCCAAGCAAAAAACAAGTAATGTGACGCACATGATTTGATAGGTATTTACACCCTCTACCTCCCTGTAAATTTTCAGCCAAGAAAAAAGGGGATTTTGAGAAAACTGCATTTTTCTAAAAAGTGCATTTTTTAGTAAAAAGTGTATAAATCGTGTATTTTTTATTTATTTTTTTTAAATAACATAAAGGACGTGAAAGAGGGCTCAAAACTGGGTGAAATTATATGTTTCACGCTAAAAAGCTTTAAAAACTGGTGAAACAGTAGCAGTTTGTGAATGCCATTGAAAAATTTTTTTTCTAAGTCAAGATTTTCTAGGAATTTTTCGGCATTGCTGAACGCATGAAATTTTGATGCAACAAACAAATAAAAAAATAGATGTCAAATAATATAAGACGATCGGTGACGTAGGCATACGCGGACTACCTGATTTGAGATGCATTCGGCCATATATATGGTCGTAAATAGATATATATGGTCGTGTATATGCTCATATACGCTCATATATGAATGTATATGGAAGACAACTACAAAAGTATTATACATATCCACATACGACTGCTTATATACATGAATGTGTATACAGAGACAAAATCCATACCTGATCAAATATGGTCATATATGGCCGTACGGAAAAAGGAGACATGCCACTTCAACAAGCTTTCGAGATATTTGATGTTTTATACTACATTAGAGATTACAAAGTGCACTTGTGCCCTTTTTAAATTAACTTTTCTTTATAAAAATAATTAGATTTTCAAGTAAATTTTATTATAAACTTATGCTTCAGTTCTCAAGAAACGCAAAAATAGTGTTAACTCATTTTGTAAAAAAAATGGACATGTACCTTTTTTCCGTACGATCATGGACATAATCATGTATGATTATGTATGTACACCCGAGGGAAGTTGATTCTTGTCGAACGTGCCGGGTAATTTGAAAATCCTGCAATCCCATTGGACAATTGAAGTGTAAACATTAGTCACAAATTGCAATTGTCTAATGAGATTGCAGGATTTTCAAATTGACTAGGCACGTTCCACAAGAATCAACTTCCCTCGGGTGTACATGCAAGATTTTGATATATGGGTATGTATGGTCCTATATAAATAATTTTTTTCGGTCACCATCGATGGTCGGTGATATGAGCATAGTCAGGTCATTTGATCTGAGATGGATTAGGTGAAAATGAGTTCGAGGTAATGTCTTTAAAAATTACAAATACAACTCTCAACTCGTAGCTATATACATAAGAATATAATAGTATAAATATGTAATTAGAAAAAGTAAAAAGCTATATTACCGAATAATTCTGAACAGAAGCTTTAGCATCTAAATAATTACGACATATAGTCTTTTCCAATTCGTAAATCGTATCCAATTTTCCTAAAAGATAATAAAATTTTCGAAAGAGTCCTTGTTTTGAAATTCTGGAGGGCTTTCCCAGTTCATCTTTTCCTGTTGTGCAATTTATAACTTCGGCCTCGTGTTGCCCTAAAAAAATCATGTGAAGTAAGTAAAATGTATTAACATATTCCAAATCCATCTACAATATGAAAAACATATAGAAACTATATTACAGATTAGCCTACTGAAAAAAATCGCGCAAGTAATTGCATCGTGTTATTGATGAAATCATGACGCGATAAATCGAGCGATTAATCGGAAATTGTTTATAACAAAAATTTATACACGAAAAATATATATAAAAATTATTTTTAATGATAAGAACGAATTACTTTAAAAAATTATAGTTTATTACCCTACTGAAAATGTTTAGCTGATTATCAGCTGAAAATCATGCCAAAACGTCACCTGATTATTAGGTGATTATCATGTGATCTTCACCGAAAAATTATGTCTTAAAAAATATGGTTTTTACATTTTGCAATGAAAAGTAGAGTTTTTCCCACATTTAAAGCAGATAATAAAATTTTTAAACTTTAATCTATGATTAATATATGTATTTAAAACATGATCAGTAACATAATTTTTCCCAGAATCCAAAATATGCTTAGCTGAAATTATAACAAGTTATGAATTATAAATTTATATAAGTTACAGAAAATTTATATTAGTTATAAATTAGAAAAAATTATTTAACAATTTAACGCTGTTTATAAAAATAATATTTTACCCTTTTGGAAAATAGTTGTAAAAAATTATGATAAATCTTCAAAATAAATGATAAAATATGATAGAAAGTGATAAAAGTCGATACAAATTTATGAATTTTTTTATTAAATTTTATTACTTTTTTTTCAAAATTTATGATTTCAATTCAGTTTTTCTCAGGTAATATTATTATTTATTAATAAGTATTAACTATTATCGTTTTCGTTAATTCTGTGGTGGTAAGATAAAAGGGAATAAGTTCAATTTTTATAAAAATCGAGATAAAAGTCCATTTTTTACTTTTGAGGTTCAATGCTCGCACCATTTCCAAAAGTATTTTTTGGAAAAAATTTTGTTATTCTGCAGTTAAAACGTAATTGAAAAAGAGAACATTTTGGCATTTGCTTGTTAGATTTAGCATTTAAATAGCAATCCTCTTCTTTTTGTTTTTCCAGTCTATACTATCTTATGTATGTTGCCAGTTTTTAAATCTGAACTCTGATGTAATTTATTTTTCGTTGATTGTCAACAATATGAGGCAGTGTCTAGACTAGAGACGGGGCTCCTCCAGGCATATTTGCCTGATCCACGTATATAGTACAAGTAATGTAACGTAAGTGACGTAAGAATAACTATTAAATGTCACCTTACAGTTATTATGGAATAAAATAGCAACATAGGATTCGAAAGCAAAAATCAAAAGTCGTGAACTTGTATCGTAATTACATTTTGGTTTATTATTTTTTATCATATATTTACTGTAAAGCAGTTAATAAACGAATAATAAAATTTTGGAATATGAGAGCGTCTGCCAGAAACCGGCCAGCGCGCGACGCCTTTTTCGCATAAAATGTGCTCTCTTCAACGCGCTCAAAATCATACGCTGAGTCTATCGAAAAAAATTAAAGACAGACATCGATAGATTTTTTCCTCCTCTGTCCAATGGTTCTATGGTTTTTCTGCCAAATGCTTTCCTTTAGTCGGAAATTCAAGTTGAAAATTCAGAGCCATTTTTCTCAATGTATGCCATTTTTCTTTTCAAAATGAATTGTACCATTACAAAATGAAAGTACAAGTCTTAAGCTACAAATCCCTATAGTTTCGAGTTGGAGAAATGAAGGCTTCATACGTAATAAAATTGAAAATACAGCGGCACGCGGTCGGGCCCGCTCTCCGCTCTGTACTGAAACGCACTGTTAGTGTTGTATTGCAGTTTTCGTTATTTTATACTTAAAATATATTATAATGAGGTTCCAGGATAAAATAAGGAGAAAATAATCTCGGTTCTCCGTATTCTATGGAACTCGTTTGGCTCTCGTTCCCGCGAATTCATGCATCTAGAGCGTTTGTTTATATCGCTCGGACGATGTATTCGTGAGCTAAGCGCGGAGACTGCGCGACTTTGGCAAAGACGCGCTCGATTCATTTTTGAATTAGATTCTCTCGAGCCGTCAACCCGCCCGCACGCGATTCAAGCAGGCTCCACGACAGAAGCGATTTCCGGGATCTGCATCGTCAGCCGTCAGCGCTATCGTTCGTATTCCGGCACGGGTGCGGATTGGCAGTAGTTGCACCTGGGACGGACGCTTCCCAACTCCATCCGCACAGTTTGGTCAACGCGTTCGAGTGACTGATATCGCGAGCCCTGCGTCACCTCACGATAAGAGTAAGTGTTTGGACTGGCGAGGCGTTCACCGGTCCCCGTACTTCTTTTTGTATTTTCGGCACGTAGCAGCGAGCGACCGGTGCTGCGTTCAACGGCCCAGCGAAAATAATTACTTCGATCCACCCGCGCCGAGTGGTGGATTGCGACTTCTTGTCTGCGCGCAAGGCGACTCGTTATTTGATGTAAAGTTTTTTTAGAACAGACCTTGTTATTGTTGTTTTATGTAACTGAGGCTACTCTTCATTTCTTGACCTCAATCTAACCTTCTTCCGGATACCACCGCCTCTGCGGGATCGTCGCACCGAGACGACGATCATTCTGAGTAACCGTGCCTCGCGTCTAGCTAGCGCGAGTATTAACCCTTTCCGGCACACGGAAAAGTCGAGTCCAACCGCGAACTCGACCTTTGTAACTGGAGATCCAGAGAACATCAACCCCGGGTGCTCGTCGTAGAAGCAGCACCCGACGGCACTGAGTTGTAGGGATCGGATCGCGAAATTAACCCAAATAGTCTCCTCGGCCTCCCGTTACAATATGACATAATCAATTTTCTAAACATTATTTTTTATATAAGTCCAAATATTTATATTCTGAATCGTGTTAATTTTTTGTTTATTTCTTAATTTTTTTATTTTTATCTCAATTTATTTGGATAGGTCTTTTCTCGATACTTGTTTTTTTTTTTTTTTTCTTATCTTTATATTCTTTTACTTTTTTACTTGATTTTTTCCTTTTTCTTCATGCTGAAAATCGTTTTTACTCGAGCCTTTGAGTGTTTGATAGCAACTTAACGCAATGTAATGACAGAGTTACAGGCACTGCTTTTGCTGACTCCAATATTTGTTTTAATTTTAGTTTAGTTTCTAAAGATTTGTTTTTTGATGAAAAAAAGGAAACAATCGGAAAATATTTTAAACGATAGTATATTTTATGAGGTAATACCTAAAATTTTACCATTTTACATGCGAAAAAATGCATGTGATGGAATTGGTGCTTCCGTAAAAAGGCTAGAGTTAAAACGATTTTCAGCACCAGGAACTTTTGAATTTTAACCACCTATCGAAAGAGTAAAAGAATATAATATAAGAAGAAAAAACCTCTGCCAATACATTGGCACTTAGCTTCCTCAAAATAATGTATTTATTCATTTTTTTTAAATTTTTTATAACAATAATTAATTGTATCATACCTAATTTTCTTTATGAATATTCGTAATAAATTAATATATATTTTTCGAAAATTCATTCTTGTTACTCTTTTTCTCGTGCGACAACCCGATATTTTTATAAATCAATTTTTTCAAAATATTATCACATGTTCAATTAGTTTTATTTTAAACCTCAAATATCTTTCGTCGTAATAGTTCGATTTTATTGGGCAACGAATTCAGTTTGAAGATATAAAAAATATATCTCTCCCAAATTTTAGGACTATTGATTGATTTTCTTAATATTGTTATCGCGTGACAACAAAACTCCTACTTTTTTATAAAACATTGTTTTTTTAAAAAACAAATAAAGATAATATTTTGAAATTTCAACCAAATATATTCTTCAATGAGTATAATAAGTGGTTAAAACTTGAAGTCCATAAGTAAATTATTATTTGAAAAATTTATTAAATAATTTTGAGCACATTTTCGTTAATAATAAATGACAGAGTGAAGATAATTTAAATATTAAAAAAATAAAATGTACATAATTTAAATACCTTTCAATAAAAATTTATGATGTTAAGTAATAATATCTGTAACATATTAAACAAGTGGCCGACAACGGTTGCGTTTACCCTATTATTATATTATCATCAACAAAATGCTCATAAATTAAATTTTTTTTTTCAAATAACGTGTATAATATTTTATTGACTTGTCTCTACATCACGTTTCCGAATCATCTGATGATTTTCACAAAAAAAAGTAGCAGAATTATTTTTTATGGTTCACCTTCAACTTTGGGTAATATTTTGAAAACTTAAAAATAAATTCGAACAAATTACCAAACTCTGTATTACATATATATTCGTTTATTACACATATGAATGTTTATTATAAAGTCACCAATCAAGTCAATCAGTCAAGACACTTTCCAAAAACGTTACAACAAAAATACTGGCATATTCTGCAAGTAAAATGCAATCTTTTTCCCAATCAATGTTCTATACAAAGAATTTCGATATTTTGAGTAAAAAATAAAGATAATCTTTTGAATTTCAACCAAATATATTCTTCAATGAGTATAATAAGTGGTTAAAACTTGATCGCGCTGTAAATTATCCTCAATAAAAAACAAAAGCAAGTGAACAACACGCACGCATAGCACGTGTTATTTCCATTTTCTAGTATAGACATATCCAAAAAATTACGATTTGAAAAGAAGGCTAAATCAGTTTTAACCTCCAATATCTCTGAAATTCATAAACGAATTCTTTTACTCTAAAAACGCATATAATAAATAATATACACTCTAAATCTCCGCCAAATTAAAAAAAAATTAAAACAAGTTTTCTCTAGTTATCAGGCGACAAATAAAATAACTTTGTAAAATAGGAAAATTTTGAATATCAAAAAGTAATCGTACGATCTTGATAAAAATTCACATACATAATATCTATATCACATACAAAGTTGTCTAGAAATCTGTAGCTGATTCATAGAACCATTCCGAAGAAATTACGATTTAAAAAAAAGTTTAAAAAATTTTAACCTCAAATATCTCTGAAATTTATGGACCAATTATTTTGCTGAAAGAACTCGACCAAGAGCTATCCAAAATCTACCTCCACAAGGAATTTTGAAGAAATTACGACAATTTTCCCTCCGGAATCATTGGACATACAAAACTCATTTTTTTCATTTTTCATTTTTTACGTTTTTGTTAATAACCAAAGAACCGTGATAGCTAGAAACTTTTTTTTTTTAGAAAATATAGGTATTTTAATTCTCTTTTAAATGCTACCTATCCCATTCTGATACATACAGCCGTTCTCGAGAAATTACGATTCGAAAAAGAGGTTACAAAAATTTTAACCTCAAATATCTCTGAAATTTATGGACCAATTATTTTGCTGAAAGAACTCGACCAAGAGCTATCCAAAATCTACCTCTACAAGGAATTTTGAAGAAATTACGACAATTTTCCCTCCGGAATCATTGGACATACAAAACTCATTTTTTTCATTTTTCATGTTTTACGTTTTTGTTAATAACCAAAGAACCGTGATAGCTAGAAACTTTTTTTTTAGAAAATATAGGTATTTTAATTCTCTTTTAAATGCTACCCATCCCATTCTGATACATACAGCCGTTCTCGAGAAATTACGATTCGAAAAAGAGGTTACAAAAATTTTAACCTCAAAAATCTCTAAAATTTATGAACCAATCATCTATTCCAAAGAAAGGTGCAGGTGCCAACCAGAAATCTACCTCTACAAGGAATTTTGAAGCGATTAACACAATTTTACTCCCGTAAATTGTTGCCACCTAAAACACGTTTTTTTCATTTTTTAATTTTTTTCTCAAAAACTAACCAACAGAATGGATTCAATTTTATACAGATTATAGCTATTCATAATCTCCATTAGCATGATTTTTCTCAAGAAAATTGACCATTTAGTTTGGGAGTTATAAGCATTAAAAAAAAACACGTTTTTGTTAATAACAAAATAACCGTGATAGCTAGAGAAATTTTTTTTTTTTTAATATAGTTTTTTTATGCTCTTTCGAACGCTACCCATACGATTATAAAATTTCAATCCAATCATTAAAAAAAATCAAAAATAAATTTTTCGAAAATGAAAAATTCGACATAAAGCAAAAACGAATCAGTTAATCGTACAAAATTATTTTTTCCCGAATTCGGAATCAAAAAACAAAAAAATGAGACCCGTCCGGTTAAAATCGACCGCGTAGATCCGAAAATAAAGCGACACACACACACACACACACACACACACACACACACACACACACCCACACAAACACACACACACACACACACACACACACACACACACACACACACACACACACACACACACACAGACACACACACACACAGACACACACACACACACACACACACACACACACACACACACACACACACATCTATACAGACATTTTCTAAAATCATGTGACACAAACTTCTAACACCTTTATTCATGTTTCTAGAGCAATTTAACCTCTATGAGGAAGCAAAAAACAAGTATCGAGAAAAGACATCCAAATAAATTTAGAATATGAATATATGGACTTTTATAAAAAATAATTTTTAAAAACTTGATTATGTCATATATTTTAAGTAAAAAATAACGAAAACTGCAATACAACACTAACAGTGCGTTTCAGTGCAGAGCGGAGAGCGGACCCGACCGCGCGCCGCTGTATTCTCAATTTTATTACGTATGAAGCATTCATTTCTCCAACTCGAAACTATAGGGATTTGTAACTTAAGACTTGTACTTTCATTTTGTAATGGTACAATTCATTTTGAAAAGAAAAATGGCTCTGAAATTTCAACTTGAATTTCCGACCAGAGGAAAACATTTCGGAGAAAAAACCATAGAATCATTGGACAGAGGAGGAAAAAATCTATCGATATATGTCTTTAATTTTTTTCGATAGACTCAGCGTATGATTTTGAGCGAGTTGAAGAGAGCACATTTTATGCGAAAAAGGCGTCGCGCGCACCCGCTGGCCGGTTTCTGGCAGACGCTCTCATATTCCAAAATTTTATTATTCGTTTGAAACTGCTTTGTAGTAAATATATGATAAAAAATAATAAACCAAAATGTAATTACGATACAAGTTCACGACTTTTGATTTTTGCTTTCGAATCCTATGTTGCTATTTTATTCCATAATAACTGTAAGGCGACATTTAATAGTTATTCTTACGTCACTTACGTTACATTACTTGTACTATATACCTGGATCAGGCAAATATGCCTGGAAGAGCCCCGTCCCTAGTCTAGACACTGCCTCATATTGTTGACAGTCAACGAAAAATAAATTACATCAGATTTCAGATTTTAAAACTGGCAACATACATAAGATAGTACACATATATTAATCATAGATTAAAGTTTAAAAATTTTATTATCTGCTTTAAATGTGGGAAAAACTCTACTTTTCATTGCAAAATGAAGATAGAGACTCAGTGTATGATTTTGAGTGAGTTAATGAGAGCGCATTTTAGGCGAAAAAGGCGCCGCGCGCGCCCGCTGGCCGGTTTCTGGCAGACGCTCCCGTATTTAAAAAATATAATATGTTCCCTGATTCTTATTTTATTAAAATAACAATTTAAAACAAATTATAACACCAAACACGTGGTAAATGATACTGAAAAATGTGAGGTTATGATACACAACATAATTGCCAAAACAGATTATCCAGTAAGACCACACATTCCAAAATATGTAGGTAAAGTAAACTAGCAATCACAACTACAAAGCACCAATCCAGTGAACGGAACCGGCCGCAACCACACCAGTAATACAAAACAGAACCATCCTCAGTCCGGCGACATCAACCGGTAAATTAATGTCCACAACCATAGCAATAAGATTAAACAAAACCACACTCAGTCCTCTAATGGCTATCTTGACAGACTCAGAGAATACTGAGTTCTGAACTCCTGATTAAGTACTAAGTAAAACTCAGCATTTGAAAATGGATCAAAACTTTTATTATATAGAAGAGTTACAAGAAGATATGATCCAGCATTAGAAGATTTTCAATGATCTCTTTACTCTCAATAAACACATAACATTAAATAAAGAGAATATACTATACCGTAACATTAGTAGCTTAAATTCTAATTTTAATAAACTACAAGCATTTATTGAGAATTTGGAGATTAAACCATATATTGTGGTTTGTGTCGAAACTTGGAATTAGGAAAGTTACAATTATTTCTCTTTAAAGGAATATAAAATTTATTATAATAATAGTAAATTAAATATATCAGATGGTGTAGTAATATACATCAACAACAATATAACCGAAATAACGAACGTTATCCAAATAGGTAAGCTAAAAATCCTAAATTCTTGTATAAAGGAACCCGCACAAACCCTATGGATTTGAGTTCCCGGTCGATTTTCTTTAAATTTTGATATGTTGTAGTAGTCACTACCCTGATCAAAAGTGTCCATGGGTCCAAGGTCCAAAAATAAAAACTGTTCGAAATATTACGGGTACAAAGTTCCCCGTAAATAATCCATTTCTTTAGAATATAGAACATTTACATACGCAACTGAGAAGTATGAGTTTATGTAGAATTATTCTTATTATAAACGACAGGCAATAAGGTCGGGATGAGGTGAAGTTGAGACGAACAATGAGGTGGGCTACGTCGGACAATGTGGGTGGGGTTAGACGGACGATCAGGCTGGGGTGAAACGGACAATAGGGATAACGTAAAATAGGGTATAAAAGGTAGTCGGAAGAGGGAACGGGAAATAGTGTAGATGTAGTTGATTTGAGTCAGGCAATGAGGACCGAGGGGAAACGTGGATGAGGTAAGATAGACAATGTAGGTGAGGTGAGATAAACAATAGAGGTGACATACGGTAGGATGTAACAGGTACTGGGGAGAGAAGACGGGCAATAAGATCGGTGTAAGATTAAGTTGAAACGAACAATAAGAAGGATTAAGGACAATAAGGAGGGCTACGTGTGGGGTAAGAAGGACAATGTGGGTGTTGTAAGATGGGCAATGAAGTTGGATACTATGGACAATAGGGAAGACGTAAGTAGGCTGGATGTTAGAGATGTTGGGTTAAGGAGTTGAACAGACAATGAAGATAGTATAAGATAGGCAATAAGAGTGAGGTAGGTGGGCAGACAAAGCAGGAAGGGTAAACGGTCAATAGGAGTGACGTAAGGTAGGATTTAACAGGTAGCGATATTGCAAAGGAAGATATATAATAAAATCAAGTTAAGGGTGTATCAAGATGGACAATAATGTGGGTTAAGACAGATAATATTAGTGGGGTGAGATAGATAATAGGGGGACGTAAAATAGTGCGTAACAGGTAGTGAGGACGGGGAATTAGCAATAAAGTCAGTATAAGGTTGAAATGAGACAGGCAATGAGGTCAGATATGGCAGACATGTGGAATAAGATGGACAGTAGAGATATAATAATAAATAATCCTATACATATTGCATATTTGTCAGTGTGTTAATAGTGTTTCAAGATGAATCAAGGGTGTCCTAATGAGGTCTTTTTAGATACGTGTTTTGTATCAATTTTTAGAGACAATAAAATTAAATGATTTAAAACACTTTTGTTACATTTTACATCATATGTTTGTCCTCATAACAAATGCCTATAGACGAGAGGTTAAAAAATTGAAAGTTTTGGAGATATCAATCTCGAAAAATCTCCAGAAATTTATTGGAATTGTTGAGTTACTGTTTTTAAGCACTGGATTATGATTTTTATCGTTTATCGTTTTATATTATATACTGTTAGCTTTAGCTTTACCCAACATGCACCGGCGTGGAGGTAGCTAATCGGATTTTGCACGTTGTATGGCCCTCAAAAGGGCCGGTTTGAATATGTATCGTATCTTGTCTAATTGAGAGGGTCTCCTGGTAGTGGTTTATTACCAGTGTCTCTAATTGTTCTGATCGATACATTAGAAGGGTACTGAACGTTATTTTCATGGCGGGCAAATCCCAAAAACCAAAGAATACTAGATATATGAGCACAGCAACCCAACGTATGAGCACCCGACTTACATGTACAATAATACGCTTGTAGAGGGGGCACATCATTTATCTCCATTTCATCATTTACTTGATGGTCATCATTAGATCCATAATTGATAGCGCGTTCAATTTCGGAATAGAGAATAGATTCTAACTCTTAGAAAACCTGGTTCGGGAAGTTGATCCTCGACCCTTAACATCTCAAGTTGAAATTCTTCGTCTCCGTCTCTTTGGAGCTTGTCCTGTATGTACGATCTTGACAGCTGGATTTGATATGTACCTACAGTAAGGGATTTCAAATAGTCGATGGTTAGAATAGGAAAATCATTAAAAAGATTAATGTTAAGACGAATCCATCGTTGTGTATTTCTTGTATGAAGTTGTTCAACCTCAACTAAGGCCTGAACAACGTTAGGCTCTGTAGCTTTTCTAAGCAGTTCCTGCGCTGCTACTGCGTTTACACCTTCCATATGGATCACTTGATGGTATTTATTAATCAAAACTCCAGCACTTCGATAGAAGTCGCCTAGATTAGGAAGATGGTCAGTTGGAATCAATTGTCCAAAGAATTTAAAAATGGAATTGATGTGACCATTCCTAGCTTCAACTATCCATCTTGTGCATGTCACTAAACGTGATTCATTTGCATCTTCGGTCGAAAGTTGTCGCTCACCTGCTTCAAGAAGTGCTGGCATTCAACTTATAATATGTAAGGCTCCTAAAAGTTGAATAACGTCTCGGTAACCTCTATCAACTATAACTATATAATTTTCTTCGAACCACTCATTCATCATCTCTTCGTCGTCTTCCAATTCATTCCTTAGCATAGCTGCATCATTGTTTTGAGCGTCAGAGAAATAAGGTCCTTGAATTTCTAGAATGTATCCGTCAGGAGCTACTATTAGAGATGGTTTTAATAGATGTCGTCCCTTATATACTTAATGGCTTGTTTAGAATGATAAAAGATAATGTTTAAAGTTTCAATGGTAAAATAACAAGAGTTATTACCCCTTATAAAAACAATTGAAAAAAATTGCATTTCGATTTAAAATAAATATACAAAAGGCGCATATATTTGTAATAAGCTATGCAAATAAAAACAGAAAATGCAATCATTTGTAACTGCATAGTACATGACTCCAAATGCGCGATTACCTATGCCTACACAACTTTCATGCATACAAAAAGGACCTAACATGGATTCGTCACGGAAAGTAGAGCTATTTCAGAGTCAGGTAAGGAATTTTCAGCTCATTTTATGCCCATATTGCACAATATGCTATTTGGACATGCTTGCCAGTCATTCGATTTTACGGAATCGTTTGCAAACGTACAAACGCGATTGCACGCACGCGAAAATCGGGTACGTGAAATCGTATTTTACGTCGGCAAAAGAGTCGATAACATCGAATATTACGGACACGTATATCAAAAACTAATTTTGCTTAGAGTTTTCTGAAGAACATTTTCCGAAACGTAATGGAGGTATGAAAAAATAGAGAAACCTAAACAATTTTTGTTTGTCAATTGATTTCTTACAAATAAAGTATTATAGCAAAGAAATAAGACTTAACATACTAAAGTAAAAAATAATTTTTCTCAGATATATTTTATATTAGCCTATTATTACGAATATATTCATCCCTTAAAAGAATGATGAAGGAAATATGAAGCCGAAATAAAACCTTTGCCGATTGGCCAAATCCGTCTAAAAGGAGCCCACAATTGGTCGACGGTGACTTTCACTTACGGTCTTGACAGATTGGGACGAATAAAACCCGCAAAATTTGGAATAATGAAATATTTTCCCCATTTTTTTCACAAGTTAATAGCAACACAATAAATTATTTTCAGCCATAAAAATAACTCAAATTCCTAAACTCAAGAGAGCGGTTTTGTTTTCAGTCTTCTTTGTGTATTTTTCGATATTTTAGCCCATTTGCACACCCCAAGCAAAAGGTTCAGGATCGATTTTCACATCGGAAATTTTTTTACAAAGCTATGGCAACATCTTGAAGTAATTTCATTCATAAAATTTGTCTTAAATTAATAAATTAACAAGAAATTATTTTTTTTCTGTTTTCCATGTATTTTTAGACTTTTTAGCCAATTTGCACCGACCAAGCGAATAGATCCCGAACAATTTTCATATCGCCAATTTTTTTATAAGGCCACGGAAACCTCCTGAAGTAATTTCATCCATAAAATTTGTCTTAAATTAATAAACTCACGAGAGATGATTTTTTCTCGATATTTTTCGTGATTTTCCGCTATTTTAGCCCCTTTGCACTCCCCAAGTGAAAGGTTCCGGATTGAATTTCATATCGCCAATTTTTTTACAAGGCCATGGCAACATTTTTAAGAAATATCATCCATAAAATTTGTCTTAAATTCAAAATATCACGAGAAACGATTCTTGCACGGAATTCCTCGTGTATTATATGCAATTTCAGCCCCTTTGCACCCTCAAAGCTAATCGTTCCGGATCGATTGTCATATCAACAATTTTTTTACAAATATATGGCGATATCTTGAAGCAATTTCAGGCATAAAATTTGTCTTAAATTAATAAACTCACGGGACATGTTTATCTCGGTATTTTTCGTGTATTTTCGGCTATTTTAGCCACTTTGCACCCTCCAAGCGAGAAGATCCGGATCGAATTTCTTATCGCCAATTTTTGTTCAAGGCTATGGCAACATGTGGTAGAAATATCAGTAACCAAATTTGTCTTGAATTAATAAACTCACGAGAGATGATTTTTTTCTCGGTGTTTTGCGAGTATTTTCCGCTATTTTAGTTCATTTGCCCCCGAAGCGAAAGGATCCGGATCGAAATTCATATCCCCAATTTTTTTGCAAGGCTATGGCCACAACAGGCAGAAATATCAGCCATAAATTTTGACTCAAATTAATAAACTCACGAGAGATGATTTTTTCACGGTATTTTTCGTGTATTTTCGACTATTTTAGCCCTTTTGCACGCCCCAAGCGAAAGGATCCGGATCGAATTTCATATCCCCAATTTTTTGCAAGGCTATGGCAACATCTGGAAGAAAGATCATCCATAAAATTTGTCTTAAATTAATAAACTAGCTAGATATGATTTTTTCTCGTTGTTTTGCGAGTATTTTCCGCTATTTTAGTCCCTTTGCACCCCTCAAGTGAGACGTTCCGAATCGAATTTCTTATCGCCAATTTTTTTTCAAGGCTATGGCAACATCTGGAAGAAATATCATACATAAAATTTGTCTTATATTAATAAACTCGTGAGAGATGATTTTTTTCTCAGTGTTTTGCGAGTATTTTCCGCTATTTTAGTCCCTTTGCACCCCCAAGCGAGACGTTGCGGATCGAATTTTGTGATCGCCAATTTTTTTTCGAGTCTATTGCAACCTGTGAAAGAAATATCAGCCATAAAAGTTGTTTTAAATTAATAAATTCACGAGAGATGATTTTTTACGTTATTTTTCGTGTATTTTCGGCTATTTTAGCCCCTTTGCACTTCCCAAACGAAACGTTCCGAATCGAATTTCATATCCCGAATTTTTTTGTAAGGCTATGGCAGCATCTGGAAGAAATATCAGCCATAAAATGTGTCTTAAAATAATAAACTCGCGAGAGATGATTTTTTTCTCGGTGTTTTGCGAGTATTTTCCGCTATTTTAGTCCCTTTGCACCCCCCAAGCGAAAGGTTCCGGATCGAATTTCATATTACCAATTTTTTTGCAAGGCTATGGAAATATCTGGAAGAAATATCAGCCATAAAATTTGTCTTAAATTAATAAAATCGCAAGAGATGATTTTTTTCTCGGTGTTTTGCGAGTATTTTCCGCTATTTTAGTCCCTTTGCACCCCCAAGCGAGACGTTCCAGATCGAATTGCTTATAGCCAATATTTTTGAAAGGCTATGGCAACATCTGGAAGAAATAACAGCCATAAAATTTGACTTAAATTAATAAAATCGCGAGAGATGATTTTTTTCTCGGTGTTTTGCGAGTATTTTCCGCTATTTTAGTCCCTTTGCACCCCCCAAGCGAAAGGTTCGGGATCGAATTTCATATTACCAATTTTTTTGCAAGGCTATGGAAATATCTGGAAGAAATATCAGCCATAAAATTTGTCTTAAATTAATAAACTCGCAAGAGATGATTTTTTTCTCGGTGTTTTGCGAGTATTTTCCGCTATTTTAGTCCCTTTGCACCCCCAAGCGAGACGTTCCAGATCGAATTGCTTATAGCCAATATTTTTGAAAGGCTATGGCAACATCTGGAAGAAATAACAGCCATAAAATTTGACTTAAATTAATAAAATCGCGAGAGATGATTTTTTTCTCGGTGTTTTGCGAGTATTTTCCGCTATTTTAGTCCCTTTGCACCCACCAAGCGAGACATTCCGAATTGAATTTCATAGCCCGAATTTTTTTGTAAGGCTATGGCAACATCTGGAAGAAATATCAGCCACAAAATGTGTCTTAAAATAATAAACTCGCGAGAGATGATTTTTTTCTCGGTGTTTTGCGAGTATTTTCGGCTATTTTAGCCCCTTTGCACCCCCCAGCGAAAGGTTCCGGATCGAATTTCATAACACCAATTTTTTTGCAAGGCTATGGAAATATCTGGAAGAAATATCAGCCATAAAATTTGTCTTAAATTAATAAAATCGCGAGAGATGATTTTTTTCTCGGTGTTTTGCGAGTATTTTCCGCTATTGTAGTCCCTTTGCACCCCCAAGCGAGACGTTCCAGATCGAATTTCTTATCGCCAATTTTTTCAAAAGGCTATGGCAACATCTGGAAGAAATTACAGCCATAAAATTTGTCTTAAATTAATAAACTCACGAGATATGATTTTTTCACGTTATTTTTCGTGTATTTTTGGCTAATTTAGCCCCTTTGCACCCCCCAAGCGAAAGGATCCGGATCGAATTTCATATCCCCAATTTTTTTGCAAGGCTATGGCCACATCTGGAAGAAATATCAGCCATAAAATTTGTCTTAAATTAATAAACTCACGAGAGATGATTTTTTCACGGTATTTTTCCTGTATTTTCGACTATTTTAGCCCTTTTGCACCCCCCAAGCGAAAGGATCCGGATCGAATTTCATATCCCCAATTTTTTTGCAAGGCTATGGCAACATCTGGAAGAAAGGTCAGCCATAAAATTTGTCTTAAATTAATAAACTCGCTAGAGATGATTTTTTCTCGTTGTTTTGCGAGTATTATCCGCTATTTTAGTCCCTTTGCACCCCTCAAGTGAGACGTTCCGGATCGAATTTCTTATCGCCAATTTTTTTTCAAGGCTATGGCAACATCTGGAAGAAATATCATACATAAAATTTGTCTTAAATTAATAAACTCGTGAGAGATGATTTTATTCTCGGTGTTTTGCGAGTATTTTGCGCTATTTTAGTCCCTTTGCACCCCCAAGCGAGACGTTCCAGATCGAATTGCTTATAGCCAATTTTTTTGAAAGGCTATGGCAACATCTGGAAGAAATATCAGCCATAAAATTGGTCTTAAATTAATAAACGCACAGGGATGATTTTTTCACGTTATCTTTCGTGTAATTTCCGCTATTTCAGTCCCTTTGCACTTCCCAAGCGAGACGTTCCAGATCGAATGTCTTAACGCCAATTTTTTTAAAAGGCTATGGAAACATCTAGAAGAAATATCAGCCATAAAGTTTGTCTTAAATTAATAGACTCGCGGGAGATGATTTTTTTCTCGGCGTTTTGCGAGTATTTCCCGCTATTTTAGTCCCTTTGCACCCCACAAGCGAGACGTTATGGATCGAATTTCTTATCGCCAATTTTTGATTCCTCCTAGAGGAAGCTGTGTGATAGTAAAAGAAAATGTTTATGAGATAATGTGTTAGAAATGCTATTTAGCAAATTTGGAATCGAAATACACTATTTTTAGAAAATGTCCGTATGGATGTGTGGGTGTGTGCGTGTGTGTGTGTGTGTGTGTGTGTGTGTGTGTGTGTGTGTGTGTGTGTGTATGTGTGTATGTCCGTATACGCTGATATCTCATGATCTACTCGACCGATTTTAATGGGAGAGTGATCATTTTTTTAGATTTGGCTTCCACAATTGGGGTCAATATTCTATTTTTGTAAAATTTAATTTTTTTTTTTATAGCCATTTTTTAATTTTCAAAATTTTTATTTTCGATGTTTTTAATATTTAGAACAAATATTGTTTATATATCATGAATTCTCTGTATGTAGGATAAAATTATCTACATTTTTAATAATGATATATTGGCTACGATGGCGGATAAGGGTAGTGTAACCGTTGCTTTAGAGTATTCAAATTATGTGGAAAAAATGCTGTCTGATAGAGAAACCTATGAAATTATAAATAAGGACCCTTTAAAAAGATTACAAAGTGACACTAAGGCAATAATGACAATTTGGAATAAAAATGGCTTTTTTGAAAAACAATTTCACAATAACGCAATAATCCAAACAGATACTGTCTTACCAAAAATATACGGTTTACCAAAAATTCATAAAAAAGATCTTCCATTGCGTCCTATAGTTTCATATAATGGTTCTCCCACTTATTTGTTTTCTACAATATTAGAGAAATTACTTAGTACGGTGATACCAAAACTAAAATCATATATCAAGAATAGCGTTGAATTAATTGAAAGAAATGAAAATCTACATGTGTCTGAGGAGTATAATGATCAGCATTGATGCCACGTCATTGTTTACAAATATTAGCGTAGAATTAGTTAAAAAGGCAATTGTCCGAAGATACCCTTATCTTATAAGTAAATACGATATACCTCTTGATACGATTTTGAAAGCAGTAACATTCTTAATGAGTAATACCTTCTTTAAATTTAATAATAAATTTTATAAGCAGCTATATGGCACGCCAATGGGTTCACCTATATCGCCACTGTTTGCAGACATTACTATGGATGATCTTGAGCAAGACTGTCTAGAGAGATTAGATTTCACCCCCCTCTTCTATGGTAGATATGTCGATGATATTTTTATCGTAATACCAAAGAATAAAATAGATTATGTGATGGACACCTTCAACACTTATGACAATAGACTAAAATTTACCTATGAAATGGAATACAATCAAAGTTTGAATTTTTTAGAAATTAAAATTATTAGAGAAGATGGTAAATTAATTACTGATTGGTATCATAAACCTACTTTTTCAGGTAGATTCCTCAATTTTAACTCTAGTCATCCTTTATCACATAAAAGGGGTATGGTGTATTCCTTAGTTGATAAAGCAATAGTATTGGCAAACAAAAAATTCCATAACAAAAATATTAAGCTGGTTAAACAATATCTAATAAGTAATAATTATCCTTATGAGTTTATTAAATTCCATCTGAATAAAAGGATTGCTACACATAATAATAACAATAACAATAATATTAGCAATAACAACAATAAAAAGTTTACAAAAAATAGATACTTGACTCATGTCAGTCTGCCATATATAAGAAATTTCTTCGAACAAATTACAGCAGTTTTTAGAAATTATGGTATAAGAGTTTTACCGAAAATTAATAATAATCTTACAAGGAAACCGATCGAGGTGTCCACCTCCGATTTTCCTGAATTTTTGTTATGTTGTAGAGGACCGAAAAATAAGAGACTCGCAATTTTTTTTATCGGCCCAATCCCTTATTAAAGGGGTGAAAACCGCCCTTAAAGTTTACCCCCGAAAACAGTTTTTTTTTTAAATCTTAAGTTCTAATCGATATTTTGAAATGAAACAAAATGGAAAATATTTCTCCTTGAATTATGTAACCATCAAGTATAGTTTGGTCCTCGAGGATGGCAACCCTTACTTTTTATTTTAGAAAAACCTTATTTTTTAAACTATTTCTGCATATAATATTTGCAATAAAATTGCAATAAAAATTCATTGAAATAAAAAATAAAATTTACGTGTTTCAGGGTTTTTGCAAATAAACACGTCATCAGGGGTAAAGAACCCTTTAGGCACAAAATACTTTCAAACTATTAAAATTAATATTTTAAGTTATAGATAATGCATAATTTATTTTTATTTGGGCTATTTTTTCTATGGGCCCAATTTCCTATTAAAGGGGTAAAACGCACCCCTAAAAATCACCCCTAAAATAGGTTTTATCTGAATATCCCAAGTTCAGATTCAAATTTAAAATGAAACAAAATGAAAAATATTTGTCTTTGAAATGCCAAATTAGCTACCCTTATATTTTATTTCGGAAAAAATTTTTTTTTTAATTTTTTTTGTATACAATATTTGCAATAAAATTAAATAATTATTATTAAAATTCAAAATCAAAGTTGACTTGTTTTAGGATTTTTTCTAATAAAAGCATTATCGGGGTTTAGCAGCCCCTAGGACAAGTATACTTACAATTGTACCATTGAAATAAATATTTTGAGGTGTATAATGCAGATTTAGTTTATTTTTGTGTCAGTTTTTTTTTATCGCGATAGCGTAATTAATGAAGTCACTTATAAACTCTTATACTTATTGTGCAATTTATATTCGAATATTTTGTTCGTATTTATAGGTAAATAAAAAGGATGGAACTGGGAAAAGAATAGGTGAGTTAAATGATTGACTAATCTAACGAATAGAAAAATATAAATAAAAATAAAAAAATTAAAATATAAATAGAAAAATATAATATAAAATATTAATTGTTATTATGTAATTAATTTTTATTAAAAGTAAAATATAGGTATATTTTCACAAATAGTCAAAAAATATTCAAAAAAACTCTATACAAATGAGCTTATAATTTAGTTCTTATCGCAATTAATTTTGTTTAAGGATTATAGGTTGAACAATAATGAAAATCTTCAAAAAAATGTTTTAAGCAGAGTGATTTCTGACACCATGAACATTTTATAATAGCAGTATTTTTACATCCTGGTACCTCACAATGAGCTTGGGATCCACCAAAGCTAAAGTCCACCCGATTTAAAAATTCATTTGGTTTATTATCGATATAACCGCTTTTATACTAAGAGTATTTAAAAAGATTTACGTATCGAGGAGAAGATAACTGATTGTGCACCAGAGAGTGCAATTTAATTACATTATTTCGTACGTGCAAACTTATATCCTTATCCAACAAAATTAGACTATCGGAAAAGTGTCTCACAAAATTTTTCCATATACGAAAACCAAACACATCCAGCGGTTCTATTTTTCCAGTTGTACCTTTAGGAATTTTGAAAAGTTTGATGTTTTTATCATCAGGTTTTTCTCTTTCGACTGCTTCTGTGCAATGTCCACTCCAAAAATCTAGCAATAATATACTATTTTTTCCAACATTTGGAAAAAATACATCCCTTAACCATTTCCGAAAATGATCTAAAAATAAATTGTAAACAAATAAATTTTGAAGGTCATTATAGTAAACTATTGCTATTTGTATATATATATATATATATATATATATATATATATATATATATATATATATATATATATATATATATATATATATATATATATATATATATATATATCTATATATATATATATATATATATATATAATACATATATATATATATATATATATATATATATATATATATATATATATATATATATATATATATATATATATATCAACTGATAAGAATTTTTCCATCGGTCTTACAGTCTTACAAATTAAATTAAAATAATTAATATTTATGGCAGTCAGATTGCCCTTGTTTATAATCACCCCCGCAGAATCTGAAATAAAAACTTAATTAAAATCTGGAAAAAACTTTGTTAGCAAAGGACGATCTGACTGCCCACCACCACCACCTTGTCCGACGTTTCGAGCCTGCTCCGGCTCCTCCTCAGGGACTGAAATAAAACCCGCGATACACCTCCTTATATACCATGCACCCATACCCCTTCTTTTCTCTTACCCCACCACCCTCCACATTCCCTCTCCAACTTGCCATTCTCACTTAAATTAATAAAGAATGATAAATGTTATCTAATTTACTTGACTCTATCATTAAATTTACATTATTCCGATTTCTTAGAATGTGAATACTTTCAAGGCTTTCCCTCTTATATTTATTCTTAATCCCCTGTTCCAAAATATCCACACTCCCAAAATCGAAAGAATGCAAACTATTTAAACAATGTTCTTTCAAACCCGATGTACAACTTGAGCTGCGTAAACTATATTGATGTTCATATATTCTCTTTTTCAAATATCTACCCGTTTGACCAATATAACAACCATTACAATCCCTACAATTAATTTTATAAACAACTCCCGATTTCAAACATTTATCATCCTTGTCTTTACAATTACTAAATAACCTTTCTAAATTATTATCATTTCTAAAGAAAACTTGAATATTATGTTTACTAAAAACCCTTCTAATCCTTTCCGACAAACCTCTAACATATGGTAAACTAAAATATGCATTCTTTGCATTTCTATTCCTTGTTTGATTATCTACCCGCTGCTTCAATCCACCATTATAAATTTCCCACACTCTCTCATCAATCATTTTATCAATAAATTTTACGGGATAACTATTTTTAATAAATGTTTCTCTAACTAAATTTAAATTCTTTTTCCTAAAATCTTTATGTGACAATTTAATCGCTCTGTCAATGACACCTTTGATCGCACCTGTCTTGTTTCCGAATTGGTGGTGAGAATCAAAATTTAAAAATCTACCTGACCATGTAGGTTTTCTATACCAATCTAATTTCACTCTATTATTATTACCTCTAATGACTCTAATATCTAAAAACTCAATTGATAATCTTTCTCAACTTCTTTTTGTGAATTTAATTCTATCATGGATAGAATTAAACACATCCACCATTTCATCCACAAAACATTCTGGTACAACTGCAAAAATGTCATCAACATATCTTTTAAAAATAATTGGCTGAAAAACCAACTTAGACAAAGCAATACCTTCCAATTTTTCCATTACTAAATTGGCTATAACAGGTGACAAAGGTGACCCCATTGGACAACCATATCTTTGTTCATATAGACTATTATCAAAAGAAAAAATTGTGTTTTTAAAAACCAAATTAAGTGCCTTTATAAATTCATCCTTTGTTAAACTAGTATGTACTTTAATTTCAGACCATTTATCTTGTATAATATCATTCAACAACTCTAAAGGTATATTTGTAAACAAAGATACTACATCCAATGAAACCATCCTATGATCATTCGGAATAATAATATCTTTCATTATACCATAAAAACTCCAACTATCTTTAATATATGAATTTGTTTTACCTACTATCTTGAACAATATATTAGACAAAAATCTAGCAAGTCTATACGTCGGAAAATTTATCGATGATATTATTATTCTATATGTCAACTGTTCTTTGTGAATCTTAGGAAGCCCATAACATTTAGCTACAGTGCCATTTTCACATTTTAAATATTTAAACATACTATCCTTAATATAAGCTTTTGTTTTCCAATGCATCAATAATTCTTTCAATTTATCTTGTAGTCTATTGATATGTGGATTCCTAATTTTCACATAAGTGGTATCATCCTCCAACATAAGTTGAATTTTATTAATATAATCCCTTTTATCTGAAACTACAGTTACATTTCCTTTATCTGCTTTTTGGAAGATCATATTCGGATTCTCTCTCAAGAATTTCTTCGTTATTTTTAAATCATGGAATAAATTACTGTTCAAATAATTATCAAATCTATGTTCTCTTTTAAAATTATTAACAACTTTAACTAAAGAACTCCTACATTCTTTTTTAAACTCCAGATTAAAACTACTCATACTACTTTCTACCTCAGCGATGATATTCTTGATCGGAAGAGATTTACTTGAATATGATATTCCAAATTTAGCACCCTTTGACATGATATTTACCACTTCTTCTGGTATTACTTTGTCAGTTAAATTTCTAAACCAATCCTTATTAACATTGTTAGTTTGATTGACCTGAGAGTGTTTTCTATGCTTTAAATATTCAAATTTTCTTTTTAATTTACTCCTATGGTTATATTTTACTTTTTCAAAGTGCCTCTTTTGACCACGAAAAAATTCTTGCAAATCATTCTGTTCTATTTTATTATATAAATATCTTTCAAACTCTAATAAATATTTATTCAAACGATTAATTTCAAAATTCAAATCTCTAATTTCTAAGTTAAGTAATTTATTTTTGAAAAAGAAAATATTTTTCCGTAGATCATAAGAAACTCTTTTATTGTAATCCCGATAAAACCCTTATCATCAAATTTTTTCCAGTATGTTTAGGAAAAATATTTGATTTTTTACACCTTAGAAGAAAAGTGAGTTGCTCCTTTAAAATTACAATCCTTAGAACCATTTTTACCCATTTTGAGCAATAATCTTTTACCACCTTCCCATAAATCCCATATATATATCTAAAAAACATTTTACCCCACCTTTAATAGACCTTAGTTTTATCATTAAAAATATTACTTATGTCGACTGCAATCTAATATCAACTGATAAGAATTTTTCCATCGGTCTTACAGTCTTACAAATTAAATTAAAATAATTAATATTTATGGCAGTCAGATTGCCCTTGTTTATAATCACCCCCGCAGAATCTGAAATAAAAACTTAATTAAAATCTGGAAAAAACTTTGTTAGCAAAGGACGATCTGACTGCCCACCACCACCACCTTGTACGACGTTTCGAGCCTGCTCCGGCTCCTCCTCAGGGACTGAAATAAAACCCGCGATACACCTCCTTATATACCATGCACCCATACCCCTTCTTTTCTCTTACCCCACCACCCTCCACATTCCCCTCTCCAACTTGCCATTCTCACTTAAATTAATAAAGAATGATAAATGTTATCTAATTTACTTGACTCTATCATTAAATTTACATTATTCCGATTTCTTAGAATGTGAATACTTTCAAGGCTTTCCTCTTATATTTATTCTTAATCCCCTGTTCCAAAATATCCACACTCCCAAAATCGAAAGAATGCAAACTATTTAAACAATGTTCTTTCAAACCCGATGTACAACTTGAGCTGCGTAAACTATATTGATGTTCATATATTCTCTTTTTCAAATATCTACCCGTTTGACCAATATAACAACCATTACAATCCCTACAATTAATTTTATAAACAACTCCCGATTTCAAACATTTATCATCCTTGTCTTTACAATTACTAAATAACCTTTCTAAATTATTATCATTTCTAAAGAAAACTTGAATATTATGTTTACTAAAAACCCTTCTAATCCTTTCCGACAAACCTCTAACATATGGTAAACTAAAATATGCATTCTTTCCATTTCTATTCCTTGTTTGATTATCTACCCGCTGCTTCAATCCACCATTATAAATTTCCCACACTCTCTCATCAATCATTTTATCAATAAATTTTACGGGATAACTATTTTTAATAAATGTTTCTCTAACTAAATTTAAATTCTTTTTCCTAAAATCTTTATGTGACAATTTAATCGCTCTGTCAATGACACCTTTGATCGCACCTGTCTTGTTTCCGAATTGGTGGTGAGAATCAAAATTTAAAAATCTACCTGACCATGTAGGTTTTCTATACCAATCTAATTTCACTCTATTATTATTACCTCTAATGACTCTAATATCTAAAAAACTCAATTGATAATCTTTCTCAACTTCTTTTGTGAATTTAATTCTATCATGGATAGAATTAAACACATCCACCATTTCATCCACAAAACATTCTGGTACAACTGCAAAAATGTCCTTTGCTAACAAAGTTTTTTCCAGATTTTAATTAAGTTTTTATTTCAGATTCTGCGGGGGTGATTATAAACAAGGGCAATCTGACTGCCATAAATATTAATTATTTTAATTTAATTTGTAAGACTGTAAGACCGATGGAAAAAAAAAATTCTTATCAGTTGATATTAGATTGCAGTCGACATAAGTAATATTTTTAATGATAAAACTAAGGTCTATTAAAGGTGGGGTAAAATGTTTTTTAGATATATATATGGGATTTATGGGAAGGTGGTAAAAGATTATTGCTCAAAATGGGTAAAAATGGTTTTAAGGATTGTAATTTTAAAGGAGCAACTCACTTTTCTTCTAAGGTGTAAAAAATCAAATATTTTTCCTAAACATACTGGAAAAAAATTTGATGATAAGGGTTTTTATCGGGATTACAATAAAAGAGTTTCTTATGATCTACGGAAAAATATTTTCTTTTTCAAAAATAAATTACTTAACTTAGAAATTAGAGATTTGAATTTTGAAATTAATCGTTTGAATAAATATTTATTAGAGTTTGAAAGATATTTATATAATAAAATAGAACAGAATGATTTGCAAGAATTTTTTCGTGGTCAAAAGAGGCACTTTGAAAAAGTAAAATATAACCATAGGAGTAAATTAAAAAGAAAATTTGAATATTTAAAGCATAGAAAACACTCTCAGGTCAATCAAACTAACAATGTTAATAAGGATTGGTTTAGAAATTTAACTGACAAAGTAATACCAGAAGAAGTGGTAAATATCATGTCAAAGGGTGCTAAATTTGGAATATCATATTCAAGTAAATCTCTTCCGATCAAGAATATCATCGCTGAGGTAGAAAGTAGTATGAGTAGTTTTAATCTGGAGTTTAAAAAAGAATGTAGGAGTTCTTTAGTTAAAGTTGTTAATAATTTTAAAAGAGAACATAGATTTGATAATTATTTGAACAGTAATTTATTCCATGATTTAAAAATAACGAAGAAATTCTTGAGAGAGAATCCGAATATGATCTTCCAAAAAGCAGATAAAGGAAATGTAACTGTAGTTTCAGATAAAAGGGATTATATTAATAAAATTCAACTTATGTTGGAGGATGATACCACTTATGTGAAAATTAGGAATCCACATATCAATCCTTATTAACATTGTTAGTTTGATTGACCTGAGAGTGTTTTCTATGCTTTAAATATTCAAATTTTCTTTTTAATTTACTCCTATGGTTATATTTTACTTTTTCAAAGTGCCTCTTTTGACCACGAAAAAATTCTTGCAAATCATTCTGTTCTATTTTATTATATAAATATCTTTCAAACTCTAATAAATATTTATTCAAACGATTAATTTCAAAATTCAAATCTCTAATTTCTAAGTTAAGTAATTTATTTTTGAAAAAGAAAATATTTTTCCGTAGATCATAAGAAACTCTTTTATTGTAATCCCGATAAAAACCCTTATCATCAAATTTTTTTCCAGTATGTTTAGGAAAAATATTTGATTTTTTACACCTTAGAAGAAAAGTGAGTTGCTCCTTTAAAATTACAATCCTTAGAACCATTTTTACCCATTTTGAGCAATAATCTTTTACCACCTTCCCATAAATCCCATATATATATCTAAAAAACATTTTACCCCACCTTTAATAGACCTTAGTTTTATCATTAAAAATATTACTTATGTCGACTGCAATCTAATATCAACTGATAAGAATTTTTCCATCGGTCTTACAGTCTTACAAATTAAATTAAAATAATTAATATTTATGGCAGTCAGATTGCCCTTGTTTATAATCACCCCCGCAGAATCTGAAATAAAAACTTAATTAAAATCTGGAAAAAACTTTGTTAGCAAAGGACGATCTGACTGCCCACCACCACCACCTTGTCCGACGTTTCGAGCCTGCTCCGGCTCCTCCTCAGGGACTGAAATAAAACCCGCGATACACCTCCTTATATACCATGCACCCATACCCCCTTCTTTTCTCTTACCCCACCACCCTCCACATTCCCCTCTCCAACTTGCCATTCTCACTTAAATTAATAAAGAATGATAAATGTTATCTAATTTACTTGACTCTATCATTAAATTTACATTATTCCGATTTCTTAGAATGTGAATACTTTCAAGGCTTTCCCTCTTATATTTATTCTTAATCCCCTGTTCCAAAATATCCACACTCCCAAAATCGAAAGAATGCAAACTATTTAAACAATGTTCTTTCAAACCCGATGTACAACTTGAGCTGCGTAAACTATATTGATGTTCATATATTCTCTTTTTCAAATATCTACCCGTTTGACCAATATAACAACCATTACAATCCCTACAATTAATTTTATAAACAACTCCCGATTTCAAACATTTATCATCCTTGTCTTTACAATTACTAAATAACCTTTCTAAATTATTATCATTTCTAAAGAAAACTTGAATATTATGTTTACTAAAAACCCTTCTAATCCTTTCCGACAAACCTCTAACATATGGTAAACTAAAATATGCATTCTTTCCATTTCTATTCCTTGTTTGATTATCTACCCGCTGCTTCAATCCACCATTATAAATTTCCCACACTCTCTCATCAATCATTTTATCAATAAATTTTACGGGATAACTATTTTTAATAAATGTTTCTCTAACTAAATTTAAATTCTTTTTCCTAAAATCTTTATGTGACAATTTAATCGCTCTGTCAATGACACCTTTGATCGCACCTGTCTTGTTTCCGAATTGGTGGTGAGAATCAAAATTTAAAAATCTACCTGACCATGTAGGTTTTCTATACCAATCTAATTTCACTCTATTATTATTACCTCTAATGACTCTAATATCTAAAAAACTCAATTGATAATCTTTCTCAACTTCTTTTGTGAATTTAATTCTATCATGGATAGAATTAAACACATCCACCATTTCATCCACAAAACATTCTGGTACAACTGCAAAAATGTCCTTTGCTAACAAAGTTTTTTCCAGATTTTAATTAAGTTTTTATTTCAGATTCTGCGGGGGTGATTATAAACAAGGGCAATCTGACTGCCATAAATATTAATTATTTTAATTTAATTTGTAAGACTGTAAGACCGATGGAAAAAAAAAAAAAAAAAAAAAAATTCTTATCAGTTGATATTAGATTGCAGTCGACATAAGTAATATTTTTAATGATAAAACTAAGGTCTATTAAAGGTGGGGTAAAATGTTTTTTAGATATATATATGGGATTTATGGGAAGGTGGTAAAAGATTATTGCTCAAAATGGGTAAAAATGGTTCTAAGGATTGTAATTTTAAAGGAGCAACTCACTTTTCTTCTAAGGTGTAAAAAATCAAATATTTTTCCTAAACATACTGGAAAAAAATTTGATGATAAGGGTTTTTATCGGGATTACAATAAAAGAGTTTCTTATGATCTACGGAAAAATATTTTCTTTTTCAAAAATAAATTACTTAACTTAGAAATTAGAGATTTGAATTTTGAAATTAATCGTTTGAATAAATATTTATTAGAGTTTGAAAGATATTTATATAATAAAATAGAACAGAATGATTTGCAAGAATTTTTTCGTGGTCAAAAGAGGCACTTTGAAAAAGTAAAATATAACCATAGGAGTAAATTAAAAAGAAAATTTGAATATTTAAAGCATAGAAAACACTCTCAGGTCAATCAAACTAACAATGTTAATAAGGATTGGTTTAGAAATTTAACTGACAAAGTAATACCAGAAGAAGTGGTAAATATCATGTCAAAGGGTGCTAAATTTGGAATATCATATTCAAGTAAATCTCTTCCGATCAAGAATATCATCGCTGAGGTAGAAAGTAGTATGAGTAGTTTTAATCTGGAGTTTAAAAAAGAATGTAGGAGTTCTTTAGTTAAAGTTGTTAATAATTTTAAAAGAGAACATAGATTTGATAATTATTTGAACAGTAATTTATTCCATGATTTAAAAATAACGAAGAAATTCTTGAGAGAGAATCCGAATATGATCTTCCAAAAAGCAGATAAAGGAAATGTAACTGTAGTTTCAGATAAAAGGGATTATATTAATAAAATTCAACTTATGTTGGAGGATGATACCACTTATGTGAAAATTAGGAATCCACATATCAATAGACTACAAGATAAATTGAAAGAATTATTGATGCATTGGAAAACAAAAGCTTATATTAAGGATAGTATGTTTAAATATTTAAAATGTGAAAATGGCACTGTAGCTAAATGTTATGGGCTTCCTAAGATTCACAAAGAACAGTTGACATATAGAATAATAATATCATCGATAAATTTTCAGACGTATAGACTTGCTAGATTTTTGTCTAATATATTGTTCAAGATAGTAGGTAAAACAAATTCATATATTAAAGATAGTTGGAGTTTTTATGGTATAATGAAAGATATTATTATTCCGAATGATCATAGGATGGTTTCATTGGATGTAGTATCTTTGTTTACAAATATACCTTTAGAGTTGTTGAATGATATTATACAAGATAAATGGTCTGAAATTAAAGTACATACTAGTTTAACAAAGGATGAATTTATAAAGGCACTTAATTTGGTTTTTAAAAACACAATTTTTTCTTTTGATAATAGTCTATATGAACAAAGATATGGTTGTCCAATGGGGTCACCTTTGTCACCTGTTATAGCCAATTTAGTAATGGAAAAATTGGAAGGTATTGCTTTGTCTAAGTTGGTTTTTCAGCCAATTATTTTTAAAAGATATGTTGATGACATTTTTGCAGTTGTACCAGAATGTTTTGTGGATGAAATGGTGGATGTGTTTAATTCTATCCATGATAGAATTAAATTCACAAAAGAAGTTGAGAAAGATTATCAATTGAGTTTTTTAGATATTAGAGTCATTAGAGGTAATAATAATAGAGTGAAATTAGATTGGTATAGAAAACCTACATGGTCAGGTAGATTTTTAAATTTTGATTCTCACCACCAATTCGGAAACAAGACAGGTGCGATCAAAGGTGTTATTGACAGAGCGATTAAATTGTCACATAAAGATTTTAGGAAAAAGAATTTAAATTTAGTTAGAGAAACATTTATTAAAAATAGTTATCCCGTAAAATTTATTGATAAAATGATTGATGAGAGAGTGTGGGAAATTTATAATGGTGGATTGAAGCAGCGGGTAGATAATCAAACAAGGAATAGAAATGGAAAGAATGCATATTTTAGTTTACCATATGTTAGAGGTTTGTCGGAAAGGATTAGAAGGGTTTTTAGTAAACATAATATTCAAGTTTTCTTTAGAAATGATAATAATTTAGAAAGGTTATTTAGTAATTGTAAAGACAAGGATGATAAATGTTTGAAATCGGGAGTTGTTTATAAAATTAATTGTAGGGATTGTAATGGTTGTTATATTGGTCAAACGGGTAGATATTTGAAAAAGAGAATATATGAACATCAATATAGTTTACGCAGCTCAAGTTGTACATCGGGTTTGAAAGAACATTGTTTAAATAGTTTGCATTCTTTCGATTTTGGGAGTGTGGATATTTTGGAACAGGGGATTAAGAATAAATATAAGAGGGAAAGCCTTGAAAGTATTCACATTCTAAGAAATCGGAATAATGTAAATTTAATGATAGAGTCAAGTAAATTAGATAACATTTATCATTCTTTATTAATTTAAGTGAGAATGGCAAGTTGGAGAGGGAATGTGGAGGGTGGTGGGGTAAGAGAAAAGAAGGGGTATGGGTGCATGGTATATAAGGAGGTGTATGGCGGGTTTTATTTCAGTCCCTGAGGAGGAGCCGGAGCAGGCTCGAAACGTCGGACAAGGTGGTGGTGGTGGGCAGTCAGATCGTCCTTTGCTAACAAAGTTTTTTCCAGATTTTAATTAAGTTTTTATTTCAGATTCTGCGTGGGTGATTATAAATAAGGGCAATGTGACTGCCATAAATATTAATTATTTTAATTTAATTTGTAAGACTGTAAGACCGATGGAAAAATTCTTATCAGTTGATATTAAATTGCAGTCGACATAAGTAATATTTTTAATGATATATATATATATATATATATATATATATATATATATATATATATATATATATATATATATATATATAGGCTAGTAAGTTTGAGGAGCTCAACCCCGGTCGGTCAGAGTGGCTAAAGAAATAATAACCCTCAGGTTACCGACTCTAGACAAATAGACTCTAGAAAACCCCTCAAACTTCCGCTCGGATGCTGAATATATAGATTGGAAGTTTGAGGAGGCTCCTCAAACTTCCCATAACCCCTCAAACTTCCAAGCGGGTGCTGAATATAATCCTCAAACTTCCAGAATTTCATATTTATATATATATATATATATATATATATATATATATATGGGGCATTCTCTGTCAACGCGACACCCCCTCTGCCCAGAACAATTTTGATCCGAATGAGGTCTACCTAGGCTCAAATGAAAGCTCTTGACTTCTACTTTCGAACGCCGTCTGGCGATTCCGAAAATTCAAAATGGCGGATCCAATATGGCGGCTGAAAGTCTCGGAATGATGGAAAAACAAGTTTTTCTTCACTCTAATAGCGAATCTGATACGAAAATTGTTATTTCTTGCCACTAATATGAAGTTAGCGACATATTTTCTTACTACTACCGCTCAAACCGAGCGGTTAAAATTATATTTCAAGGTCATTTTGAAGGTCAAAAGTTATTTTCTGGATTTTCGGGCTAGTATTCCACGAAACTAGTAGAAAACTTGATTACGATCATAACTAGACTTGACTTTGGATCATTTTTCAAGGTCATGATTTCTGTCTGCATAATTAATGTTTTGTTGAACGTAACCTCCTATGAGACATTTGTTCCTTTGTGCATATCGTGGGACCGGCGAACTAAAAATTTCATGTATAAAATCCTTAGAGAAGATAAAGTTCCACAATAGAACTATCAAGTAGTTTTAGCATAACCCATTCTGAACCACGTGGAGGTAATATTTCTCTCAGAACATAAAAAAAAATTAAAAAAAAGGAGGATAAAAAATAGAAAAACTTGAATATTATAAAAAAAATTCAGTATATTTTCCCATTGAAAATTAAAGTAGAACAGATACAGACTTAGCAGCATTCGAGTACCTTTTCATGATAACTTTCCCGTCACTTGATAATTGAAAAGAATGATGTTTAAGAATCTGTGGGACAGGTAATGCATCTTGAAACCTACGATTGAGTTTCCTTTTGAATTTATCATGTTCAGTCTGCGTAAAATAAAAAATCCTTATATTTTCAAAATGAATAGCATCTTTCGGTTTCGCCTTCAAGCTAGCTCTATAAGCTTCTCTTTTAAATATTGCACCAAGACCATCATAACAGCTTTTACCATGAGCAGTGGCGCAAAAATGCCACTCTGCCTCAATACCAAAATCCTTCTCATGATGAAGAAGATTTGCTATCTGAAAGCGATTCTTGAAATGCTGTTTTGCTCCACCTGTCACGTAAATAATCTTTTTAAGTTTTTTTACTTTTCTCTTGATTTCTGGAATCAATAAATTCTGAATAGTATAGACAGAAGAAGTGCCATGCTTCAAACTATTCGACAAGAATACACAACTTTCATGCTTCAGCTCTGAATCTTCTTTATAATAGTAAATAGCTGGAAAAAAAGTGCACTGGTCATTATTAAAATGGAAGGCTTGAGATGCATCTCGAACTGCAAAAGAGTAATTCTCAGAATAGTCGAACATTACCAGAACTTCTCCATTGCCTAGATTACTTTTTGTTTGAGCAATGAAATTACCTTGTTCTTTGGCAATATATGAGTGGGGTTTGAGTATCGCCAATTTGGCATATAATTCATCAACAAATTCTTCAACTGGTAGAGTTAAATTCTCAACAGTTGATCTATCCGTTCCTGACCACGCACAGTACTCAATTTGTGAGATATTTGCCCGATCCAATATTTCAAGTAAACGAGACGTAAGATTTCGAACATTCATCCAAGTGGCAGTCAGGTGTAGGATTCTTACACATAATTTGCTGTAAACAATCTTTATAACTACAAATGGGTTCTTCTTGATTTTTCGTGAGCTTCTGAATATCGATTGCATCCAACATCAATTTACAATTTTGATGAATGGTGCAAACGCAGACGCTATGCGTTCCTCTAGCACCAGCAAGAACACAATGTTTTGGTCGTAATTTCGCGAAAGTACTGAATCCTACTTGCACTGTTGGTTCTGCTATCTTGAATAATTCGTAAAGTTCTCGTAAATCGAAATATAAAAGACGTTTCTGCACCTGAGTCCGCTTTCCATCAATAATAACAGAGACAGTATCTTTTCGACCCGGCATCATCCGACTGTGCAGATCGTTATTATAACATTCAACAATGACTTCTATTACTACCTTTGACAAAGTTTTACCATGTTTAGCCGTTGTTATAGCTAAAATACCTCCATCGGCTTTGAGTTTTTTCGACTTTCTTACTAAATGTCTTGATGTATTGAATTCACGGGAAATTCGACTAATATTCCAAGTTGATGGGGCGATTGTAAGTATAGTTAGTTTCAAAGGGTCATTAACTGCTAATCTAGAAAACTTTTCTTTTAATTCTGAAAACATGTCTTCCAATTCGATTTCTCTAGCTGATCGTGTAGCTTCTTGAACAGATTTATCAATACCAGTGTTTTCTGATGTCGTCTCTATATCTATGTTTTCATATTCCTTGTTGCCTTCGTTATCTCTTGTACCAATAGATGAAATGGGAGATCCACATAACTTTCTACACTTAGTACAAATTTTTGAATTATCTGGCAAATCTGGAAATCTTTGTTTTAAGTTGTTCGACAACAAGCGTAAATCATTACCTATGTGACCCTTACCATTGAGAGGGTTGATACAACGATCGGACCGTGCTACAGTAGACATATTCAATCCATTTAAGTAAGTGATAATACTCGAATATAATAACCTAGGACTGTTAGAACAGGTGCTATGAAAAATGTCTTCGAATTAATTTGAATCCTCTCGAAAATCGAAGGGAACTATATGTACGAAACGTTTAGGAAAGATAATGTACGAAATATAGAACCACAGATACACCAAAGAATTAGAGTAACAGCCGCACTAAACTTTTAGAGAAGCATCGGTACTTAAAGAGTTTCGAAAGAGGAATAAAAAAAGTTAGAGAGATTTTAGAAATGTTCTATTGTAAAGTTTAATTACAGGGTTATCAAAAAGTATGGGACCCCCGTATTTTCCCAGAAACGATATTTTTTGAAAAAGCTAAGGTCATACTGTAAGTAATTTTCAACGAGGATTTGTCTGGTCTGATGACCTTGAATCTGACCTCGTCGTTGACCTTCAAAGTCAATTCAAAAATTGCAAAATTCAAAAATTTTGCAATTTTTGATCGCATTGTATACGTGTATAGTCACACGGTCTTACACCAACTATAGCATCCACGGCGTCACGTCGGTTTTTTTCTCTCAGTGAGTATACTGCACGATTTTTGTGCAGGAGGAGCACCAAATCAAAAAGGCAGTAGCAGCACAAATATGTTGTACCATTGCCACACTTTTTAGTGCTTCTTCTGCCCTAAACTTTTGTACTCCTGAAGAACGATGAAATAGATTAAATGCGGAACAATTTTAGTGCAACATTTGCTCTAAAATCGGAGAGTAAAGGACTTAATATTTAGTTACGAAACAATTCTTGCATTTGGTACTGATACTCTACGCTAACGTGTTTCTTCTCCACCAAACTTTTTTCAGTGATTCTGAAATGTTTCAAAGTGTGGATATAACCACAGTTTTTGTTACTGTTTCGAATTAGAACCGATTTATAGCATGAATTGAAGAAGTATAACTGCGAAAGGATCGGTTTATTAAAATTAGAACTCACCATGAGATCGACCTTGAAAAATGATCCAAGGTCAAGTCTAGTTATGATCTTAATCAAGTTTTCTACTAGTTGCGTGGAATACTAGTCCGAAAATCCAGAAAATAACTTTTGACCTTCAAAATGACCTTGAAATATAATTTTAACCGCTCGCTTTGAACGGTAGTAGTAAGAAAATATGTCGCAAACTTCATATTAGTGGCAAGAAATAACAATTTTCGTATCAGTTTCGCTATTAGAGTGAAGAAAAACTTGTTTTTCCATCCTTCCGAGAATTTCAGCCGCCATATTGGATCCACCATTTTGAATTTTCGGAATCGCCAGACGGCGTTCGAAAGTAGAAGTCAAGAGCTTTCATTTGAGCCCCGGTAGACCCCATTTGGATCAAAATTGTTCTGGGCAGAGGGGGTGTCGCGTTGACAGAGAATGCCCCATATATATATATATATATATATATATGATATAGTTGTAAGCGGTATTTGTGTCACGCAGATCTCCCTCGCCCCCCCTCAGCCCCCCCTCATCCCCTCTTCAAAACGTAAAATTGTGATTTTTTCTACGTTATTTTGAGTATGGTAGAGCCCCCCTCGCCCCGCCCTCGCCACCCCTCGCACCCCCTCAGACCCCCCTCAGACTCCACTCATTTAAATGTTCACTTAAAAGTTTATTTTTTTCATGTATTTTTCATATGTTTTATTAATAAGGTAGTATGTACAGATGTAACGTTTAAGAGTAATTTTGAATTCTTAATTTTTGAAATAAAAGAGTAAATTATTGAGAAAATTACATTAATTATATATAAAAATATATTTTATGTATATTTCATATATTATATAAAATTAATAATTTATATTTTTCATATGTTTTATTAATAGGGTAATATTTATAGATGTAACGCTTAAGAGTAGTTTTGAATTCTTGATTTCTGAAATAAAAGAGTATTTATTAAGAAAATTACATTAATTATATATTAAGATATATTTTATTCTATTTTTTCCACATCACCTTGGAGGTAAATAGAAAGATGCGTTTTATTTTTGTGGCATTCCCAGTAAGCCTAATCCATAATGAATATAAACGAAATTTTAAAAGTTGAAGAAATGTCTTGTAAAGATTGTGGATTACCTGAACCTGGTGAAATTTTCGATACAAATAATGAAAATAATAAAGAAAATATTTTATTCTTTAAACAAATGTTTAATAATTACTATAGTCAATTAAACACAGACCAAAAAACAATTTTTACACAAATATTAAATAATGAACATAAAATTAACTTTATTGATGGTCCTGGAGGTTCAGGTAAAACATTTTTATATAAAACTTTAATTTATTATTTTTTGTCAATAGAACAAAAAATTATATCAATGGCTTGGACTGGTATAGCATCTATACTATTATCAAAAGGTATGACCAGTCATAAAACTTTTAGATTACCTTTAGATTTAAACAATATTGAAAGTGCATTTTTAAAATTTGAATCAGATAAAAAAAAATTTCGTGAAGTTTTTGCGATTATTTGGGATGAAGCGTCAATGATTCCACGTAAAGCTTTAGAAATTGTTGATAAAACTTTACAAGATGTTTGTAATAATAATCTACCATTCGGAGGAAAATTATTAATTTTAGGAGGTGATTTTAGACAAATTCTCCCTGTTGTTAAAAATGGTTGTAGAAGCACAATAATTCAAGAAACAATAAAATATTCAAATCTTTGGTCATTATTTAATATAATGTATTTGAAAACAAATATCCGTTCAAAAGATATCATGTTTGCTTAATTTTTATTAGATATTGGAGAAGGTAAATTTAATTCATTTGTTATACCTGATAGTTTTAAAATAAACGATGGTTGTTTTAAAATATATGAAAATATAAATTGTAGTATATCAATAAATAGAGTTATATTAACATCACATAATGAAGATGCAAATATTTTAAATAATAAAATTTTAAAACTATTAAATACTGAAGAAAATACGTATTATAGTTTAGATTATGCTACTCATAAAGATGTAGATATATCTGATGATAACATCCATATTAATTACCCGATTGAAACTTTAAACACAATATACGTGAAGGACTACCACCACATAAATTAAAACTTAAAATAAAAACTATTGTAATGTTAATAAGAAATTTAAGTATTAACGATGGATTATGTAATGGAACACGATTAAAAATTACTAAATTATTTAAATACAACATAGAAGTAGAAATAATAACAGGTGAAAACTCTGGAAACATAGTTTTTATTCCTCGAATTACATTAAACACTGGCAATTCTTCATCATTGCCATTTATTTTATATCGAAAATAATTTCCTTTAATATTAACGTTTACTATGACTATTAATAAATCACAAGGTCAAAGTTTTGATAGTGTTGGAATATATATTAGAAGACCATTATTTTCTCATGGTCAATTATATGTAGCATTATCAAGATGTAAAAACGCACATAAAATTTTTATTGACAATAATTCAGAAAATAAAGAAGAAATTATAAATATCGTTTGGAAAGAAATTTTAGATAATTAATTTTCAAATATTTTTCTTTTTAGAATATGTCGACTACACAGAACGAAAGTAAATTATAAAAAACAACAATATATTTATTCGTTATTCAATAATAATAATAAATACATAATAAGTTATTAGTTTTAGACTATTTAAAATATGAACAAAATTATATGGAATACATGATTAATTTAGAATCAGATAAAATTATTGAAAAAGATAAATTATAAAAACTAAATCATCAGTCAAACAAAAAAAAGAAAACAACAGACCAATAAAAATACAAAATTCAAAATTGGAAAACTTAAAGTTGACAAAATTTTAGAAGACACCAAGCAACAATAAAATAAGTTTTCTAGATCTTCTTATTATTCATAACGAACAAAAAATTTCCACGGATTGGTATAGGAAACCAACTTTTTCTGGTAGATTTCTAAATTTTAATTCTCACCACCCGAGTAGTAATAAGATTGGTATAATATGTTCTTTAGTTGACAAATGTATTAATTTAGCTGATACACACTTCCATGATAAGAATCTTAATCTAATTAGAGATTTATTATTGGAGAATGATTATCCTATGGATTTCATTAATAAACATATCAATAAACGTATATTACACATTAAAAATAATAATAAAAATACTTGTAATTCTAAGAACATAAATTTTAATAGCATTTTAGTTTTCCCATTTATTAAATATATCAACCCGGAATTAAAAAATATCTGTAAGTGTTACAACTTAATTATGATTAATTCAATCTCCAATAAATTCAATCATATAATTAGATTAGGAAAAGATAGATACCATAAAAATGAAAAATCTCAAGTTGTATACAAAATTAATTGTTGCGATTGTGATGCGTCGTACGTGGGACAAACTTCTCGAAAATTGATTGTAAGAAGCAAAGAACATGTTAGCGATTGTAAATTTAAGAGAGACAAGTCAGTTTTACACGGACATATAGCGAATACTAATCATAAAATCGATTTCAAAAATATTAAAATTTTAGATCAAGAGCCTAATTTACAGAAAAGATTACTATCTGAAATGCTACATATCCATTCCCAATGCAATAGTTTGAATAGACAGTTTGACACTAATTTTTTGAAGTCAGATTATAAAATTTTTATTAATAATAATAAGTTGATATAAACAAGGCTTACTACTATAGGTTTACATATCTTATTGTGTATTTATGGCTAAAGTGTTTCGTAGTTCTTACCCCTCCTATACATACTCTAGAGATGATAAATACTGGGAAATTGCGTGCGCCGTCTCACTTTGACTAGTGGTCTCTTATTGTGTCCACTTATTTATATTTGTATATATAGTTTTTTGGTAAGTGTTGTTAAGCGAGTGTTTATCAATTTTAGTGTCTTTTTTTATGTTAATAAACTTGTATTTTGTGTGTATTTTCACAGACCTTGAAAAGGGACGGAAATAAACCGTCCGAAACGTCGGAATAAATTTTTTAAAAACTTTTGTTTTTATTTAATTACTACCTAGGCAGTAGAACCATCAGCTTCCTAACTTACTTAACTTTCTACTATGACTGCCATTTGCGACAATTAACTACAAAATTTTAGAAGAATTTAAAAATCTTTCTTTACAATAATTGAATTTTGTTTTTTAGGTAAATTTTTATATAATTATTAATTAATTTTTTGAATTAATTTTTAGTTAATTAAAACAACAATATTTTTTCTTTCATTTAGGACAATGGAACATACAAATAACGTTGGAAAATTTTAAATAGCATATCAGAAAATATTAAACATAAAAAAAAAATAAAAAATAAAAAAACAATTCAAAAATTGAATAGAACATTTCGAAGAATTTAACTTATTATCAGGTAATTCAAATCATTTAATTATTAAATTTAATTTTACAAAATATATATTATATTATAAAAAAATATACTTTTATTGTAACAATTTTAATGTTTTCTGAAATTTTATAGTGACAAAGACAGTGGATTAGGCCTACTGAGGATACCACTTAAAAATAAAACGCATCTTTCTATTTACCTCCAAGGTGATGTGGAAAAAATAGAATAAAATATATCTTAATATATAATTAATGTAATTTTCTTAATAATTTACTCTTTAATTTCAGAAATTAAGAATTCAAAACTACTCTTAAGCATTACATCTATAAATATTACCCTATTAATAAAACATATGAAAAATATAAATTATTAATTTTATATAATATATGAAATATACATAAAATATATTGCTTCCTCCTAGAGGAAGCTTTGTGATAGTAAAAAAAAAAAGTTTATGAGATAATGTGTTAGAAATGTTATTTAGCAAATTTGGAATCGAAATACACTATTTTTAGAAAATGTCCGTATGGATGGGTGTGTGTGTGTGTGTGTGTGTGTGTGTGTGTGTGTGTGTGTGTGTATGTATGTCCGTATACGCTGATATCTCATGATCTACTCGACCGATTTTAACGGGAGAGTGATCATTTTTTTAGATTTTGCTTCCACAATTGGGGTCAATATTCTATTTTTGTAAAATTCAATTTTTTTTTTATAGCCATTTTTTAATTTTCAAAATTTTTATTTTCGATTTTTTTAATATTTAGAACAAATATTGTTTATATATCATAAATTCTCTGTATGTAGGATAAAATTATCCACAATTTGAAAAAAAAAAAAAGTCGGTAACTATATTTCGTCATAAGTTATTGATGAAAACGTAATTTTTTGTAAATAGGTTATATTTCGAAATTAAAAAAAGATATTAACATGAATATTTTTTTGGTTATAAAGGATATTAAGTACTATAACTTACTAAATTTTTAGGTTTTTTTATTCATTATTTTTTGAGAAAAAAAATAATTTATTAAAAAAAGTGATTTTTTTTGTCGTTCAATAACTATAGTAAAATTGGCTTAATCACTTTGAAATTCTTTGTAGGGATTTGAAATTCTTCGTAGATTTTGTATACCAATTCTTTGTAGGGATTTGAAATTCTTCGTAGATTTTGTATACCAATCGAGTGAGTTCTTTGGGCAAAAGGATTGATCCATAAATTTCGAAGATATTTGAGGCTAAAATTTTTTTTCAATTTTTTTTAAAATCGTAATTTCTCGAGAACGGCTCTATGTATCTAAATGGGGTGGGTGGTATTCGAAAGAGAATTAAATTACCTATATTTTCTAAAAAAAGTAAATTCTCTAGCTATCACGGTTCTTTTGTTATTAACAAAAACGTAAAAATTGAAAAATGAAAAAAAATGAGTTTTATATGTTCAACTATTGCAAGAGTAAAATTGTCTTATTCGCTTCAAAATTCAGTGTAGAGGTATATTCTTGATAGTTCTCGGATGAGTTCTTTTGGCAAAATGATTGGTTCATAAATTTCAGAAATATTTGAGGTAAACACAATCAAAGAACAACTTTAGAATATTTTTTTTATTTCGAACCAATGTACGACGAGAAGCCGTTGACAGTGAACTTAAAGAAGAAAAATTTGATGAAGAATAGAACTTGAAGAAGATTGTTTTCCATTCATATAAGAATTAAAATCACAAACAAATAAATTGCAAATGGAACCTCAATGAATAGCCATGAAAAAATTACAAGTTAATATTTTCCATAAAATTTTTCCAATTTTTTTCGTGAAATAGTATATTACACACCTAGGCAGTAAAAATAAGAAATGTCTCAGATCGCATGTAATTGTCGGCCGAGGCGAAGTCGAGGTTAACAAACATGTGATCTGAGGCTTTCTTTTTTACTGGCCAAGGTCTGTATACTATTTTTCTGCTCGACGGCGCCGAAAAGCGGCAACTTCGTTTCGCGCATCGGCTGGGAAGTTGGCGCTTTCCGGCCGGAGGACAGAAAATTTATTTTTCGAATTTTAGTTTAATAAAAGGAATCAAAAAATTATTTTGAGGAAGCTACGTGCCAATGAATTGGCAGCGGTTTTTTATGTATAATTAATGTAATTTTCTCAATAATTTACTCTTTTATTTCAGAAATTAAGAATTCAAAATTACTCTTAAACGTTATATCTGTATATACTACCTTATTAATAAAACAAATGAAAAATACATGAAAAAAATAAACTTATAAGTGAACATTTAAATGAGGGGGGCCTGAGGGGGGTCACAAGGGGGGTCTGAGGGGGGGCGAGAGGGGCAGAAAATATAAAATATAAAAATAAAAATAAAAAAACAATTAAAAAATTGAATAAAACATTTCGAAAAATTTAACTTATTATCAGGTAATTCAAATCATTTAATTATTAAATTTAATTTTACAAAATATATATTATATTATAAAAAAATATACTTTTATTGTAACAATTTTAATGTTTTCTGAAATTTTATAGTGACAAAGACAGTAGATTAGGCCTACTGGGGATACCACTTAAAAATAAAACGCATCTTTCTATTTACCTCCAAGGTGATGTGGAAAACATAGAATAAAATATATAATTTTCAATATATTTTCTTAATATATAATTAATGTAGTTTTCTCAATAATCCATTCTTTCGTTTCAGAAATTAAGAATTAAGAACGACCCTTAAGTGTTACATTCGTATTAACTATCATCCATAAAAAATATGAAAAATCTCAATAATCTATTCTTTCGTTTCAGAAATTAAGAATTAACAACTACTCTTAAGTGTTACATTTGTATAAACTATCATCCATACAAAATATGAAAAATACCATATTAATACAACATATGAAAAATATCTACGTTGAAAATAAATAAATTATTTACTTGTCAAAATTGGAGGGTTGACGAGCGGAGCGAGTAGGGGGGTACCGCCCCTAGTGTACATATATATATATATATATATATATATATATATATATATATATATATATATTTCATATTTTGTATGGATGATAGTTTATACAAATGTAACACTTAAGAGTAGTTCTTAATTCTTAATTTCTGAAACGAAAGAATAGATTATTGAGATTTTTCATATTTTTTATGGATGATAGTTAATACAAATGTAACACTTAAGGGTCGTTCTTAATTCTCAATTTCTGAAACGAAAGAATGGATTATTGAGAAAACTACATTAATTATATATTAAGAAAATATATTGAAAATTATATATTTTATTCTATGTTTTCCACATCACCTTGGAGGTAAATAGAGAGATGCGTTTTATTTTTAAGTGGTATCCCCAGTAGGCCTAATCTACTGTCTTTGTCACTACAAAATTTCAGAAAACATTAAAATTGTTACAATAAAAGTATATTTTTTTATAATATAATATATATTTTGTGTGTGTGTATATATATATATATATATACACACACACACACACACACACACACACACACACACACACACACACACACACACACACACACACACACACACACAAACACACACACACACACACACACACACACACACACTAGGGGGGCTTCGGCCTCTGCTCGCTCCGCTCGCCAACCCCCATTATTAGAGATAAATATTAATAATAATGAATGAGGATAATCTTCTATTACATAATATCATGAAACACTTATTTTTTCATTTAAAATTTCTGTAATGTTTTTTAAAAACATTATGCTTAACATTTATTAATTTTTAAAATACTAAGTATATTATATTTAACAAAATAATGCAGAATATATATGTAGTTCATTACGTCAGCTCTGATTTTATTTGTAACTTCAGCGAATCCAGAAATCCCTTTTATATAATTTTCAGCAAAACCAGTAGTATTTGAATATTTCGCCTCTATCTTCGATCAGCCATTTTGAATTCTGAAAATCTGAGTTGTGATTCGTAATCAGCGAATCCACATACCCCTTATATACAATTTTCAGCAAATTCGAGTAGTTTTCGAATATTTCGCCTCCATCTTCGATCAGCCATTTTGATTTCTGAAAATCTGATTTGGGATTCGTAATCAGCAAATCCAGATACCCCTTATATACAATTTACAGCAAAATCCAGTAGTTTTAGAATATTTCGCCTCCATCTTCGATCAGTCATTTTGAATTCTGAAAATCTGAGTTGGGATTCGTAATCTGCGAATCCGCATATTCCTTATATACAATTTTCAGCAAAATCGAGTAAAATTTCAAGTTTTGTTAGCGATATTGCGTTCCCCAGTCTGAATTATCACAATATATGTTCAGATTCCTAATCAGCGAAACCAAAAATCGCGTATTAAGGTAATACATATTTCAGGAAAATCTAATAATATTTCAATATTTGACCACCATCTTTGAATCCGCCATTTTGAATATTCTTAATCTGAGTTCAGATTTGTAATATGCGACTCCAAAAACTCCTTATATACAATTTTCAACAAAATACAGTAATATACAGTAATATTTCAATTTTTGGCAGCCATCTTGGGTCCACCAGTTTGAATTAAAATTTTCAGCAAAATCCAGTAATATTTCAATATGCGGCCGACATCTTCGATCCGCTATTTTAAATTTTAAAAATTTGAGTTGAGATTCGTAATCTAGAAATCCCCTAAATACAATTATTAGCAAAATACAGTATTATTTAAATATTTTGCCGGCATTTTCAATTTTTAAAATCTAAGTTCAGATTCGTTATAATCGAATCCAGAAATCCCGTATGTACAATTTTCGGCAAAATTCAGTAATATTTCAATATGCGGCAGACATTTTCGTTCCGCTATTTTGAATTTTCAAAATCTGAGTTCAGATTCCTAATCAGCGAATCTCGAAACCCCCTATATACAATTTTCAGCAACATATCTATAAGAGATTAGTTGTAGTGGGGTAGGTGGAGGGGTAGGTGGAGGGGGCGTGTATGGGAGTGGAGGGGGTGGAGGGGCTGGAGGGGCAGACGCCCTTCAAAATAACGTAAAATTTGAAAGAATTTAACGGTAAAAAGTGGAGGGATAGTGGAGGGGTGGTGGAGGGGGTAGGTACCCATTTTTGCCCTTAGAACTATATAATATAGGAGGATATATATATATATATATATATACTGATCGGGGTTTATGTAGCCCAAGACTGTATATTAGTACCTACAGCCCAGAGTTCCCTATGGTAAGTGACTAAAGAAACAATGGACCCTGGGGTTATAGACTTTAGGTCGGGCTGCATAATCAAAATCGGGCTCTATAAACCCCTATATATAAAAAAACGGGCTTTATAAACCCCTTTCGAGAAATATATATACATATATATATATATATATATATATATATATATATATATATATATATATATATATATATATATATATATATATATATATATATATATATATATATATATATATATATATATATATATATATATATATATTAGGCTAGTAAGTTTGAGGAGCTCAACCCCGGTCGGTCAGAGTGGCTAAAGAAATAATAACCCTCAGGTTACCGACTCTAGACAAATAGACTCTAGAAAACCCCTCAAACTTCCGCTCGGATGCTGAATATATAGATTGGAAGTTTGAGGAGGCTCCTCAAACTTCCCATAACCCTCAAACTTCCAAGCGGGTGCTGAATATAATCCTCAAACTTCCAGAATTTCATATTTATATTATATATATATATATATATATATATATATATATATATATATATATATATATATATATATATATATATATATATATATATATATATATATATATATATATATATATATATATATATATATATATATATATATATATATATATATATATATATATATATATATATATATATATATATATATATATATATATATATATATATATATATATATATAGGTTTATCGATCGACAGAGACTGGAACTTCAAAGACCACATCAGGCGAACATCGACCAAAGCAGAAAATGTAGGTACAGCGCTACAACAGCTGATGCCCAATGTGGGAGGACCTGAACAAGTCAACCGAGCATTTCCGGTGCACTCGGTGGTACTCTACGGCTCGCCTCTGTGGTGTGCCTATGCGCACAACAGCGCAGTCATGAAAAATATGGTCCCGGTACAGCGATGAATAGCACTTCGAGTTATTAGCGGATATCGCACTATATCACTGGGCGCAACCTTGCTTCTTGCAGGAATAACCCCGATATGGCTACTCGCTAAGGAAAGAGCCATTGTATGGGAGAGGCAAGAAGGAGAAAACGAGACAGTCACCCTACTAGATATCAAAAGAGAAGCACACACAGCCCTACTTCAAGAGTGGCAATGTGAATGGAGTGCATACCCTAAAGACAGGTGGACACACACGCTTATCAAGGACATCGAAGAGTGGACAACTTGAGAATACGAAAGACTCGATTATTGGGCTACGCAGGAACTCAGTGGACGCGGGTACTTCGGCACCTACTTGGTCGATTACAAAAGACGGAGCGATCCTATCTGCCAGGACTGCGTCGCTGAATAGAACGACGCGGATCACGCAATCTTCCACTGCAAAGACTACATGGAAGAGCGGGACCAACTACATCAGAGTATTGGCGCACCTCTAGAGCCAAAGACACTAGTCTAAGTCATGTTACGCGGACCGGAATCTTGGGACAAGGTTGCGTGCTATTTCAGGCACGTTATCACAAAGAAGAGAGAAAAAGAAACAGCAACACAGAGAATGACCAACCACGGACCTTCGGACTAGAGGAAAGGTATGGTCGACGCCCGAAGAGATGTGTGTGCGTATGCGTGTGCGGGTGTGTGGATGTGTGAATCTGCCCGTGCTGGAAGACAAGATGAAAGCACCCCGAAGGGGGCACCCGAATGCGGATAAACTGTCGAGCCTGAACCTCTAATCCCTTGTCTGCTAGGTTAAGGGGACGGGGGAGTGGGGTTTACGAGAGCAACGGCGACGAATCCAGCGAATCAGAACAGGCCCCACTGGAGGAATGCTCATGCGGTGCCGGTGGAGTTCTGGTGTCCGAGGGGGACTGGCTGGGGAGCTTGCTCTCCCCACGTCCACTTAAAAAAAAAAAAAAAGAAAAAAAAACGTATATTTGATGGCGAGTTGCTAGCCGCGCATCAGGTGCCTCCTCAGGTGGCGAATAGGGGAAAGCTCGTCATATATGAAGGGCACCGGGGAAATAAAATCCCCGGGGCGGACTAGCTAGTGGAAGGTACTTCGAATAATAAACCAACTATGGTGGATGTGCAAGAAAACTCTCTACCCCAAGCGGGTACCCTCAACAATCAGGAAAATCGCGCCATCGATTCCGATCGGGTGAAAGCCCCGGTGGTCGATGCAGGCCCAACGGATTTTGGGAAGGGGGGGGGGGGTGGAAGCAGATTGTGGCCAATCAGGTTGGTGCAGAAAGGTTGGATCGCTTGGCCTCTGCTGCATCTCAAAAGACGAGCGATGAAGAAGAAGGAGGCAACCAGGCAAGCGCGGCACAAGTGAGACCGTCTCTGTGGAGGCTGTAAGGCCAAATATCAGAGAAGGATAAGTTGGAGCATCAATCCCTGGATTCCCTAGAATGGAGGATGATCTCCATAGAAGATGTGGTGAGTAAAGCCAGGAATATGCACAACAAGATGAAAAATGACCACATAGCTGCCATGTCACACCTGAGATGAATATTCAAAAGTAGGCAGAAAAACAAAGAGGCTAAAGCGGCCTTCCGAAGCACATTGGAGAAGACGATGAAGCAGGCAGAGGGGGCAGAAGGAAATGCCTCAAAGAAGAGAGTGGCAAATAGCCCACCTGACGACTTAATAGTGAGGGTCAAAAAACTGAGCGTCGGCGAGAACAGAAGGGTCATCATCTAGAAGGAACAGCTAAATTCTGTTCCTACATTTACATCCCAGAAGGACAGAATCCCGAGTCCTGAGAAGACGGGAAACGTTCATCAGGACCAGGCCGAAGCCGACTGGGAGATAGTCAGAAAACAGAAGAGAAAAGGAAAAGGCAAAAAAGAAAATTCTGTCCCAACAAGAGGCAAGACGGCACCTAGAAAAGCAACGTCGAGGAGGAAACTTCCGAGGCCAAAGGCAGAAGCGGTACTCCTAAAAGCGAGCGGGGACAATAAGATGTGCTACGCCGATATGTTAAAGGAGCTGAAGACTAAGGCGAGCCCGGACGAAGTCGGATCCAAGGTGGGCGAGATCCCCAAGACCAGGGACCGAAACACCGAAGTCTGCTCATAGAACTTCGGAAGGATTCACAGCTAGAGAAGGTAAGCGGAGCTATTTGAGAAGCAGTAGGGGACGAATTGCTCGTAAGACCGCTGGATCCAACGGTCACCATAGAGCTAAGAGACCTGGAGGAAACGACCACAGAAGAAGAGATCAGAGAAGTTTTTATCGCTGCCCTAGTAGAGGCGACTCCAGATCAAGTCGAAGTGGAGGCTCTCCGTGCAGGACCAAGAGGGACCAAAGCGGCACTCGTAGTGGCACCAAGAGCCATAGCGACTGCAAAGGTGCTCAAGCCAGGCAACGTTAGAGTCGGCTGGGTTAATGCAACAGCACGCGAGAAGAAGCTAGTCATTAGATGTTTTAGGTGCCTGGACTTCTGACACGTCGCCGCAGAGTGTCCCAAGGATATCCTGGAGAGGCTGTGTTACAGATGCGGAGAACCAGAACACTTGGCTGCAGGGTGCGGCAAGCCATATAAGTGCCTTGCTTGCGAAGCTACTGGAAAACCCCACGGCCACAGAACGGGGGATGTTACATGCGCCGCTCTTCGAGTAGCTAGGGGGAAGCTGGACCACCGCCAAAACGGAAATGGCTAACTTCCCTAGCGTGAACATGCTGCAAATCAATCTCAATCGGTCTTGGGAAGCACAAGACCTTGCCATACAGACCGCAAGGGGAAGAGAAATAGGTATACTCGTTATCACGCTCACTGAGCCTTCTACTAACCTATCGGCATCCGTATACTTGCCTTGCTCTTAAAGCAGGAAGTGGCGCAAGGTAGCGCTCGCTCGGAGGTGCGTTCGACCTCTACGAGACCTACGCTTGCCCGAGCTATTGCCCTTGCGTCAGCCTCTTTGGTCCCGGGGCCCTCCTGTCCAAGCCATTGCTTTGGCATTGAAGTCACCCGCCAAGATAAGTGTGCCCTTCCAGTTTCGGATGTTTTCTCTAGCGCAGCCAGATCTAGCTATAGCAGCACGTCCGTGACGTTCGGAAAGAAGTAGCAACTGAGTAGGCCCTGTAGTATTTGTCCTTGCAGACGTACATTGCAAACCACATCGCGTCGAGGAGATCTCAGTTTTGCTCCCAGATAACGAGTTTTGTTAATTGTTAATTAACAAAACTATTTTAGTAAACAAAAGTACTTCATATAGAGCATCTTCATGATTTTTTTCAAATTTGTAAATTGATCAGAGAAAAAGGTAGAAACAAGATTCTAATTGCACGATTTTTGGTCAACCTGCCCCATAAGCGGGCTAAGTTATCCATGTGCCTGTGGTAAGTTCACTGATAATAAATCATTGAGTAAATAACGATATTATTATATTAATAGAATCACATATGAGAATGTGACATTGAACAGAAAATAAGCTATAATCAGCTAAAAACTATAAATTACCCAAAATGTATAAATGGAGGTTTTATTAGACTTCTTTAGATTTTCTGTATCAACATTCAAGAAGTTTTATATATAAAAATAGTTGTTAATTAGGTATTAAAATAGTACAATAATTAGTTAAACAATCGGCCTGTCCTCAATAGATCAGCCAACGTGCTCCAAGCGAACACTAATTTAAAAATTCTCCTAATAATATTAATAATTGAAAGATAAAAAAAAATACCAAGGTAAAATTGTAAAAAATCAATCATTTTGCCCTACGTTAAGAAAAAATAGATTAACAAAATGTTTCAAAGAATTACACGACATTTTTCAAAATGTAAAATTTTCACCAACATCTCAAAAAGTTTTAAAACTTGCGTATTTCCAAAACGCATGATGCTTTCGGGCTAAAAATAAAAAACAAATATTCCTGATTCCATTTTATATTACTGACATCAATAGTCTTGACCTCTGTTATTTCAATCACAAGTTATTAGCATTTCTCCAACCTGCCCCGTATGCCAACTAGCCCCAGACTCCCCTACTCATTTTGACGGATATTGATAGAGGGAGAGAGGGAGAGAGAGAGAGAGAGAGAGAGAGAGGCGGCGAGAGGGACAGGGGGAGAAAGTGAGGGAGGGAGAGAGACACTTATACTTGCCTTAGTTCAAACTTTTGTAAAAAATTTTTTTAGAGAGATTTCGCAACTTTATAAGAGAAAATAATAATTACATTGTGTGATAACGTTATGAGAGTTTGTCATAGTATATTTTTAATATATCATTATTAAATGGTAGTATTGTTATTCACAAAAGTTTTAAATTCGAAGGTTTTTTTAAGGAGTTCTGTAGATCTTTCAAAATAAAGTTTGTTAGTATATTATTCTTGTACAGAACGTCTTGTTGGCTGTTTCAAAAAAATAGTCAAAGTTGGGTCTTCTCAAAGTTTTTTGTGGAGTCCTTATACAGTTGTTGAGTAGACGAGAGAGAGAGAGAGAAGGGTTGAATTTTTTTAAAAAACGAATATTGGTTGCAGATTCAAAAAGTAGCCATTACAGGAATTTATATTATGGTTTCATGTATCTTTGAAATGCGAAATTAGCAATGGTTGTTTCATCCTGTGAGGTAGCAACCATTATATTTTATTTCGGAAAAACTTTATTTTATTAAAATTATTTTTGTATATACAGTGCAACCCCGAAATAAGCGCTCCCGCAATAAGCGCGTTTCCCTAGTTTCTCGCTCAATTCTAAGAACAGGCTATCCCCACTCCGACTCAAACTACCAGCTCAAGTTAGACTTCACAACCTGTCGTCTCAATAAGCGCGCCAAGCAAAACAGAGTTTAGAAGAGACTTTTTAATAGAAAAATTTCATTTTAATCAACACACGTACACTTAAATATTCTTAAAAGTATAAATTTTTATGCACATCACAATTTCCTATACTGCAAACGATATTCACTCTCAAAACGTTGTATTACGTGCAGTTCAATGTTGTCAACAAACTGACGATTGTCAGAACGCTTATTGAGAAGTTACGCGCCGAAGAAAGAAAGAAAGAGAGAGAGAGAGAGAGAGAGAGAGAGAGAGAGAGAGAGAGAGAGAGAGAGAGAGAGAGAGAGAGAGAGAGAGAGAGAGAGAGAGAGAGAGAGAGAGAGAGAGAGAGAGAGAGAGAGAGAGAGAGAGAGAGAGAGAGAGAGAGAGAGAGAGAGAGAGAGAGATAGAGAGAGAGAGAGAGAGAGAGAGAGAGCGGTAGACACTCGAGGAGAAAGTGCGTGGAGGGGGTATACGTTTATGTAAAAAATTCTTCCCCTTACGGGCCTAGGCGCGCTTATTACGGGGTTATTGGCAATAAAATGAAATAATTATTGTTAAAATAACGTAATTAATGAAGTTGATTATAAACTCTTACACTTATCGTGCAATTTAACTTCGAGTATTTTGCACGTACTTATAGGTAAATAAAAAGGATGGAACTAGGAAAAGAATGGGTGAGTTAAATGATTGGCTGATTCAATGAATAGAAGCTAATTGTTATTATTATATAATTACTTTTTATTAAAAGTAAAATATAAGTATATTTTCATAAATTGTCAAAAAAGATTCGACAAAATATACAAATGAGCTTACAGTTTGTTCCTTATCATAGTTAATTTTGTTTAAGGATTATAGGTTGAACAGCAATGAAAATCTTCAAAAAAATGTTTTAAGCACAGTGATTTCTGACACCATGAACATTTTATAATAGCAGTATTTTTACATCCTGGTACCTCACAATGAGCTTGGAATCCACCAAAGCTAAAGTCCATAGGATTTACAAATTCATTTGGTTTATTATCGATATATCCGCTTTTATACCAAGAGTATTTAAACAGATTTACGTATTGAGGAGAAGATAACTGATTGTGCACCAGAGATTGTAAATTAATTACATTATTTTGTACGTAGAAATTTATATCTTTATCCAACAAAATTACACTATCGGAAAAGTGTCTTACAAAATTTTTCCATATACGAAAGCCAAACACATCCAGGGTTGCATTCTTCCAGTTGTACCTTTAAGAATTTTGAGAAGTTTAACGTTTTTATCATAACGTTTTTCTCTTTCTACTGCGTCTGTGCAATGTCCGCTCCAAGAATCTAACAATAACAAACTATTTTGTCCAACATTTGGAAAAAACACATCCCTTAACCATTTTCGAAAATGATCTGAAAATAAATTATAAGCAAATAAATTTTGCAGATCATTACAGTAAACTATTGCTATTTGGGTTACCTCACTAATTTTGATAACGATTTATTACATGAAATCAAATTAACAAAGATAAGTAATAATAAAATTTATTAATAATTTACAAAAACTTTTTTATAACTTTCGGAGTTTACGTTAAAATACCTTATTTGAAAAATAATTTAATAATAATTGTAAATTTTTTTTAATATGAGTCTATTGAAATTACAAGTTTATAAGTAAAATGTTTAAAACAAATACAAGCTACAATTTTATTAATACAAGTACACTTTATTTAACTTCATTCACCTGATGACATTTTGCCAGATTTAGATGCCATCAAATATACGTTATCTGATCGAAATAAATATTGTTGAATTGTTGGTCCGAATTCATCTTTAGTCTCTTTTAAGACTATAAATAATGGAGAGAGCAATTTTCCAGCAGCATTAATTGTAGGTAAATTGTATAACTATGTGCTGTCGATGAAACAGATTGCACAGCACATTCGACAGTCTTTTTTCCTTCTTCTGCTAATGTACGTCCAGAATTTAATTCTAATTGAAATCAACTTTGATCAGCGTTGTAGATATTATCAGTTTCAAATTCTGAAATAAGTGGTTTGATGTCTGCTAAAAATTTACCATCTTCTTGATTTATAGTTTCCTTGTCTTCAACAGTTTTTTTTGTTATAAATTTCTTAATTTTTCTACTAACAATTCTGTGAGCTTTCTTAAATTTTTGCAGCCAGTTGTTAGCTTTAAATATAACATCATTAAATTCCAATTTTTTTTAGCTTCTAAAGCTTACCTACGTATATCAATCCGATAGATTCTTTGAGATTTTTTAAAACAAATTCAGAAATCTGATAAATTTTTTTTTGTAAATTCCACCTTTGTTGATTTGGCTCGCCCATCGACGCAGTTGCCGTTCTAAATCAGCTAATTTAAATCGATTTTTAACACTTTCTATATTGCGAATTTTATTAGTTTTACTTGATCTCCAATATTCAATTGTTTTTTTTTTGTAATCGTCATCCCTTCATCATCGTATCAACAAACATCATAATCTTTTTCTTCTTTGAATACTGTGTCATCTTCAATTGCTTGTACTTCATAATTTTTAAATTGCTCTTGAAAATCTAAAGTTTTTTCTTCTATTGCTTCAATCGCATTAATATAATTCATATTATCGTATGTAACGGGGCAGGTGTTGCGCGGTTGCTCGCCTCCTCTAAGCGGAATTGCCGATGAACGGCACAGCAAAGATGTAAGGCGCGAGCACTTGCTCGTGCCAACCCTCGGCGAAATCTCCTCACTCTCGCCTGCGCGCCATCGCTCGCCGTCGGCTGCCTTCGTCGGCAGCCGTACCTACCGGTATTACAACGCGCGACTTCGCTGTCGCGCTCTCTCTTTCGTGCGTGCTACCTCGGCTGCTCAGAAATACGCGAGTACTGTGTACTCGCGCCCGCGGAGGCCGGTGGTATTCTATACCGGCGAGCCACCGACTAGGAAAAGGGATCAAGGTATGTGCGCCAAATAATATGCGAACACGTATGTAAAAAGAACAAAGGCACTACAAGTTTATTGCCTCTCGAGTGAAATAAACCCTATACACGCGGCGCGTACGTTGTGTACGCGCCGATTCGGGTATTGCGCCCGCACACGCTATGTACGTGTGCGCGCGGTCGCACACACGTACTCGGAGAGACGACTCCGGCCGACGTAGGCCGATTGCCGCGCGCGATCGGCGCTCGCGCACGCGTCGGCGAGTCTCGCTCTGTGACGCGGCGTGGACGAAGCCGCGCAGAGCCGGCCGCCGAGTATCTCGTCTGTCTCTCTCCCTTTCTCTCTTGCTTCGCTGTGTTGGCTGCCCGGCGTCCTCTCTTCTCTCTCTCTCTCTCTCTCTCTCTCGCTCTCTCGCGGCTGTTCTGGCTGCCGGCGGTATCTCTCTCCCTCTATCTCTCGGCTGCACTGCTACGTGCTCTCTGTCTCTCTCCTTCTCTCTCGCTCGTACACTCTCGTGCCACTCGCCCTCTCGCACTCTTGCAGCGTTGCGCACTCCTGGTGCAACGCACAGCACACACACGTGCGCTTCTTTCTCCTCTCACTCACTCTCTCTCGATGAAAAGCACACTCACGCGCGCACGAGGGCAGGAATAGCTCTCCGGGCTGTGGCCGAAACGATACTGCCTGCCTGTTCCTTCGTCGGCACGCGCGATCCTCTCTCGGCCTTGCCCTTCGCGCAAGGTTGAGAGATGTTTACCTCTTACTTATTTGCGCGTGCCGTCGCGGTGTGCTGAGACTCGCTCCGAGTCTCATCAGCGCACGCCGATACACACACACATGCGCGCACGCACACGAGCCGTCCGTTACACGTATAAAATTTTTTCGAATTTTTCAGCTAGATCCATTTCAACCTTATTAACAGAGCTTTCTGGTATCTGAAGCTCCGAGAATGTTGCTAATAATAAATTTGTGACGTTGATAGGATTCACCTTCATTTTTTCAATTATTTGATTATTATAAAATAATAAATTTTATTGTAGAATCAACTAATTTTCTTAACAAATTGCGGGTTCCCGATAACATGTACCTCGCAGCAGAATTGAAAAAAATATGCTGACTAAATGATCTGTTTTTATGCAGTCGCGGATTCCAGACTCACTCGCGTTATTTTTGCACGGATGTTTTTCTCCGTGAAATTCGCTATTTTTTTTATCCATGATTCCAAGATGGGCTTACAAATAATCGCTTATTCATAAATATATAAATAGAAATGAGTAAAATATTTACTTAAGAATAAGTATTAATGAAGAAGCAGAAATGAAATATAATATGACATGCCTAAATACGCAAATATGAATATCTTAAAATTATAAGCAAATTATAATTATCAAGTAGTGATTTTATTTATTTATTTATTTATGAATTTATTTATTTATTTATTCATTTAGCCGGAGTAATACATATAATAATATATGTTATCGTTTGCTGACTTACATAATAAGTCTGGAGCAGCAAAAACATCCTATAGAGATAGTCCATGCTACCTGTACATAGGTCTGGTGTATTCACTTACAAACTAACTTAATCTAACCTAAAACTAAGATATGACAATTTTAATATAAAAAACCAGTTTTTTTTTCTTTTTTATAGTATATAAAACCAGTTCAAAACTTACGAACTTATTTATCTAGATTTAAATTTTACTACAATATATTAGTATTTATCCATGTTTTAATTATGCTTCCTCAAAGAGGAAGCTTTGTAATGGTGAAAAAAATTTTTGGAACAAAAAATGTTTAAAAACATTTTTTAAGACTTTTGGCACCAATATCCCATGTTTTTGAGAACAAAAATTTTCGTGTGTGTGTGTGTGTGTGTGTGTGTGTGTGTGTGTGTGCGCGTGTGTGTGTGCGTGCGCGTGCGTGTGCGTGCGTGTGTGTGCGTGTGTGCGTGCGTGTGTGTGTGCTTGTGTGCGCGCGCGCGCCTGTGTGTGTGTGTGTGTGCGTGCGTGCGTGAGTGTGTGTACCGGCTATAACTTTTGAACGAATTGACCGATTTTCATCTATGAGGGCTTATTCTCTTCGTTTGGACATAGAATAGAGATAGCTTAACCTATTTTTTCATTTTATCGTTTTTCTTTTGTTTTATAACCAAAAAATGATTTTGAATTTTCAGTTTTTTTTATTTTTTCATATCATACAGCCATTATTACATAATATAGTAAACTGTTTTTGAAAGGTCTTCAAATTACCTACAATTTCTTTTTTTAAAAGTTGAATTATCTTTACTTTGTCATTTGTTATTAAGGAAAACATTTTTATATTTCATAAATTAATTTCTCAAAAAATATTTTATTTATCGACTTGAAATTTTAACCACTTATATCAATCATTGAAGACTATATTTGGTTAAAATTTCAAGTTATTATCTTCATTTCTTTTCTAGAAAAAAAATATTTTTAAAAAAAATTGCATCTTTTTTCGGACGCGATAACAGGAGTAAAAATCAACCAATCGTCTTGAAATTTGGCACAGAGATAGCTTTTTTATATCTTCGAACCGAGTTCGTTGCCCAAAAAAATCGGTCAATTACGATTAAAGATATTTGAGGTTAAAAATTTTTCTTTTTAATTTTCGAATTGCGTTTTTTCAGAGGATTGTTGATTTATCGACCTAAAATTTTAACCACTTATAACACTCATTGAAGACTATATTTGGTAAAAATTCCAAGTGATTATCTTCATTTGTTTCAGAGAAATAAAATATTTTTGAAAACAAGGGAATTTTCTTTCGGATACGTTAACGGGAGTAAAAGTCAACCAATCGTCTTGAAATTTGGCACAGAGACTGATTTTTTTTTTATATCTTCGAACCGAGTTTGTTGCCAAAAAAATCGATCAATTATGATTAAAGATATTTGAGGCTAAAAATTTTTTTAATTTCCGAATTGCGTTTTTTCAGAGAATTGTTGATTTATCGACCTAAAATTTTAATCACTTATAAACCCCTCATTGAAGACTAAATTTTGTTAAAATTTAGAATGATTATCTTCATTTTATTCATAGAAAAAATATTTTTGAATAGAAGTGAATTTTTTTTTCTTTCGGACACGATAAAAGGAGTAAAAGTCAAACAATCGTCTTGAAATTTGGCACATAGACAGCTTTCTTATATTTTCGAACCGAGTTCATTGCTGAAAAAAAATTAGTAAATTAATAAAAAGATATTTGAGGTTAAAATTTTTTTTTTAATTTTCTAATTGTGTTTTCTCAGAAAATTGTTGATTTATTGACCTAAAATTTTAACCATTTATAATACTCATTGAGGATTATATTTGGTTAAAATTTACAGTGATTATCTTCATTTGTTTTCGAGAAAGAAAAATTTTTGGAAAAAAGTGCTTTTTTCTTTTGGACACGATAACAGGAGTAAAAGTCAACCAATCGTATTGAAATTTGGCAAATATAAATGTATTAATATTAGAATAAAATTAAATCAAAATAACTTGAGCTTAATTTATTGTAACTGTAATAACATTATTTTTGCACGTAAAATTTGCGTAAAATAGTATTAATCATAAATGCTGTACACTATATTCAGATAAACTAAGTGCTGAGCAATTGTAAAAAAGTCAATTTGGAAATCATCAATTATTAATAACAAACAGTTTCTTCTTCAATAAGATAAAATTAAAAAATTATATTAATATAATCTTACAAAAATATTCTATTAATATGAAAATGTATTTTTTAAAAGTCATAAATTTGAGATAATTTAATTTAGAAAATTTTTTATTTTTTTTTGTGAAAAATTTATTATTATAATTTCAATTTAATGAAAGGAATAGATAAATTGTTTTGAGGAAGCTAAGTGCCAAAGAATTGGCAGCGGTTTTATTTTGTTGTAATTTTTGGTAAAGTCTAAAGCTTTTAGGTTTGGATCCCTTTTTGACAAACAGTTAAATACTTTGATATAACGCTTTGATATAATTTTTTTTATCACCAACAGCTTTTGAACACTTAGGCTGTTTTATAATTTTATTTCTGGTTCTACAGTCTGTGGATATGTATATGTCTTTAAGTTCATCGTAGTGGTGTATAACGCATTCATATGCAAAAATTTAAGTTAAGTTTGGCGGGTTATCCTGTACAAATTTATTTTTGTTTACAATTTTTAATATTCTTTTCTGAGTTTTTTGAAGCAAGTTTAGGGCAGTTTTAGTAGCATCTCCCCATGCAATATTTCCGTAGCTAATTATGCTGTGGAAAAATGCATAATATATTACTTTTAGTACATCTGATTGCACATACCTAGACATTTTACACAATATATATATATATATATATATATATATATATATATATATATATATATATATATATTAAATACTTTGTCCTCTTTATGATATATTCAATATGTTTTACCCATCTTAGATTGTAATCAAAATTAGTACCTAGGTGTCAAGTCTCGAAAATCGAGGAATATGTTCTTATATTTTATTTGGTAATCAATAATTGGAATATATTACCTTTTCCCCTTGGTGTAGGTTCTCGAAATGACACTTTTCAATCACACTTTTGCAATTAATTTAGGATTTGTTTATTGCTATAAGATTTCTTCTATAAGATGACCTGGCTAGTAATTGCCCTTACAATAACTATTCGATTTATAAGATTCATGTGTATAATTTATTTGTTGACTGAATAGTATATACGCGGGTGATAAGTACCGATGAATTATTCATTATATTGATATAGGTATTTTCACGTAAACTGCTATAGGCTCGTGTTGCCTTGTACAAATAATCGCTACTCGTATTGTCGGCCGGAGTGGTACGGAGCCCGCGATCTGTGCGCGAAATACTGACGTGTGTGGCGTACGTAGCCGTATTTATTACATGATTAAATTATGTTAAAGATGATTTTGACGCTGGATCAAAATCATCTTTTTAAACAAATTTAGGAAACATTTGACGTAAATCGTTCGATTTCGAAGTTGAGAAATGCCGACTGCACAAAATTACGACACGCGTATGCTTCCGCGACGATGGTGGCTCGCTACGTCACACTGTCCCGCTTGCATTGGAATGCAACGTTGTCAAAATTTGTATACACGTCGTTTGAATGCCAGAAAATTATTAATGTGAAATATGAGTGTTAATTTAATTTTAAGAATACGTCTCAGACGTAACACCGCCCCCCTTAGACTGTTGAATATCGTAGGGATTCAACAGATATAGAAATAATTAAACCATCAATAATTTTCCCTTACAAAATTTACAATGATAATTTAAACTTATTCGGTTACAATGATAATAAACTATAAATACAAACTTTAAACTTATTCGGTTACAATGATAAATAAACTATAAATACAAACTTTAAACTTATTCGGTTAGAATGACAATAAACTATAAATACAATAATGTCTTTCGTAAAACGTGTGGAGCAATTCTGATTTAAAGAATAATTTCAATACGTTGCTTTTTGTGAAATTGACAATTCATTTCGTATAAAAGTATCGACAATTTTCCTGCGTTGCATTTTTTCAATATGCTGGTTGTTGGGGTCAATAACGCCTTTTTCGCAACATTATGACTGTACTGACTAGGAAATTGCAGTGGTGGGTCATTGCCAGGCATGATTTCGTTGTTTTACTTCATCGAAATTTCGCTAGGTAAACAGAAAATTTAGTATATAAGATGCGATAAGTATACAGTGAACATAATTAGTTTCGGACCGCTACCATGATGGCACCTATGATCAGTGTAAGTATTTTTCCTTTTATTATTATAATTTTGTTTATATTTACTTGTTATTATTATTTATTATTCAAATTATATTTTTGCATTACAGATGCATCGCGTGATTCACGAGAGGACAAGTTGTTCCAGTCGGGAGTGGAGGTGGATGGTGTTTTGCGGAGACCTTGTATCTCGCGGTTCTTCACGGTGAGAATTTAATGTAACATGATTTGAAAAGGAAACAATACAAATATTTAAATAAATACTATTTTTGTTTTGCAGATACGACAGTGGTCAAATCTTGATTATCGGAGAAAAGAAGAAGATTTGGCGAGGCAGGATTTTAAAATTTCAGAACTCCCCGCTTTATTGGAACAAGAGGGTTCCATTTCATTGATGAGTGGACGTTTGGAGATGATCGTTGTAGCCAATGAAGATGATTTTCTTTGCCTTTCAAGGTTGTTTCGGCTGGTGGAAGGATACGTTGACTGGCGCGTGAGGATATCCTTCGTCCAAACGAGTGTGGGGACATCTTTTTTTATTGGAAATGACCTTATTTTTAAATATTAAAAATGAAGTACAATGAATATATAAATTCTAATTGTAACACTAATAATATAAATTGTAAAACTAATAATTGTAATAACAATTTGTGGATAGTAATGAAATAATTATTGTTCTATATACTTTTAATTTATTCCTTTTCTGTCGTCCTTATCGTCATCCTAAATTGTCTTTAACCGTATTTTCAGTGTACAAAATAGCCTGAAATATTTTCAGTTAATGCCCTTGATAGTCTGGTTTCCAAGTTTTATTAATATAAACATTTTATTTTCCTGTTAAAATCTAATTTAGACATATACATTCCAATAACTAACAACTGCAGTATTGTCTGATTAATATTAAAGTAACATTGTTGCATTTTACATTGTTAAAACATTTTTAAGCAGCAGTTTATGTAAGTAACATTTTAGATTATATTTTGTATTGTAATTAAAAAGGCCAAGTTTTGAAGCAAATTTTTGGACATTAGGAATAGTTTTCTTTATAGTGTCAACGATTTGTGAATTAGTATTGTCGTTAATTGATTAATTAATTATGATAATTATTATAAAATGTAATTTAAAATTTTTTTTTTTTTTTATGATTTTTAGCATTACACTCTTTGTACTTAGACTGGAGTCTACCTTTAAGTAGTTTAGCTCAATTTCTTTTACGTCTATAACATTAAAGAATATTATTTCGCTAATTTATGTTTTCATGAAATAAATATTATTTACATTTGTTAGGGTATTGTTACATCATATTCTCTCCCCCCTTAAGATAATATTTATTTCATGGAATAATGACATTTCAGAACCTTTAATATCAATTGAAATTTTAATTAAATTGCAAATACAGATAATTCTCTAGAGTTTTCTTATTTTTGATGTTGCGCATCTGTAGAGGGAGCTGATAATGGAATTGGAGGTAAAGGTCTAAACTTCCGAAATTTTGGCGTTTCTGGGGGTTGAAGTTCGAATTCCACCCTCTTTTGAATTGTTGAGTTTTTTTAGCATTGGATTAGATATAGTTGGTCTCTGGACTATTACTTCTTGCAATTCAAATTCTTCTCTAGCTGATTTTCTTATATTTTGAGCAGTATTATTTTTTTTAATACTACCAACAAATGTGTCACTGAACTAAAAATAGCTCCGAGTAATTTCATTGACCATCCGTATAATGAGTGTAGAGCACATCCTCGTATTACTAGGTCAACTATTATTTTAATGAATTGACATATTAGAAGTGTCATTATTATTCCAGAACTTATCATTCCATGTTCTTCGTACTTTTCAACAATTTTGTTCCAGGTGTTATCGGCAATATGCGACAGTGTGTTTTCTGTAAGCAAATTTTTCATAATATCGTCTTTTACAGAACTTGAGATCTGTGTGATGTGTGTTATTGTGTTGATGATTGCTTTTTCTCAAGTGGAAAAAATAGCCTTTCTTCGAATTTCTCTAAATCTTGCTGAGAGTATATTCCACTGGTTTTTCTGGTTCTCAGTCCTTTGAGATTGGTGTTTTGAAAATTGTAATATTTTTCTCTATTATTCTTGGTTTCGGCAACAAGTTTATCCAATTTCCATCTATTTTGTAGTAAGAAGGAATAATAGTGTCGCAGTCAACATGTGTTCCTGTTTTCACCAATATATGTGTCTTTGGTGTGAGGAACCATGTTGTGTTACCTGCCATAACTGGAAGTTCTTCATAACATTCTTTTGAGTGGTGTATTTTTACATTTGTGGGTGTACATTTTATTATATGTACTGCCACTCCAGCAATTTTCGCGAGGTATCCTGGTTTCTGCATTATATTGTAGGCAAATTTGTCTGGGGAGTTGGATGCTAATGATAAGGAATTTTGAATTTCTCTCCTCTCTACTTCGCACATTTTTGTTAACATATTTAAATATATACTTTTAAATTGCATTCTAAAATGTCTTTCTACGTTTACGAATTTTGCATTAATATAAGAAAAAATATTTATTTTGACATAATTTCTTTCCTATCTAGTATCATTATCAAATAAAATATTATCTACTTTCTCATAAATAAACACTTAAATTCGGTCGCAAAATTTAATTTTTTCGATCGCTGTTAATGAGAAAGATAAATCATATGTATTTACAGTATAAATAAGTTTATTATTTTGAAATAAAGTCTTTGTTACGGTACCACTGTATAAGATATCATATTGATTAGTAAGGCAATTTTCGTCTGAGAAATGTGTCCAAAAGGTATAACCTGCTTGTATATCTATGCAATGTTCATCGAAGAATTTGCAAACTGTTCCTGAACCTAAATGTATTTTGTTGTTATTTAGATTAACTTCAAAACGTCCCAAAGCGTCAATGCTAAATGCAGGTTTATGTATATCGCTTGGATTCATAGGAATTTGGTGAAAACTTGATTTTAAATCTATAACATGATAGAACTTAGTCTTTCCTAATTTATCGAATATTTCTGTAATATTTGGGAGTAAATATGAATCTGGAGCCGTCTTTTCGTTTAGTTTTCTATAATCTATTACTAAACGCCACCGTTTTTTTCCGTCTGCTGTTTTCTCGCTACAATCCATGCTGGAGCGTTAAAAGCACTTTTTGAGTTTATAACTAGGTTATTTGTTATTAATTTTTGAGTTTCTTCTATCGCGATTTCTTTTAATTTATGGGGTAAAGGAAATTGCTTTACGTATACGGGATTATCATCGGTTAAATTTATTTCATGTTGTTCTACGTTACATGATCCTAAACTATCCCCCTCTAGCCAGAATATATCTTTATTTTTCAATACTAGATTTTTAATCATTGTTTTACTACCTTCAGGCAAGTTTTGGTAATGTATTTTTTCAAATAATTTCTCTTCTCAATTAAACTCCTTTAAATCATGTATCAAATTCTGTTTTTCCATAAAATTTATTCATCCCAAATTTAAAATCTCATTTTCGTTTATGCTAAAGTCGTCTGTTATTTGAAAACCTTCAGAAAAATGATCTATTTCATAAGAAATAAAATTATACTCTTTTTCATTTCCATAAATTTTATTATACTCTTCGAAATCTACTTCTATTCTCTTATTTATTATTGTCAAAAATTGTTTATAGTCTGTTGATCCGATTTCCTCAAAATCTATTGCCTGGTCCTTATTTTCAATAGCAATATTAATATTATTTATTAATGACTTGATATTATTTTCGTTATTTTCCAAAATTTCCTCATAATGTAAATCATTTATATTTTCTGGTAGAAATTCATTTAGCATTTTCTGTTGTAAATTCTTTCCTTCTGCCTCTAATCTTGGAATCGTATTTAAAATTTTTGTAACGTCATCGTAAAATGTAATATGTTCTGAATTTATATTTACTTCATTTTTATTGATTAACTCGGGATCATAGGATATTAAACAAGATGATTTTTCCATCTCATCCTCAATTTTAAAATTTTCAGTTCTTTTGTTTACTTGTACTACTTGTTCACAATCATTATGAATTGCAGGTGTTGAATTTTGTTTTTCATTCGTATTTTCCAACATTTTCTTTAAAAATTCCTTTTGTTCTATCGTTACTCTTGATTTAATATCTTTATCCGTTTTTTGTAGGTTTTCAGTTACTATATTAAAATTACGATTTAGATTATGGGATGGTTTTAGCTTGATTTTGTTATTATTTATTTGTAAATAGCCCTCGTCTAGTCTTAATTTTTGTTCAGTAAGAATTTTGATGCCTAAACTTCCGTCGTAGGGTAGCCAAAAATCTCCTGATGCAACATGAAAATCAATATTTAGTCCATTGATGTTCATTTTTATTACTCCTAATGTCTCAATCATTTTATCTGTAATACCAGATAAACGAATTTTCCTCTTTTCTAAAAGTATATTAGAAGGTATCTGATTTCCTTTGATAATATTTAATTGAGCTCCACTATCTACGAGTAAATTACATATTTTACCTGTATAAAGGTTCTCTATTTCGATATACTGAAGTGAGTTTTCCAATTTCAGAAAATACATTGCAATTTTGTTCGCCATTATTCTTTATTGTTCTCTTTCCTTTTCAACACTATTTATTTCGGGTTCATTAAAATCAATTAAATCTATTTCGTCAACACTTTTATTTTCCGATTCGTTGGTTGCCTGATTTTTCTTCATATTTTCATTAATATCGCTTAAATTCTTTGAAATTAATAAATCAATATCCGTATCTTTTCCTTCATTGCGATTTATTTTTGTAATATTATCGCCATTAAATGTACTTACTTTAATATCTGCGTTATTTTCGAGTGGTTTTTTGTTAATCGTTCTAGTCCACTCATTTCCAGAAGAATTTGTTAGTTTTCCGAATTTTGTTGATTAAATACTACTCGCGAAGTACATTCTTCGGTTGTATGATTCGTGCTTTTACACATTTTACAAAATTTATCTAATTTATTTTGGAGTATCTTGATTTCATGGCAATTGTCTATTTGATGTCCGTCTTTATTGCAATAAGAGCATTTAATTTGTGCTTTTAGACTTTTTAATTTTCTACAATCCTTCAACGTATGCCCGGTGAATTTACAATATTCGCATTTTATACTTTGTGTATTAAAGTTTCCCCCATAGTGACAATTTGAATTATTTGAAAAATGATGACAATTTTGATGATTTGCTCGTAAAAAACCATCTCTATTTGTATCCCAGTGTCCATAGGATTTATTTAAAGAATTGATGTTGTTGCCTGGAAACGTACTTTGTTGATTGTTACTCATTTTTCTACAAGTTTTCGCTGAATGTCCCGGCATGTCACAAAATTGACAAATTCCTCTATTCGTGACCTTCATCTGCACATATCGCGCACCATATCGTTCTTTTGTTTATCGTGCAGTATTTCATTGAGTGTCCGAGGTTGTTGCACCTTTTACATAATGCTGACGGGCAATTTTTAGCCGTGTGTGACGCACTGCCACAGACTTCGCATGATTCCGTAATTCTTGCCGAATTACTGCGCGTAAGCAGATCGTGTTCTCTTTCCTTACATTTCCAACACAGTTCATATTCTGCAATAGTAGGACATTGTGTAACCTCGTGCCCCATATTTTGGCAATATTGACAACGATTACTCGACATCGTATTTAATTTACACGCATCTACTGAGTGGCCTTCCGTACTACACAATTTACAAATTAATTTTATTACATACTTAGCTGTTCTGCAATGATATGATACATGCTCTTTACTCTTACAATAAACACATGAAGCTTTCATGCAAAACAACGCTTCGTGATTTATTTTTCTATATATTGGCAAAAAACTGAGTTATTTTTATTTGGATTTGGGACTTCGAAATTAAACAATATGCTTGTAGTATCATTCCTTAAGCTATTTTGTTTTTTTAAGTTTGATTCAATTTCAATAGCTTTTTGTACTACGTTATCCATGTTTTGGTGTTCTACGAGTTCTATTCGAATTTCTTGCTTTAATCCTTTTTTAAAACTGCTGAGTATTTCGTTTTCAAAATGTGTTTTAAATTCTGTTAATATTTCTCTTGTTACATTTGGTTCTAATTTTTTTAATTCCATTATTTGTGTGTCTAATACTCGTAAATTGTTTGCAAAACGTAGTACATCTTCATTTGATGTTTGAATTTGTTGTGTTAGTTTTTCGTATAATGAATGCATATTATTCGTCGATGGATAAAATTTACATATGATTTGAATAAATGTCTCGATATTTGCGATCTCTACATTCGCTAAAGCTTTATAAGTTTCGCCCCTGAGCTTTATTTTAAGAATTTGAACTAGGTTCCGCTCGTCATTATCTGAGATTATTCTTTTTGCTTGCTTTAATTTTTCTATGTATTCATCAATTGGAATATTTTCCTCGTCAAAATCAGGTACTAATTTTGGTACTTCTTTAAGTGGTAATTTTAATGGTTGATTTGCCATTTCTACTTCGAAATTTATTAGATTTTCGTTTATTCGAATTCTTACCCCTTCGTTATTATTTAAGTTATTATCTTTAGCTAAAATCAGGCTTTGTTCATTAAGTAATCCGTCTATGTCTATGTAATCGTGTTGCTTGTTTGTTTGTCTTCTATATATGCTGAGTCATTAAAAAATGCATGGCTTTGACTTGGTGCATTCGGTGTATAAAAAGTATTTGGTGATATACTATCTTGTTTTATTTCCGGAATTAAAAGATTATTTATATTTTTTCCACGTATATCTTGTTCTTGTGTCGATTTTGTAATATTCTGCTTTTTATTTAAATTAACTGATGCTCGTGAATCTGTTTCTTCTAGTTCGTTGAGGTCTGTTTTTGAAGTCGATGGAATTGAAACTATTTCCGTATTTTCCTCTATTTTTGAGTCCAATGGTACATTAGCATAAGTATGTAATAAAAATCGGTTCAATTGTTTATTTGGAGGTGATCTTAGAACTCTTGGTTTCCTTTCGAATGAGTTCATTTGCTTATTTCTATCATCTACTTGGTTTTTTAAATCTGGGTCGCCTTGTGTCGTCTGTCTGGTTATAATCCCTTGGTTTCTCTTATTTCCTGTGTTTTTCTGATATGACATGAAACATTACTCTTTTACCTATGCTATACTTAATATTTCTTTTTAAATACATTTGTATTATTAGTTCAACTATTTTTTGTGTATATTTTGTAATTGTTTAATTGATAATATAATTTATTTATTTATTTGCTCCTTTTGTATTTGTATCACTTATATTTTCCGTCTAGTATTCTAGTGTTTTTATCTCTTACTATTTAAAATACAATCTTTATTTATGCAATAATTATTTAACTAAAACAAATTGTTTTATATTATTATTCAATTTGCTGACTTGCGTTTGACTATTATTTTATTCCTTATTTTTCACGTAATGTTTTTTTTTATTTATTTTATAATTACTCTGAATTGTGTAAGTATACTTTGTTATTATAATGTTCTTGTTTATATATTGTAAGATTATTTGATTATTTTTCCCTTAAATCCTTTTATTATTGATTTTTTTCAATTTTCTCATTTGTATTTTCGTGTAATATATTTTGATTTCACTATGTAAATTTATCTTGTCATTTGCTATTGCAGCTATATATTTACGCATTTATTTTCGGTAGTTTTGGCAATTCATGCTACAATGAATGACCCCAACTACTTACTGCAAAATGTGAAGCTCTAAGGACTTACTCTATATTAGTTATATTAGTATTTTATAAGAGTATTTCCCTCGTCTTTTAAGAACTTATTTGATCTTCTTTCAAACGTTTATAGTTTGATTTAGCTGATCTAGCGAACTTTCGTTCGATTTGTACCGGAATCACTATTAAGTCTCGAAAATCGAGGGATATGCTCTTATATTTTATTTGTATTTCAGGAAGCTGATGGCCAATAACTACCAGGTGTTTAAATATTTAAACAATTTTTTATTTAACACGACGTTTCGGATATTTTTTTATGTCCCTCTTCAGGTTCTAAATATACAATAATTAAAAAGTTAAATTAATACAAATAACGTTTTACAGAACATTTTACACACTTAATATTATATACACCATTTACTTACAAAATTTGTCAAAATTAACTATTCGGAAGAATTTTCCGTTGTCAGTAAGTAAATCTATTGCCTGCTTCTATACTTTTATTATATCTATGTGTAGTGTATATGTGCTTTCCCTTCCGTCACGCATACATAGGGAGGGGCGACAATAGACCAAAGAGAGGCCGTGTGAAAAAGAAACTGCCAGGAACACACGTATTGGTAGGAAACCAACACCAATGAAATTAACACCGACTCTGGCTTAGCACTTAGTGGGCGTGGCTCCTCCTATTCCACATGTGCTCCTGGTCTGTCTACTACAGAGTAGACGGATATAATATTAAACAGTACATATGATATTATATACACATAAATTCACAACTTTTAATTATTGATATGTATTCGTTGGTTAATCTATTTATTTCAAATTGTTTGTTCATGTAGTTTCTTTGCGTATGTATAAACAATGCCTCCGAAAATAATCGTTTTCCTCTATTACTTTCTGTGTCTAATACTTTATAATTATTAAAATCAATAGTATGATTATTATCAATTTTATGCATATATAATGACGACTTGGTGTCTTTTATCATGTATCTTTTAGCATGTTCCTTAATTCTCACATTCACCCGTCTACTTGTCTGTCCAACATATGAAGCAGTACAATCATTACACTTAATTTTATAAACAACATTTGCACTATCACCAATTTGATTTTTATCTTTACCTAATTTGATAATAGTATTTAATTTATTATTAGTGCTGTATACTATATTTGTATCAAACTTTTTGAAAAGTAAATTCATAAAGTTTTCAAATTCTTTTACATAAGGTAGGCTGATAAACATCTTTCTATTTCTACTATTTAATCTTGAATTCTGTGTATTTGTTAATTTTTTTAATCGTTTTTTTATATATATTCTAATTAATTCTAAAGGATAATTATTATGTAACAATAATTCTTTGATCAAGGCTATATTTTTATTATGGAAGGTTTCATGTGATAGTTTAAATGCTCTATCTACTAAACTGTATATAATAGCTATTTTGTTACATTGTGGGTGTTGTGATTGATAATTCAAGTACCTTCCGGAAAAAGTTTCTTTATGATACCAATCAGTGATAGTGCGGCGCTGTTCATTAACAATAATTTTCATATCCAAAAAACTTATACAATTGTTATTTGATAATTCAACAGTAAATTGTAAGTTCTCATCATACAAATTAAAAATATTTACAGTTTGATCAATCATATTACTAGGCGTACAAATATTAATGTCATCCACATAACGGTAATAAAATAACGGTTTATAATTTAGTTTACTCATCGAATCTATCTCTAAATCCTCCATGACTATATCGGCTAATATCGGGCTAATCGGATTACCCATCGCTGAACCAAAAATTTGTTGGAAAAATTTTTTATTAAATTGGAAATAATTATTATTTAATATAAATTTTATAAAATTCAAAAATTCAGTACAAGTCATGTTAATTTTATTATGCAATTGTGTCCATCGTTTTTCTACAGCCTTATATACTAAATACTCTGGAATGTTAGTGAATAAACTTATTACATCCAAACTAATAATTTCATAATCACAAGGGATATGGAGGTTTTCTATTTTCTCTTTTAGCTGAAAACTATTGTCTACGTGAGAGGCAGATTTTTTCAAATTTATTGTAAGAAATTGTGTAAAAAATTTTGAGATATTATGTACTGGAGAATTTATTGCCGAAATAATAGGTCTTATAGGAAACCCATTTTTATGGATTTTTATTAATCCATATGCTTTTGCTATATTACATTTTTGTGATACAGGGTCAAATGTTTTTCCAACAGTCGAAAAGTTAATTTTATTCAACCATTTTATAAGATCATTAGTTCTTCTTTCAAGGCCAGATAAAGGATTCTTTTTTAATTCTTTATAATATTTTTCATCTTGAAAAAGACTTTCAGTTTTTTGTATGTAATCTACTTTCTTTATAATTACAGTCGTGTTACCTTTATCTGCTCTAGTTATTAGTAACTGTTGATTTCTTTTTATAAATTCTTTTGTTTTTTTCAAATCAATTTTAAATTTTCTATCAAAATATATATGTTGCGATAACTCTTTATTATAAAATTTTTTTATATGATTCAAGAACATTCCTCTCAACTTAGTGGATTGTTCATCTTCCATATTATTGTATAAAAACGTTCCTAAATTCTTGACAAAGCGTAGTGCTAATGCATTATCAAAACAGTTATTAAAATTAAATTTTTCTCCCAATTTCAAAATATCAATAACATATGTCGGTAGTTCAATGTCCCCGACATTCACACATCACTTTTCACAAATACTATTCTGTGTTTCGATCGCCTGTGTGTTATTATGACACAGGGTATTGACCCTATTGGGATTTTGAACGTTTTGATCTTGTTGATGCTTGTCTTTATATCTATCACTCTCTATTGTTTTATTATATTTTTTAAAATGTATAGTGTTCAATTTTTTCCACAATTTTTCTTTTAAAGAAATATTTATAAACTGTAATTTTGTCTTACAATAATTGGTAAATTGATTAACTAATTCTTTTCCAACCATACTTTCTAAAGCAAGTATTTTTTTATCAATTACTTTATTTAAATTTGATATCCGTATGTGGATGTCACTAATCTCCAAATTTAACAATTGTGTCTTCAATCTTTCAATCAACTTATTTTGTTTAATTTTATTACTTCTGGTAAACATATCATTATTCTTCGTATTTCTTGTAATTAAATCTAAGTGTTTCGGATGTAAACCAAAAAATTTGCAATTAACTAAAAATTTCTTTCCTTCACGATAACGACTTTCTTTATGTAACAATGTAATTAGTCTTTGAAATTCTTTTTTTACGTTAAAGTTAAATTTTTTAAAAATCAAATACATTATTAAATTAACATTAATGTCTTTACGTCTTGTAAGGAAGTGTACTAATAATTCTTGTTTTGTTTTGTAAAACGTACGTACATCGGAACTAATCTCCATGGTGCTAGTTATTCCCCTAATGCAGGTTGTCTCCATGGTGTATTCTAATACAACGTATTATTAGGCCAAACGTTGTAAGTTGTTAGGTTGATTCTTGACGCTAATGGTAGTAGTAGATAATATGGATTTCAGGAAGCTGATGGCCAATAACTAACAGGTGTTTAAATATTTAAACAATTTTTTATTTAACACGACGTTTCGGACATTTTTTTATGTCCCTCTTCAGGTTCTAGATATACAATAATTAAAAAGTTAAATTAATACAAATAACGTTTTACAGAACATTTTACACACTTAAATTATGTACTCCATTTACTTACAAAATTTGTCAAAATTAACTATTCGGAAGAATTTTCCGTTGTCAGTAAGTTTAAAGTGGAATAGGAGAAGCCACGCCCACTAAGTGCTAAGCCAGAGAGTCTGTGTTAATTTCATTGGTGTTGGTTTCGTACCAATACGTGTGTTCCTGGCAGTTTCTTTTTCACACGGCCTCTCTTTGGTCTATTGTAGCCCCTCCCTATATATGCGTGACGGAAGGGAAAGCACATATACACTACACATAGATATAATAAAAGTATAAAAGCAGACAATAGATTTTTAAACTTACTGACAACGGAAAATTCTTCCTAATAGTTAATTTTGACAAATTTTGTAAGTAAATGGTGTATATAATATTAAGTGTGTAAAATGTTCTGTAAAACGTTATTTGTATTAATTTAACTTTTTAATTATTGTATATCTAGAACCTGAAGAGGGACATAAGAAAATGTCCGAGACGTCGTGTTAAATAAAAAATTGTTTAAATATTTAAACACCTGGTAGTTATTGGCCATCAGCTTCCTGAAATCCATATTATCTACTACTACCATTAGCGTCAAGAATCAACCTTATATTTTATTTGGTAATCAATAATTGGAATATCACTTTTGGAATTAATTTAGGATTTGTTTATTGCTATAAGATTTCTTCTATAAGATAACCGGGCTAGTAATTGCCCTTACAATAAATATTCGATTTATTCGATTAATGTGCATAATTTATTTGTTGACTGAATAGTATATACGCAGGTGATTAGTACCGATGAATTATTAATTATATTGATATAGGTATTTTTACGTAAACTGATTTAGGCTCGTATTGGCCTGTACAAATAATCGCTACTCCTATTGTCGGCCAGAGTGGTACGGAGCCTGCAATCTGTGTGCAAAATACTGACGTGTGTGGCGTACGTAGCCGTATTTATTACATGATTAAATTAGGTTAAATATGATTTTGACGCTGGATTAAAATCATCTTTTTAAACAAATTTAGTAAACATTTGACGTAAATCGTTCGATTTCGAAGTTGAGAAATGCCGAGTGCACAAAATTACGGCACGCGTACACGCTACGTCACGCTGTCCCGCTTGCATTGGAGTGCAACGTTGTCAAAATTCGCATACACGTCGTTTGCATGTCAGAAAATTATTGATGTGAAATATGAGTGTTAATTTAATTTTAAGAATACGTCTCAGACGTAACATAGGTATTTATTATATTCTACTCTACTTATTTTAGCCCCCCTGTATATGTATATTTATATCTTTAGGAACACTATCACAATAATTCTCAAAAGTTATAAATACCGTTTTTTTACGTTTAAGGACAATTTATGTAATGCTAACCAACAGCTTATTTCATCAAGGTACTCATTCATTTTGTCTTCTACTTTTTTCCAAGTGTCATCAGTTGAGATAATTGCTGTATCGTCAGCATACGCTAAGGTATTCTTTGTTCTATTAGTTAGCAAGTCATTGACATAAATTATGAAAAAGAGTGGTCCAAGTATAGTACCTTGTGGTACTCCAGTGGTTATCGTTTCATAGGTACTTTCTATCTCTGCTATTCTAACTTTTTGTTTCCTGCCGGATAAGTAACTGCTTATGAGCTTATGCGCTTTACCCCTTATAACATAGTTATATAGTTTATTTAATAAAATTAAGTGATTGACAGTGTCAAATGCTTTCGCTAAATCTAAAAATGTAATAGCAATTAGTTTACTTTGGTCTAATTTACTGTATATTAGATTTGTTATATAACTCAAAGCATCCTTAGTGCCTTTATTTTTTATAAATCCATATTGGTTGTTTGCTAGTAGATTGCGTTTGCTAAAAAAAGATTGTATTCTAACATAGACAATTTTTTCAAGTACTTTTAGCTAGATTAGAAATTAGAGAGATTGGTCTGTAATTTGATACTTCCATTCTATTACCTGATTTGTAGAGTGGTATAACTTCAGCCATTTTTAGTGCTTCAGGCCATATTGAATTCTCGAGACAGAGGTTGAATATATGTGTTAATGAATTAACAATTAGGTTTGATAATATTTTCAAGGCTTTTGTTGTAATGTTATCTACTCCACCATTTTTCATTTTCATATTCTTAATTATATTTAAAATCTCAGCATTATTAGTTGGTTTAATGAAGATAGAGTTGCTATTCATTGGTGGTACATGTAATCTTTTTCCCTTAGTATTAGCAATTTTATTACTTAGATCTTTTCCGATAATACAAAAATATGAGTTCATGTGATTAGCAATATGTTTTGGATCATTTATCGTAGTTTGATAATTTACTTTTATTTTACTTATTGTGTTTTCATTTTGTGAATTTGCTCCAAGTTTTATTTTTATTTGTTTCCAAAATTGCTTAGGATTGTTGATATTATTCTTAAATAATTTTCTTTCGTGTTTAATTTTGGCCTCTTTGACGATCTTATCAAGACACTTAGTATAGTTCATATATTCTAATTTTATTTTATTATTATTTGGTTCTTTACGTTCTATCTTAATGTACAGTTGTTCTTTCATTTGACATGAGATCATGAGCGCTTTAGTAATCCACTCTTTTCTAGTATTACTCTTATTATTTTTTATTTTAAATATACTCCTAGATTTTTCCAGACAGTCTCTTATTTCAGATATCAGTAGGTTAGTAGCTGTATCAGGATCATTTATTGACTCTATATTACTCCAATTTTTCATGCTAGCTACTCTGTAAAGTTCATTATAATTGTAACTATAATTAGTAGTATTTTTCTTTTGCTTCGGTGATTTGCTAAATTTCAGAAATATAGGGTAGTGGTCAGTAAAGAGAATTAGTAGTTTAAAAGATATAGTATCAATAGACTTAGTTCTAATATACATGTTGTCAATGCACGTGCCATTTCCCATGTTGTCATTCGGTCTAGTTGTGTTTATAAAACCCAGAAAATATTCCTTTTCAAGCACATTATTTAGTAATTCCTGACTAAAAACATTTTCCTTCATAATGTTAATATTAAAATCACCGATGATTACATGATTTTTTATATTTTTTTGCTCTTTAAATATGCTTTTAGCTTCGTTGTAAATTCAAGAGAAGAAAGATCGTGGCATCTGTATACAGCTGATATTTCTAGAGTACTGTTATTATTCAAGGTTATACGTGAATTTAATATTTTTAGCCTACCGCTCTCAATGGTTTCTGTTATTTCAGTTACGAAGTCTTTTACATATACGACAACTCCATCGTTTTGATTTATCTTACTATCACTGTAGTATATTTTATAACCTTGTATATGGAAAAATTGAGAATTTAATAAATTCCAAGTTTCCGTGCATACAATTATATTTGGTTTGATCTTTAAACTCTTAATGAAAACTTCCAATTTATCACGATTACAACTTAAGCTTCTAATATTAACATGTAGTATAAGACTATCATATCTATTTAAATTTCCATTAAGAGTTTTCAGATCCGTATAAGAAATTTCTTCGCTTATTACTTCCTTTTGTAATTCTTCTAAAAAGTCGATGTGTTGATCCATTATTCCTTTCGCTGGGGAGATCGTTGCAAACTGCTTGAAGACTGCAGTGCATTAGCTCCACTCGCAGTTTTCTTGTTAGTACCTTGATCACGGTTTTTACCTTAGTAGTTTTGCTGCTGTTTCCTACATTACCTACGTATCTTGGTATACGTAGGTAATGTAGAAAACAGCAGCAACGTATAGTAGGTACGTATAGTAGGTCTTATCGGATAGTTAGTCATATCTATGTATCTGTTGAGTTTAATTTTTAGTATTGCACATTTTTCCGTATCGTTAGCCATGTGGTTAACCTCAAAAGTTGTACTGTATTTGGAGTTGCTAAAAAAACAATTGATACATGTATTTTCAGATTTATCACACTGTGCAGAAGAATGCGAACTTGCACATTTTATACAGCAATGCATGTTTTTGCATTTCATTGTACTATGCCCAAACCATCCACAGTTAAAACACGGCTTAACGTTGATTAGATCCCATACTTTGCAGCATTGGTGTCCAATAAAAATTCTGTCTTGATTAGTTTTTATGTGTTTGTATAATTCTCTTGACACTTCTACTATTATGCTTATCTTTCTAGAATCATCATCTTTATAATTTATGTGCAGTATTTTACACTGTTCGTTGTAATCATTAAAGTTCCTCTCGTTCAAGTCTTTTTCTAATTCTTTCAAGCTCCTATTAGCATAGTTATCAAATCCAACAATTTTCATTTTAGGTAATTCAATACTTTCAATAATGGTTTTACAGTTATTGGAAAGTTTCTTGTTAAGTAACTCAGCTGTTGCTATAGCACTTCTTTCATTCTTACTTATTTCAATTTCACTGTCATGCACTTTTTTCACATATTTAATTTGTATATCTTTTTTTTTCTATTAAACAATCACATATATTTTTAAAAAATTCAGCGAAGTATTTAGGTTCTTTGTTGAGGTTTTTAACTATTATTTTGGGTATTCCTTTAGTTTTAATTGGCGGTTTCGCAGTTATAACTTCTGCATATGTTTTTTGGTTATACTGCTTTATTTCTGAATCTTCAACCTTTCCGTTTTTAATATTTTCTAAAAGTTCTTGTATATAGCGTTTTTGTCAGTAAGTTCATGGTTTAGTTCTTTTAAGATTTTATTTTCAGTTTGTAGATTATCTAGTTCCGTGTTTTCAGATAGTATAGTGGCATCAAGTTTATCCCATTCATCTGCTATTCGTGATTTTTCTATAATAGATATTTCGTTTAAGATTTTCTGTTTACATAGTTCTTCTTTTGTACATTTAATTTTCGGAATTAACGTTCTTGCAGATTCACTAAGATTAACTTCACTGTCTTTCAAGGTTATGTTGAGCTCCACGTGTTTGAGACATATCATAAAAACATCACTTATGTATTTTTTATCTCTACACTTTGTATAGCCACTTTTATAATAAACTTCGTCACACACTATACATATCACAAATGAAACTTTTTGTTTTGGGTGGAATTTATATACTTCATCTTGATTTTTATCAAGAGGCTCTCCGGAAGGCTGCCCACCGCGCGATGCTATGATTTCTACAAAGATTAAAATATACCATAAAAATAATTTTCATCTAGGCTCAGCTTTTAAAAGCCATCGATTCTGCATACGAATATTTGTGCAGTTAGAATGAAAATATACTCATGTAATTATTTATTCCCCTATTTATCTAATGTTGATATATTTAGAACGCTATAATAACAAAATTATCAAAATCATTGTCAGTGATTTATATTCCCTAAATAGAAAATTGGGCCTATAAACCAATTAATCTAAAATAAATAAAATATTCATGATTAATAATTCAGAATATACACATCATACACCATAAATATTTATTTAAATCATACGAAGTATTGCGCGTCAAAGGGGTTCTTTACTCCGATAACGCTTTTATTTGCAAGAACACTGAAACATGTCAACTTTAGTTTTAAATTTTGTTGTAATTTTAAAAATACTTATAACAATAATTATAAATATAAATGAATAGTGAAGCGAATGGCCCCGCTGCCTAGTGATAAAGGAAAGACAGGAAAAACGGGAAAGGATAAAAATTAGAGACAAATCGTTACAAATCCTTTTAACGAAAGTAGATAAGCTATGCTGGTTCTGCATCAAACAGGTCACGACCTGTTTGATGCAGAACCAGAATAGCTTTTTTGGGATCCCCTCTCCTCCCCTCTCCCCCTCCCACCATTTCAGGGCGTGGTGAGCCAGAACCAGCATAGCTTTTTTGGGATCCCCTCTCCTCCCCTCTCCCCCTCCCACCATTTCAGGGCGTGGTGAGCCAGAACCAGCATAGCTTTTTTGGGATCCCCTCTCCTCCCCTCTCCCCCTCCCATCATTTCACGACCTGTTTGATGCAGAACCAGCATAGGGTTTCTGGATCACCCGCAATTGTACGGGGCACCAATAACCCATAACAAGTCGTGACTTGTTGATCCAGAACCCGCCTAGGGTTTTTGGGCCACCCGCAATTGTACGGAGGTGACAATAACCCATAACATGCGGGCACCCTGCTGTCGGCGGGTGACAGCCCGCGACCAGACGACTGCGCACATCGGCTGCGCAGCGACGGGCGGTCAGCGGCGGGCGGCGAGCGGCGAGCGGTGAGCGGCCAGCCTGCTACTGCAAACAGGCAGCGGTCGGCGGCGGGCGGCCAGCGGTCGGCGGCCTGCTGCTTGTCAGCCTGCTGCTCTCGGCCAGCGGTTCTTATCTACTATAACCATTAAAAACTATTATGCAACCATTTAAAACTTTTTATAACCCTTTTGCTCGGGCAAAGAATACGTGTTTGTGGAAATTTTTTCTGAATATTTTTTCCACTGCGACTGTTTTGAATCGTTTTGTATGAGTCGCTGTTGCTCGGGAGCAACGGTCGAACTGCTGGTTTGACCCATTATGAGGAAATGAAAGTCTCTAACGACTGCAACACGTTTATATAAGACCTCGATTGCTTGCGAGCGCCATCTACTGGTCAAAATTTTAAGGGGAATAGGAGCCCCACCTCGCTCCTATCCTGTGAGGTTCTACCTGTCTGTCAACCCCTCCATAACCCTTAAAATTTTATTCATCAATATCTTCCCATTCCATGATGTCTTCCCACTCCATGTTTGAATCGTTGACGTAAAATTACTTCATGCGCTTCACGTTGTATCGAGCACATGTAGTTTTGTACGCTCCATTATGGTTGGTACATATAGTCACCGATCTTGGATAATCGAACGCCGGATAGCCCATTTCAGTAATATCCGTAACTTTAAAGTTGAAACGCTCTAACCATAACTTTTTTATCTCACCAATGACGAAAATTCTGTTAGCATCTTTGAATGCATCTTGAAGAATTTTTCCGATTTCAGTATAATCGTAATCACCACCATCCCATGACAAGCCATGGTAGCAAAGTTCTAACCACAAATTTTCACTTTTATATTTTTCTGTTAGTCTTCGCCAAGGAAATGGTGGCTTGAAGAGGTGCACTACTGGCTCATCGCCGTCGTTGAGAGACACAAAAGCCAACTCTTTCAGAACGAAATCATTGCCAGGCTTTTTAAAGCCCTGCATATCCACTGTGTAATCCATGGCAAAATTTCACTTTGAAATTCAAATGACGAATGAGGAGAAGCCGGAGACTCGCTCACCTTATATACTCGTTAAAGTTTCTGCACGTCGCCTTACGGGATTATATTGAACTATGCGATCATGCAAGATCAAGCAGTAGGCTGAAGTTCCAGCAGGAAAATTTTCCTTTGCTTCAAATTCCAGACGAATGTCTACAGGGGCGCTCTTTAAGGATTCGTTTTGTTTTGAGCAGTCTATTACTATCAGCGGCATGTAAGTGAGATATTGCGACTTTTTCAACATAGGTTCTGGATCTTTGCTATAGTAAGAATTTTGAAAATTAGCGTACATATCGTAGAGCATGGCAAATTGATTACGATTCACATCGAGGTTAAGATTACCATACGGATATGACTGAGAATTGAGAAAGAGTTTTACATTTGTAAGATTGCAGTGATCAAACTGGCTAGCATTTGCAGCTCTTCGATCTTTTCGATTAGTTTGAAAACCTAAAATGACAAAGCGTGGTTTTTCAAGTTGATTTGATGTTTTTACAGTCCATACTTGTCTCAACGTAATCGGAAGTAGTGGATACTCGTACAATTCCCACGTGCGAAAACTCATGGCAATGGGGCGATCTTTCCCTATGAAATCGAGTAAGCGAATTTTGTTAGAGTTCGATGCAAGTACGTATGGCATTAGCCATTCGATTCTAGTTATTTCAACATTAAAGTCCTCGTAACCCTCTGCATTGTCTACTCTTATAGGTGTTTGTTTAACGGCGTTTAAGTCGTTTCTTGATCTCATGAGAACGAGTTCATGCTTTGCGTTTACTACAATTTTGCGATAGTCCTCTGGGAAGCCAAAAATTAGACTCAATGGAATCGATACATTGAAGTAACCAGCATCATCGATTATCTTTTGTGTTTCTTCTACATCGATCCAGCCCGCATTTTCAATGATAAAACTCTGAGTGGGATTGAGTGAGATCCAACCTTTCATGAGTGTGGTTAAGCCAACATTTTTGCACTTGTCTATCTCAATGGCGTTCAACTCATATCTGATTTCTTCAAACAAATGACAAATGGCATTATTCACAAGTTTTGTATTTTCAACGGGAGTATTATTAGTTTTAACCAATCGCCCACAGATATGTAATGCACTGCGGGAAGGTAAGAGACATAAATCTTGATGTTGAATAGATATACGTATTTCATCGCTGTTGTTGAATGTTGCTGTGTACGGTTGGTGAGCGTGAACCTCGTAGTGCGCTACGGATTCATCGAAAGTTACAGGTGTTTGTATGCTTAGAATTTCTTCCATTTCGTTGAAAGCAGCAAAAGATGATGCAAGTTATTTTCCACCAAGTACTACTTTTAATTCTAGACTTTTTAGTTTTTTTATGCTCTGACGTGTTAGCGTCTTCACAGTTCGTTGATGACTGATACGTAGCGGGCATGTTTCTCTGCTTATATAGTTTTTGTTGTAAACGATTCCCATTATGATTGTCGAATATGCAATCTTATAGTTATAACTTCTCCGCGGAAATTTACTAAATCTCCGTCTTGATCAATGATGCGTACTTGTAAATGATCTATACGCTTTACGGCAATCGGAAGGTAAATGATGTGTGAGGGAACTTCGATAATTTTATACCCCGGAAGTACTGCAGGAAAAAACTCGTGTATCGTGTGTACTTCTTTGTCGTTTATATATGCTCCCGAAGTGATATTACACTCTACTCTCAAAGCGTTGATTTTGAGAATTGTAACAGGTAAGTCAGAATTATGAACAACGTTCGGTTCGAGAATACGTCTGGTGAAGCCCAGTAGACGACCGAGTGAATTTTCAGGTCGAAAATCTATAGGCTGACTGCACTTGATTGTACAGCGAAGAGTATTATTATTTGGCTTTAAATTGAAAGTAATGTCGTTATGCGCTAATTTTTTACGAAGAAATTTGTCAATATCCTCAATTTCGTAACTTCCCACCGGAAGAAGGATAACGTTTTCACCTACGTAAAACTTATTATTGTTACTATCTATATTGGGGATTGAGTTAAATGTTAAAAGTTCAACAAGCCCTAAAACGTAATTTTTGTTTGGCGATAACTCGATTGGTGGAAAATACTGTGCTTCTAGTGTAGAAGATGTACCTGAAAGTGTCAGAGTTAATGAACCTTCCATGACAGCTTAAATCAGAATGATACAATGTTTCCCCTACCTCTCCTTATATAGCCCCACACAAGAATTTTAGACAGAGGTGACCACAATTGTACGTGTCAAAATCTTGATATCTTTCATGATTATATTTAACTTCGTCTACTCCGAGGTATAATATTAAATCTAAAGGCGGTCGGAGATCGCCAAAACTATCGAAATATACAACATTTTTGCCTCTTTTTCTATATGCAACCCAGTGTGTTCCAGGGCCGCTAGCATCATCTAGATTAACTATAGCGGATTCACTATAGTGCGGTCCAGAAGTTGGCATTGCATTCCTCATAAATACTCCCCGAAAATTAGATATTTTTAAAAGTTTTGCGTATTTTAATATGTCAACATCGGTAAGCGCACGCTGCGGTAATTTCATGAACTTTTTTTTTTTTTTAAATGGAGACCTAACCCTACTTTGTGTGGTTTAAGATATAAGCCATTGCCCAACGATACACTTTCCATAGCTTTATTATGCCTTTTATTTTCTTCCAACTGCTCCTTAGCGGCTTTTACGTCGTTTACGGCTTTTACTATTCCAGCAGCACCACCAGCTAGAGCGCCAGTTGCACTCAAACCGGCAAATAGAGGTATGAGAAATGGCAATATGCCACCTGTTTTCACGGGCACTGGCAAAATACGTGGAATTTTAATATTCTTTTTACCTCCAGCTTCTTTAACAGCGCTCCGTGCTTTTTTCAAAGCTGATCGTATGACTGTTAGAGCGCAGTTATTTGGCGTTGATTTAAAGACACCAGTTTTGATAATTTTTTTCAAGGAAACTTGACTTCTCTTCTTTAAACCCATTCCTAATTTTTTAGCCTTACTTGACTTTCTCTTCTTCTTACTCTTATTTTTTAAACCCATGCCAAGTCTAGATTTTAATTTCATAGTATTAGTTATAGCGTATGCAGCCGCTTTTTCACCAAAATTAGCGTCTTTTGATTTAACGCGATTCCAAGCCCTTTCAGCTAAAATTTTATCTGCTTCGTTCCTCGCCTGGACGTTTTCGCGATTTTTAGAATAAGCTATATCGTGCTCCTTGCAAGCAGTGTCTAGGGGATTAATTCCAAGATCTCGAGCTAAACGTTTTGCTAACTTAGTGCCTGGACCGCAGTACTGATAACCAGGTATATGAAGTTCAAATGGCAGTTTATTGAGAATTTTATTAACAAATCCGCGACCGCGTTTGTGAATGATCATCACTCTTCGAAAGTCAATGGTCAACTGATGGCAAGAGCTATATAAGACCGCTATTTATACTCATAGCAATCAGTCGTGATTTGATTGTCATAGAGTAAAGATCATGAACTTCAAAGAGCAGTCGGTCAAGCTACCAATAGAAAATTTTGATGTACTTGTAGAGCATGATAAAAGAGCAAAACGACATGGTGATCTACTTCCTGATAGTATACGAGCCGTCTTCTGCGGCCCTCAAACTGCGGAAAAACCAATAGTTTACTTGCTCTCATAACGCATCCTAATGGCATTAGATTTGAAAACGTATACGTCTACTCAAAGTCTCTCAATCAGCCGAAATATAAATTTTTAAATGAAATCTTAGAACCTATAGAAGGTGTACAATATTTTCCATTCAGCGAGCACGATGCAGTTGTCGATCCTGACCACGCGCTTCCGAACTCTATCATGATATTTGACGAGATTGCTTGCGAAAAACAAGATAATGTTAGAGCCTTCTTTTGCATGGGCAGACATAAAAAGGTTGATTGTTTTTATCTATGTCAAACTTATGCTCATGTCCCCAAACATCTTGTCAGAGATAATGTAAACTGACTTGCTATTTTTCGACAAGATGAAGTAAATCTAAAGCATATCTATGACGATCATGTAAATACCGATATGACTTATATACATTTTAAAGAATTGTGCTCCAAGTGTTGGAGAGATGATAAGCACGGTTTTCTAGTCATCGATAAAGATCGAGGAATAAATGACGGCAGATTTCGTAAGGGCTTTGATAATTTTGCTATAAATATAGCATGCCTATAGGTAATAATCAGCAGTTTCAGACTGAACGTTGAAACAACAACATGGCTGACTTTCAAAGAGAAAAAAACGTGCTTCATCAACTTGTTAAGGCACGAGATGCGATTAAACGCAAATATAGAATATTAAAATTTGGAAAAGACAAGACAGAAAAGATTTTAAGTGAAACTTTCAAACCAATAGTAGATCCGCTTCAAAAACTTGTAGCTCAGAAAAATATTGAACAAAGTAGTGTTAAACATAATACAGTCGAACAAAGTTTCGAGAATGACAAAAAGAATGAAAGTTCTGACAGTGAGTTCAATGATACTCTACAGAACGTCCATGACACATCTTTCGAAACAGCAGGTAGCGATAACGATGCTGATGACTCTGATTTGTACGTCAAGGCCCTCAAGCTTAATCAGCCTCAGTATCTTGACAAAATTTATGGAGTAAGAAATGAAAATGGTGAATTTTTTATTGGTAATTTACCGATTAGTTTTCATAATAATAAAATTAAAATTAACAGAGTAGCATATCCGAAAACTACAGGATTACTCGAGTTACTCATAGCGAAACAACCAAATAAAAATAATATAAGTTCAGATGATTTAAAAAATTATCGCAAAATTTTAAAACTATCGTCTGCTCATAAAACGCGATATGACAAGAACGAAAAGATTCGTTTTCATAATAGTAATAAATTTAATAATTTTATTGCTCCAATGTTCAAAATTACCTCGAAAAACGGAGAATCGATTAAAGGTGGTTCATTACCTCGTTATAAAATTGCGAAAAAACATACTGCTTTAGACTATGTATACTGGGACGATCCAAACGAGCTCGTTGACCGGCTTCACTTACTAGTAGCTGAAAGGTCTGCCGGAAATCCAAGTCATGTAAACGAGATACACTCTATAATCGAAGAACTTCGCGAAGCAGGCTATATATATATTAAGTGCACATGAATAAACGAATCATTCTCAAAATGAGCGTCGACGTGTTTGGACGTAATCTTGGAAAAACCGAAGGCAGTCGAGGGCCACCTGGCGTTAAAGTCACGTCTGACGGTCACTACGACATGGAAAATAAAAAATTATGCAATATTGCCGAACCTCAACAGCCGAGCGATGCTGTAAACTTAGAGTCTCTACGAAATATTATTCAAATAGAAATTCGAGGAATTATTGATATAACTACAAGACTTAGAACTCGGCTAGATGATTTGAATATAATAGTTGATAATCATACAAATGAACTTGATGCTCAGAAATCTCAAATAAAAGCTGACATTTTGACTATAAAAGAGAGTTTGGCACAGGTATTCAATCAGTAATTCCACAAACATGGAACACGAAAGACTAGTTGAAGAACTACACAAACCTGCAAGACGTAACTATACACGTCGAAGCTTTGACGTGCGTGGTTTGGACGAAACTTGGCAAGCAGATCTCGTCGAAATGATTCCATATGCTCGCGATAATAAGGGCTATAGATACTTGCTCACTATAATCGACATTTTCTCCAAATATGCATGGGCTATTCCTGTAAAGAGAAAAACAGGCAAAGATGTCTCAGAAGCTATGAAATCTGTGCTTGTTAAAGGCAGAGTACCGAAGAATCTCCAGACCGACAGAGGCAAAGAATTTTATAACACAGATTTTCAAAAACTTATGAGCACACATAAAATAAAGTTATACTCAACCTTTAGTAATCTAAAAGCAGCGATATGTGAACGTTTTAATCGCACGCTAAAAAGTGCAATGTGGAAAAAATTCAGTTTGCGCGGCAACTATAAGTGGTTAGATATTTTACCTGATTTACTTGGTGCATACAATAATTGTAAACATCGTACTATTGGTGCGAAATCAAAAGATGTAACAGCCAATAATGAAGCAGATATACTGAGGAAATTTGCCCCTAAAATAACTAAGAAAATTAAACCAAAATTTAAAATTGGTGACAAAGTCCGAGTGAGCAAGGCTAAAGCAGTATTTGACAAAGGATATACTCCAAATTGGTCTACAGAAATATTTACAATTGTACGTGTAGCAGCTACAAATCCTCCAACTTACCATCTGAAGGACTATCAAGATCAGCCCGTCTCAGGAGGTTTCTACGAGCAAGAACTACTCAAAGCCAAGTATCCAGATATTTATCTTGTAGAAAAAGTAATTAAGAAAAAGGAAGTAAAATTTTTGTAAAATGGCTTGGCTTTGATAATTCACATAATAGTTGGATTGAGAAAAAAGATATGTAAACATATGGAATGTTGAATAAAAACAATTTTTAAAGTTAAACAAAGAGTTTTGTTTATTATTAGATTAAAAAAATTATATACATTGATGCTTAACTATATATTTTCGCAATACTTAACTATATATATTTCTGCAATACTTAATGATTTTACATTAACTATATATTCGTATCACTTAAACATTTTACAATAACAATATATATTTATTTTCGCAGTACTTAAAAATTTACATTAATATTTTCACAAAATCACTTGCCGCTAAATTCAACACTAGAACCACCATTGTATACTATAAAAAGTTCATATTTGTTGGCAGCGTCTTGGAGATTGACGAAGAATTTCTCGTCTTGTTGAATGGCTTCTGATACTCTCTTTGGTATGAAAACATCAAACTCGCTCTCCAGTTCAGCCACGACCTTATCTCCATACTTAGTCGTCACAGCCTTTAGACTAGTCACCATGTAGCGCTGGCCCTTGGTCAGATCGACCAATAGTTTTTTTAAAATATGAGAAAAAAATTACTTTAAAAAAAAATACTAACCTCAGATTTCTCTTCGTTTCTTACTACTACTTCCAGTAAATGACTCACAAGGTCTTTTTAAGACGAGGAGCGGCTGCGAGACAGCGAGAAGCGGCTGCGAGACAGCAGGAAGCGGCTGTGAGACAGCGAGAAGCGGCTGCGAGTCTGTAGGTATCTGCTGCCAGACTGCTGGAGGCGAGGCTGAGATCTGCTGCTGGTGCTGCTGCTCAAGAGAGTCCACTGATCGAATGAGCTCCTGCTCTGGCACCGCCGCATTATATAGGGATGCCTCAGCGGTGTTCGGCGGCTCGCGTTCCCCCTCTCCAACAGCATCATTCTCATTGGCCTGCACCGCTCCTGCTCTATAATGGCCCCAGGGCAGCGTATCTGTCGTGCCGAGCTGTAGACAGCGTTTGTCGTCACGGGCACTGAGAGCAATTTTTCTCTCTTTCTCAGTGTGGATGTTATGACGCCGAGACCTGATGTTTCGCTGCTCACGAGTGACGATGACGTTCTCACGGAGACACTTCATGTAGTCGTCAGGGGTGATGGTCAGTTTGACTACAGAAGTTTTCACTCCTTTGGCCTTTTTGATGGGCTGTTGGTTCTGCACTTTCACGCTGTACATTTTACTCCGCAGCCCGATGAATTCCAGCATGATCTCACCGTTGCACTCGTCCTTCATCAAGCCGACGATTTTCTTATTGGCTCGAGGCATATTAAACGGATTAGTTTCAGGATAGTCTGATGTGTCGAACTCGTGGATGTCTCGTCGCATCACATCGTACACGTTAACGCCTGTAACCTCGTATATCAGACTATCCGTATCGGTGTATAACAACTTGCCTCGGTCTCCTACACGATCTCGCATATAGTCGTAGTGGAACCTGTACACGAGTGTTTTTGACAAGTCCAGAACTGATAATCCAATGTAGATTGGCTTTCTTATGCAGATCTCCGTCCGCAACAGCTGCACAGCGACGAGGTTTTCGTCAAAAATGTCAGAGCTGTGAAAATTGGGCCGTGCGATTAGTGCCTCAGCTCCATAGCGGCCTTTCCATTTGTTGACTAGCTTCACGTCAACGCGTTTCCTCTCGTTTTCCATCGTTTTGCCATACACAGCGTTGTTAAAAAGTTTGAACAGCATTTTTTCAAACTCGTTCTTGGCTTCCTTCCTTTTTGCGCTGTTCAAATCGATGTACTTTTTAAGCCAAGGACTTTGTTGGAATTGTATGGCACGATGGACTTTGGCGAGAACTAGGCCATGTTTCAAGGCCTGTTTAAGTGCTCGATAGTGTAGCACGTAACGAGTTTTGTCGTGAAGCGTCGTCATAAGTTTATACTGTTTCGAGCCAGGAGGCGCCATGTGTTCGGCGCAGAATGGCAGATCTTTATGCGAATCATGCAGTGACTCGGGATACTTCAGGTCCACTTCAACAAAGTATCCAAAGTCACAGTCATCGGAGATGTCGAAGAAGTTTGGTTCGTTTACATTCTGCACCCACTTGAAGCCGCCATAGGGTAAGGGCTCAGTCATTGCCCAACCGTACAAATTATTCACGTCGAAATACATAAAATATTTCTCGTCCTCGTTAGCGTTGTAACCATCCTTCATGTACGGGTTGTTCGCTTTTGCATAACGATTACAACATTGACTGATTCCACCCCGTATGCCACGCTCAATAAACAGCAGCATGTCTACATCGGTGAGAAGCTCAAGTTTGATCTGTAAAAAAAAAGAATATTTGAAATGCGAATTTTTAATTAAATTGAAGTGAATATATTACCTGTGTATTTTTTAGCATGGCATCCCAAGTCAATCCGGGCGTTGTGTAATAGTGGGCAGGATCCAATTCATAAGCTTCAAGACAGTTATTTCTAAAGTTCTCAAAAACTTCAGCCAATAAGATAACGTCTGTCTTAAGATATAAGTCAGAGTACTGCCCAAAATCTTGAATACTGAAACTCTGCCAAACGTTCTGAGCATGCTCATAATCGTCATCGCTGATATGAGCATCATATAAGCTGCTGAAGAAGTCATCTTTCGAAGGGAGATTTGGCTGTTCTAGCTTTTCAAACGATGAGACATAGTCGTATGGAAAAACTCCTTTCCTCTTCAAAAGTGAAATTTGTTCATCACATAGACCATCTTCTTTGAACATTCGCTCCAGAGTATTCAGTTTCTCCAAGTATGATGCTAACTTGTCTAGCGATGAAGCCATGAATTTGAACGAGTCGATGAATCTCAAATTTATGTCTGTACCTTCCACAAACTTTGTAAAAGATATGTATTTCTCTTTTGTTTGTGGAAGTAGCGAAACTCGCCCTTTGAAGCATGTCGCTATTTCTCTAATAAAGAGATGAGAATCGTATCCGCTCAAATTGTGAAAAACTATGGGGATTGTTCTTGAATCTTGAAAGCCAAGGTTACATTTGCTATGTGCAGGTCCACGATATCTGTAAAAATAATTTTTTAGTTGAGAGAGAGAGAGAGAGAGAGAGAGAGAGAGAGAATATTAAAAAAGTACTCACTTTCCCGTGAAATGACAATGATCGCGTACTCGCTTGTCTTCCTTAGTGAATGGCTTCTCGCAAATATGACATATTGATGCTTTTTCAAACATAATATTTTCGAGTGGTGTTAAATTACTCATGGGCTTTGGATGTTTGTACGAGTCATCCAACTTTACAGCCAGTGAGTGGAGGTTCTGTACAAACCATATGGCTGGGGATTCGGCTTGTTCATCCTCTTGCCTATAACTCTTATATTCCGAGAGAGAGTCGTTGTAGCTACATTTAATGAAATAGCCTACACTGAATGGCACGTGATGCTGGTACGCTCGTTCGTCGTCAATCACAGGCTTCAATATACATTCAAAGTCAGCGTATATTACGAACGGCACACGATTTTTAAAACCAAAGTTCGTAAACTCTAAAATATTGTTTTTCACTGTTGGAAGAGTAATTTTACACTTATTCATTTTTTCACAGTCAATCACATGCTTCATTTGTTTTTCTTCAGTTATGAAATAGTGTAGACATCGATCACAGATGAAAATTTTACGGTTGTGCGAAGATAGCTGTTTACTACACAGTCTTGATAAATTTTTTATCCATACATAATGGAATTTAAATTCGATGTTAACATCATCGAGAGTCGAGTCGTCATCTTCATCTTCGTCAACATAATTATTTTCAATAAGTAATAAATTCACATGTTTATCTTTTTTGTCGGCCGTCAAGTGACGAGGTAAGACATCAAACGCTTCTCCTTTTTTCTTTAAATAGTACACATTCACAGAAATGTCATTTTGTTTCTCAAACTTACTAACTTTTCTGGGATCAACGGGAAAATCGATTCCCTTAAAGTTGAGATCGTTCTGATGAGGTACATATGTCGCCACTCGATTAGAATTTATCCTAGTATAGTGTAGTGCCGATAGAATTGCCCACTTGAAACATTCATTGTCTTGATTTTCTACGTTTACACACGCCTTCTTGTTCTTGATGAATGGCGGCAAATCAATGTACGAACTTCCTCTCATTGGATTAAACTTGTAAACATTCACAACTAAATTTAAAATTGATTTAAGCGACCAGCCCGACTCACGCTCCTGAAATTCTTCCATATCCGTGTCGATGGGATTTTGAACGTTCACAACAAACCACTCATTCAAGTCCGTAGTCGAATATATCGGAGCTGTTTTTGTGTTGAAATATTTTATTTCAATCGTTTCTTCGCCATTTTTAACTATAGCGTACTCAGCCGCTAACACTGTGTTCACTTTTAAAGGTTCTTTAAGAATTTCACGCACTTTTTCAATAAATTGTTGCTTAGCGTCATTCATGAACTTTAATAAATCAAGATGTCTCCGGTTTGTGATGACACCCGTCTTTATTCTGTTCTCGAAAGCTGAGTCGACAGCATCCCAGCTCACCGAGGGGCCATTTTCACTGGCTTGTAGTCCAGCACCTACCACTCGATGTTCACTCAATAAGTGTAGAATACTTTTTATAAGCGCGATGGCCGCTTGCAACTTTTGCCGATCAGCCACTGTTAAGTCCGTCACGTCGGGCCTGCGTTGAGCCAATTTTTCAGCTTCCACTAGAGCTTTGCGACCAAGCGCAATCCAATTATTCACATCATCTTGGTCAACCGCACCACTTAAAGCAAGACGATACGATTTACATAGCATAAGAGCGGTATTTTTGAAGTACTGAGGCATCTTGAACTACTGCGGACTGCGCGAGGCAGTCGAATGATTTTCCGCCGCGCGCACACCTCTTTTTATCTAAAAAATTCGCGAAAAGAGATCGATTCTGATTGGGTGTAGGTGTTGTGGAGGGGGTAAAAATAACGCGATTGGTTAAACAAAATAGGAAGGCTGACTATAAAATAAGCAGCGAGACGTTGAAAACCTCATTCGCTCCTTTGCTCTCGCCCGAGAACAGTCACAGCAGCAGTAAGATGAAGTATATTGTTGATGTCCAAGGTTTCAAGATTACCTTGAATGAATTCGTCTTCAAGGAAGTAGCCATTATCCCTCTCGAGGAAGACCCTACACCATCGGTTTTCCTATTTAAACCGCCTTATGCATGGGACAAATTGTTGGAAAAAAACAAGTCCGAAAATCGCTGGCTTGAACAAAATTTCCACGGAATTATGTGGAGAGCGGGCAATATTCCATACGATGAACTAAAAAACACTCTAAGTGGTGTACTCTTCGGAGCGGAGATTTACGTAAAAGGCTTGGAGAAAAGTAAATGGTTGAAGAGATTTTTCCCGGATCAGTAAGCTATTTTTGGTTATAAAATTATTTTCATAAAAAAAGTTTTCTCATAATAATTTTTTTCAGATTAGTTACTAATATTGAAGAGATGGGATGTCCTTCATTGAAAAGTCTACCTGCAGAATCAGTCTCGTGTACCAACCATACTGCCTGTAACTTTCCAGTATGCGCACTTCGAAACGCACTAGTTATAAAAAGACGGATGCTTGAGCATCAACATAGCAAAAACATGAAGGAAATATCAGAATCCTATCACTTTATGTATATTTGAATTATAATTTGTTCATTTATTATGAGTTAATAAACATTTTTTATTAAATTTTGTGGTTATATTAATTTCTTATAATATATATATATATATATATATATATATATATATATATATATATATATATATATATATATATATATATATATATATATATATATATATATATATATATATATATGGAACGTGACTTATGCAGACACTTTCTGAACTGGTGCGAGACTTATGCTGACTTTGCGGTACTTATGCGGACGTCCGCATAATTTTTACGTGTTAATTTTACATAAATATTAACACGCGATGTCAACATAAGTCCTGTTTCATATATATATATATATATATATATATATATATATATATATATATATATATATATTTTCTTCTCTCTTAAAAAAGTGAACTATCCTCACAATAAAGCGTCAAAATCGATTATGTTTGAATATTTAAAAACAATAACCTTACTACCCTTCCGTATTCGCGATAAAAAAGTACGTTGGAATGACGTGAGCTTAGAGAGTAACGAATACGCGATAAAAATAACGGTTTCCGAGAAAGAAATCGATGAATGTAACATAACGTCACTTTCCGTTTCGTATTCGTGATAAAAAAGTACGTTGGAATGACGTGAGCTTAGAGAGTAACGCGAATACGAGATAAAAATAATGGTTTCGGAGAAAGATTATGATGAAAGAAATCCTTGAATGTAACGTAACCTCACTTCCCGTTTTGTATTCGCGATAAAAACGTACGTTGAAATGACGTGAGCTTAAACAGTAACGAATACGAAATAAAGATGACGACGAACCCTAACGTACTATCGTGAAAAAACATCCTGCGCACGTGTTTAAATTATAAGACGAAACTGATATAACGTGAGCAGATTCATTTAGGCGGTGCGCTTTTGGTGTATTCTCTTACACACCCTATTGATGCGGGCTTTTATAATGGCAAAAACATTAAGGCTGTGGCCAGGCATCGCGCTGGACCCGAAATCGTGCATCTGACACCGTCTCCGCTCGCTATCGCGCTATATTTTTTACCAAAGGTTAAACAGCGGGGGGTACACTCTAGTCAAGTCAGCATTCGTCAAAGAGCCACAGTCAAGATGACATGGATGAAGAAAGCGTCTGCAGTAACAGACTGGATAGATAATTTAAAGAAAAAAGAACAGGAAATATATTTTTCTATCTTGAATAAAAAACGCGAAAAAACAGTGCTCCAAAATACAATCAAGAGCGAAGTTCTACTACTGGAAAGCATACGTAAAGAGATTGCGGACTTTTCAAGACACAGTAATCGTGCTCCATCAAACTATAATCAGTTTAACATACTAGCGAAATGCTTAGTATGCGATAAAGTATTAGTTAAAAACAGAAAAATTGTGCGTGGAGAAAGTGTGAAGGGTGTAATATGTTGCTGTGTGGTGTATGCGTCCGAAATCGAAAGCACACATGCTTCAACGCGATTCACCAGTTCCCACAGCACCAGCAGCAGCAGCAGCAGCAGCAGCACCAGCAGCACCAGCAGCAGCAAGAACCCGAGGTGGACACAAATGCACAAGCAGGTGACTTTGAGTACCACGGGTTATATCCAGTAAATGACGAAGAAGAAATATATGTTATAGATTAATACGGTATGTTGTATACTTAATGTATAAAACTGTGAAAAATAGTTTTTTGTAATTTTTTTAAGTTTGTTTTTTAACGTAAAAATGAAATTAATATAATATGTAGAACTATAATGTTTTTATATAAAATAATTTTTTGTAATTTTTTGTAATTGTTTAAGTCAATTTTTTAACATAAAAATAAAAAAATGATGTAATTTTTTTTATTCTCCTATCTTTAATTGCCATTCCACTCTTCGCGCACACACACACACACACACGCACACACACACACACACACATACACGCACGCACGCACGCCCACACACACACACACACACACACACACACACACACACGCACGCACACATATTTCATTTATCTTAATTGATGTTTTTCTTGTTTGTTATGTTTAGACAATAAGAATATTGATGAATTAAAATTATAAATCAGTATACTTTCTACTATGGCGTAGGCTCGTGACGTCATCGATTCCGATACGGGACAATTTCTTATCTATTGTTTAGCAACATTAAATATCTTAATCGGTCTTTTATTAATTGTTTTGTAAAAACATTTTTATGTTTGTTCATGTAATTAAGATATCTTAATTGCTTGTTTATATAAACAATCAATAAAGACACATTAATTACTATATTGTTGAACACCAATAATAATAAGAGAGGCAGCATCACTGCCTCCCGAGAACACCATTCTACTATGGAGAGAGACGAAAATGTGTCACCGATTCCCGTACGGGACCTCTCTGCTTATATTTACAGCTATTATGATATCTTAATTGCTTCTTTATTGCTTGTTTATGTAAACAAACCATAACAACAGGCTATTAAGATATCTTAATTACTGTTTATGTAAACAAAGATAAGATAGCCCGGGCGGGGCACGATGACGTCATTTGTTTAGTCTCTCCATAGTAGGATGTATACTACTATACCCCGACGAGCACGGGGTTAGGTTGCTGCTCGTGGACGACGCGTGCGAGCATATCTTTTTTCTCTCTCTCACTGATTGTGATTATGAGGTTCGGATACAAAACGATTCAAAACAGTCGCAGTGGAAAAAATATTCAGAAAAAATTTCCACAAACACGTATTCTTTGCCCGAGCAAAAGGGTTATAAAAAGTTTTAAATGGTTGCATAATAGTTTTTAATGGTTATAGTAGATAAGAACCGCTGGCCGAGAGCAGCAGGCTGACAAGCAGCAGGCCGCCGACCGCTGGCCGCCCGCCGCCGACCGCTGCCTGTTTGCAGTAGCAGGCTGGCCGCTCACCGTTCGCCGCTCGCCGCCCGCCGCTGACCGCCCGCCGCTGCGCAGCCGATGTGCGCAGTCGTCTGGTCGCGGGCTGTCACCCGCCGACAGCAGGGTGCCCGCATGTTATGGGTTATTGTCACCTCCGTACAATTGCGGGTGGCCCAAAAACCCTAGGCGGGTTCTGGATCAACAAGTCACGACTTGTTATGGGTTATTGGTGCCCCGTACAATTGCGGGTGATCCAGAAACCCTATGCTGGTTCTGCATCAAACAGGTCGTGAAATGATGGGAGGGGGAGAGGGGAGGAGAGGGGATCCCAAAAAAGCTATGCTGGTTCTGGCTCACCACGCCCTGAAATGGTGGGAGGGGGAGAGGGGAGGAGAGGGGATCCCCAAAAAGCTATGCTGGTTCTGCATCAAACAGGTCGTGACCTGTTTGATGCAGAACCAGCATAGCTTATCTACTAACGAAGGATGAGGTAAAAAAGAAACGATATCTCTTTCAAAAAAGTTTAGGTGTTTCATCCCAGGTTACTAGAGTGGACTCATCAGTGATGCTCAAGCAACCCTCATCAGACACAGGCTCATCGGATGACTTGACGGCCTTATAAGCAGTAGAGATGGTAATTCTACTAGTGGATTTGGGTGCTGCCATCTAGTAGTATAGATACGAACTAGACAACCACAACTTAACGTGTAAGATTGGCCCAACGTTATATATAAGTAAAGATGTAATGATTCTAATGGATTCTAATGAATATTGGAGCTGCCATTAGGATCATTACATCTTTACTTATATATAACGTTGGGCCAATCTTACAGGTTAAGTTGCTGTTGTCTAGTTCGTACCTATACTACTAGATGGCAGCACCCAAATCCACTAGTAGAATTACCATCTCTACTGCTTATCTGAACATCATATCTCACCGCGCGGATGAAGAACGTCGTATCTAACCGCGCGGATGAAGGACGTCGTATCTCGGCGCTTTTATGGGCAGTAAACGGCCAGTATATGGCGAGATAGGAGGCTCTTTGTCCGCACGCCGAGATACAACCTTGTTCCGCTCAGCCGTCGATATACAAAAATAATTTAAAAAAAATAAAGTTTTTCCGAAATAAAATATAAGGATTGCTACCCCGCGAAATGAAACAACCATTTTTCTGGATGGAAATATTTTCCATTTTGTTTCATTTCAAATTATAATCTGAACTCAGAATATCTAGAAAAAACCGTTTTTGGGGGTGAATTTTAGGGGTGCAATTCACCCCTTTAATAGGAAATTGGGCCCATAGAAAAAATTAGCCCAAATAAAAAAAATTATGCATTATATAACAAAATATTTATTTTAACGGTTCGAAAGTATTTTGCGCCTAAGGGGTTGCTTACCCCCGATAACGCTTTTATTTGCAAAAACCCTGAAACACGGCAACTTTAATTTTTTATTTTAAGCACAAAAATGATTTCTATAATAATCAATTAATTTTATTGCAAATATTATATACAAAAATAGTTTAAAAAAATAAGGTTTTTCTGAAATAAAAAGTAAGGGTTGCCACCCTCGGGGACCAAACTATACCTGCTAGTTTCGGCATTCAAAGAGAAGAATTTTCCATTTTGTTTCATTTCAAAACATTAATTAGAACTTAAGATATTAAGAAAAAACCGTTTTTGGAAATAAACTTTAAGGGCGGTTTTCACCCTTTTAAGAGAAGAAGGTACCGATTTTTAGCAAAAAAATCAATTTTTTTTTTTATTGATTTAAACTACTTATCAGCTATTTTTCCACCCAAAAAACTATTCTTAATGTCAGAATTGTCATATAATTATTTACTTTGATTTATCTTAATTTTTATCGTGATAAACAAAATTTTGCGTTTGTTTTTTGCATTTTTTATAATAGTTTTCTGTTTTTGACAAATCCAGTTACTGTACAATTATACCCCTCTAGGTTGCTAATTTCCCTTGGAAACTAAATAATTACTATTCAATTTTGATATTTACACTTAGTTTGTTCGTATAATTTTATAAATAAAACGCCCAGCTGTTATAATATACTCCATTTGAAATGAGCCATCGATGTCGACCGTCATATCGACTATGACCTGTTTCTTACACGCAATAAGGAACAGAGAACAAGTACAGTACATAATGGGTTACTATATCTATATACATAAGATACAACTCCTGTTCCTCATATATATACAGATATAGTAACACATTTTATTTGCTGGATCTGCTCCCTGTTCCATTTTGCGTATAACGGGCCTAATTTCACGTTTATTATTTATTTCAGTTGACAAAAAAACCGTATATTTTTACATCAAAATTTTGTTAGCTTTGCTACAATAAAATTGGGATTAACTAGGGGGACCGAGCACCCCTGCATGTCTTCGACACGCCAACTCCTCGCTCCCACACACACCTGCTCCTCGCTATGTGTTTGAAGTTTGCAACGTTGGGATCCATAGAAAAATCGATTTTTGTAAAATCGTTTTTTCACTTGAACTCGACTTTAACGACAAAACATGATTAAATACATATAAAAAATCAAAAAACATCAAATACCAAGCGACCCACATCCTCCAAACGAAGATTATATAGGAGTTGAAGGCGAAAAAAATCTCACTTCGTTGCTTTAGGTATTGCTATTAATTTTAAGGCAGATTATCAAATTTAACGATAAAATAGATCTACAAAAACATTACCAACCAAATCGATTTCCCTGATCACCCCCGAATACTGGATTATAGGGAAGTTGATGGCGAAAAAAAAATTTCACTTCATTGCTTTAGGTATTCCTATCAATTCTATGCGTATTATCAAATCTAACGATAAAACAAACCCAGAAAAAAATTATGAACAAAATCAATTCCCTGGAACACCTCCAAATGGACGATTATGGGGGTGTGAGAATCGAAAAATAATTCTTACTTCGTTTTTTAGATATTCCTATTAATTATATAGCGGATTATCAAATTTAACGATAAAAGAGACCTAGACAAAAAATTACCAACGAAATCGATTTCCCGGATCAGCCACGAATAGTCGATTATAGGGGGTTGAAGGCAAAAAAAAATCTCACTTCGTTGCTTTAGATATTGATATTAATAATATGGTGGGTTATCAAATCTAACGATAAAATAGAGCTAGCAAAAAATTACGAACAAAATCGATTCCCCGGAACACCCCCCAATGGATGATTATAGGGGGGTGAGAAGCGAAAAAAAATTCTCACTTCGTTGCTTTACGTATTGCTATTAATTATATGGCGGATTATCAAATCTAACGATAAAATAGATCTAGAACAAGGTTGCGAACAAATTCGATTCCCCGGATCACCCTCGATAAGTCGATTATAGGGGGGTGAGAAGCGAAAAAAAATTCTCACTTCGTTGGTTTAGGTATTCCTATTAAATTTATGGCGGATTATCAAATCTAACGATAAAATAGACCGAGAAAAGAATTACCAACGGAATCGATTCCCCGGATCACGCCCGAATACTCGATTATAGGGGGGTTGACGGCGAAAAAAAAATCTCACTTCGTTGCTTTAGGTATTCCTATCAATTCTATGCGTATTATCAAATCTAACGATAAAACAAACCCAGAAAAAAATTATGAACAAAATCAATTTCCTGGATCACCCTCGAATCGCCGATTATAGGGAGGTTGACGGCTAAAAAAAATTCTCACTTCATTACTATAGGTATTCCTATTAATTTTATGGCGGATTATCAAATTTAACGATAAAATAGACCTAGAAAAAAATCACCAACGAAATCGATTCCCCGGATCACCCCCGAACAGTCGATTACAGGGGGGTCAGAAGCGAAAAAAAAATTCTCACTTCGTTGATTTAGGTATTCCTATTAATTATATGACGGATTATCCAATTTAACGATGAAATAGACCTAGAGAAAAGTTACTAACGAAATCGATTCCCCGAATCACCCCCGAATAATCAATTATAGGGGGGTTGAAGGCGAAAAAAAAAATCTCATTTCGTTGCTTTAGGTATTGCTATTAATTTTATCGTCGATTATCAGATTTAACGATAAAATAGATCTACAAAAAATTACCAACGAAATCGATTCCCCGGATCACCCTGAGTAGTCTATTATAGGGGGGTTGAAGGCGAAAAAAAAAATCTCACTTCGTTGCTTTAGGTATTACTATTAATTTTATTGCGGATTATCAAATTTAACGATAAAATAGACCTAGGATCGTTTAAATGGGATCCATCAAAATTAAAATTAAATTTAAATTTTTCATGAATACTTGTTGTTTCCTGTTTAAAATAATACCAGAGGAAATGTTTATTGTGAATTTTGTTACTGTACCTTTTTTGTAAACAATTCTATTATTGCGTTTGAACAATGGAATCTTCGGACATATATAAATTGAATGTCTGAGAGACAGACACAAAGAGTATCTCTGAGAGACAAAGAGAATATGCATAAGACAAAGAGAGTCTGGGACACAGAGAGAATGCTGTCTAAAAGACGTACTTTGAGATACATTGAAATTTTATGTTTACATCGTTGCAAGTACCTAATGACGAATTTGTAGTCTCATAAAGTATTTTATTTTAAAGTCCATTTTATATTTTTAGAATTTGTGTAAAAGTTTTCGTAACTATATTTAAAGTCTAGATTCTTTATGTATGATAAGAAGAAATATAAGGACAAGAAAGTTTTTATTATGCTGTAACGATGTAAGCTAAAATTTCTCAAAAGTAGCGAGCAGAAGTATGATTGAAGTTTACATCGTTTAAATGGGATGCATTAAAATTAATATTATTTTTCATAAATAAAATTAAATTCTAATATTTCATGACTACTTTCTGTTTCGAGATTGAAATAATACCAGAGGAAAGGTTTATTAAGAATCTTTTACTGTATCTTTTTTGTAAACAATTCTATTATTGCGTTTGAACAATGAAAACTTCGGACATACATAAATTGAATGTCTGAGAGACAGAGACAAAGAGGATGTCTAAGAGAGATAAAGAGAGTCTGAGAAACAGAGAGAGTTTGAGAGACAAAAAGAGTCTAAGAGACAAAGAGAGTTCGAGAGGCAAAGAGAATGTGCAAAAGACAAAGAGAGTCTAGCACACAAAGAGGATGTACTGTCTAAAAGACGTAGTTTGAGATAAATTAAAATTTAAGTTTACATCGTTCCAAGTATCTAATGACGAATTTGTAATCTCATAAAATATTTTATTTTACAATTCATTTTATATTTATAAAATTTATGTAAATGTTTTCACAACTATATTTAAAGTATAGATGCTTTATGTATGATAAGAAAAAATATATGGACAAGAAAGTTTTTATTATGCTATAACGATGTAAGCTAAAATTTCTGAAAAGTAAAGAGCAGAAGTATGTTTGAAGTTTACATCGTTGTTTAAATGGGATACATTAAAATTAAAATTATTTTTCATTAATAAAATTAAATCCAAAATTTTCGTGACTACTTACTGTTTCCTGTTTAAAATAATACCAGAGGAAAGGCTTATTGTGAATTTGTTTACTGTACCTTTTTTGTAAACTATTCTATTATTGCGTTTGAACAATGAAAACTTCAGACATACATAAATTGTATGTCTGAAAGACAGAGACAAAGAGGATGTCTAAGAGAGACAAAGAGAGTCTGAGAGACAAAAAGAGTCTAAGAGACAAAGAGAGTCTGAGAGACAAAGAGAATGTGTAAAAGACGAAGAGAGTCTAGGACACAAAGAGAATGCTGTCTAAAAGAGGTAGTTTGAGATACATTGAAATTTAAGTTTACATCGTTGCCAGTACCTAATGACGAATTTATAATCTCGTAAAATATTTTATTTTACAATTCATTTTATATTTATAAAATTTATGTAAAAGTTTTCATAACTATATTTAAAGTATAGATGCTCTATGTAGGATAAAAAAAAAATATAACCACAAGAAAGTCTTTATTATGTTGTAACAATGTAAGTTCAAAATGTCTCAATTAAAGAGCAGAAGTATGTTTAAAGTTTACATCATTTAAATGGGATGCTTTAAAATTAAAATCATTTTCCATAAATAAAATGAAATTAAAATTTTCCGGGCCTACTTACTGTTTCGAGATTAAAATTACATCAGAAAAAAAGGTTTATTAAGAAATGGTTTACAATTGTTGCTTCTAATCAATGAAAACTTTAAACATATATAAAGAGAATGTCTCAGAAATGGAGACAAAGAGAATGTCTAAGAGAGAGACATAGACATAGAGAGTCTGAGAGACAGACAAAGGGAATGTAGAAAATACGAAGAGAGTCTAAGACACAAAGAAAATGCCGTCTAAGAGACAAAGAAAGTGTGCAAAGCATAAAGAGAGTCGAAGATAAAAAAAGAATATGCCGTCTAAAAGACGTAATTTGGGAGACATTGGAATTTAAGTTTACATGGTTGCAAGTATCATATAACTTTTTTTTAGATGTGATAAAAAAAGATAAAAGTCCAAGAAATTCTTTATTATGCTTCATTACCTAATTTTGCAATTTTAGCTTTTTGCATTCCATTGTCAAACGTTACAGAGCCGGTAAGCCAGTAAACTATCTCAATCCATGATCGAAACTTCACACATGGTCAATTCATGATATAAGATAAACTTTTTTTATGCATTTTCTTAGAATGATTACGCCTGCTCTCTAAAATAATAAACAAAAACAAAAATTTCATTATGTTGTAACGATGTAAACTCAAATTTTAACAGTTGGCATTGTCTAAAAGAAAATAATGATTTTCATACACGAAATAATCATTTACATAGATTTCCGATTAAGATTCTCTTGTCAATCTTGTTCAATCTTCGGTCTTGTTCAATCAATTATTATTTCATTTTGTGGTAAGAATTTAAAACAATCGGTCATTTGTTATCATAAATTATATCATAAAATTATTACCTTATGTCACGTTAATACTATATTGCAGTATCTTAAAGTCTTCTGATAAAAATCCATTCTTTTTAACGCTAAAATATGCAAGAGCTAAAATATGTAAGAGCCATTTAAGGAACTCTCTTATTAAGACAACGGCATAGTAAACGGGGAAAGAATAATTAGATGAGTATATAAATTAAATACTTACTTAAGCATTGCAAATATTGTAGTACGAGAAAAGAAAACGATACTTTGTGATAACAAGCATATTCACTTCCAGATTGTAATACCATATTAAAGCTCCACTCCATTGCACTGACAATGCTTAACCAAAAGTATTGTCTAAATAGACCAAATGATGTGTAGGATCAAAAAAGTACGAACTGAGGTAACAACTACATCACAGGTAATTTCATAAATAATTCCATCAAGACAACATTTTTAAAAACATATAACGTTTCACAATCCATACCCGATATCATAGAGATTTATACGTGCTCCAAGGAATCAATTTTCTTTCTAAATTTATTTTCTGTCACATTTATCAAAAAATCCAAACTCAAAAATAAAATTGGCAAAAGTACCAAAAATTCCGGGAATTAAATCGTTGGTAATTTTTATTAATAGTACATTACGATACGTATGACTTAAGTGGCCCATCATTGCACCGTGTAGTTAGCGCCCGAGCGCAGCGAGGGCGATAATTCACTTCGTGCAGTGGGCCACTTGAGTCATAAGTATCGTATATAATTTATAGCAAGTTTACCTAAATCTGCTGCCACGCCTATTCGTGCCTGAAGCAGGCCATTAGTGCACCGTGCGGTAGCACCCGAGCGTAAGCGGGAAGCTAAGCACGGTGCAATAATCGACTACTTAAGGTGGCTCATGCGTTTGGTGCCGTATCAAGTCGGGGCCCCGCAAGGGGCTTCTTTATTATTGCCAAATTAAGTTAACGTATTTTACGTAAATTTATTGTAAATAACTTCTAAATGTTCAAACAAAAAAAAAGATTTTATAAATAAGTAAAAACTTTGCTAATTGTCGCTACATTTATATGACTGGTCGCAGTGCGCATGCGCAGTAGCACATTTGTAACGTTTACTGTTAATATCTTTTTGTTTGGTCGTTAACCTATAATTCTGATGATATCATTAGATTCTTCACAAAAAAATCTTTAATTTCATACATTGTACATTAAAAACTGCTTTCTTACAAGTTACTACGAAGCAATAAACTGTTCACTCCCATAAGGTTATGTGTTAAACGTACCTATTTATAAACTCAGTTTTTTCGATAATTTGGTCGTTGACCTACAATTTTCTTAGTACAGATCGAATGTTTAATGCCTAAAGAACATATTTCTTAAGTTTAAGATGTATCTGCCTTTTTATAAGAAATCGCATGAGCCACCTTAAGTCACAGATAGACGTTATCTAAGTGCGGATTTAGGTCACACCGTGCTATAAAATTGTTTAAATTAATATGAATACCCAAAGCAAGAATTCTTTTTCGCCTTTCACCCCCCTATAATCGACTATTCGGGGGTGTAATTCGGGGGGTAATTTTTTTCTAGGTCAATTTTATTATTAGATTTGATAATCCGTGATATAATTAATAGCAATAGCTAAAGCAATGAAATGAGTTTTTTTTTCGTCTTCAACCACCCTTTATTTTTTCGCCTTCAACCCCCATATATTTTTTCGCCTTCAACCCCCCTATAATCGAGTATTCGGGCGTGATCCGGGGAATCGATTTCGTTGGTAATTCTATTCTAGGTCTATTTTATCCTTAGATTTGATAATCCGCCATAAAATTAATAGGAATATCTAAACCAACGAAGTGAGAAATTTTCTTCGCCTTCAATCCCCCTATAATCGACTGTATGGGGGTGATCCGGAGAATCGATTTCATTGCGAATTTTTTTCTAGGTCTATTTTATCGTTAAATTTGATAATCCGCCACAGAATTAATAGCGATAACCAAAGCAACTAAATGAGAATTTTTTTTCGCCTCCCGCCCCTATATAATCTTCGTTTGGGAGATGGGGGTAGCTTGGTATTTGATGTTTTTTGGTTTTTTATATGTATTTAATCATGTTTTGTTGTAAAAAACCGAGTCCAAGTGAAAAAATCTCAGAAGAACCTTATAATTTTATTATTGCAAAAATTTTAATACTTTATTTTTATCGTTTTTATGATTAAAATAAACATAAATACATCTGCAGTAAAATTTAAATAAAAATTATCGCGCACACATATATGTGGGATATTTCAGGTGAAGTCAGCAGCTCAAAATTTTAAAATCGCTCAAAACTCGTTTTCTTTTAGTTTCTTATGAAAAAAAAATGTTCCTCAAATTTTAGGGCGATATTTGCAAAAATAAAAAAGCTATGCAAGATTGCAAATTCAATTTTTTTTGCAATTTTTGGTTAAAATCCAAGTTTATTCATTTTTTAACTCAAAATCTTGAAACTTTTTGTATAGAGCATTGATTGGCAGAAAGTTTGCATTTTTTTGTAGAATATGCGAGTATTTATCTTATGACCCTTTTTGAAAGTCTCTGATTGGCTGCTTCTTAGTATAGGTATACTAAGAAGCATAGTATAGGTATACTATGAAGGTTCATCGAAGGATATTGAGGCTGCGGCCAAATATTTTTTATTTGACAAAATGGTTTTGTATTCTTCTTCCAAAACCCTTCAAAATGCTGTTTTGATCAATATTAGCCGAGCAACGGGAAAAAAATTACAATTTTTTGAAATATCAAGAAAAATCCATAATTTCAATTTTTGATAACATGATTAATGAAAGTGAATATTATTCATACATCTTATGGCATGGACCATATCACTGAATTTTGTTAGAGCATCAAATAGAACATTATATATATATATATATATATATATATATATATATATATATATATATATATATATATATATATATATATATGTTTTCAATAATATTAGGTTTACACAATAAGCGATACCTAATTATGAATGAAATTATGAGTCTGTAGCCTGATTTCATTTTGACAGCTTTATAGTAATTAACCTCTATAGTTTTTTTATTATTAATTCATAATTAGGTATCGCTTATTGTGTAAGCCTAATATTATTGAAAATAGATATATATAATGTTCTATTTGGTGCTCTAACAAAATTCAGTGTTACGGTCTATGCCATAAAATGTATGAATAATATTCAGTTTCATTAATCATGTTATCAAAAATTGAAATTATGGATTTTTCTTGATATTTCAAAAAATTGTAACTTTTTTCCCTTTGCTTGGCCAGTATTGATTAAAAAAGCATTTTGAAGGGTTTTCGAAGAAAAATACAAAAAAAATTTGTCGAATAAAAAATATTTGGCCGTAGCCTCAATATCCTTCGATGAAGGTATACTAAGAAGCAGCCAATCAGAGACTTTCAAAAAGGGTGATAAAATAAATACTGGCACATTCTACAGAAAAAATGCAAACTTTTTGCCAATCAATATTCTATACAAAAAGTTTTAAGATTTTGGGTTAAAAAATGAATAATCTTGGATTTTAACTAAAAATTGCAAAAAAATTGAATTTGCAATCTTGCATAGCTTTTTTATTTTTGCAAATATCGACCTAAAATTTGAGGAACATTTTTTTTCATAAAAAACTAAAAGAAAACGAGTTTTGAGCGATTTTAAAATTTTGAGCTGCTGACTTCACCTGAAATATCCCATATATATATAGATCGCGCGCGCTTTCTGCACTGCTCTCAAGGCGAATAGCCCTAGTAAGTACTTATAAGGAAACACTCACAAGTGTACCTCACCGATTTCGATGATTTTGATATACGTTGTAGAATATAAAAAAATAAGGGACCCGTGTTTTTTTTAATCTGCTAATTCGCAGATCAAGGGGTGAAAATGATCAAAAAAATCTCTAATTTTCATAAAACCGTACATCTAGGGGTTCTGGAGGTCGCTGATTAAAACTCTGCTGTCAGTTTTTCAAAATAGAAAATATCGGATTATGCGTAGCACGATACAATGTACCAGAAATGCTAAAACCGTCAAATCCTATTCGGTAAGCATTGATCCCACGTTTTTGCTTGAAAAATGTTTAAATTGCAAAGTATAAGTCTTTCAAATTTTCCATTACTACTGAAACATTAAATACATTTTATTTTACTATTGTCACAATAATTTCAATGCCATTATTGTTCTATAAGAGTTATTCTCTCTGTGGTAAACATGGTTTAAATAAAAATGATATTTACAATTTAAACGATATTTAAAAATACACTTGAACTTGAGTCAATTCTCCAGAACTCATCGAGTCTTTATTCGATTGTGGTCAGTTCAGATTTAAGTTTTCAATTAGCTACATAAGAACAATTATAATATTTTACTACAAGTACTCTTCAAAAAATAATTTGAACTTAAGATACTAACATAAAACTAGTGCCATATAATAAAAGCATAGTAAGTATTACTGTTTGATTAGTATTTATAAGGGCAAGATACTTTATTAACTAAATAAACCGCTACCAATAGATTGGCATTTAGCGTCCTTTATCTTAATTTAATATTTTCCTGGTGAAAATTTTTATATTTTTTAACACGTGTTATACGTGATCATACGTATTATAATACGCACTTTCACATGTAATTAATAAGCCAGAAAATTATGACTCTATAATATGTATTATAGTACGTACTATAATACGTATTAAAACACATAAAAACCATTTTAAAAATATAAATTTTAAAATTTAAATAAATTAATTATTTGATATTTTATAAAAAATTGAATATCAATTATAAATTCATTCAAATGAAAATCAATATATTAAATGACGTAATAAATTTAAGAATTTAAATTTAAATTAAATTTAAATTTAGATTAAAATTTATTAAATTTAAAAATATAAAAAATTTATTTAAATTTTTAAATTCATTTTTTTATTTATATTTTTAAATTGGTTTGTACGTGCTTTGATACATATTGTATTACAATACGTATTATAGCGTCATCATTTTCTGACGTATTAATATGTATGCGAAAGGAAAATTTTTCTCACACAACTTTGACAGTATCAATACATTGATGTAAGAGAGCACAAGGATATAAAATTAAATGTATTTATAAAATTACAATTATTTTAAATATAATCGTATAATATAACAGTATTTATAAGTCAGATATAATTATTAGTCTACATAGTCTCTCTTCTACTAATATTCTACAGCAGTATATCATTAATCTGACCTTCGGCACAGTATCAATATATTGATATAAAAGAGCACAAGGATATAAAATTAAATGTATTTATAAAATTACAGTTTTTTTAAATATAATCGTAGTAACGGGGTTAGTTTACGAGAGGGTATTAATCCCTCTCTGCGGTGCGCGAAGGTCATATACAGGGTTGGTTTTACGACACGGTGGAGAGGTTTTATACCGTATAATACTAGAATCAATATAATACTCTAAATTTGACGTAAACTGCAGTATAATACCACAATTGGAATTATACCCAATAGTTCTCATAAACAGTAGTATTATACCAAAACAGGTATCTTACTGAAAAAAGCACGACAGTAAAAAATTAATAATAAAAAAAAAGATATTATTATACACAATAATGCAGTAATAATTAATAAATAAAGTACTAATCTAATAAAAATTTGTACAATTATAATAAAAGTAGAAGTAACTTTCAGTTTATATTGTATTTATAATTAAGAAACTTTTCTAAATAAAATCATGAGTTCTGCGAGATAATAAAATAAAATAAATGATACTGTGAGTGTAATAACATTTAATTATTATAAACTAAGTTTATCAATTGAAGCTAATGCCCGAATATTTTTATGTTAATTAATAAATGAAGCTAATTGCTATTACGGGCAATCGATAAAGGATAAGGAAGGTACCTAACTTATCAATCATCGATTTTATTCTTTTTACATGTGTATACTTACACATCTCTAATTATTCTAAGCTATTAGAGTAAAGCAGTCAAGGATATTAATGCACAATTATTTTAATAATTTTAAAGTGCAGTCAAGAATTTTTTAAAGGATGAGGAAAGGAAAGGTAAACGTATAGGATGAAAAAATGAGAACGAAAAAAAATATAACGGCCCAGGTCGGGATCGAACAGACAACCTTCTGCATACCAGGCAGCTTCGCTACCATTTGCGCCACTGGGATGACGATTCTATCAGGACCCTAGCCGGTTCTTAATCGTTCTCAATTTTTTATTTCCCCAAAACCCCCCCGTCTGCGTTATTAAGCCAAAACAGACAATGTTAATTTATCAATTGAAGCTAATGCCCGAATATTTTTATGTTAATTGATAAATGAAGCTAATGGCTATTACGGGTAATCGATAAAGGATAAGGAAGGTACCTAACTTATCAATCATCGATTTTATTCTTTTTACATGTGTATACTTACACATCTCTAATTATTCTAAGCTATTAGAGTAAAGCAGTCAAGGATATTAATGCACAATTATTTTAATAATTTTAAAGTGCAGTCAAGAATTTTTTAAAGGATGAGGAAAGGAAAGGTAAACGTATAGGATGAAAAAATGAGAACAAAAAAAATAACGGCCCAGGTCGGGATCGAACCGACACCTTCTGCATACCGAGCAGCTTCGCTATCATTTGCGCCACTGGAATGACGATTCTATCAGGACCCTAGCCGGTTCTTAATCGTTCTCAATTTTTTATTTCCCCAAAACCCCCCCGTCTGCGTTATTAAGCCAAAGCAGACAATGTTAATTTATCAATTGAAGCTAATGCCCGAATATTTTTATATTAATTAATAAATGAAGCTAATGGCAATTACGGGCAATCGATAAAGGATAAGGAAGGTACCTAACTTATCAATCATCGATTTTATTCTTTTTACATGTGTATACTTACACATCTCTAAATATTCTAAGCTATTAGAGTAAAGCAGTCAAGGATATTAATGCACAATTATTTTAATAATTTTAAAGTGCAGTCAAGAATTTTTTAAAGGATGAGGAAAAGAAAGGTAAACGTATAGGATGAAAAAATGAGAACGAAAAAAATAAGGGCCCAGGTCGGGATCTGGTTTTGGGAAAATAAAAAATTGAGAACAATTAAGAACCGGCTAGGGTCCTGATAGAATCGTCATCCCAGTGGCGCAAATGGTAGCGTAGCTGCCCGGTATGCAGAAGGTTGTCGGTTCGATCCCGACCTGGGCCGTTATTTTTTTCGTTCTCATTTTTTCATCCTATACGTTTACCTTTCCTTTCCTCATCCCTTAAAAAATTCTTGACTGCACTTTAAAATTATTAAAATAATTGTGCATTAATATCCTTGACTGCTTTACTCTAATAGCTTAGAATAATTAGAGATGTGTAAGTATACACATGTAAAAAGAATAAAATCGATGATTGATAAGTTAGGTACCTTCCTTATTCTTTATCGATTGCCCGTAATAGCCATTAGCTTCATTTATTAATTATTATAAACTAAGTATTTAGCTAGATTTAGAGATAAATAAATATTTTATTCTTCGTTTATCGTCCTTTCGGCGAGAGATTGTAATTAAAAATGTTAAAGTGAATAAATCAGCTATAAAATCGTATATTTTGTATTACGACTTTCATCTGAGTTGAAACAGTGCATTGTATCTTGATAAGAAGATAATGTTTCTTGTAGAGAAATTTATCAAAGAACTGAAAAATGAATAATTTGATTTATGAAATAATAAAAATATAAGAATTAATTGATAAAACACACAATAGAAATAAATCAAAAACACAACAGAAATTTAAACTGGATTGAATATAACGGAGTAAAAAAAAAAAAAGAAATTGTAATTAAGCAACATTATTTCTAACATTAAAAATTAATATTTACATTAATAATTTAATAAGAGGCATTTATTAAGGAAACGATAGTTTTTCGAAGAATAATAATCGGTTCCAAACCTAACCAAAATAAAAATGAAAAAAATCATTCTAAGCTTTAATAATAACAAAAAAAAATCGTTGAGTCAAAAACTAAGTATTCGCAACAAATTTAAATCTAAAGTAGAAGAGACATACCACTACAAATTTAAATCTAAAGTCTAAGAGAGACGTTCTAAACAGCAAAATATCACGCCCTGTAATTCGGAGGATTAAATTATTCGAACACCAAAAACCTAAAACCAAAATACCAAATCCTGAAGGTGAGGAGTGACGCAAACGGACGGTGGCTGGCGACTTGAATAAAAAATAAACCCTGAACAGCGTGAGGATGCGAACTCCACGTAGAAGGCGCGGGGTTACGCTGATGGGCAGTGACAGGTAAGTTTCTTGTTAAAAATATCTAACCCCTAAAAAGAGACGGGCAGCAGCAAGCGGATCCTGTATTAAAATTATCTTAACTTCAAATAGTCTGTGGATTCGACCACCACGTAGTAGGAGTGAATGCACTCATTCTCATAGCGGCGCACAATGGGGCCATACAGATTCTTTGGTTCAAAACCACCTAGAGGTGATAATTCTCAACGGAATTTCAAAATTTTTGAATAGGAACATTCGTGACCAATTATCGAAGAGACCTACGAAGTCTGATTTTCCAAAAAATGAACCTATAAATCTAAGGAATCATAAAAATCTACCTCATCCATCAATAACGTTAAACTTTTAACCCGGAAATCCCAAAAATGCCATAAATATTCCATGTTTAAGCTCTTCATTCATGAACTCTTGACCATTGATAGCTTCATATTTTGAAAATTAGGCTTCGTAGCCCTTTTCAGTATTTGGTTACAAAAGTTTCTGTTTAAAAATTTTGATATTCAGTTAAGAATTGTGACCTCTAGGTGGTTTTGAACCTTTCGGCTCCAGTGTGCGGCGGTAGGCAAATTCAATGAAAAATATGTAAGACCTCAAAAGCCTGCGGATGCGAGCTCCACGTAGAGGGGGTTGAATTAGGCGGTGGCAAGCGAGATTCTTATTAAAAATATATTTAAACCCTAAAAAGCATGCATGGGGATGAGCGCTTCTCGTATATGATGCGAGGTGACGCAGGCGGTGGCGGACGAGTTAAATAGAAATATCTAAATCCTAAATAATTTGTGGATGCATGCACCACGTAGAAGGTGCGGAATTACACAGATGGGTGGCAAACAAGCGGATTCATTATTGAAAATATCTAAATTTTAAATAGCCTATGAATGCGGCCCCCATGTAGTAAGAATGGAGGCATGCTGGCAAATGGATGCAGGCGAATTTAATAAAAAATATGTGTGAATACGAGCCGTAAGTAAAAGAAGAATAAATACTCAGACGGGCGGTAGCTAGCGGGTACCTTATATAAAATATATTAAGTCTAAAAAGCATGGGGATGTGCGCTTCGTGCAGAAGAGTTAAATAGAAAATATCTAAACTCTAAACCTTAAGTTGACTGTGAACGCGAGCTCCACATAAAAAGTGAGGAGTTATGCAGACTTGCGGCAGCAAGCAAGTTCCTTATTAAAAATATCAAACTCCAAACTGCAAAAAGTTATGCAGGAAAGCAGCAGTAAGGAGGTTTCTTATAAAAAATATCTAAACCCCATAAACAGATTATGGATGTTAATTCCCCTTAGAAGGTGAAAAGTATCGAAGACCGACAGCAGGGGAGATAAATAAAAAATATCTAGACCCTGAATAGATTGTGGATGCAAGCACTATCTAGAAAACGAGGAGTTACGCAAACAGGTAGTTGCTAGCGAGCTCCTTATTAATAATATTTAAACCGTTAAATGCATGGGGTTGCACGCTCCACGTAGATGGTGCGAAGACACGTATGTGGACGTCGGCAGGCTAGTTAAATTGAAAATATCTAAACTAAATTACCAGGTTATGATAGTTCTTCGTAAAAGGGGTGGAGTTACCACACACAAGTCTCGGTAAGAAGGTTCCTTATAAAAAATATCTAAATGCCATAAACAGACTTGAGCTTGCGTAAAAGGCGCGGAATTATGCTGACGAGCGGTGGCAAGCGAGTTCCTTGCTAAAAACACCCAAACCCTAAGAAGCATGAAGATACGTGCTCCCTACGTAGGAGGGGCCGACTTACCCAGGCAAGCAGCAATAACAAGCTACCTTCTAAAAAATATCCAAACTCCATAAACAGCTTTGGGATGCGAACTCCACCTAGACGGCGATGAGTGAAGAGGATCGGTGGCAGGGGAGTTAAATAAAGAATATCTAAACCCTAAATAGCTTGTGGAGGCAAGCACATCGTACAAAGGTGAGGAGTTGCGCAGACAGACAATGGAAAGCAAGTTCCTAATTAAAAATATCAAAACCCTAAATAACCTGGGGGATGCAAACTCCACGTAGGAGAGTCAGAATGACGCAGAAAAGTAGAGGTAAGAAGGTTCCATATAAGCCATGTCTAAACGCCATAAACAGCTTAAGGATGCCAAATCCACGTAGAAAATGAGGACTGACGAGAACCGCCGGCAGGGAAGTGAAATAAAAAATATCTAAACCCTAAATAGCTCGCGGATGCAGGCACGACGTAGAATGTGGGGAGTAAAGTAGACAGGCGTGTAAAGCGATAGTAAGCGAGCTCCTTATTTATAATATTGAAAACGTAAAAAGTATAGGGTTGCAAGATCCATGTAGGTGGTGCGAAGATACGCAGGTGGGTGACGGCAGTCTTGTTAAATCCAAAAAATCTAAACTAAACGGTCCGGATATGCAAGTACCACGTAGAAGGGATGGCGTTACGCAGCCAAGTCCCGGCAAGAAGGTTCCTTATACAAAAGTCGAAAGCACATAAACAGCCTCAGGATGCGAACTCCGCGTACAGGGAACAGAATTACGCTGAAGAGGGGTGGCAAGTCAGTTCCTTGTTAAAAATATCTAATCTCGAGAAAATACGGGGATATGCGCTCCGCATTGAAGGTGAGGAGTTACGCAGACGGTCGGAAGCAATTGGGTCCCTTATTAAAAATGTCGAAACTTTAAATTGCCTGCCAATGCGACCTCCACATAGTAGAAGCAGTGGCACGTAGGCAGGCGGAGGGCAGGCCCGTTAAATAATCCAAACACTAAATACCCTGACGATTCCGGCTCCACGTAGAAGGTGAGGATCTCCGCAGACTCGCGGCATCAAGCGAGATCCTTAGGAAAAATATCAAAACACCAAATAACCTATGGATGCGAGCTCCACGTAAGAAAGGGCGAAGTTACGCAGGCAACCAGCGGTAAAACGGTTCCTTATAAAAAACATTTGATCCCCATAAACAAGTTGAGGATGCGGTAACACGACGTAGAAGATGAGGAGTGATGCAGACCGGTGGCAGGGGTGTTCAAAAAATATCTGAGCCCTCAGTAGCCTGTAGATAAAAGCTCCACGTAAAAAGGGCGGAATTTCGCAGACGGGTGTCAGCAATTGAGTTACTTTTAAGAATAGGGGAGAGTGGGGCACACCGATCGTGGTTGGTCCACCGGACATTTATATTTTATAATAATAAGATTAATAAAAAGTTAAAAATAATTTCAAAAATACTTAAGTTACTAGTCTTTCCCTCCTCAAATATAAATAAGGTAAGGTTCTAAATAACTATACTGAGAATAAAAATTGGCTAAAAAAATTGCACCAATTTAATTTTTCATCAATTGGGCGAAATAAAAATAATTTCGTTACTTGGAATAATATTAACATTTTTCGACTCTGAGATTTCGACAATTTTCGATAGTTCGGAGTTCCGTCAGTCAAAATATGCGTTTTATAAAAAATGACTGTGTGTGTGTGTGTACGTGCGTGCATGCGTGCGTGCGTGCGTGCCTGCGTGCGCGTGTGTGTGTGTTTTGGAGGAGGTTAGGAGAAAATACATTTAGGCATACAAGATGTTATGTAGGACTCGAGCATTTCTCGTAAGACCTACTAAAACCTCCTTGCTGATATTCTATAGCAGGGCCTCCCGCCGACTGTAATTCCCCACGAGAACCGCCGTTAAGTATTACTTCCCGGAGGGCACTCGCAGCCTCAGCGGCTCCTTCTATTGCTGGTTCCTCTCTTCTTTTCTGGTGGAGTTCAGCTTCTCTATGATGGTTGTGGTTAGAAGAGTCATCGCGTCTCATCCATTCTGCGACCCGAGTAGGCACCTTCCTATGACCCTAGAAGATAGTGGTTCATTCCATGCAGCCCTGTACTGCTCCTTCTCTTCCTCGAATCTTGAGCACAGAAACAGTGAGTGCTCGACATCTTCATCGATTCCAGGGCATGCTGGGCACTCTGTGCATTCATACACGCCAACGACCTTTAAGTAGTTGCGGAAGCACCCATGTCCGGTCAGCACCTGTGTCAGGTGGAAGGTGACGAGTCCGTGTCTCCTTGATGTCCACTCTTCTACGTCTCGGATAATGCGATGGGTCCACCGGCCTTCGCGAACTAAGTCCCATCGATGTTGCCATTGCTCGCTGGTCCTCGATGACTAAAGGTTGCGTCTTGGCTTCTGGAACAATTCAACCGCTTCGAAACTCCATTTTTCACGGTGCCATTGGGCTTTCTCGTTCGCCATTAGGTCTACTGGAGATATCCCGGTGATTACCGTGAGAGCAGCACCGGAAACGGTGCGGCAGGCACGAGCCACCCTTAGCTACCGCCTGGCGGCCCTTTGGCATGTTGTTCCATAGGTTGCGTTCTTGCTTATAGGGTATCACACTAGATCGAGGCTCCGTATAGAATCACGGAGCTCAGCACTAAAGTGAGTAGCGCCCGCTGCGGCTGTTTAGGCCGACCTGTGTTTGGTATGTAGTATGGTATAGAGGCTGTAGGGCGCCAGGTTGCCTCAGAAGCCTTCCCCCAAGTAGGAAGAGAGGCGTTGAAGCGGCCCTAGACAAGAAAATAGGGTCGAGAGTGGTGAGCAGTGGGTGACGGGCCGCCCCCTCCAGTGGCGTAGGACGCCGCTAGTCCGTGGTTGGTTGTTGACGATGGCTCAGGTTGTTAGGCTGTCGTGCTCCATTGTGCAATAGTTCTGAGAAGTGTTTGTCTCTTGAGCCCTGGCAAACAGTTTTGGGAATTTTTTGTGCCGTCGGCCCTGAAGGAGATTGGGTTTCCTCGATCCCTTCGCTACTGGATTAGTAGAAGTGTTTACTCCCGTGGGCCACGTTCGCTAATGCATTCTTGGAATTTATCGCTGGGAGCCCGGCGGGTATTGATGTTATCTGACCTTTCTGTCCTTCAAGGGCAAATTGACCGTTGCGACTGACTGCGTTGCGCTATGCTATTTTGGGAATTATTTACTCTGGCAACCTCGTCCTCTTTGTCCTTGAGAGCCTCGACCGTTGCAGCCACCTGCCACCCGAGGATTTCCTAGAATCTCTAAGTAATAAATAATTCCTAGAAAAGCTTTTCACCCTGAGTGAGCTCCCTTTATCAATTATCACTATTTATTACGTTATCAATTATCAATTGTCGATCACCGGTTTATTATATATTTAATTACATACGGAATTAGTATTTATCGTCAGAGTCATTTATTTCTATTCGAGTTATCGTAAATTCGTTTATTATTTATTTATTATTTATTTAGGGAACGGTTGAAATAATTTATCTGACTAATTAAACAAATTAGTTATTTTATTGTTGAATCCTTTAAATACTAAATTATCATTGTACAATGATCCTAAATATTCTGCTACTCGTCCATGCGAACGCAGTTCATAACATTAAACTACAGCCATGGATCCAGGGTAATACCGAGATATTTCAGGGTGTCCGTCGTAATGATCTTTCTTCTTTCTATAGTAAAGGTGGCGTATTTTTTCCTCTTCTTGGTACGGGAAATAAGCAGCGTCTTAGTCTTCTCAGTTGCAAGCCCCAGTCCGTTTTTGCTTAGCCACTCCGCAACCACTTATGTAGCGGCATCTCCTGCATGCTCGCGGTAATGTCTAGCATGCAAAGCGACCAGTAGGATGATGGTTCATTTGGAGGTCTAACACCTTTGGGGAGGAGAACTAGCCTCTGAACCTTCCAGTGTGACGGAAAAGTTCCTTCACGTAGACAGGTGCTGAACGTGGTCCTTTAGATATCCGGAGCATTCAGCACTGCGGTTTTTATGGCCAGACCGGGGATTTCGTCCGGTCTTGGGGCTTTTCGGACGCAGATTCTATTGGCGGCCGTCTGTACCTCGACTTTGGTGACTTCGGGCAGTCGGCTGCATCGTCCCCCTTCGTTAGTCCTATTCCCTGCGACCGTTCGCGATGAGTTGGAAACAAGTGTTGAAGAGCCCTGTCGAGGAAGGCAGGACATCTAGGAACACTATCACCACTTGGTTGATCTTACTCTTGGTTGGTCCCTTCACACTGTACTCTCTTAAAGAGTGCATGACTGTGTCTTTGTCGAAGGTGATCGGAGCCCACCTCTTTTTTCTTGGTTATGTCGCCATACCTACTCCTTTCTGAGATTACTGTAGTCGGTATACGAGGGCTTGGTGGTCACTGCCCGTGTAACGGTCGGAGACTCGCCAATCGTACACATCCTCCTTTAGTCTTGGATCAATGGAGGTCAGCTCAACTACGGAGGTCTTGCATCCCTTAGCAAATGTCGGCTTTGTCCCACAGTTCGCTATCTCCAACTCCAGTATCGCGAAAGCCTCCAGAAGTGCCTTACCGTATTGGTTGGTTCTGGCGCTACCCCACTCTTCTGCCCATGCATTGAAGTCTCCCCCAATCACCACTGGTACCTGGGAGGACGTCGTTCTGGCGATGATTGCATCCACGGAACTGACAAATTCATCAATGCTATCGCTGGGCGAGATATAACAATTGTTCATCCTTATGCCGACAACCTCCACCCAGGTAAAACCAGACGCTGGGATGCCCATCCTTTTGATTATGTGGAGATCGCCACCCACTCAGATGGCCGCTCTTCCAGCAGCATCCCTGATCCAGACAGCCTTATCTTCTTGTGCCAGCTGCGACAATAGATCTTGGGCCCCTTAGCAGAGTTTCAGATTTAGTTAAAGTACGTTCCCCACCGCTCTGCTGTGTTTCCATCGACTCTTGTGTTCTTCCAGCTATGGTCGAACGCTCCACTGCTTCGTGGCCCTCTTTTCCACACCGATATCATTGTGCCGACTGATCTATCTTGCTCTTATAGTCTCTTGCCTGATGGCCGATCTCGTGGCATTTGTAGTAACGCAGTGACGTCTGGCGAAGACGACTTCGGCAATTCACGCAGGTAACCTCTTTGCTTTCCATTTTCCAGTAACTTTCTTGCCACTCAAGTTGGAAGCCAGAGGTTAGCTTCCTGAGTGCCCCTGTAAGATTGCCTTAGTCAAATATCCTTTGGTTGTACGCTGATCGAACTAACCACCTTATCAATAGCCTGTGCGACTTCCTCTTCTTTCATGATCTCGTCTATGTCCCTGATGTTAATAGACTCCTTCTGTGTCAGCGCCTGGACGCCGGCTGCTTGCGATATTCTCGATTCCATTCCTTTTCGGAGTTCTGCAGTTTCGACACCTAGCTTCCCTAGCTCCAGAAGTAGTTCCCCTGATTTAGTTCGCCTGATGCATGTCACTCTTTCTTTAAAACCTCACTAGGGGAAAAAATCCGGTGTTTTAAACTTTGCCAAACATGTACCTTTGTATTCTAAAAGTGTTCCAAGCTATTCGAAATCTGTGTCTAAGCTGTACATAAATGACAGATTTCGGACATTTGGAACCCTTTTGGTACACTTAAGGACACAGTCTGGAACATTTATAACCGTTTTGGACTCAAATATTTCTAACAGGGTGAAATCAATTATATATTATTTTTACTCGGAATACTTTTGGTAGTAAGCGGTAAGTAAACTACTTTTGGTAGTTGGAACACTCTTGGGATACTTTTGAGAATGATTCGCATACTTATTGAATGAATTGGAACACTTTTTAATTTTCTTCTGTAACAAATATAAAAATTATTCGTATCTTTTAAAACAATTTCGAACACTTTTTGGAACTACTTGGAACACTTTTTGGAACTATTTGGAACATTTTTTTTTTAATGAATTAAAAGATAAAGTTTTATCATTAAAAATATTACTTATGTCGACTGCAATTTAATATCAACTGATAAGAATTTTTCCATCGGTCTTACAGTCTTACAAATTAAATTAAAATAATATTAAAATAATTAATATTTATGGCAGTCAGATTGCCCTTGTTTATAATCACCCCCGCAGAATCTGAAATAAAAACTTAATTAAAACCTGGAAAAAAACTTTGTTAGCAAAGGACGATCTGACTGTGACCCACCACCACCACATTGTCCGACGTTTCGAGCCTGCTCCGGCTCCTTCTCAGGGACTGAAATAAAACCCGCGATACACCTCCTTATATACCATGCACCCATACCCCCTTCTTTTCTCTTACCACACCACCCTCCACATTCCCCTCTCCAACTTGCCATTCTCACTTAACTTAATAAAGAATGATAAATATTATCTAATTTACTTGACTCTATCATTAAATTTACATTATTCCGATTTCTTAGAATGTGATTTTTTCTTTTGATAATAGTCTATATGAACAAAGATATGGTTGTCCAATGGGATCACCTTTGTCACCTGTTATAGCCAATTTAGTAATGGAAAAATTGGAAAGTATTGCTTTGTCTAAGTTGGTTTTTCAGCCAATTATTTTTAAAAGATATGTTGATGACATTTTTGCAGTTGTACCAGAATGTTTTGTAGATGAAATGGTGGATGTGTTTAATTCTATCCATGATAGAATTAAATTCACAAAAGAAGTTGAGAAAGATTATCAATTGAGTTTTTTAGATATTAGAGTCATTAGAGGTAATAATAATAGAGTGAAATTAGATTGGTATAGAAAACCTACATGGTCAGGTAGATTTTTAAATTTTGATTCTCACCACCAATTCGGAAACAAGACAGGTGCGATCAAAGGTGTCATTGACAGAGCGATTAAATTGTCACATAAAGATTTTAGGAAAAAGAATTTAAATTTAGTTAGAGAAACATTTATTAAAAATAGTTATCCCGTAAAATTTATTGATAAAATGATTGATGAGAGAGTGTGGGAAATTTATAATGGTGGATTGAAGCAGCGGGTAGATAATCAAACAAGGAATAGAAATGGAAAGAATGCATATTTTAGTTTACCATATGTTAGAGGTTTGTCGGAAAGGATTAGAAGGGTTTTTAGTAAACATAATATTCAAGTTTTCTTTAGAAATGATAATAATTTAGGAAGGTTATTTAGTAATTCTAAAGACAAGGATGATAAATGTTTGAAATCGGGAGTTGTTTATAAAATTAATTGTAGGGATTGTAATGGTTGTTATATTGGTCAAACGGGTAGATATTTGAAAAAGAGAATATATGAACATCAATATAGTTTACGCAGCTCAAGTTGTACATCGGGTTTGAAAGAACATTGTTTAAATAGTTTGCATTCTTTCGATTTTGGGAGTGTGGATATTTTGGAACAGGGGATTAAGAATAAATATAAGAGGGAAAGCCTTGAAAGTATTCACATTCTAAGAAATCGGAATAATGTAAATTTAATGATAGAGTCAAGTAAATTAGATAACATTTATCATTCTTTATTAATTTAAGTGAGAATGGCAAGTTGGAGAGAATGTGGAGGGTGGTGGGGTAAGAGAAAAGAAGGGGTATGGGTGCATGGTATATAAGTAGGTGTATCGCGGGTTTTATTTCAGTCCCTGAGGAGGAGCCGGAGCAGGCTCGAAACGTCGGACAATGTGGTGGTGGTGGGCAGTCAGATCGTCCTTTGCTAACAAAGTTTTTTCCAGGTTTTAATTAAGTTTTTATTTCAGATTCTGCGGGGGTGATTATAAACAAGGGCAATCTGACTGCCATAAATATTAATTATTTTAATATTATTTTAATTTAATTTGTAAGACTGTAAGACCGATGGAAAAATTCTTATCAGTTGAAAAGAAAAAGTTGTCCGTACTTTTGGAAAATTTAGGAACACTTTCTGCATACTTCTGGAGCATTTAGGAACATAAAGAAATCTAAAATTTAAAAATGTTTTTAAAATATTTAAGGAATGTTAACAAAAATGGTTTCAACAAATTTAATAAATTTTCGTAAAATGTTCTAAGAATGATCAATAGTGTTTAAGAAATGTTCCAATGCTGTTTAAAAGTGCTCCAAAAAGATGTAATAACTACAAATTTAGGTGAAAAATGTATCTATAGTTTGGAGAATATTTTATGTATCAAGGAACATTTTTTTTACTTGACTAAAAATGGGCCCTGTAAACGAAAATTTTAAAAAATGTTCGAAACTGTTCCAAAAGTGTGCCGGATCATATAAAAAGTATTCCACTAAAATATGAAAAATTAATTCAGTCTATTTTCTAAGAAATGTTTCCAAGTAGTTATTAAGTGTATCATATCGTGGTAATAAGTATTCCAAATTGTTCCAATAGTGTTCGAAATGTCCGAAATCTGTCTTTTAAAAACACCATGGGAACACTTTCTATATATCATGGAATACTTGTGGCACATTTTTGGCTCGAATTCATTTCCACTAGGGCTAACAGTTCTTCCACACTTTTAATCTCTTTTAGGATATTGCCGTAGCCGTCCTTACTTAATGCCTTGATCTCGATGGCATCAGAACGAGGCGTCTCAGTTTGACCTTGGCAAGCGATTCTCCCCTGCTTGTTGTCATCCTTCTTTTTCTTGCCCCTTTTACCGACTGTGGTTCTGTCAGGCTCTTCTGATCAGTCTTTCTGGTTATCTGTGCTTGACATGGAGACAACTATAGATCGCAGCCCTATTTCTGCCTCTCTTTTGGTTTTTTCTTTGTTGGGGACTTGAGCGGCGTCACCTGATTACGTTTGGTGTTTGCCTGTGATGCATTTCCTTTGCGAAAGAGCGGAGATGTCTGGCTTGCTCCATTCTTGGTGGGTCTGGTTGTTTGCCCCGACTGGCCATAATCTTTAGCTCGTTATGAATGTTCCTCTTATCTAAAATGAACTCCATCAGAGACTCTACCTTTGCTGTTAGAGCCAGGAAGGCTGCTGCCTCGGCGCTAGCCTGGTTAACTTCTTCTTCGCTCATCTTTTGAGATGCAGTAAGGGACAAGTGATCCACCCCTTCTACACCAACCTGATTAGCCACAACGTACTTCTGCCTCCCGCCCCAAATCCGTGGAGTCTAAACCGACCACCGAGGCGCCCACCCTATCGGAATCGTTGCACATCCACCATAGATGGCTTATTATTCAGGATGCCTTCCCTTAGCTAATTTGGTCCGCCCCGGGCATTTTGTTTCTCTTTCATATCTGTCGAGCTTTCCCCTATCCGACGCATGGTAAGGCGCCTGATGCGAGGCTAGCAACTCAATACAGGCGTGTGTGTGTGTGTGTGTGCATGTGTGTGTGTGTGTATGTGCATGTGTGTGTGTGTGTGACTTTTTTTCTAGAGGAGTTAGAAAAAACGCTCTTACACATACAAAGATGTGGGATTCGATCATTGCCAACAATACCCACTAAAAATCCTCCTGCTGATTTTCTGGGCAGGTTCTCCCCTCGGCTGAGTATTCCCCCCGCAGAAACCGCCGTTAGGCATCGCGAGGGTCAACCTTCGCACTTACGACCACCTATACCATCTTTCGCTCGGTCGTACGGCTTCCTCTTCTCTCTTTTTCTCTTCTTTCTTCTCCTTTTCTAATGCGATTTAGTCTATTCACCACACTGGGGGTGAGACCAATTACCGCATCCCAACCTCGCTGTGAGGAGAACAAACACCTTCCGATGCCCTCAGGACAAGAAGCCTTCCAATAAGGCCCTGAACTGTTTTCTTTCTTCCCGAAACATGGGACACATGAACAAAGCATGGTCCATGTCCTCCTCAACTTCAGGACATGCCGGGCACTCCATGCTTCGATATACTCCAATTCCTTTCAGGTAGCTACGAAAGCAGCTATACCCGGTGAGTACCTGTGTGAGATGAAAAGTGACGAGTCCATGTCTCCTCGACACATGAAATGATGCAGTGGGTCCACAGACCTTCGCCTGCTGTATCTCATCGGCGCTGACATTTTTCACCGGTCTTCCAGGACCATCGGTTTGGACGTTATCCCCGGTAGAAGTCATCTTCTTCGGTAGCCATGCCTTCGTGATACATCTCAGCTCTCGCGGTTGCCATTAGTTCTACATAGGCCACTTTCAGCACGATTTTGCTACAGGCTTTTCGCCAAATGGCACCTTAGCTAGGGTTACTACTTATAGTATCAGCCCAGATTGGGGCTCTCTACAGAATCACGAAATATGTCACCCAAGAAAGGAGGAACCGTCGCGTAGCGACTACTTCGGCGCCCCTATATTCGGCATGATGCCCGCCAGCGCTCGAGAGACTTTTGATGCCTTTAGTCCAGTGTTCCTAAGGTAGTCTTTGAACGACAACTCCGCATTCATTGTCACTCCTAGGTATTCAATGGGGTCCCCCGTCTTGCACTTCTTTCCGTTGACCGTGAAAGTGTCGTACGCTCTCTTTCTTGTTTGGGTAATGAGCACCGCTTTGTTCTTTTCAACAGCAAGACTGAGTCCATAATTGTTCAATCAATCCCCTACTTCCTCCATTGCGGTATCTTCGAGGTATTGCACATCTTCAATGCTTTTTGCTACGACAATGCTTTTTGCAATATCGTTCGCATAGGTTATAATCGGCACCTCATCTGAGAGCCTAGCTAAAGCGTTGTAGAGGACTTTCCAGATTGGGGATCACTGTACAGAGCCCTGCGTTACACCTTCTGTGATCTTATAATAAAGCAGTCCATCATTTGTGTCATAGCAGAGAGGGGTTCGGTCCGTTAGGTAATTCGAGATGACTCTTTGAAGATACAGTGGCAAGATTCCGTATATTTAAACGGATGATAGCAAACAAGCGTTACGTACACCGACTAACACTAACGGCGTTCTTGGCTACTGACACAACCCTATCGATGACACCGATCATTAAGTGACCCTTCCTAAAGCCGAATTGGTTATTAGAAAAGTCTGCATAAATCTTCACCTTCTATGTGAAGCGTGCAACCACATGCTTTGTATGGTTTAAATATTATTAATAAGGAGTTCCGCAGACGGACGGTGGCTGGGCTACAACGCCCATAAATAGAGTCATACCGTCATACCTTACTATAATTTAAACCCGCAAAACGCTTAAACAACTTCACTTGCTGTCACACGTCTACATAACTCTAGATCTTCTACGCTGTGCTTGCAGCCACAAGCTACTTACGGTTTAGAGATTTTTTAGTTAGCACGTCCGCAGCCGCCTCCCTACGTCCCCTTGTTCCATCTACGAGGAGCGAGCATCACCATGAATGCTTTTTAGAGATAAAATATATTTTAAATAAGGAGCTCGCTTGCCACCACTTGTCTGCGTAACTCCACATCCTCTACGTAGAGTTCGCATCCTCAGACTGTTTATGAGGTTTAGATATTTTTTCTGAGAAACTTTTTTACCGCTGCTCATCTGTGTAACTCGGCATCAACTACGCGAAATTTTCAACTACTGAGTATTTAGGGATTAGATATTTTTTATTTATCTCACCATGTCGCACCTTCTACTTGGATCTCACATCGTCAGGCTATTTATGTGATTCAAATATTTTTAAAAGCAACTCTCTTGTCGCTGTCAGTCTGCGTAACTCCGTATCTTCTGCGTCGAGCTCGCATCCCCAGGGCACTTGGGCTTCAAATATATTTTAATAAGAAGCTGGATTACCGTCGCTCAAGTGCGTAACTTTGCGCTTTCTACGTGGGACTTGCATCTCCAGGTTTTTTGTGATTTAGAAATTTTTAATGAGGAACTCGTCCGCCGCCTCCGATCTGCGTAACTCCACAGCTCTCAGTGAAGTTCACATTTCCAAGGTAATTGGGCTGTAGATCTGTTTTATTTAACTCGCCTGCCGGGTCCGTCTTCGTGCCTCCGTACTTCCTACACGGAACTCGTATCCCCAGGCTAATTAGACTTTAGATATTTTTTATCTTGCTTGCAGCCTCCGGTATGCGTGCCTACGTGCCTCCTACATGGAAGTGGCATCTTTGGGATATTTACTGGGTTTAGATATTTTTTTATATGAAGCTGGTTTACCGCTGCCATCTGTGTAACTCCGCTTGTTTTACATGGAGCTCGGATCTCCATGATCTTTTGTATTTAGATACTTTTTGTTGAACTTGCATGCGGCCGCCCATGTAGCTAACTCCTCACCTTTTATGTGGTGATTGCCTCCACAAGTCACTTACGATTTACGTATTTTTTATTTATCGCGTCTCCCGCCGCCTGCCTGCGTTCCCTTGTCCCATCTACGAGGAGCGCGCATCTCCATGCATGCTTTTCAGAGATAAAATATGTTTTTAGTAAAAAAAACTCTGTTGCCATCGCCTGTCTGCCTAACTCCGCATCCGCTGCATAAGCTCACATCCTCAGACTGCTTATGAGGTTTAGATATTTTTTCTGAGAAACTTCTTTACCGCTGCCCGTCTGCGTAACTTGGCATCATCTACGTGAAGTATCCAACTCCAGACTATTTATTTGGTTCAGATATTTTTTATATAAAATTCGTTTGCCGCTGCTCGTCTGCGTAGTTCCGCTTGTTTTACATGGAGCTCACATATCCATGATCTTTTGTATTTAGATACTTTTTGTTGAACTTGCATGTCATCGCCAGTCTACGTAACGCCGCACCTATTCCGAGGAGTTTGCATTCTCAGGTTACTTGGGGTTTGAATATTTTGAATTAGAACTTTACTGGAAGCCACCCATCTACGCAGCTCCACAATTTTTACGTGGAGAGTTTACATCCCCAAGCTATTCAGGGTTTAGATATTTTTTATTAAATTCGTCGTCCGTCTCCCTCTGTTTGCAACTTCGCACCTTCTATCGTGGAGCTTGCATAACTAGGTTACTTGGAGTTTGAATAGTTTTAATAAGGAAATCGCCTCCCGCCGGCCTTCTGCGTAATTCCGTAGCTTCTCTGTGAAACTTGTAATTCCAGTCAAACTAGGGTGTAGTTTTTTTTGTAGCCCACCTGCTTCGCCTGTCTGCGTGCCTTCGTGTCTCCTATGTGGAGCTCGCATCCTCTGAGGGGTTGTTCTACAGCGATAAAACTGCTATATATTAACTATGTATCATAAGATCTTCTACGGCGATAGACGAAATGTATCACTGGGGAACAGTGTCCCGGGCTGTTTATGAGGTCTATATATTTTTTTATAAGGAACTCGCATGCCGCTGTCCATCTGCCTAACTCCGCATCTTTTTCGTGGAGCTCGCATTCCCAGGCTAATTAGGGTGTAAACATTTTTTATTCAACTCATCTGCTGCCTCATATCTGTGTAACACCTCGCATTTTACGTGGAGCTCGCATACTCGGTTTAATTCAGTTTTACGTATTGTTTTCTCAAAGAGAAAACTTCCTAACCGTGAAATTTTTCGACTCTGAGATTTCGATGATTTCCGATATATAGCCAAGTTCCCTGAGTGTGTACGTGCATGTGTGTGTGTGTGTGTGTCTGTGTGTGTGTGTGTCTGTGTGTGTGTGTGTGTGTGCGAGCGTGCGTGCGTGCGTGCGTGTGTGCGTCTGTGCGTATGTGTGTGTAATAAATTTTTCGGCATCATAATTCGAGACTGGAAAGGGATATTAAGTTCATCTTTAGCACGTATATGAAATTTATTTTGAAGTTGTGCAAATTCAATTTTATAGTCGATCGGATAATATTGAGCCGTTAAAAAATTTTTAAAAAAATATGGAATAACTGAAAATAATGTTTATCGTCCACATTGCATAAACACGTTCCTAAGCAATGCTATACATAATTTTAAAAATTATATTTTATGAAATTCAAAAACGAGAAGAAAATTTAATTTGTGAAAATGCATTTACAGTAGCAGATAATTCATTTTCTATAACTAATTCTGATATAAAATCAACGGTTTTTTTATAGTTATCGTATTAATTAATAGGAAACATTTTTAGCAAAAAAAAAAAATACATATACAAAGTACAATATAATTTCTCAAAAAATCTTACTGTTACTTAAATAAAATATCAATTTTATTAAGTGTAAGCGCCTAAATTTATTTCTGATTGGTAATTATGAAATAGAAAGAATGTTTATTTTTATCAATAAAGTTTGCAAAAACTACGAAGGTAAATAAACAACTTTATTATAGTAAATAGCATATGTTGATTGTTGATACCCTATTTAATTTGCAATAATAATACTTTTTAAAATAACGTAATGAAGAAAAATACAGTTTCAAAAAAGAATACAAATTTATTGTCCATATAAAAATATAGTTAAAAAAACAATTTGGGATAATTTAACTGTTCTCCATAAGAAAGCATTCTGCTAAAGCATTTTGCAGTGGTTTTTTTATTTAACTTGCCTGCTGCCGTCCGTCTGCATAGTGCTTTTCGAAAAAAAAAAGAACGTTGGTATTATACCTGGAAAAGTATCGCAAACTCATGGAGGTATTATACTAATAAGTACCCGAACTCTCAAATTAAAAAAAATTCCAAACCCATATTAAAAAGTAGACCTCCATGCGAGATTCACGAAACCATTTTTTTTATCGGCTGAGAAGCGCTTTATAAGGGTTAAAATCACCCCTAAAGTTTACCCCCAAGAAACGTTTTTTTGATATATCTCGGCTTCTACTTAACTTTTTTTAACGAAACAAAATGGAAAGAGTTTCTTATTAAAAAGTCAAGAAATCCGTGGTAGTATGAACATTAAGGGTTGCATCCCTTATTTTTTAGAGGGTGAAATTGTGTTTTCTTAAGAATAATTTTTGTTGTGAGAATTCATAAAATAATTAAAAATAGGTCAAAACATTATTTTTGCCAACTACAATAAGTAACAGTTGGTGTGTTTGGGCATTCTTCGCGAAACAACCCCTTAAGAGGTGGTAAACCACCCCTAACACAAATGAATTAGGTATATTTTTTTGGCAATTATTTTTTTCCTTAAAATGGGTTCTTGAAGTCGTTGATTAGAATCCACAGTTAGATCCACAATAAAAATTTGAAAATAGTGAATTCAATATGGCGAAAATTTTTTTAGAAATATTTTAAATTCCACGAAAAATAGTATGTAGACCCCCTAGCGGAAATTATATTATGTAAATAAGTGTATAATAATGTAACAATGTTTTGTTATGTTATTCTATTATTTATTATTTTTTTATCATACACTTGTTTATCGTACGATAAACAAGTGTATGATAATGTAGTTGTTTGTAAAAAAGTGTAAGAAAACGTAACAAATTGTACTTTTCTACTGGATTTCGGACGCTTTTACATTTTACCACAGTTTATACCATTTTTTAATAATTTCTTACTTTTCCTTACATTTGTCTACGTTTTATTACTTTTTAATTTGTACTTTTAATTCAAATTTTATAGGCATTCTTACACTTTCGTATATCTTTTTACATTTTATGATATATTTGTACTTTTAATTACATCTTTTTACGTTTATATACAAATTTTGATACACATTTTACATCGGACGTTTTCTTATTTATGCACATACTGATTGTGCACATATTAATTGTGCACACTTTAACATTGGCATATATCTATATATATAGATCTGTACCAATGCTATGTGTGCACAATAAATATGTGCACAATCCTTATGTGCACAAACAAGAACATGCCTTACATCGTATCACATATTTGTACACTTTTTTCAAATAGTTCATAATTATACTTTTATAATAATTTATAATTGTACTTTTATTTAAATAAAGCTATAACTAAAATATTTTCAAAGATGTAAAGAAAAAATACTAAAACGTAATAAAATGTAAATTATTATGTATTAGAAATATAATTAATATATGTTACAAAATGTAAGTTACTGTATAAAAGTTTATACTTCCTTATAATTTCATAAAAATAAGCTACACAAGGAAATATTTAGAAAACGTAAGGAATTGAAAGAAAATGTAAGAAACTTTAACAACTTGTTAAATATGCCCGAAATCCAGTATCGTATGATTTCTTACATTTTTCGACAATTTATTCCATTTGATAAGTATTTTCTTATTTTCTTTCATATTTTATAATTTCAGCTAGGAGAGATTTTCATGCTTGTTGAAATTATGATAGGTTTTAATAAGAAAAGTTTATTTATGATTTATTAATATAAATTAATATGAACAAAATTTTTAATATAATGATAATTATAGCAATTCATGGTTATTGCGCAATATACAAGATTACGTACACTTGCATTGATATGGTTTATCTCCTCTTCTTTTATTTCCTCCTCCGATTCCTCCTCTTTTATTCATAAATAAGTGAAACATCGGTCAGTCGAAAACAAATATACGTTACTGAACGTTTTTCTACGCTCGTGTTAAATTAATATTCAATGTCAACATTATTTTATGGGTATTAATTGAAAATATAAGTGTCTGGAGGTACTTGCATCATATTTTTTAATGGCAAGTAAACATTTTACGAGTACGAAATCCTATTTGAATTGAATGATAACAACAATAATAATAGTCGTAACTAACCATATAATTGAAATTTCTTTCTTCTACATAATTATTCAAAATATTTCTAATAGAAGGATATAATAGATGTAATATTGAAAAGTTAAATAAAAGGCAGCATTTTTAAATATAAAAATCGTCAAAATATGCAATAAATTTTGAACAAGTGGCCGAAGTTAAGAAAGTCAAATTCAGTAAAAATCTATTATAGAATCTTTATTGTACCAATTGTAAATATTTTGATAGTGAAACTTTACTCTTAATACATGCATTGAATTATTTTATGATAGTAAAAATTATGTTTTGATTTTAATTTTTAGAATTACTGTTACATTACTGTTATTCTAATATATAAAATATGACATACTGACGATTTAATCAGTTAAGTTAAGTGTAAAAAAATATTCATACGAGTGAATAGAAGTAGTACTTTATTTATAATAATAACGTTTAGCAACTATTTAATGCTAATAAAATAGTGTATCTTGTAGACAAAACATTGACAAACAATAACGAATTCCCATGCACTTACGAAGGAATTTAGTCAAATGTTTTCCTCAAAAGTTTTGGATGTCTGAATACTTTTTACACTTACTGTACATTCATACTATTGTACATTCCTATACTCTTATGGCTATAAAAAGCCTATAATAACTAAAACTTTTACAGGTTTACACTGCGACTCAACGTATCTAAAAGAAGAAAGAAAATATTTTCCATAAATATGAATTTGGTAAATGCGATGAATGTTTTATTTATTTTAAACAGTATGTTTCAAGATCAAGAAAAGAAATTACCTGCTAATGACGCTGAAAGAAATGTTCTTAATATAGTGTATAATATTATAATATCAAGTATAAATGATCGTAGTATTTACGAAGAAACGGAAGAATTTCCATATTATGATGATACCTACGAACCTTACGATGATATACCTGCAGATGATTTACATGAAGATATCGATGCAGAAGATATGATAACACCCGAAACTGAAAATCAATGTAGAACCGAATCAGAGAGTATTAATTTTGACTAGAAAAAGCAAGCTGTGGAGTATTGGTTAAGTAGTAAAAACAAGTTAAAATTTGAAACAGTCCAAAATCGATTCAAAAAATTAAAAACAGCACGTCAGCTGTATAGATGGAGAGATCAAGTGGCAATAGGAGGAAGTAGGATCGATAAATTGAAAAAAATTGAGGAATATTGTTTACAAAAATTTAACGTAGCCAGATCGAATAGAATACCCATTCATGACATTGATGTAAGACGTATGGCAAAAGAAAAAGCATTAGAGTTAAACTTCAATGAATTTAAAGCTTCTAGACACTGGTTAAATAAATTTAAACGGCGACTTAATATCGTTTCTTGAAAAATAACAAAAAGTATTACTAAAAAATCTATAGATGATTCAGAAGAATGGTCAGCACAAAAACAGGAATTTCGCAATAGAGTAAAAAATGCCATCATAAAATATGATGCAAAACGTGTTTATAACTTCGACCAAGGTGGTTTTAATTACGAAATACACAGTGGTCGAACCCTCAATTTTAGAGGAGATAAAAGTGTAGAGAGTATAGTGCAATCAGTGCATTCGACAACTCATTCTTATACTATCCAACCTACTGTATCTGCTGAAGGAAAACTTCTATCACCCTTCTTTTTAGTCATGCAAGAACCAAAGGGAGAGTTTGGAACTGTAGTCAGAAAAAATTTATTTGCAGCAGAAAATGTTTATGTAATGGCATCGAAATCAGGTAAATTGACTAAAGAACATGTTGAAACTTGGGCGCAAGATGTATATTTTCTATCAACTACCATAACAAGTACCCTATTGCTTGATTCACTGCCTAGATATAATTTATAAAGTAAAACCCGAACATAAAACCTTAACGATTCTACAAATTCCACAAAGAACAACAAGTGAACTTCAACCGCTTGATATTTACGGTTTTTGAATGTGGAAGAACTTCGTTCGAACGTTTTCGGATATGATATTTCTAACAAATGAGGATCTCAACTTACACGATAGAAATAATATAATCAAAATGCATTCATTAGTACATAATCAATTATCAAGTCCCAGGTTTCAAAATTTATTTAAATATGCTTGGTACGCCGCCGGTTACATTGATGAAAGGCCAGAAAAAATTGAAAACCCAAAAAAATTTTGCTTCAATTCTAATTTTATTACATGCGATATTTGTGGTAAACGAGCGATTATAACATGTTCATGGTGCAAACAAGCGCTATGTTTACAACATTTTTTTCATGAATATCGTTATTGTAAAACATATAATCCATGATCGTCAGAATAATTAGCTAGCTTGCCGTCTGCTGTTGGCTGACCCGTAGGATTTAAAATTGGTCGTTGTGCTGCTTAGAAATTGGTAGAATTATATAAGAATTTGTATTAAAAGATAATAAATTGTAAAAATCTGTAAGAATTTGTAAAAATTTAAACTTTTATACAGTAACTTACATTTTGTAACATATATTAATTATATTTCTAATACATAATAATTTACATTTTATTACCGTTTTAGTATTTTTTCTTTACATCTTTGGAAATATTTTATTTATAGCTTTATTTAAATAAAAGTACAATTATAAATTATTATAAAAGTATAATTATGAACTATTTGAAAAAAGTGTACAAATATGTGATACGATGTAAAATGTGTATCAAAATTTGTATATAAACGTAAGAAGATGTAATTAAAAGTACAAGTATATAATAAAATGTAAAAAGATGTACGGAAGTGTAAGAATGCCTATAAAATTTGAATTAAGAGTACAAATTAAAAAGTAATAAAACGTAGACAAATGTAAGGAAAAGTAAGAAATTATTAAAAAATGGTATAAACTGTGGTAAAATGTAAAAGCGTGCGAAATCCAGTAGAAAAGTACAATTTGTTACGTTTTCTTACACTTTTTTACAAACAACTACATTATCATACACTTGTTTATCGTACGATAAACAAGTGTATGATAAAAAAATAATAAATAATAGAATAACATAACAAAACATTGTTACATTATTATACACTTATTTACATAATATAATTTCCGGTAGGGGGTCTACATACTATTTTTCGTGGAATTTAAAATATTTCTAAAAAATTTTTCGCAATATTGAATTCACTATTTTCAAATTTTTATTGTGGATCTAACTGTGGATTCCGATTAACGACTTCAAGAACCCATTTTAAGGAAAAAAATAATTGCCAAAAAAATATACCTAATTCATTGGTGTTAGGGGTGGTTTACCACCTCTTAAGGGGTTGTTTCGCGAAGAATGCCCAAAAACACCAACTGTTATTTATTGTACTTGGTAAAAATAATGTTTTGACCTATTTTTAGTTATTTTATGAATTCTCACAACAAAAATTATTCTTAAAAAAACACAATTTCACCCTCTAAAAAATAAGGGATGCAACCCTTAATGTTCATACCACCACGGATTTCTTGGCTTTTTAATAAGAAACTCTTTCCATTTTGTTTCGTTAAAAAAAGTTAAGTAGAAGTCGAGATATATCAAAAAAACGTTTCTTGGGGGTAAACTTTAGGGGTGATGTTAGCCCTTATAAAGCGCTTCTCAGCCGATAAAAAAAATGGTTTCGTAAATCTCGCATGGAGGTCTACTTTTTAATATGGGTTTGGAATTTTTTTGAGTTTGACAGTTCGGGTACTTTCCTTGTAAGTATTATACAATAATGGTATCATGTATAATACCGCGGTATTATACGCGACCAACCCTAGTCATATACGGGCATCTACTACACCCGCGGCAGCTCGCCGTTGTATAAGGACTCGTAGGCCGGCAGGAGCGCGTCGGCGCAGGTTCCGAACATGCGCGTCCGGCTTCTATTGTAGAAAGCTTAGACCGGTTTCTACTAGAGACGGCGCTCCGCTCTGCCGCTACTGCTAACTTCGGCGCACAAATCAGCGGCGGCTAGCTATGAACTAGCCTTACCTACCTTCGCCGGTGTTCTCAGACAACGCCGCTCAGGGTAACCTGAGCGACTTTAACTTTCGATTCCCCGTTGACGATGCTCCTCTAGGAGGTGATGCCTCCGACTAGCTGCAGCTGCTGAAAAGGTAGAGGGCGGTATTCGGGGAGATAGGGAACGGTTACTCGCAAAATAAAGAACACGTGACTCAAGCTATTAAAATGCAAAAGAAAGGTTTACTGAGAAAAAAAAAGAAATGAGTCGCGCTAGGGGCGCGAAGCCCGAACAAACTATCGCGCGCAGGCCGAGACTTTACGCGGAGCCGGCTGGTCGCGCAGCCGGCATAACCGCGTCGCGAAATGCCAAGAAATGGCCACCGTATGCGCGTACACGAGGCCGCTCGCCTCAATGCAAGCGGCGTCGGATAGCCGCGACACACAATCTCACTCGCGGGGCCGCTCGCACGCAGAGACCTAAGCGGCGTATATAAATGGAAGCGCAACTTGCTTTTGGAGCTGGCCACCTCACGCACGCAGGACCTCTTCTCTCTCTCTCTCTCTCTCTCTCTCTCTCTCTCTCTCTCTCTCTCTCTCTCTCTCTCTCTCTCTCTCTCTTTCGCTGAAGCGTAGAGACCCGGGCCCCGCAGCGATTCGCACTGCGTTGGCGGGTGTACCCCTCCTCTCTCTCTCGTTCTCTTCTCGCTAGCTGCTCGGCAGGAGGCTGGCTGCAGCTGGCGCACTATAGGTTGAAACGACCTAAATTGGACAAAAATCTGTAGCGCCTCATAGAATAGGGCTACAGAAATCTACCAAGGGGCATTTTGAAGGTCTTGAGATGTACTTTTATGGAAAAATAGACTCGAAACGTTTTTCATATGGGAAGTCCTTTGAAAATCTCGCCGAAACCATGGTTTTTTGACATTTTTCTCTTATTTCTCCTTAAACATTAGTATAAAGAAAACTAGGACAAATAATTATAAGAAATTATTAAAGTAGAGTGAAAAACCTTCAATTTGCTTTTTTAAAGAACTTTCTAGGTGCTTTGGAACCCAAGTTGCAACGATTTTAAGTCGAGAGTCTCCTCAAAATCAAGATTTTTTAACATTTTTGGCTTGTTTCTCTTCAGGATTTAGTAAAAAGGGAACCACGACAATCTACAATGAATAATGCATTGTAGATTATTAAAGTAGAGTGAAAAACCTTCAATTTGCTTTTTTAAAGAACTTTCTAGGTGCTTTAGAACCCAAGTTAGAACGATTTTAAGTCGAGAGTCTCGTCAAAATCAAGATTTTTTAACATTTTTGGCTTGTTTCTCTTCAGGATTTTGTAAAAAGGGAACCAGAACAATCTACAATGAATAATGCATTGTAGATTATTAAAGTAGAGTAAAGGAGCTCCTGTAATTTGTTTTTTTTTTAGAGGTTTTTAAGTTTTACAGCGATTTTAAGCTATTGTAGTGAAATTGCGCATTGGCTGTTCACGAATTCGAGACCTTGAAAATTAAAAAATTTTAAATGTCATAAATCCGCTTGCAAAGTACCTAGGGACTTCTTCCGCGGTTTAAATTGAAGCTCATGCGATGTACTATAATCTCTTTAGATTGCATGAGCATATAAAATCTTGAACAGTTTTCAGAAAGCTCACAAGGAGAAGTTGTAGTTTCCCAGAAAGTGACCCAAAATACGCAAAAGTCAAATTTTTCATTTGAATGAACGACAATGGAAAAAATGCAAATCCCTCACAATGTATACATTTTCTTATTGTTGTTGATCAAAATTAACTTCCCCAAAAGTTTAAGAAAAAAAAAATGAAAATGGTTTTCTGTACTAAGCATTCGGATATCGCGAAAACCCGCGTTTTTTCAAAAAATCGCAAGCTTCAAATAGTCATAATTTGGACAATTTTTCTTATTTTATTAGCTCCTAAAAAAAGCTTTTTAGGTCTTTTTGAGATGAACCGATTGACCACTGTTAAAATATAGATATTTTAAATTTGTTCAGTGTCGAGTGTTAAACTGACCTAATACATTTGATACCTTGAAAATTAACAAAAATAAACTACACAGTCATAACTTATATGTGCGTGCGTGCGCGCGCGTATGTGAGTGTGTATGTATGTGTGTGCGTGTGCGCGCGCGCGTGTGTGTATGTATGTATGTAATGGATGTACACATACACATGTTTCTTATCGTGTTGTTAAAATATATTTACATCTAAATTTAATTATATAAAGTTACGATGAATAAAATGTTATAGAATTAAAATATACATGGATTTTCGAACTTTCGAAGTATTAATTTTCAACTTCATTCAATTTTTAATGATCTATATATATTAATGTACAATTCAATAAGTCATATTTAAAATTCTGGTGAGAGTTTATTATTAATTCTAGTCTATATATCCATCTCCGCTTTTATAGTTATATCCAATGGATTTTCCAAATCTTCAACATTTTCGGTATCACTGAAAAATATAATTCAAATATACACGCGAGTTCTGACTTAATATAATTTGCGATAGTAGTTTAAAAGATATACAGAAAAGGAAAAATATTGATTAAAAAAAATAGTAAGCAAAAATTTTTACCTTAATATGTACTCCTCAAGTGCACTAGAAATTTCCATAACTTTGTGGAATTTTAAACGATTTTTCACGTATGTAAGCGATATTGTTGGATCAGAAAAGTAAATTGCGTAATTAAATACGTCGAGGATTCTATTTTGACGGCTGCTTTGTCGAGCGTGATCTTTCATGTTCCTTCTATTAGTCTTATGCCACGTCTCACTTGAATCCTCCGAATAATATGAAATGGGCAGAGAAAATTGACGGGAAATCTCACACCCATGCCTTAATAGTTTGTGTACTGTTGAACTTAATCTGGCCCATGGATAAGTTATGTAGTGTTCTTCATAAATTTTAAAACAAAATGTTTCTAATTTTTCTAAGTCAATCCCTTTTTTGGTTTTAAAACATAATAAAACTTTTGCTAAATTTTTTACGTATTCTACATCCAGTTCCAGACATTTAGCAAATAATTCTGGTTGACTTAGACATTTTCTAGCCAGATTTCCTGTATTTGTAGTACCGTGACCTTGTAAACAGAGATCGACTTTTACTCCAAAATGATCAAAAAGAGTTCTTTGTATTTGTCTTTTTCTTCGGTTAAATTTATCTATAAAAATCAAAATATAAATAATATTAAATTATACTTTTTCTACAGCAACTTATACTTTTGGATAAAATGGCAAAAACTCCTTCTCTTTAAATCTCAGTAATTTCGCCCAGGAATGTCCTACATAATTAATAAGTTTTTCAAGTGCTCGAATAATTTGATTTCGGCATGCAGTAAACCTAAACCGAATGATAGAGCTTTTTGATTTGCAGTAAATTTATTTTTAAGATTTCCAAATTGATGGGCTGTACATAAACATATTGGGCATCTTGACGTGGCTGGATTATCTACTAAGGTGTTCACGCATTTACCATCAAATAATGTCAAATTAACTCGAAATTTTATGCAGACGGTTTTTCCATTGCTCTATTTGAATCTGTGTCTTTTTAAGTTTTTTATTTCATTCTGTAAACGAGCATATTCTTTGCGTATAGCTGCATCATTCTCTTTTTCAAAACACATTCGTAAGGGTCTGATGAATTGAACACTTTGAGGTATGGGATTGATCCAAATGCAATTATCATCCAAATCACTAGCAAGTTTAATAATATTAAAGCAGCTAGTAAATAGTGATTGTTGGGCACTAGTGAAATCGTCATCTTGATTTTCTGATTTTTGTTGTGGATTCAAGTGTCCAGAAGAGCTATCAAATCCAAGAGACACTTCCATCTCTAAATTATATAGACTGTTTTCGTTCCAATGATGTACGGTAGAATCGCATAAACGTTCACTGGTTTTATTTAAAATGTTTTGCAAAGATACTTGAACTTCTTTCTCCGAGATTAATGCGATCTCAACTAAGCATTCCTTTTTAACAGCAGCTATCACCGTGTAAGGTGGATAAATACAACTATTTCGTGAGATTACATCAGCTCTTAGTCCACAATACTGGTATTTGCTATAATTATACTCTAAAAATAATGCAAATGTAGACTCTTTTATGTGTTTAAGGGTGTAATCATTAGATAAAATTTTATCGTTTTCGAGAGGTACATTTGCTGCTTTTTTAGCTGATTTTAAAGCTAATTCTAAAAATTGTACATTATTATCACAGTTATTTGCTAATTCTACGGCTCTCCTTTTAAATGTTTTTTCCGATAAATTTGAATTGGAGAGAGCTTTACGTTTTCGACCTTTAATCGTATTACCGATATTATAAGCCACTCTTTTTTTACGTGGTCTTCCACGTGACTTACTATATTTTCTTTTTTTTGTACGACCCATCATGAATGTCTGATTTCTGGATGGTAAGGAAGTAAAAAATTATATTCGATCAGATAGAAATTAAAAAAAAAATTATACAATAAAAATAGGTTTAGGACAGTTGCTCAAAAGACATTTGCTCGAACGGACATTTGGTCGAATGGACATTCGCTCGAACGGACATATGCTCTAACAAACACTTGCTCGAACGAACATTTGCTGGAAAGAACATTTGCTTAAGAGGAAACACGATGCACTAAGAGAAGATCAACGCTAATTTATCTAATTTATATTTATATTTATCGAACCGTTAATACCAAGCAGCGATCTTAGTAGCTAACGCGCTGATTTAAAGTACAGCCACTAACGGGGTAAATCGGAGCGTCACATACATCTGAAGAGTAGATGACATGCCGATATTCTCTCAGTGTGTAGACAATTTTTCAAATGAATATTTGCGAAAAAACATTTGGAAATGACTAAACCGTTAAATTTCCATTCAAGTGTGTTAAAAGTGTCAAATTTCTTTTGAAATTCATAGATTTCTACCAATGAATAGACATTATTTCTTTAATTATTTGTTTGAGTTGTAACGGGATTGCAGATTTCGGAGAGCGCCCTAATCCGGAGCTACTGATCGCTCTGTCACCTATCCCTAATATATGGGTCATTTGCAAAAAAATGGCAACTATTTTTCGGTGAGTACCGTCATTCTTAAAATTTAAAAAATGCATAAACGTCCTGTAATTTCAATTTTGTATAAGTTTCTCATAAAATACTTATTACTTATTTTCATATCACTAATAGATATTTTATGAAGAACTAATAAAAAATTGAAGTTAATGCATTTTTTAAATTTCAAGAATGACGGTACTCACCGAAAAATATTTGCCATTTTTTTTTGCAAATGACTCATATGTGTGATTTCCCGAAAAGCCAGTGACACAGGGCTCTACTATGCGCCGACTAGTGCCGAATATGTGATCTCCGTTATAGATTTTATGACTAAAGAAATAATGACCCTCCATGCGTGGAAATTTTCGCTACAATTTTCGCTACAATTTTCGCTCTTTTAGTAATTTTTCGGAAAAAAGTCCTTCTCTACCATTCAGTTGAACTTTTTTTTATTCCTCTATTAAAAAACAAACATTTTATTTACATTTATATACATTTTCGATTTCTACTGATGATCGTCAGATATCATTAAACAATCAATGATGTCAATTTTATTACATTATTTATCCAATATTGGTACAATACTATTACAATACTATTACAATGTTATTAAAAGAGATCGTAGTTGCAACAATTTTACATTTATTTACAATTATTTATATTGAATTTTAAAAAATATTAATTTATATTGAATTTTAACAATATTAATTTATTTAAAAAATACAATTTTTAATCTGAAGTGATCGTGGATAATAAAATTTAAATTAAATCTAAACACTTATCTTACAATTATATAAATTTTTGTGAAACTTGAAACTGAAGTCCAGACATTTATTGTTATTTACAACAACAATTTCACTTTTTATTTCTAATTATTATTTTGTTATGTAAATAAGTGTGACTATTAGCTATTCAAAAGTGTAGGTAACTGTAAACAACAGTTGTATTTACTTTTTGATTTTCCGAAAAAATATTTAATTTTATTTTTGAAGATATTAATCACTGTTAATAACTATTTAATCCGGTGAATAACTGTAAATATTTGTTAAAAAAATTAAATGACAAATATTTACTTTTCCGATTCTGACATTTTTTAAAACTATTTTACGAATTATTATTAATATTTAATACGAAAACGTTTAATTGGTCCGTAGAAACATAAATAAGAAAACATAAGGAAATGTAAGAAAGCGTATTAAACATATATGGAAAAATCCAAAATTCCAAGCGAAAATTGTTCTTTCGAGCAAAAGACTTTCGAGCAAATGTCCGTTCGATCAAATCTATTCAAGCAAATGTCCATTCGAGCAAATATCCATTCGAGCAACTGTCCGGATACCTTTGGTAAAGGTTACGTGGGTTTCAAGCAAATTTAGTATTGTTTACTATAAAACGTACTTACCAAAATACATGTAAGATGTTATTCATGAATGGTTTACTCAAATTAACAATACTCTTCGGTTACTAATGTAGAAATATAATAGAATGTAATATAATAACTAATTACTTTCATACAACTTTCGTTCTCACCTCATCAACAAATACTCAGCAACTAATATTTACTCATAATAATTAATTGAAAGACTATTGAAAATCTACATATATAGATACACTGAAAAAAAAGTTAAAACAACTTAAAACTTCGGTCAAAATAACCGAATTCGTCGGGTAGACCAACAAAAGTTAGAATATCTTGAGCACTCAAGTAAAAACAACCTCAGCGGGACAAGTGCCAAAGATCACGTGACATCTGTTAAGTTGACTCTACCCGATTCTGAAGTAAAAACTACTTGAGTCTCCGCGATTATGCCAACTTGCCTGGATTAAGATAATCTAACCCCTTTTTTCTCTCAGTGTAGTAATGCACTCTGCCCTACAGCGAATTTCATATTGCGCGTATTTGAGTATGGACCCAACACCTAGTTTTGTGTGTGTGTGTGTGTGTGTGTGTGTGTGTGTGTGTGTGTGTGTGTGTGTGTGTGTGTGTGTGTGTGTGTGTGTATAGTACATACATTACATTACATACATACATACACACACACACATAAGGTAAAAGGCCGCATTATGAGACACTGTCCACGTTTATGAGACACCAGAAAGAAAACTAAATTTTGAAAATAATTATTGCTCATATTATCAAACAAAAATTATATTCATAAGCATAAGTTTTCAATGCTATAAGTATGTGAATTTGTAGGTTGTTTTGAAGCGTTTAATATTTAAGAAAAAATAATACAGAATTTACGCATGAACGTTTGTTAGAATATGAGTACATTTATATAAGTGAGATGGAAGATGCACGCGCAGCGCCATCACGCGGTTAAGAGCAAGCGAGCTAGCGAGAGCGAGCGGGAGCGCTCACTCGTCCGCCGTCCTCCGCATGTAGCGGTTGTAAGAGAGAGAGCTGTACACAGAGTCAAGTAATAAAGTTCACTGCATGTTACTGTTCACGAGTGTGTGCTTATTGAAAGAAGCCCTGTCCCATCCATACCACAAATATTAACATGGTAGCAGCGCCGTGGTTGTTGTTTTATTATCCTCTACATGCACTCTCGAGTCATGTAGGGATAATCTAAAAGTGAAAAAGTGCTTTTGAGTTGAGCGCGTGGTAAGCGCAAGAACAAAGAAAAACATATATGGAAGAAGAATCGAAGTTTAAAATCGAGCAAGAAGAAAAGTCCGAACACGAAGGAACGTTCGAGATATCCAGTGAAGAAGAGTTTTACGAAACGGAGAATAAGGAAGTTAAAAAGGAAATTTCTGTTGAAAGCGAGATGGCATCGGAGAATAAAGGATTCACGTTACAAGTATTTGATGGGACACACTATGATAAATGGAAGTATAAGTTGAAATTGTTCTTGGAATTTAAAGAGTGCAATGAAGTTATAGAAAATGATGCAAGACCGACAACGATAACAGAAGTTGAGTGGAAGAAAAAAGAGATAAAAGCAAAAAATTATATAGTGAACAGTATGACGAATACGCAATTGGAATTGATTATTTCAGAAGAAACTGCAAAGAAAATGGTTGCTAAGTTGGATGAAAATTACTTAGTTAAAAGTAGTGCTGTGAAATTATTATGTAAAAGAAGACTGCTTGATTTGAAAATGGAAGAAAGTGAGAACCCGACAGACTTTTATAATAATTTTGAGAAATTGGTGAATGAATTAAAAAATGCAGGAGAAAATGTGACAAAAGAAGATAAATTGAATTACTTCCTATTAACGCTACCAGAAAGTATGTCACACATGGTCGATATTGTGGACGCATTAGCTGAAAAGGACAAAACAGTGGAATTTGTGAAATCGAAACTGGAATTTGAATTTAAGAAAAGACATGGTGAAAGTGAAAATTCAAAATCAAACGCGTTTACGTTTGAAAAGAACAAACACCAGGACAAAAGGACATGTTATGTATGTGGAAATACAGGGCATATACAGTACGATTGCCCGAAGAAAAACATTTCGTGGAATCAAGGAACGCCGCAGCAAGGAGGCGGCAGAGGAAGCCGTGCGCCACACAGAGGAGGGGGCAACGGCAGAGGCTACACACAGCAGCGAGGAACGAGTTCAAACCGGCGTGGAAGGAGCGGTTACCGACAGCGCGGTCGAGGCGCGCGAGGCAATGATGATAACAGTGGAGGTCATCAGAGCGCGGAGAATAAGACAGCGTTCAACACGTCAATAGAAATAAGGTCTGCGAATATAGGAAATGGTAATGTAAATGAGAACAAAGTAGAGTGGATTTTAGATAGCGGGTGTACAGACCACGTGATTAATAACGAAAGTTATTTTAGTGACGCGATTATATTAAAAGAGCCTATAAATGTTAAAGTAGGTGACGGAAGAATTTTGAAAGCGACAAAAGTTGATCATGTAATTAGTAAATTCAAAACACTTAACGAAGAGACAGACATTGAATTAAAAAATATATTTTACGTGAAAGATATGGATAGAAATTTAATAAGTTTTGCTAAAGTGACTGATAATCATAAAGTAGTATCTATCGGAGATAGTTCGAAAATATATAATAGAAATAATAAATTGATTGCTATAGCTTGGAAAAAAGATAGAATTTATAAAATGACAAGTTATTTAGAAAAGAATATAGAATCAAATTTAATAAGAAAAGATAATGGAAAAATTTCTTTAAAAGAGAAGTGGTATAGAACTTTAGGACACGTCAACTTTAATTATTTGAATACTATGTGTAAAAATCATGTATTGGAAGGTTTGCCAAATGAAGTAGAGTCTGATTATTTTAAGTGTGCTACATGTATTATGAATAAAATGCATAACATTCCCTTTGAAAATAACAGGAAAAGAGCGAAAGATATTTTAGAGATAGTACATACAGATTTAAATGGGCCACACTCTGAAGGTTATAAAGGGGAAAAATATTTTTTAACGTTTGTTGATGACTTTAGTAAAGTAGGTAAAATTTATCCGATTAAGACAAAGAATGAAGTATATGACAAATTTATTGAATACATAAATTTAGTTGAGAATAAGACAGGAAAGAAAATTAAGAAACTAAGATGTGATAATGGCACTGAATATTTGAATAGAAATATGTATAGGTTATTTAGAAATAAGGGAATCGAGGTAGAACCATGTCCACCTTATGTACACGAGTTAAATGGTACCGCTGAGAGGTACAATAGGACGATTATGGACAGTGCTAGGTGCTTATTAGCAGAATCTAAATTAGAAAAAAGGTACTGGCCAGAAGTAGTTTGTGCCGCGGCATATCTTAAGAATAGAACAATTGCAAACACATTAGTAAAAAACAAATCTCCTTATGAGATATTTTTCAATGAAAAACCAGATGCAAAGTACCTGAGAGTAAAAGAAATTCGAAATGGGATAAAAAAGCTGATTTAGGAATTTTGATAGGTTATGATGTAGTAGGTTACAGAGTTTTGATAGGAAAGAGAGTCATTGTTGCTAGACACGTTGATGTTATAGAAGAAGATATAAAATGCATTGGATTTGATGATATTGATGAAGGAATTGAAAACAAAATTGACTTAATCCTTCCGCCTACTTCGACTCTCGAGTCAAGTAGGGGAAGTAAAACTAATTCGGAAATACAAGCTATAAATGAAAATGAAAATGAAAACTGTAATCAAGGGTTTAATGAAAATTTGAATGGAAGATTCGATCAGAGTGAAAATGTAAAAAATGAGAAAAAGATATTTTCGACATGGCGTCGGAGGAGAAGGAGCCGCCCGATGCCTCTCTTAATAAATATTACAAGTGCCATCCCAGCATTAGCGTTGGGGCAGTGGTGTGCATAGTGTGTGGAAACTTCTACCATACTGATGAAATAGTTACAAAATATAACATAGGAAAACCAATTAAATTTCTCAGCAACTCATTTATTGTGTGCCAAGATCATCCTAACCTCTCACTAACCTCAAAGTTGCCATATGGCACGCTCAGTGAAGCAGCGTGGCAATTCATAGCACAGCTAAAGCATGAAAACCGTGAACAAATTAAACAAGACATTGTGAATAACATAGTGCATGAGACAACAGAAGAAAATGGTCTCAATAAAACCATATATGAAGATTACAATGAATCAGACTCACTGAAAATTGAAAATAACCTGCTAAAACAATTACTTAAAGAAACACAAGAAAAGAACGCCTTACTAAACGAATTACTAATAAAAGAAAGACAAAATAACAATTTTAAAAACATCAAGCCCCACACTTATGCAGAAATTTTAACAAATACTAAACCCAAAGCTAAAAGAGTACCAAAACTAATTGTTAACAAAACAAACACCAAAGACAATATAAACCTAGAAAACACTGTACTGCATTATCTTGCTAAAGACAAAACAATCCAAACAAAAAAAGTGACAAAAATAAATAATGATACTATATTAATAAACTGTATGAACGAAGAAAGTATAAATGCAATTGAAAAGACCTTATCTAAAAAATTATCAACTAATGCAAAAATCAAAAAAGAAGAAATAAAAAACCTATAGTGAAAATTATTAACATTGAAAAAGTGTTTAATGATAAAGAACTAGAACAAGACATTAATCAAAGAAACTTTAACAATATTGATGACAAGTGCAAAGTTCTACACATAAACTCAAGTGAAAAAGCTAAAACAATGAGTGCAATAGTTGAAGTAACGCCTACAATCTACAAACATATAAGAGACAATAAAAACAAGTTATTTATAGGGTTTCAAAATTGCAGAGTATTTGACATAATAAACACAAATCCATGTACTAAATGCTCAAGAGTCGGCCACAGTGGCAAAAAATGCGATAATGAGGACAAGTGCTACAAATGTGCAGGAAATTACGCAGCTGCTGAGTGTAAATGTGATACTCTTAAATGTGCAAACTGTGAATTTAACAACAACAAATACAAAACTAATTACAATATAAATCATAGTGCAATAGACAGTGATCAGTGTGAAGTGCTAAAACACAAAATAAAAAAATACATTGAAATGACAGACTATCCACTGCAGCCTACCTACCGTCGGTACTTTGGCAACCTAGAAATCGGCAAACAAAGCAATTCCCGCTCACAGCAATGGATAACTACTAGAAGAGTTAGATTAACGACCAACACATCTGCCGGTACATTATCTCCAGCAACCCCTACATCTACAGCTCAACCAAGATTTGATACGTTAGAAAATGAAAATGAAAATGAATCTTGATTCTCAAGAGGTAATATTTGACAACGAACATATCACAAATAGTGTAACCGAATTAAATAGATGCCTAGCTACAGTCAAAGAATTAATTCTTTGCGTTAATATAAGAAGTTTAAATGCTAATTACAATAAACTATTAGTATTCTTAAACAGGCTTGTTACAAAGCCTTGTATTATAGTATGTACTGAAACATGGAAACTTGAACACCACGAATTTTTTAATATTCCAAAATATAGAATGTACTATAATGAAAGCAACATAAACCAATCGGATGGTGTAGTATTATATATAAGTGAAGACATCACAGAAACCACGGAAATTATACAAATAAATAAACTTAGAATAATGAACACGAAAATCACACTTGAAAATAACAAAAACATAACATTATCATCAATTTACCGATCACATGACATACATAAAACTGAATTCTTAATGAATATTAAAAATTTTCTAAAAATAAGCAAGAAACAAAAAAATAATATAATAATAGGAGACTTCAATTTTGATATATTAAGCCAAGATGTTTTAGATCAAGACTTTTTACAAATACTATTAGAAAATGGTTACTGCCCAGGATTTAAAAGTATAACTAGACCATCAGATATTAATAACAATAGCAATGGCACCTGTATAAATAACTTTTTCATTAAACTAGACAAAATTAAATATAAAACCTACTTACTAAAAACACCTTTTACCGACCATTTTCCCATAATGATGTCATTAAAAAATATTAAAAAACAATCCAGTACCAAATTAGGAAAAAGATTTAACTACAATAAATTGGAAAAAACAGCAGGAACTATGAAATGGGCAGATATCTCATGAATAACAGATCCCAACCAAGCCTTAAATAACCTTATACAAAAAATTCAAACATGCCTAAACAGGTCAATAATTAAGACGCATAGCAATAAACAAAACAACATGAAACCGAGGAAAATTTGGATAACAAAAGCAATAATAAATTCGTGTAAAAATAAAGAAAAACTATATAATATATGGAAGAAGGATCCTACTAACTCTGTAAAAAAAGAAAATTACAAAAACTACATTAAGATACTTAACCACATTATCAACCAAGCAAAAAAGGACCATGATAGAAAGCAAATACAATCAAACATGAACAATCAAAGGAATCTCTGGAGATTAATTAATAACAAAATTGGAAAAAATAGTAAAATAAATAACAACATTAATTTTATCATGGATAATAACAACAAAAAAATAACCGACTCAAAAGAAATTTCTGAACATATCAACAACTTCTTCTGCAACGTTGGTAAACAACTGTGTGACAAAATTAAAACTCCACCAAACAAAAGAGTAAGGCTGCCTACTAAGAATAACAAGAGTATTTTTCTATATCCTACTAATCATCAAGAAATACAAAAAACAATATTAAACATGGAAAATAAAAATGGTGGGTGTGATGGTATTAACACACTCTCACTCAAAGTTTTAATATCACACATCTCCGACCCACTGGTTCACATAACCAACTTATGCTTAGAGAAAGAAATTTGGCCTGATGCTTTAAAGATTGCGGATATTATACCAATACATAAAGCCAAAGAAAAGCATATGCCAACAAACTACAGACCAATTTCCCTGATCTCAAATGTTGCAAAAGTATTGGAAAAACTACTGCATAGTAGAATATCATCTTTCATAGATAAATGTAACTTGATCTCAAATAAACAATTTGGATTCAGGAAAAATAGAGGCACTAAAGATGCACTATATCAAATAACTAACACAATCTATAACCACATAGATGCAAGCGACCCAATAGCTATTACATTCCTCGATCTAGCGAAAGCATTCGATACAGTAGATCATCAAATTTTGCTTGATAAACTATATAACTACGGCATCAGAGATAGCGCATATAACCTCATAAAAAGTTATCTAAGTAATAGGAAACAAAGGGTGAAAATAGGTAATGATTATAGCCAATACAAAACTGTCTATATGGGGGTACCACAAGGTACAATACTTGGACCACTGCTGTTCATTATTTATATTAATGATATGTTATCTTCAATGCCTGAAGATACAATATTGTCATACGCTGACGACACTGCGATCATAGCAATAGGTAAAACCTGGCAAGAAGTAGAAACTAAAATGAACGACTACCTACAAGAAATAGCCGACTGGCTAGCACTAAATAAACTATCTCTCAACAAGGACAAAACAATATACATGGAATTCGGCAGCAATTATAAAAGCACGCCTAAAAATATGAACATTTGCATACAAGGAAAAAACATCAAAAGAGTAGAAAACACCAAATACCTAGGAGTAACTTTCGATAGCAACATGAAATGGGATATACACACCAAAAATATATATAATAAGACCAAATACTTTACTTTCATTTTATACAAACTGTCTATTATAATGGACACAGACAATCTCCGTATGATTTACTATGCGTTGTTCCACAGTATCACCTCCTACGGTATTATAGCCTGAGGAGGCGCTTACGCAGGTAGAACCAAAAGCTTACAAAGCCTGCAAAACAGACTGCTTAAACTTATAAATAAAAACAATTTTATTTATGACAGAAATCCACTAAATATAGAGCAAATTTTTACCTTTGAGTCACTAATATTTCATTACAAAGAATTACAAGACAAATATATAGAATCTGACAAAGTAACGAGGAATAAAAGTATACCAATACCTAAACGTTGTAAACGCATCAGCATCAAAAACAGCTACATTAGAGCACTAACTACCTACAACAAACTGCCTAATGACCTTAAAACAATAACGAATAAAAAAGTCTGAAATATAAAATCAAGATCTGGATAAAAGCAAACATCTAGCATAATAAAACACCCATGAATAATACTAATAATATTAACTGTAAACAGATAAAGCAACTATATTATTCACTAATAAAGATATCGGACACAGACCTCCCACATTGGAAGTCCATGGGGAGTTTAGAGTCCGATAAACTGTTACTGGATATAAGAACATATATATGCGCACACGGGTTATGCACACTACATTATAAACGTTCTCATCGTCGATTATCTAATTACAACTGGAACAAAATCCGAAAACTCAATATTAATCAACAAATTATCATCGAAATTGCAAATATGATTGCTAACAGGTGGACGCTCTCAGAGAGCAACAAAAATACAACTTTAAGCAATAAGTGTTGTGACTATCGTATTACTAACGGAAATAATGAAATAAAACATATACACTTTGTCAAAGAAAAATCCAAAGATATTGAAATAAAAAAGGAACACAACAACGAAAAATATAATCTCATAGAAACTGTATTTAGTACGATAGATAAAATGGCTGAGGATAACAATACAAAAACCATGTCAATGGAAGCAAGTGGCACACCGGGAAAGCCTATACTGCAAGATAACACCTACCGCATGTCTTACGGAGATCTCAACTATCTAGGCTGTAATAAAGCACTACTGTATTTCGACAGAGGCATTCGAGGTAAACAAACATTTACAAACTCAATGTATACTCTAGAACAGCACCCGAAATACAACGATCTCATAGTAGTAGACGACATTGTTTTTACATCAACATGTAAATGTGACTCAGCCAACCAACACAGATTGATGTTCCCACACTACAGAGTTACCTGTGCAGTGGGACTCACCTGCCCAACAAGACTAAACAGCTACGAAAGAATCATCTTTGCAAGAGACAGAAACGCATCCACGGAATCATTTACAACAGCAAGACAAATGTTGGTTAGATATTGATGATAGAAGAAAAGTCATGAATAATGTGTGGTTGTCGACTTGACTCCGTAGCTGCTAGCTACGGGGATACAAGATCGACAAACAATCAGGGACAATACTTCAATTTAGTTTTAAGTTAGTTTAAGTCACCAGACCAGCATACAGGAAATACTTCCTCTGCTGGGTTACGCATGTAATGTAAAAATGTATATTGATATTATCGTAATACCTATGTACTTACTCTGGTTTAATAAATAAATAAATAAATAAATAAATAAAAGAAAATTTTAAGAAAGTAAGTTTAAATGAAAACCTTGAAAATGAAATTGAAAATGTACCTGATTTAAGAAGGTCTCAAAGAAATATTAAGAAACCGAGTAGATTTGATGATAATTATGTATATAGTGGATGTATTTATGTAAGTTATTGCAGTGCAGATAGTTCTGAAAAATTTGATAAGGCTATTAAATGTGATGAGCCTAGTTTTTGGAAAGATATTATGAATAAAAGGATGAAGAGTTTAAAGAAAAATAAAACTTAGGAATTAGTTGAGAAACCAAAGAATGAAAAGGTATTAGATTTAAAGTGGATTTATACTAAGAAAGCTGAAAATGTGTATGTTAAATAAAGCATTGTATGGTTTGCGTGTGAGTCCGAGAGCTTGGTATGAGTATCTTGATAATTATTTAAGTTCTTTAGGTTTTGTAAGAAGTGAAAACGATTACTGTTTGTATACTTTGAGAGGTAAAGACGAGATTATTTATTTAATTATATTTGTAGACGACATTTTGATTTGTTGCAAAAGAAGAGAAAACTTGAATTTTATGAGAAGTATATCAATAGAAAAATTTAAAATTAATAAGACATTGTAAAAGTAAGTTCAGAAAAAAAAAAATTTAGTAGATATATTAACAAAAGCTCTTGGACGAGTAAGATTTGAAAAATTGAGAAGTTTATTAAATTTAATTTGAAGACTATTATAATTGCGAGAAATATAAATGTAAGGAGGCGTGTTAGAATATGAGTACATTTATATAAGTGAGATGGAAGATGCACGCGCAGCGCCATCACGCGGTTAAGAGCAAGCGAGCTAGCGAGAGCGAGCGGGAGCGCTCACTCGTCCGCCGTCCTCCGCATGTAGCGGTTGTAAGAGAGAGAGCTGTACACAGAGTCAAGTAATAAAGTTCACTGCATGTTACTGTTCACGAGTGTGTGCTTATTGAAAGAAGCCCTGTCCCATCCATACCACAAATATTAACAACGTTATGTAGATAGCACTATGTTATTTGAATGGAAGTAGCAAGAGAACTGATTATTTAGCTTATATATTGCAAGGAATTTAAATGATTCCAAAATATGTTACCTAGCTTACTTAAAAGATTAAGAGCTGTAGATTCTAAATAAATGATAAGTTATCACAAACTTAATAAAGTTTATTAAATTATTTAGCTGTCTCATAATATGTTTTCAGAAGTCCGTATTTATGGTACAATATTAGACGTGTCTCATAATACGGTTCACCTTGTCCGCATTATTGAGACACCCTTTTACACACTATTTATTGAAAAGAAACTCTTTTATTACAAACTTTTTACTTTAATAATGAAGCAATCTTCATTCCTCACCTTTATTTTAATTTATAAAACCTAGAAAATGGAAATAAATCTTAATTAAAAATTATAAAACATAACCTTAAAAGTCTAACATGAGTGATTTTGATTCCTGCGTATAAGAGATTTCAAACCCAGTTGTTCGATAACTGATTTATGGGCCGGTAGATTTCATTGTAGGAAATAATTGGGCTCGGTGAACCACATACTTTCATATTTAATATGATTTTTTAATTTATAATAGTTATGGTTTGCATGGATTAAATTTTCTATAATAATTAAAATAAAATGAAAAAAATAAAATTATAAATTGTTGAATAAAGGTACAATAGGGTGATAGGTACTATATAAGTTTATTGATAGACTTAGCCTGAGTTATATAATAACCGTTCTCGGCGCAGGCTGGACACACAGTGAGTATCGTGGCCCGCGGCAGCGTCGCTCGCTGTTCTCGCATACCTCGTGACTCTCTCACGTACATGGAGTGGGGAGGCGTACATGTGTGTGTCGCGCGCTGTCTGTATCGCAAGTTCCTTTCGCACTATACAATATAATATGTATATTCTCAACACGCCTCCTTACATTTATATTGTAATATTTCATCAGTTTCATTTTACATTTAGCAATTCTCTAAATTTAGTAAATTTTTCTTTGCATAGCGCCTTTGTAAAAATATCCGCAATATTTTCATTTGAGTCAACCTTAACTATTTCAATTTCTTTTTCTTTTACACATTCGTGAACAAAATGATAATGTATTTCAATGTGTTTTGAGTTCTTTGTAAAGTGTCCATATTTTGCTTTATTTATCGCACCTATATTATCTTCATAAATTTTAACTGGATTTCTTAATTTTAGATCAAAAATATTTATTAATTCTTTTATAAATTTAACTTCACTCACAGCTTCTGATAAAGCTACATACTCTGCATACGTTGACGCTTTCGTAACACATTTTTGTTTCCGCGATTTCCAATCAATTACATTTCCAAAAACTCGAATTACATAACCGGATGTCGACTTCCTATCAACATTATCTCCAGCCCAATCTGCGTCTACATAGCAATCAATTAACTCACAATTTTTATTTCTTTTATATTGTAAACTTAATCCTTTGGTTAAATACAAATACTTTAAAATTCGTAATGCATATTTCCAGTGTGTCTCGGTATAGCAATTTTGGAATCTACTCAAATAGTTTACGCTATGACTAATTTCTGGTCGAGTACCAGAACTTACATATAATAATGCGCCAATTAAGTTCCTATATTTTATACTCGGCTCACATTCCTTAGTCTTCTCAATTTTCAAGTTACTTTCCATCGGAGTACTATATAATTTACTGCCTATTATTTTAAATTTAGTTGCTAGTGACTCAATATATTTTTCTTGACTTAATTTCACATTACCGTTTATAATCATACTTTACGTTTATGCCTAGATACTCATTTATTTCACCTAAATCTTTCATTTTGAAACGATCAGATAACAATTTCTTTATTCTTTGTATTTTCTTTTCATCTTTTCCACAAAGCAACAAATCGTCTACGTATATTAATAGGTAAACAATGTCTTCGTCTTTTCCATGAATGTATAGGCATAATTCTACATTACTTTTCCTAAAACCAAGTTTCATAAAATACTCATCGAAACACTCATACCAGTCTCTAGGACTTTCTCTCAATCCATACAACGCTTTTGATAATTTATATACTCTTTCTGTTCCATCCTTATAACCTTTTGGTTGATTGACATATACTTCCGTAGATACTCTTCCATTTAAAAATGCTGTCTCTACATCCATTTGTTCTATTCTGAGCCCATTTTGGCAGCAATATGATAATAAAAGTTTTAACGTTTGATTTTTCGCAACTGGGGAATATATGTCATCAATTACATCCGTTTGTTGAAAACCTCTTACAACTAGCCTAGCTTTGTACCTATTATCTGATTTTCTTATGTATACCCACTTTACATCTATAATTTTTTTATTTTGTACTCTATCGACTAATGTCCACGTTTTATTTTTATTTATGCATTCGATTTCTTTATTCATGGCTTCTTGCCAATTTTTACTCTCTTTACTATTCATCGCCTCCTCAAATGTACAAGGCGTATCTACTCTGCAGTATCTTACATATATATTATAACTTTCCTTTTCTGGGTATCTTACGGGACTTTTCCTATCGCGCGTAGATTTTCGCGGAACTTTGAATGTTTCATTATTTGTATCGTTACATTTTCCCGAAGGTTGATGTAACGATAAGTTATATTTTTCTTTTTCCTTAGCTTGTTGTTTTTTGTATTCATCCGCGTCTTCAAAAACATCATCCGATGAATCATCATCACGATCATTTTCTTCTCCTCTACTTGACTCGGGAGTAGAGGTAGAAGAAGATGAATGTTTTGTCTCTACTTCATCAAATCCTATACATTTTACGTTTTCCTCTACTATCTCTACATGTCTAGCAACAATTATTTTACTATTTATCAATACTCTATGGCCTACGTCACTATAACCTAATAAAATACCCATTTCTGCTTTCTTATCCCACTTAGAGAATCGATTTTGTTCTGGCTTTCTTACAAAAACTTTACTACCGTATAATCGTAAATGTTCTACATTTGGTTTTATCTTAAAAAATATTTCGTAAGGAGTTTTTCTTTCTATCGTGTTTGCTAGCGTACGATTTTTCAAATACGTCGCGGCACATATTATTTCTGGCCAGTAACATTTGTGTACCTTTGCCTCTGCTAGTAAACAGCGCGCCATATTCATTATCGTTCTATTAAATCTTTCAGCTGTGCCGTTTAATTCGTGTACATACGCTGGACAATTATTCATAGTAATACCCTTTTCTTTGGCAAATTTATAAAACTAATTGTTTAAATACTCTTTCCCGTTATCACACCTCAATATTTTGACTCTCTTTCCAGTTAAATTTTCAGTTTCATTTATAAATTGAACTAAGCAATCAAAAACTTCATCTTTAGATTTTATGCAATATACTTTAGCTATTTTGCTATAATCATCAATAAAAGAAACAAAATATCTTTCTCCCTTAAACCCAGTAGTTTTAAATGGACCGCATACATCCGTACTGTCGAGTATCCATTCAGTTTCGCTAATACTTGACCTGTTTGTTTCGTTGGTGTACGCAACGTGTGTCGTCGCTGTCCATGCGCTCATACCTTCGCCGCTCTGTTCACTCGTGCTGGTTCCTTGTTGTCCATGAAAATTTCCGCGCCCTCTGCCGTAGCTGCCTCTTCCGGCTCTACCTCGACTGCGGCCCCGTGTTGAGCCTCGCCATGTTCCACCGCCGCGTCCCGCTTGGCTGCCATCTTGACATTCTCGTGCGAAATGCCCAGTTTTTCCGCATTTGTAGCAGCTTCCTTTTCTTGCGGCAAATACATTTGTCCTTTTTTCGCCATGCTCTTTTTGCTTTTTCATTTCGGCTGTTTTTATTTTATTTCTGACGTAGTCAGCCGTTTGATCTTCATTTTTTAATGTGTCTATCAAATCACCTATGTAGCTATACGATTCTGGCAATGTGTTGAGCATATAATTCAATTTTTCCTTCTCACTAATTTTAGCACCCGCGCCTTTTAACTGATTTACCGCTTTTTCAAAATCACTGAAAAATGCCTCAGAATCACTATAGTTTCTTAATCTTAATTTCTCAAGTCTATTCCTGTAGACTATTTGTAACGCCGTTGATTCTTTCAAATACATACCATCTAGTTTTTTTATTATTCTGTAAGCCGTTTCCTCTTCGCTCACAAATTCTAATTGTTTGTTCGAAATGGCACTGTAAATTATATTTATTGCCTTCAAATCATTCTGAATCCATTCGTCTGCTTTATCTGATTCAATCTTTTCTCTTTCTATCACAATTTCACATTTTTTCAACTTCATGAACACTTGGATCCTCTTTTTCCACATACTGTAATTTTCTCCATCAAACACCGGTATCGAAACATCCTTTCTATCCACTTCGTCTTCTTTGTTCTCGAACGTTCCTTCGTGTTCGGAATCTTCTTCTTCTTGCTTGACCTTCGGTGTTGTGGCTTCTTCCTTCGACTTGAGCGTTCCTTCGTGCTCGGAGTCTTTTTCTTCCCTTTTGTCAGGCGTCTTGATATAAGCCAGAGGGAAAAGATAGAGATCTTTTCCCGAAGATTAAGATAGAGAGCTAAGAAAGAACCACTGACCTGCTACCATGTTGAATAAAGGTACAATGGGGTGATAGGTAATATATAAGTTTATTGATAGACTTAGCCTAAGTTACATAATAACCGTTCTCGGAGCAGGCTGGACACACAGTGAGTATCGTGACCCGCGGCAGCGTCGCTCGCTGTTCTCGCATACCTCGTGACTCTCTCACGTACATGGAGTGGGGAGGCGTACATGTGTGTGTCGCGCGCTGTCTGTATCGCAAGTTCCTTTCGCACTATACAATATAATATGTATATTCTCAACATAAATAAACTAAAATAAATAAAATCATGTCAAATATGAAATTGTGTGGTCCACCGAGTTCAATTATTTCCTACAATGAAGTCTTCCAGCCCATAAATTAGTTATCGAACAACTGGATTTGGAATCTCTTATTCGGAGGAATCAAAATCAGTCAGGTTAGACTTTTGAGGTTCTGTATTATGATTTTTGATAAAGGTTCTAATCAAGGTTTATATTAGTTTTTTATCTGTGATTGACCAAAGTAATGCTGAGGAATAAAGATTACTGTATAATTAGCATAGAAATTTTGAAATAAAAGAGTTCTTTTTCAATAAATAGGGTGTAAAAGAGTGTCTCATAATATGGCCATTCTCTCTGAGACACACGGACAAATCGTTTCGACCGTGTCTCATAATACGGACGTCAAAGTAGCTGCAATTTTTAATTAATTACATAATTTTATAATGTATGTAAAATACAATTTTACATACAAAAAAAAATTGGCAGAATTTGTAATTTTGTCTTGGAAAATTTTAAAAATGCCATAGATTCAGGTTTTATCTTACATGATAATGATTTACGAAGGTGGACACTCCAAGCAAAGCAAGACATTGGTTTTGATGACGTAAGTTTCAAAGCATCACAGAAATGGTTATTAAACTTTGAGAAAGCTCATAGGATAGCTAATAGAAAGAGAAATAAATTTGTGACAAAAAAACTTCAGAAAATGCTGATTATTTACATAGGGTAGCTCATGCTTTCGTCTTTGAGGTTAAAAATATTATAAAAGATAAAGGTTTAGCTAATGTTTACAATTTGGATCAAAGCGGATTACAAATAGAGATGCATTCAGGGAGAACCTTAGCTGTCGAGGGAGAGAAATAAATACAATGCCTAGTGCAGTCTGTTTCCGCAACAACTCAGAGTTACACTATTCAACCACTCATATCTGGCGATGGATTACTTCTTTCACCTCTATTTATGGCACTGAAAGAAAGAAGTGGGGAATTTGGACCAGTAGTGGAGGAAAATCTTTTCCGACCAGTCAGCGTCTATGTAATGGCATCTAAATCTGGAAAATTAACATCAAGTAAGAAATTATATTTCATATTGTAAAGTTATCCGAATACAAAAACATAATATGAATTTGTTGCAAATCTGCTGCAATTTTTGAAAGGACCACGCACACATTGAATAGAAATCGGCAACCACTGGAGTCATTTTCGGGTCTTGAGCCCGGGAAAGTATTTGCTCAGGAATGCTAGAACTGTAGACGATTCCACTGGTTGACGATTTCAATTCAATGAGTGCGTGGTTCTTTAAGCACAATGTCAGTAGTTAGGTAGCCGATAACTTCTGAAAAATTTTGTAATGCAACTGTGACTAGCATGCATAAAGAAAGTACAGCAGACTTGCAGCGTGTAAAATACTGTTAATTAGTGAATTTCTTGATCGAGAGTAGAGTGACATCAGTTACTACGATGAATCATGTACTTAAATGATCGTCGCATCATTCAGATGGGATAGTGGCTTACATAAATACTTACATACATAATAATAAAATGCAGTGTAATTTACTTCTACAAGTTTTGGGCAGACTTACTGTAATTTTTTTTGAAGCAAGTACAATTACAGCGTTATCGTGCAATTTTTTGGTGGCAGATTTACAATGGTTTAGTTCAGTTCCGTGAATGTGTTGATATCACACTTTATTTAAAAATTTTAAATTTGTAATAGTTATGTTATAAAACTGAAATAAACTAAACTTAATCACTGTAGAATAGCCCAACTAACGATTATCAGATTGTTAAAATTTTCGAATACAAAATACATTATAAGAGTATAATCCTATACAAAATTTTAAAAAATAACGTCAAAATATTTATTGCAGATCATTTTAAAGTTTGGCTCAGGGAAGTATATTTTCCAAACGTGGGCTCAACAAGTGTCCTCTTACTTGATTCATGGAGTGGACACTGTCCTAAAGTAATTGAAGAAGTAAAACCAGCTAAAAAAGAAGTTATCATCCCACAAGGAACTAATGGAAAAATACAGCCATTAGACGTTTATGGATTTACAATATGGAAAAATTGCGTTAGGCATTTTTCGAATAATGTTATATTAATGAACGAAGACTTAAATCTGCACTTAAGAAATAACATAATTAAACTTCAATCATTCATATATAATCAACTGTCTTCCCCAAGGTACACACATTTATTTCAGTACTCTTGGTATAAGAGTGGTTACATTGAAAAGATACCTGAAGAATTCGATAATCCTGTTCATTTTGCATTCAGAGATAGATCCAACGTAAAATGTGAAATACCAGGATGTTCCAATATTGGAATCGTTAAATGTTCCTGGTATAAGAAAACATTATGCCTTCAACATTTCTTTGAAGACTATCATTACTGTACTGATTATAAAGAATAGATATGAATGAGAAATGTAGAATTATTTATTAACCGGAAATATACAATCACATGTGTGTTTATATTTATATATAAATAAGAATATATATCACTGATAAAAAATATATGTATAAGGGAATGTAGATACAACTATAGCAAGACTATTAAATCACTCTATTTCCATTTAAAACTTCTTTTCCGTTATAGTGTTTAAAAACACAGGCCTTCAGCCTGTTTGAGGTTTAAAAGTTTGGGATTATAAAGCTTAGGTGTTTGGGATTTAAAAGTACGGGCCTTCAACCTGTCTGAGGTTTAAGAGTTATGCGGATTTAAAAGCACAGGCCTTCGGCCTGTCTGGGATTTAAGGGTTTGGAGATATGGGTTTAGAAATCACAGGCTTTCAAACTATCTGGAGTTTAAGAGTTTCGGGTTATAAGGCTTAGGAGCTTGGAGATCTAAAAGCACAGGCCTTCGGCCTGACCGTGGTTTCGTGATTTTTAGGATTTAACGGTTTAAGCATTTCTGGTACGTTGTATCGTGCTATACATAATCCGCTATTTTTTATTTTGAAAAACTGACAGCAGATTTGTAATCAGCAACCTCAATAACCCCTAGATGTAAGGTTGTATGAAAATTAGAGATTTTTTTGACAATTTCGTCCGCCATATAAGATCCGCAATTTTGATTTTTTTTAATCTAACGATCCCTACGCACAAATCTAATATGAAATTTTATGGATTGAAATACATGTTAATAGGTATTTGGTGTTAGGGATGGTTTACCCCCATGAAGGGCGAAATTTATAAAAATGCCGAAACGGGTCAACTTTAATTTTTTATTTTATGTATTAATAAATTTTTTCCACTTTTTCTAATTTATTTATAATTTTTTAATACAAAATTGTGACAAAAAAACGGTGTTTCTACCCCGTAAAAAATAGGAGATGCATCCCTCTCTGCTCAAGTCACTGTGGATTACCTGTGCTTTTCATAAGAAATAACCTCCATTTTGTTTCATTGAAAAATATTGATTTCAAGCAGAGATATTTAGAAAAAACTGTATTCGGGGGTGAAATTTAGGGGTAATTTTCACCCCTTGAATCTACGAATTAGCAAATAAAAAAAACAAGAGTCTCTTATTTTTTTATGTTCTACAACATACACGAAAATCATCGAAATCGGTGAGGTACACCTGGGAGTGTTTCCTTGTTAGTGCTGTGTGCGCGCGTATGTCCATGATGTGTGATGTCAACAATCGCATGGTCTGGTTCCCGGCGTCCCCAGCGATGACAGCGGCTGCTGTAGTACACCGCCCTGGTGAATGTCGTCCCTTTCATCGTGTTCGTCGAATTATCACCGATTGATGATAATTCGTCGTAGATAGAATGGCAGTGTGTCAACGGCGAGAGCAGATTTAGTAAGCCCTTTCTCGTTCCTAACCTCTCTGATGGGTGAACTGATGGTACTTTCTGTTGTTGCAGGTATATCTATGGCAGCGAGAGGAGTGTAAACGACGAGCACTGCTACATACTGTTTCTTGGGTGTGGAAGAACTGTTGCCTGGATCATTTATTTATTAATTATACGTGGATTTTAGGTTCTCAACTTTCCTTGTTAGCCTCTCATACTAGTGACTATGTGTACAGTTAATCTGCTGCTTGTGTCTTCAGCGATTCTCAAGCTGGAGCTGTTCCAGCAGTGAAACAACAGTTGAAGGTTTCCACCAGTCCTTCCCCTCTAGTTGTTACAGGTAGCTGGTACAGCGAGTGAACAACAACCATTGTTGCAGACTTTTATTTTGTATAGTAATGTTTTTTTTTGTGTCATCTATTTATTAGTCATATGTGGTTTTTAGGGGCTCAACTCTCCTCACTTATCCCCCAGAATAGGGACTGATCTACAGTTCATGTTCTTTGTTGATCCCTAGGCTGAGGCAGTCCTTGACATAGAGATTACGGTACTTTCCTCCCAGGTGGTACGGTTACTGAAGTAGTGAATCGCTGTTAAATGATTCTCAGCACACTGTGATCTATGGAGTAGTGCCAGCCTAGACCGTCCAGCCCTATTTTGCTACTTCTGCAGCTCTAACTGATCTTCAAGTTTTGGTACTTTATAGTGTGACGGGATAGGTAATTAGGAACTGGGGATATCATAAAAGTGCTGCATGTGTGGTTAAATGCGATACGGATTGGTAGTTGTCGCTGGTAATATTAGCTCGTCTGGTTAATTTCTAAGTTTAGTCAGGGTGTAAGAACTCGCTTCAGGGTACCTGTTGTATTAAAATATATCATTATGTATTTCGCAGACTTCTACTCAGTGCGACTTACCTATTTAATAATTTTCTAGCACACAGTAAGACTGACAGTCAGCTAAAATATTGCATTCTTTATACATTAAAATTTACCATACTACAAAATTTATAGCACATAAATTGCATAAAAGTTTTTTTTGTAAATATGATATTACTTTAACATGTACTTATATAATATTAGACAATTTTGATTTTTTTAGTTCAATCGCTTAGGTCCTATGAACATAGTTAACAGGTTAAGCTGTGCAATCTTGTATCAAATTTCTTAAATTTGTTATCGAAACAGTAAGATAACATAATTATATATTATTATGAACCCAATTTTTATACATGTTTCTAATTTTAATTCTACTACATTCTAAGTTCTCTAGATCATTTAACAAGGAATTCTAAGTTCTGACAGTTTCTATGTAACAGTTTTTGTTAGATATTGTTTGAGTTCTTTTTATTGGTATCTGTACAGTTCTATTTCTTGTGTATTAATTGTTTGTTTCTGATATTTAGTTTCTCATAATGATAGAAAACGAACTCAAAACAAAATAATTATTGAATATTTAAGGGGCATCTCTCAAACACAAAAGTATTATAAAATTTAATTTTAAAAATTTTATTTTGTAAATATTTAATGGTCTTCGACTATTCATATATAAAGAACCACAAGATATTATCCCATAATTTTTAAGACTATTATAAAGAGTATAATATAATGTCAACAATGTTTTAATTCGCACAATATTTGTTTTTTTTTTTTTGTAGAAAAAAGAGGAATAGATGTTTCGTTTCTTTAATTATTTTTTACCAATGTGTTTATCAGATTGAATGTTGTAATCAAATGTACTATTGTATCTCATTATCATATTGTTGTAATTATATTATCTTTGGATATCGATTTTTCCGATCTTATTGATAACTATTGTATTTAATATTTCTGTATCAAATCGAATTCTGTTAAATAATAAGCGAAAATTGACTAAGGTGCATTGATGCATTAAAAATCGTGTTTATAGATTTAGATACCAAGAATTGATTTTACATGTAAATGTTAAATGGGAAAAATTTTTGTTTTATTATAATCTACAATTTTTACATTTAACATATTTGTGTAAAGTTAAATCCTGTGACGTTAGAGCCGACATTCATCCATTTTATGTATATTTAGGCCTTTAAAATCGTTTTTATAGGTCTAACTCGTCAGGTATTGATTTTTGATGAGAATGCTAAATGAGAAAAAGTTTTGCTTAAATATTATCTACAACTTTTGTATTTAATATTTTTGTATAAAATCAAATCCTGCTAAGTTATAAACGAAAATCGACCATTTTAGGTATATTCAGACGTTAAAAATCGTTTTTTGGATTTAACTGGTCAGGAATTCGTTGTACAAAAAAAGTATTGAATAGAAAAAATTTTGTTTTAATATTATCTATAACTTTTACCTTTAACATTTTTGTGTAAAGTCAAATCCTGTAAAGTAATAGCAAAAAAACCACGATTTTTTATGCTTTTATCTGTTTTTTTCGCAATTCTATTGCCAAATATTGTTCGTAGAAAAAAATGTTCAATGTAAAAAAGCCGTGTTTTAATTAGTTTTAGCAGATGCAATTGTTGTTTTTGACTTAAAGTTAATTGTGTTCACCGTATGTCCAAAAATTGATTTCTTTGAATTTTTGTTTCCTCTCGCATTTTTTTTATTTGTCAATCGATTAGGCCCGGTTGAGAACTGTCAGTTACTTATAATTAGACGAGTACCTGCACCAAAGCTCGTTTGGATCTATAAAAAATTCGTTGAGATAATCTGGAAACTTGCTTACATACATACGTACAGACATACATACATCTCGGAAAACGCTTAAAATGGATTCATTTTGGGTGGAAAATAGTTTTTATGTTGTAAATTTTCAGAATTTGAAGTGTTACAATTTTCGCCCTGACGAAACTATAAGGCTCTCCGGAGCAGTGGTCATGACTAAAAAGTGTTTGCTTCATGTAAATATTGAATTTTATTTTGAAAAAGCACACTTTATCTAGTAAGTGGCGTGCGCCAAAAAGTAAATACATTTATAAAAAAAAGAAAAAACCTACGCAACAAATTGTGGATAAACGAAAAATTGATGAAGGTAGAGGCTCTGAAACGACAGTGTTGAAAAAAAATCTAAACAGCCCTGTTGATGTACGTGAAAGCGAAGAATTCATTCTGGTCCACAGAGGTTCCTTTGATAATTTTTTAAAAGACATGATTTGTAGCGCTCGTTCTAAAAAATGTATTAGTGGTTCAATGACTGAGAGAAACGGATTGTGTGTAAAACTAGTGTTATATTGTAAAAATTGTCAAATTGTTATAGGAGAAAATTATACAAGTCTCCGAATGAAATCTGCAAATAATAGACAAGTAGCATTTCTGGTGAACTGAAAAGCTGTAGGATCTACCAATGATATCGGATTGGGCTACACTGCATCGGAGAAGTTTGTACTATCACATGTGTACAATTACAGCAGCGGAACTAGATCCTTACTCTCCAGAATATAAGTTTTGACATGAAGCTCATAAGAGTAGTCAAGAGTGTCATGCCAATTATGAGGGTGCTTTGGGTAGTATGGAAGTCCAGGCTGCTGTGAACATTTGGAGTTGTTCAGTTCGAAAGAATGATATGAGGTATATAACACTTTTGTATGATGAGATGTAAAAACTTGGACTCGACTAAATGAACTGGCACCTTCTCGAAAATCTATTTTTATAAAAAAAGGAAGACCATTAACGCATTAACCATGTGCAAAAGCAAATGGATAAAGACCACTGAGAACTTGCCACGAAAGAAAAGCTTGATGGAAAGTCAGATGAAGATGAAGATGAAAAATCTGAAAGTCAGATCAGATGAAGCGCCTGCAGTTTCTAAAATAAATCAGTTGCAGAAATATTATAGAAGAGCAATTGTCAATAATAAATATGATTTGAAGAGTACGCAAAATGCCATCCCAGCTACTTTATACCATTGTTCGTTGACAGCCCAAAGACCTGACCGCAGCAGATGTCCAAAGGGTTCTTCGACGTAGTGCTTTTTTAATAAAAGAGAATGAAACAGATCAAAGAGAGTATAGGCATTCCAAAATATCAAAGAAGCTTCATTGTGTCAAGAAACCAAAACAAACTAAATGTATGGACTACGGAGCTGGTGAATATTAACAGGTAAATAATTGTTTGATACATAATTTACACAATTTTTCATTCAAATATGTTCACTTATGTTTGAAGTCATTTTTAAGCATGATTAGTTTATGCAATTGTTTGTATTGTTTTACGGAACCAGATATGATGTACAAGTTTTTTGGGTTCATTTACTAAAATATATTTACTGCAAAATTACATTGAGACTTTTAGTTACACCTTAATTTTCAATTCCTGTTCCACCATAAAATCATTAAGAATACAAGTTTTTTAATAAATAAATAGTAACTTATGACTTATTAGCAATAGAAAAAATAAAATCAGCTTTTGAATAATATTGCAACGAAACTTTGTATCTTTGGGTACTAAAAACATGTATCTACAAACTGGTACACATTGATCGAAAGCCATTGCGTAGAATGCTAACTGAATATATGTATAACTTTTTTACAGCTGTTTTCGCCAGTGCAGCTTATAAAATCCCTAAATTGGACCAAGAGAGGTTTTTATGGGCTACTTTTTGTATATATTTGTAAATATTTCAATAAAAAAATATTTCCATGAATAATAAAAAAAATTGACCTCTCCTGTACCTTCGACCCTTAAGGTAGTCCACCCGGTCGAAACAGCAATTTTAGTTTTTGTATTTTTTAAATAATGTTTTATTAAGTTGATAATCCAAGAGAAAGTACATGTAACAAACATATACTAGAAGGAATATAAGACAATTTTTTTCAGACAAATTCAGGCAATAATCACTATGCTATTGTTACAATTAAATACAAAAACTTCAATAAGTTTCTCTAATTTTTGTTATCTTTTATCCAATCTTAACGAAATAAAGCATATTTTGTTCGTTAAGAAATTTCAGGGGGAGTATCGAGGGGAAAATTTGTGATACGAGTTACCGGCGCAACATCAATTTACCTAAAGGACCTATACGATAAACATATAAACTCTAAATCTCCACAATATTTCAACATGATTAAACCAATTTTTTTTCTCTAGTTATCATGCGACAAAGAGAATACTATGCAAAATACAAAAATTTTAAATATCAAATATCTCAAAAAGTAGTCAAATAATCTTTATGTAAATTCGCCCATATATTACCAATCTTACGCACAAACTTGTCTATAAACTTGGAGATGATTCTTCAAACCGTCCTCAAGAAATTACGATTTGAAAAAAAAGGTTAAGAAAATTTTAACCTCAAATATCTCTGAGATTTATTGACCAATCATTTAGCCCAAATAACTTAGCCGAGAGGTATCCCAAATCTACCTCTACAAGGAATTTCAAAGCGATTAAGTCAATTTTACTAAAGTAAACGTGCTTCATACAAAACGCATTTTTTCATTTTTTATTTTTTTTTCTCAAAAACTAGTCGACAGAATGGATTCAAATTTTTACAGATTACAGCTATTTATATTCTGTATTATCATGATTTTTTTTTTCAAAAATTCACCGTTTATTTTTGGAGTTATAAGCTTTTTTAAAAAAAAAAAAACACGTTTTTGTTGATAACAAAAGAACCGCAATAGCTAGTGTAATTTTTTTTTAGAAATATAGCTTTTTTATGCTCTTTCGAATGCTATCTGTCCGATTAAAAAATCTCCATGTTATCATTAAAAAAAGAAACGAAAAATGAATATTGCGAAAATCGAAAATTTAAAATGAAACAAAAACGCATCGGCGAATCAAAAAGAGGATTTCCTTCCCCCATTCACACAAGAAAAACAAAAAAATGAGACCTCCCGGTTAAAATCGATCGAATAGATCCTGAGATAAAACGGTATACATACATACATACATAAACACACCCACACACACACGCACACACACAGTCACACACACACACGCGCGCGCATGCACATACGTGCACACACACGCACGCACGCACGCACGCACACATCCATACAGACATACGGATATTTTCTAAAATCATGTGATTTGAACTTCTATCACTTCTATTCGTGTTTCTAGAGCGATTTAACGGAACTTAAAATTTTACTATTGCAAAGCTTCCTATAGGAGGAAGAAAAATACGTGTCTCTTATTTTTCGATCCTCTACAACATATTAAAAATTCAGGAAAATCGGAGGCGTACACCTTAGCACAGTAGTTTCCTTGTAAGTTACTTTCTTGTACAGGACGCAGGTATATTTCCATTTCTTGAAGTCGTATTTATAATATGCAAAAATTACTAAGAACTCCTCTAAAACATTTTAACGTCTCCCAGCGTGAGAAAATTATAAAATTAGATTAACTGAGCACTTTTATTCGTTGAAATTTTCACAACAATAACACATCATTTTTGCTTTTCTCTGTATTTTAATGTTCATATTGGCATAATCTTTTAATTGGTGAGTTTCATGAAGTATAGACAGAAATTGCTTTTTTTTTAACCAAGGCACTGACCAATTTTAATATTCTTACTCATGTCTGTTGATTTTCTAGAAATATATTAAATTTATTAATTAACTCTTCTATTCTATGCTGCACATGTCAATAATCCTTAGGTCCTGATACTCTGTAAAAATAAAAAAAAGATTTCACAAAGTAACAATACTTTCATATTGTATATTATAATATATTTATCTAATAATAAAAACTTGCTACTTATCTCGTTATATATATATAAAATATATTTATGTCGTTTATCGGTTTTGGAGAGTTTTTCTAGATATTATATACCGGTTTTGAAGAGTTTCTCCAGTTTTGAAGAGCCTCTTCATACCGACAAAGATATATATGACCGGTTTTGGAGAGTTTTCGGCCATTTTCTAGAGTCTATAACCCCAGGGTCCATATTTCTTTAGTCATGTTAACATAGGCAACTCTGAGAAAAAGAACTATACCTCTCCAAAATCGGTTCACCCACATACTTATACATATATATATATGGGAGCGTCCAGCAGAAACGGGCCATCGAGCGCGCGCGGTGCCTTTTTTCGCGTAAAAGGCGCTCTGTTTAACTCGCTCATAATCGTATGCTGCGTCTTTGAAAAAAAAACCAAGGACCTATATCGAGAGATTTTTTTCTGCTCTTTCCAATTGCGCCATTGTTTTTATTGCGAAATGCGTTCTTCCGGACGAAAACTCGAGTTGAATATTGAAAGCCATTTTTCTCAAAGTATATCATGTTTTTTTTCAAAATAAACTACACCGTGGAAAGTACAACTCTTAAGCTTCAAAACCCTATCTTGGAGAAGTTGGAGAAATAAAGGGTTTAAAAGTAACAATATGAAAAAGACAGCGCCGAGGATCCGCGCGAGCCTCTCGCGCCCGTGCGTACGGCACGTTTAAGTGCATGCTGTATTCAATTCGCTAATAATCGTGTACCAAGTCATTTTGCTGTTGATGCTGAGTGGCATTTTCATGCAACAGCCCACGGAAAAAATGCATGTGATGGAATAGGTGCTTCCGTGAAAAGCAATGCCAGACGAGAAAGTTTACGGAAAGTATCCGACAATTATATATTGACGCCCCAAGATTTATACAAATGGGCAACTGAGTATTTCAAAAATATTGAGTGCTTTTTTCATCAAAAGACAATTACTTAATGGCTACAGAAAAGCTGCAAAACAGGCTAGCCTCAGCTAAGACTATACCTGGAACTCAATTGTTTCATGGTATTAAATTATTAAATGATGCCAAAAAGTTAGAACTTAAAAGATTTTTAGCGTCAGAAGATTCTCAATTATATCCACCGATCAAAAAAGAAAAAGTACTTAAAACTCAAACAAAGAAAGAAGCGGATGTCGTAAAAAGGACAATTCTTATAAAATCAAAAAAATGTAAAAAAATTAGAATTTAAAGAAAAAGGTAATATTATTATGCCAGATTAAACAATCTATAAGGTTATTTTAAATTTCTGTTTCACTGCTTTCAGTGCGTTTATGGATATTTTTATGTTTAATATATAATGTTTTTCAAATTTTGTTATATAAATGAACAAAGTTCATTGTAATATTATACTAACTGTTACAACTAGATCCAAAAAATTATGTCCACGCATTGGCATTGTAAGTTACAAAACATTTTATATTTACAAAAAAGAAAGGGCGAAATAGCACATCGCGTGTATTAATCCGCCCTTGAGCATAGCGTAAAAAGTTCGGGCAGCCGCTGTCTTTTTGATCTTACTATTTTTGAAATTTTCATGTTTCAACTTAAAAATATAATATTTTATAGTATAAAACTTTTGAAGAATATAATTCATTTTGAAGAAAAGACTGATATTTTATTGAAAAAATAGAGTTTAAACATTCAAATGGAATTTTCAACTTGAAGGAAGCATGTCGGGATAAAAATAATAGCACCATTGGAAAGAGCAGGAAAAAATCTATCGATATATGTCCTTAGTTCTTTTTTCAGAGACTTGGTACGCGATTATTAGCGAATTGAATAGAGCGTGCACTTAAATGTGCCGGATGCACGGGCGCGAGGGGCTCGCGCGGACCCTCGGCGCTGTCTTTTTCATGTTGTTACTTTTAAACCCTTTATTTCTCCAACTTCTCCAAGATAGGGTTTTGAAGCTCAAGAGTTGTACTTTCCAACGGTGTAGTTTATTTTGAAAAAAAAACATGATATACTTTGAGAAAAATGGCTTTCAATATTCAACTCGAGTTTTCGTCCGGAAGAACGCGTTTCGCAATAAAAGCAATGGCGCAATTGGAAAGAGCAGAAAAAAATCTATCGATATAGGTCCTTGGTTTTTTTTTTTAAAGACGCAGCATACGATTATGAGCGAGTTAAACAGAGCGCCTTTTACGCGAAAAAAGGCACCGCGCGCGCTCGGTGGCCCGTTTCTGCTGGACGCTTCCATATATATATATATAAATATATATTGTCACGGCCTGCTGTACCGACGTCGCGTATAAGCCGTAGTTGAAGTAACTCATGCGCGCGAACGCGAGATGGCGCGTCGATGCAGAATCTGAGCTGCATCGACGTGATGACTAGCAGACCTCGGCGAGGCGACGGCCATCTTATAGTTCACTGGAAGAGAAGAAGCACGCGCCCGAGTACGCTCCATTTTTATTTCGTGATTAAAAACGAAAGTATGAGTTTCTCTGCCCGAAAAGCTCGCTAGTGATAGTGCCGTGCTCGCTGAAGCTTTCACGCTAACTACTGTATTTAGCCGACGAGTACTTGCGCCGCTGGACGTGGAGACTTAAGTCAATCGCGCGGCAGGCGAGATCAACCTGCCGCACAATCTTCGTCGTCGCTAAACCCCGGCTACGAGACAGCTGAACCGGCCGAATCGTTGCTGCTGAGAGAAGAGCCTGCTGCGAGCCCTGTTAAACTGCGCTGTAGCTTTCGATAGTAAAAGTAAGCGTGCACGCTTTCTTCCGCGCGGCGTATTAGCTCCGCGTAACCGCTTGTCCAGGCTCGTCGCACCTCGACATCGGCTTCGAGTAGGCGTTCTCGTGCGGTGAGAGCAAGTGCGAGGAGAGAGTGTAGGCATTGGGTTTGCACATCATCAAGGTTAAACGCGAGGTCAAACCACCTGCTTTTTCAAAGCCGGTGAGTGCGCACAACAGGTGCACACACGTGTAAACTCGCCATCTACCCTCTCTCTCACACTTATACGTGTGTGCGTCGCGCGGCGATCGCGACTGCTCTCACACTTCGTCGCTTTACTCGGTGAGCGCGCGCGTAGAGTACCGCATACGTGAGGCGTATTATACCGCACGTGCGCGGCGTAAATTACAGCGTGCGTGACGTCAGTCTCCGAGGCAGCTGACGTCAGAGGTAACGGCTGGCGCACCAGTTAGATAGGGAATACGCAAACCTAAATTCACTTCTTTTATATTATTGATCCATTACCAAACCTCAACTTCTTTTATTTAATAAACCATAGTCTTTTGTTATTAATTTCAGCCACTCGAGTTATCATTTCGCGACCTTAGTCATTCCCCGCTCCACGATGCCTCCGCGGTCATTACGTAAGAGAATACGTTTCGTTACATCTGAGCAGCCGGCACACGAACCAGTGACCAGGAGAGGGGTTCGAGTCACTGGTGAGAAATAAAGCGCGATTTTCGCTTGCGTGTTGCACGGTAAGTAACCAGATGATTAGGTTAACATTGCACGACGTTGTAGCGTCTGTTACCTAATCTGGCTATTATATCTCTGGGAATTGAACCGAGAGATATAGAATTGAACTACTGAGGTAGGCAGGTGAAACGTGCCTTAGCCCGGAAATCCATCCCGTGACAACTGGCGCCCTAAACGTGTGTGTGCTTGGGAATATCGCGAAATTTTGACTTCGAAGGTACAAAGTTCGAATCCCAAAATCCTTTTTTTGAATTTTTCCAAATTTTTTTCTTGTTATCAATAGGAATCGATTATAGAACATTAGTTAACCAACAGCAAACCCTCAAGCGGTGGAAATTTGAAGATTTTCGCAGAAAATCGAGAAAATTGCTGTTGGTGAGTTCTAAAAATTTTCAAAAACCCTTTTACCAGTTAGAAACGGTGCGCCTAGGCGAAATAAATTAGCGAGCGAAACTTTTGTTTGTTTAAACAATTATTATAATTTGTTTAAACAATAATAAAAATTTGTGACGAGAAGCATCAGGGGATTGAACACTTGACTAAATTTGTGACGAGCGTTCAATCGATGCCAGTTGCTAGCCTAGTGAAGGCTAGTATAGACAATACCCTGAGGGAATTCGAACCAGACATAAAGATTCGAACCCGCGGTGACCTGGCTGGCATTTAATTTTTTTTTACAGGGTAAAAATTTTAAAACAGCTGAAAAGCAGCGAAAAACCAGTAATTCGTGCTAAATAGGGATCGAAGCACCAATTACTGGCAAATTAAAAAGAAAACCAGCCAGGGCGTTTTAAAACCAAGCGACCGGTATCTAACACTCTGCAACTCGAAGTGAAATTCAGAGTGTGGAGGTTAGGTAGAACTATAATATATTATAAATTATTTATATATATTTATTTATTTATTTGTAAATTAAGAAGGTACGCCTTAGGGAACTATCCCTTAAATAGAAACCGCACACACAACCACACTCTGACATACACATTCAAGCGCGTGTAAAGGAGACTTCAAGCGGAACAAGAATCCAAAATGGCGCAGAATATAGAGGAAGCCATTGGAAATTGGTGCCAATGTTTGACGGCAAAAGAAGTAGACGATCATCTACAGACAGTGAACTTAAAATCCAGCGGCTCCAAATTTATAAAGATGAAGAGGATGTCACAGTGGCTGCTTGGAATATACGAAACGGAGGATTTTCAAATGGAAGAAGGGCAGGATGAATATTCCCTGCTCATAAAGAGAGAAAACCTCCGGACCAGGTTCATTCAAGAACACAGCACGGAAGACCTTGCGCCAGCATGGGAGAACATTACGGGTGAATCCATGGACGAACCACACCCGTTAACCATGCTGGCAGAAGACGACGTGACAAAAGCCAACCTCGAAGCAAAAAGGTTGGCAATAAAAGGAACCGCGCCGCTACAGCCAAAAGAAAAAGAAACAACAGGCGGCAAATCTACTGAAAAACCGAGTCAACAGAACTCTGGCAATTTAGTAAACCAGCGATGACATCCGCATCCGGCATGAAGTTCCTGGTGCCAGAAGCATTTTTAGAGTTCTGCGGTAACATGATGCAGGAAAACAAATCCTTGCGTGCAACCTGCGCAACGCAAGGAGCAGCATCTAGCATCAGGATGGGAGACGACCGGACCAGACAACGGAAGGAACACGTGCGCCTACAAGACACATACACGAGTAAGTACCCCGTTGATCCGCATCGAGACGGAGCATCGACCCCCCAGGCGTATTTAGGTGACAGGACCCAGCCACTGTTGGGCAACCGTGGCAGAACCTGGGGGAAGGGGGGAGGATTCTCGAGGAATGAAACCTCCGAGAACCTCGGCGCCAGTGGAGTCGAAGATTCGTCGTTAAGAAGGCGAACCTTCCCGATTGTAGACGTCGGCCTCACAGTGAGGAAGTGGAACGTATCATTCTCTGGCGATAGGGGCCAGAGCATAGAAGCTTTCCTGGAGAATGTAGAAGCGTGCCGTGGATCGACTAGCCTCTCCGAAGCAGAGGTATTCCAGGCCTTGCCGGAACTACTAAAAGGCGTGGCAGCCATGTGGCTCCAAGTAGAAAAACACAAGTGAACACATGGTCAGACTTCTGTTCGGCAGCTCGGCGTTGGTACGGAACCGGAAGAGGTTACCAACAACGTTTATTCATGGAAGCAACCGCCAGGACACAAGGAGAAGATGAACTCGCGAGAGATTACATAACCTGCCTCCTGGTTATTATAAGAAAGATGGAGCCGATACCGGACTTAGAAACGCAACTTGAGATGCTCCATCGAAACTTGAGGACGGGACTCCAAAGGTTATTGAGGAGAGCCGACTTCAAAGATATCGACGAGTTACAAGAGATGGCGAGGGAAGCCGAACTAACTCTCGATATCGAGAAAACCTTCCGACCTCCACCGCTGCCGGAATTGACTATGTTGCCTGAAGCAGCTTATAAGTCAAGGAGTGTGAAACCTGCGAAGGCAAAAATCTCCGGAGTGGACTCTGGAGAGTATAACTGCCTCGCAGGTAAAGAAACCTTGGCGGATCAGTCGATACTGACCGCTATATCAAGGCTAGAGGCCGGACTGAACGAGTTACGCAGCAAAAGAAACGCTCGTACATCCGGCCACAACCCAAGGAAGAAAGGTGAAAATCGCCATGAAAAACACAAACCGTCACCGGCGAACACCCCTAGAGGGAAAGAGAAAGAGAACCGAACATCAACCGGTGACGGTAAGAAGAGCGATACCGGCGGAGGACCCAAGCGTAAGAGCGACAAATCGGCCGGACCCATAACGTGTTGGGGCTGCGATAAAATAGGTTACCATCGCTCGTTTTGCCCCGACTGTTCGGGAAACGAGAACCGGCGAGATTGAATGGGTCCAAATCCGCCGAGACCACTTTAGAGGCCCAGAAACAGTCGAGGAAGAAGGACGAAATACCAACCGACCTGGTGGCGGCTGCCAGCCAGGTCAAGGCTGAACAATGTCCAGACGAAGAGAAAGTCGGACAACCGAACGACTCCACGAAGGAGCTAGAACCTAGCTCGAATCAAATTCCTGTACAACCCGACGAGCTGCGCTGATGGGTACAGGTGGGGATCAGAGGGTTCCGCATTCGGGCATTATACGATACCGGAGTCTCGAGAACGGTGGTGGGATCGTTAGGACTCCAACTAGCTACCGAATGCGGACGTACGTTCCGGCCAGTTACGGGAGCAGGCGCCAGAGGTGCTGGCAACAACCTGCTCCGCGTAACGGGACATGTGGAACTCCCGTTCGTGTTGGGCAGGGTCAAACGAGACGTACTGGTTTCAATAATACCAGAACTGGATGTTGACTGTTATGTCGGTTCCGATTTCGTCCGTGCATTTGAGACAACGCACGACCTTGTAGAGAACAGGCTGATAGTGGGAAAATCCGGTCAGAGTGTAGGACTGGAATTAGCCTGTGCCTCTTCGTCAGATTCAAATGATCCAACACAGATCAGGATCGCCTCCATCGACACGATGAAAGCTTCTTCAGCTGGTCTAGCCGATATAACGCTGGAAGAACACCAGCGTTTACAAGCTCTTTTGAATAGAGCATTGCCTCCTGTAGATGCTCCACTCGGGTGTACAAACCTGGCAGAGCATGAGATAGACGTTGGCAGCACTCGAACAATCCGGCAGAAACAATTTCCGATTTCTCGAAAATTGGAAGAAGAAATGCATCGACAAGTGCGAGAGATGCTAGCAGCCGGATTGATCAAACCTTCGTCAAGCCCATGGGCGAGACCTGCATTCATGGTGCCGAAAGCTGGTAATAAGCATCGCCTGGTGATTGACATGAGAAAGGTAAATGCCACCGCGAAGGGTGCTGCGTATCCGCTGCTAAATATGGATCAGATCCTGCGGAAGCTCCAAGCTGCCCGCTATATATCTAACTTGGATCTAAGCAGCGCGTACCATCAAATCCCTTTAAAAGAAGAATCGCGGTCTTGGCTTATTTCAGTTTAAAAGAATGCCATGCGGGTTGTCGAACTTCGGAGCCACCTTCAGCGCTTGATTGACAGAGTCATAGGGCCCGAAATAGAGCCATACGCGTTCTCCTATTTAGATGACATCATCATCGTAACAGAGACTTTCGAAGAGCATCTGGCGATGTTAGAACGCGTATTGACAAGAATCAATGAGACAGGCCTCACGATCAACCGCGAGAAGAGTGTATTCGGTAGGTCTGAGGTAAAATATCTTGGTGTTCTCGTCAACCGAGATGGGTTAAGACCAGACCCAGATAAGATAGCTCCGGTTATGCAATACCCTGCGCCTAAGAATCTAAAATAGTTAAGGCGATTCCTCGGTATGGCATCGTAGTATCGGAAGTTTCTTCCCGATTTCGCCACGATCGCCGACCCTCTTACACGCCTAACGAAGAAAAACTTCAGATACGTGTGGGAAGAAGAAAAACAACAAGCCTTCGACCACATCAAGGCACTCATAGCCTCAGCTCCGGTCCTACACCATCCGGATTTCGCTTAGCGCTTTATCATACAAACTGACGCAAGTGACTCTGGTTTGGGGGCAGTATTGTTCCAGGTGATAGACGGCCAGGAGCAAGTCTTGGAGTTTGCAAGTCGCTCGCTCTCTAAAGCTGAGCGAAATTACTCAGTAACAGAAAGAGAGTGTCATGCTGTGTTATGGGCTATCGAGAAGTTTCGGGCATACGTAGAGGGATATAATTTCCGCGTAGTGACCGACCATAGCAGCTTGCGTTGGATTCGCTCACTGCGTAGCCCGACAGGTAGACTAGCAAGATGGTCGCTTAGGCTTTAGATGCACAACTTTGAAGTTGAGCATCGCAAAGGGAGTCTCAACTGCGTGCCGGATGCATTATCGAGAATGTATGAAGAAAACGAGGACGGAGAACAACCAGTCGTAGGCGCCGTATCCTGGGCAGTAACCACGAATGACGAGTGGTACCCCGGCTGGCAGAAAAATGTATTGGAAGAACCTAATACTTATCCTAGGTGGAAAGTATTAGGCGGCCAGCTCTACATGTATCGTCCGAATCAAGATATTGAAGAAGATTTAGGAGTAGATGATCATGCTTGGAAACTGGTAGTACCTAGTGAGGAAAGGAAGAAGGTACTCTTGGAATGCCACGACGAACCTACTGCTGGACATCTCGGGAGAGAGAAAACTTTCGCGAGAGTAGCTCGATATTATTATTGGCCAAGATATTACAAGTCAGTAAAAGAACATATGAGAGCTTGATTGGTAAGTCAGCAGTGCAAGGCAGAGCAAAAGCCACCCCTGGGGTTAATTGGGCGGCGAGTTATTCACAAGCCTTGGAAAGTCGTCGCGGCAAATATAACGGGTCCTTTTATCCGGGGAAAGGCAGGCTTTGAGTATATCTTGGTCTTCCAGGATTTATTTACTCGATGGGAAGAGTGTATTCCTATCCGGAAGGCCAACGGTAGGACTATTCGAAAAGAGTTGAAGAATAGGACAGTATTACGATATGGCGCACCTGTGGTCTTCCTTTCCGATAACGGAACCGAATTTAAAAACAGGATAATAGACCAATATCTAGACGAGATAGGGGTTCATGGAAAGAGTTAATAGAACCCTTAAGACCAGTATTATGGCATTTGTGGAGGGAAAACATAATACTTGGGATGAGAAGCTACCTGAACTAGTGTTCGCGCTAAATAATGCACCCCATAGCGCCACTGGTAAGTCGCCAGTCATGTTAAATTATGGCCGGGAGTCAGTGCCTCCCGGGACTAAGAGGAGGGAGCAAGATCAGGTAGTCGAAGAGACAGCTGTTCAAGAGGACGAAGACGCCTGGTTAGAAAGGATGAAAAATCTCAGCAATATGCTAGATGATGCTAGTCACCGTTCAAGAGCAGAACAAGAGAGGCATGCTGAGATATATGACGCCAGGCGGAGAGAACCGAAGTTCGAGGTCCGAGATCGCGTGTGCACGAAGAATCGCGTGCTATCCTCGGCAGCTCAAGGAGTGATGGCGAAGTTGGCACCGAAATAGGTTGGCCCATATGAGATTTCGGAGAAGAAAGGGTCCAACACGTATAAACTGGTGGATCAGGAAGGAGATGTTGAAGACCTGGTCCATGCAGAACACTTGAAGCCAGATTAGGTAACAGACGCTACAACGTCGTGCAATGTTAACCTAATCTGGTTACTTACCGTGCAACACACAAGTCAAAGACTCGCGCTTTATTTCTGACCAGTGGCTCGTGTGCCGGCTGATCAGATGTAACGAAACGTATTCTCTTACGTAACGACCGCGGAGGCATCGGGGATGGCGGAATGACTAAGGTCGCGAAATGATAACTCGAGTGGCTAAAGTTAATAACAAAAGACTATGGTTTATGTTGGAGGTTGTGGTGGTAAAGAAAGACTATTGTTAATGACTGTGACAACCGGGGCTTCCTTGCGCCATGTGCGAGATGTTACATCATGGGCGTACGAGACTAAAGAGAGAGAGCAGCGCGTTGCTTGCTGGTCAGCATACCTACTGACTCACTGACGCACTGGGGAGGGGAGACACATGTGTGCGTACGTGTGTCGCGCGCTGTCTGTATCGCATACATATAGAAGACGAAATATTCATAATATTCAACAGTTTATTAAATAAAAGAAGTTGAGGTTTGGTAATGGATCAGTAATATAAAAGAAGTGAATTTAGGTTTGAGTATTCCCTATCTAAATGGTGCGCCAGCACGTTACCTCTGACGTCAGCTGCCTCGGAGACTGACGTCACGCTCGCGGTAATTTGCGCCGCGCACGTGAGGTATAATACACCTCACGTGTGCGGTACACCACGCGCGCGCTCACCGAGTAAAGCGACGAAGTGTGAGAGCAGTCGCAATCGCCGCGCGACGCACACACGTATAAGTGTGAGAGAGAGGGTAGATGGCGGGTTTACACGTGTGCGCACCTGTTCTGCGCACTCACCGGCTTTGAAATAGCCAGTGGTTTGACCTCGCGTTTAACCTTGATGAAGTGCGAACCCGATGCCTACACTCTCTCCTCGCACTTGCTCTCAGCGCACGAGAACGCCTACTCGAAGCCGATGTCCAGGTGCGACGAGCCTGGACAAGCGGTTACGCGGAGCTAATACGCGGCGCGGAAGAATGCGTGCACGCTTACCTTTACTATCGAAAGCTACAGCGCAGTTTAACAGGGCTCGCAGCAGGCTCTTCTCTCAGCAGCAACGATTCGGCCGGTTTACGAACCGTCCAGCGGCGCAAGTACTCGTCGGCTAAATACAGCAGTTAGCGTGAAACCTTCAGCGTCCACGGCACTATCACTAGCGAGTTTTTCGGGCAGAGAAACTAATACTTTCGTTTCTAATCACGAAATAAAAAAGGAGCGTACTCGGGCGCGTGCTTCTTCTCTTCCAGCGAACTATAAGATGGCCTCCGGCTCGCCGAGGTCTGCTAGTCATCATGTCGATGCAGCTCAGATTCTGCATCGACGCGCCATCTCGCATTCGCACGCTTGAGTTACTTCAACTACAGCTTATACGCGACGTCGGTACGGCAGGCCGTGACACCCCCCACCCAGATATCACTTATCTCCTGATATGGGACTCTGCAATTCAATCCGGCGTCGCTAATACCTGAAAAGTGTTAATGATCTAGAAGTACTCAAGCGAATGCGACTTTTATAGAAAAATAAAAAAAAATTTTATTCAAAGAATAATAACAAAAAAAAACAATCGGCGCCGCTTCATCACCCGAAATTTAGCTGATGTTTCTGCCGATAATAAAACGGGTTGAGTGGGTCATGATTCGTCGCTCTAGGGCAGGTAGCTGGGTTGCGAACGTTGAAGTGCTCGCAAAAGAAGCACCGTCTCGGTTGTCGCGGTTCTCCCTGCAGACGCCGGCCAGAAGAAAGGGACCTCGGGGACCCGGTAGATACCGCAGGAGCGGGTGCCTGTTCTTGAGGGCGACCCCTCGAGGGCCTTCTCCTAGACTTACTCCTCTGGCGGCTCTTCGGTCTGCTCGGACGGGACTCCTTTAAGGGTCTCGTTGTCGCACCAGGGGCAGGCCTCCTCCTACCCCTGGCTACTTCTTCCTCTTCTGCCCTGGCCCTCACGAGTTCGGCCTGGACCCAGGCCATCTCCTTTTCTTTGGCCTCGCGAAGGCGTCGAGCTTTCTCCAAGGCTTCGCGACTTTCACGAGCCTCGCGAGCCCTACTCTCGTTTCGCTGTGTGCGAAACTCGACCGCAGCCGCGAGCTTTTCTTTGCGGCCGAGGACCAGGTTAAACCACTTTTCGGAGTGGACCCTTGCCCCTTCATAATGATTGAAGTTATCCCACTCCTTCATGACGGCCTCTTCCTTTTCTCTAGTCAACTGGGATAGCTCTCGAGATGCTACCAACTTGGCTTCGAGTTTCATCCAAGCGACCGACATGGGGGAGCGACCTGACAACTTACACGACTCGCTATTCTCCGCAGGCTCCTCTACTTGCGGAGTATCGTGGTGAGGCTCTCCTGACTGGCCCAACTCTTTCGTTTTTCCGACTCCACAGGCTCCACTACCTGTGAAGTCGACGACTCCCCTTCGACCTCGCTACTCGGGGAACTACCAGAGTAGTGACGTCTATCGCGGTCTTCGGTTGTCTTAATATTGACCGCGTTGACGAAGTAACTACTGGCTCCCCTGCCGGCAGTTCCTCTATAGTTACGGAGGACTCTTCCACGGTTCCTCCGGTGGCAGGTAATCCAGCACCTGATATGATCCGGCCAGGTGTCGGAGGCATCAGCTGCACCTGTGCCAGCAGCTGGCCTACCAGCTCGATGAGCTGCTGCTGGTTCAGTTGTCCAAGACTCATCCTGTGGACAAAGGAGAGGATAGCGTTTATCTTCGGCAACCATAGCTCGGATTCGCGCGTCTTCTCCGGTGGTAGTCGAAACGGAGTCGCAGGTTAGTACGGGATTCCGTGAACCTTTCGGTCGGCCACGAGGTCGTTTTGGGGGCTCGCTCGCAACAGGAACGGAGTTGGTTGGTGCAGGAGAAGTTTCGCCTGGCCTTCCCGTGACTATCGCAGTCTTTCTCGGCCTACCTCTTCCGCGAGCTTGCGTTGTCACGCTAAACTCGTCCTGATCTTGCCCAGCGGCCGCTGGCGGCTGGGTTCTCGCAAATGGCGGGTCGCTCTTCACCGTTTCTTCTTTTCCGCCCGGTGGTCGGGCGACATCATCCTCTCCTTCAGTTATGTCGCTATTGGGTCTTTCCTCGTTATCCTCGGGCCATTTTCCTGCGAAGTATGGCTTCAAGTGTTCTGCATGGATCAGGTCTTCAACATCTCCTTCCTGATCCACCAGTTTATACGTGTCGGACCCTTTCTTCTCCAAAATCTCATATGGGCCAACATATTTCGGTGCCAACTTCGCCATCACTCCTTGAGCTGCCGAAGATAGCACGCGATTCTTCTTCCACACGCGATCTCGGACCTCGAACTTCGGTTCTCTCCGCCTGGCGTCATATATCTCAGCATGCCTCTCTTGTTCTGCTCTTGAACGATGACTAGCATCATCTAGCATATTGCTGAGATTTTTCATCCTTTCTAACCAGGCGTCTTCGTCCTCTTGAACAGCTGTCTCTTCGACTACCTGATCTTGCTCCCTCCTCTTAGTCCCGGGAGGCACTGACTCCCTGCCATAATTTAACATGGCTGGCGACTTACCAGTGGCGCTATGGGGTGCATTATTTAGCGCGAACACTAGTTCAGGTAGCTTCTCATCCTAAGTATTATGGTATCCCTGCACAAATGCCATAACTGGTCTTAAGGGTTCTATTAACTCTTTCCACCGGATTCGCTTGAGGGTGGTAAGGTGGAGTATGTGAGTGATGAACCCCTATCTCGTCTAGATATTGGTCTATTATCCTGTTTTTAAATTCGGTTCCGTTATCGGAAAGGAAGACCTCGGGTGCGCCATATCGTAATACTGCCCTATTCTTCAACTCTTTTCGAATAGTCTTACCGGTGGCTTTCCGGATCGGAATACACTCTACCCATCGAGTAAATAAATCCTGGAAGACCAAGATATACACAAAGCCTGCTTTTCCCCGGATAAAAGGACCCGTTATATCTGCCGCCACGACTTTCCAAGGCTTGTGAATAACTCGACGCCCCATTAACCCCAGGGGTGGCTTTTGCTCTGCCTTCCACTGCTGACTTATCAAACAAGCTCTCATATGTTCTTTTACTGACTTGTAATATCTTGGCCAATAATAATATCGAGCTACTCTCGCGAAAGTTTTCTCTCTTCCGAGATGTCCAGCAGTAGGTTCGTCGTGGTATTCCAAGAGTACCTTCTTCCTTTCCTCACTAGGTACTACCAGTTTCCGGGCATGATCATCTACTCCTAAATCTTCTTCAATATCTTGATTCGGACGATACATGTAGAGCTGGCCGCCTAATACTTTCCACCTAGGATAAGTATTAGGTTCTTCCAATACATTTTTCTGCCAGCCGGGGTACCACTCGTCATTCGTGGTTACTGCCCAGGATACGGCGCCTACGACTGGTTGTTCTCCGTCCTCGTTTTCTTCATACATTCTCGATAATGCATCCGGCACGCAGTTGAGACTCCCTTTGCGATGCTCAACTTCAAAGTTGTACATCTAAAGCCTAAGCGACCATCTTGCTAGTCTACCTGTCGGGCTACGCAGTGAGCGAAACCAACGCAAGCTGCTATGGTCGGTCACTACGAGGAAATTATATCCCTCTACGTTTGCCCGAAACTTCTTGATAGCCCATAACACAGCATGACACTCTCTTTCTGTTACTGAGTAATTTCGCTCAGCTTTAGAGAGCGAGCGACTTGCAAACTCCAAGACTCGCTCCTGGCCGTCTATCACCTGGAACAATACTGCCCCCAAACCAGAGTCACTTGCGTCAGTTTGTATGCCAAAGCGCGAAACGAAATCCGGATGGTGTAGGACAGAAGCTGAGGCTATGAGTGCCTTGATGTGGTCGAAGGCTTGTTGTTTTTCTTCTTCCCACACGTATCTGAAGTTTTTCTTCGTAGGCGTGTAAGAGGGTCGGCGATCGTGGCGAAATCGGGAAGAAACTTCCAATACCACAATGCCATACCTAGGAATCGCCTTAACTATTTTAGGTTCATAGGCGCAGGGTATTGCGTAACCGGAGCTATCTTATCTGGGTCTAGTCTTAACCCATCTCGGTTGACGAGAACACCAAGATATTTTACCTCAGACCTACCGAATACGCTCTTCTCTCGGTTGATCGTGAGGCCTCTGCCAGCATGGTTAACGGGTGTGGTTCGTCCATGGATTCACCCGTTATGTTCTCCCATGCTGGTGGAAGGTCTTCCGTGCTGTGTTCTTGAATGAACCTGGTCCGGAGGTTTTCTCTCTTTATGAGCAGGGAATATCCATCCTGCCCTTCTTCCATTTGAAAATCGTCCGGTTCGTATATTCCAAGCAGCCACTGCGACATCCTCTTCATCTTTATAAATTTGGAGCCGCTGGATTTTAAGTTCACTGTCTGTAGATGATCGTCTACTACTTTTGCCGTCAAACATTGGCACCAATTTCCAATGGCTTCCTCTATATTCTGCGCCATTTTGGATTCTTGTTCCGCTTGAAGTCTCCTTTACACGCGCTTGAATGTGTATTTCAGAGTGTGGTTGTGTGTGCGGTTTCTATTTAAGGGATCGTTCCCTAAGGCGCACCTTCTTAATTTACAAATAAATAAATAAATAAATATAAATAATTTATAATATATTATAGTTCTACCTAACCTCCACACTCTGAATTTCACTTCGAGTTGCAGAGTGTTAGATACCAGTCGCTTGGTTTTAAAACGCTCTGGCTGGTTTTCTTTTTAATTTACCAGTAATTGGTGCTTTGCTCCCTATTTAGCACGAATTGCAGGTTTCTCGCTGCTTTTCAACTGTTTTAAAATTTTTACCCTGTAAAAAAAAATTAAATGCCAGCCAGGTCACCGCGGGTTCGAATCTTTGTCTCTGGTTCGAATTCCCTGAGGGTATTGTCTATACTAGCCTTCACTAGGCTAGCAACTGGTATCGATTGAACGCTCGTCACAAATTTAGTCAAGTGTTCAATCCCCTGATGCTTCTCCTCACAAATTTTTATTATTGTTTAAACAAATTATAATTATTGTTTAAACAAACAAAAGTTTCACTCGCTAATTTATTTCACCTAGGCGCACCGTTTCTAACTGGTAAAAGGGTTTTTGAAAATTTTTAGAACTCACCAACAGCAATTTTCTCGATTTTCTGCGAAAATCTTCAAATGTCCACCGCTTGAGGGTTTGCTGTTGGTTAACTAATGTTCTATAATCGATTCCTATTGATAACAAGAAAAAAATTTGGAAAAATTCGAAAAAAGAATTTTGGGATTCGAACTTTGTACCTTCGAAGTCAAAATTTCGCGATATTCCCAAGCACACACACGTTTAGGGCGCCAGTTCTCACGGGATGGATTTCCGGGCTAAGGCACGTTTCACCTGCGTACCTCAGTGGTTCAATTCTATATCTCTCGGTTCAATTCCCAGAGATATAATAGCCAGATTAGGTAACAGACGCTACAACGTCCTGCAATGTTAACCTAATCTGGTTACTTACCGTGCAACACGCAAGTCGAAACTCGCGCTTTATTTCTCACCAGTGACTCGAACTCCTCTTCTGGTCACTGGTTCGTGTGCCGGCTGCTCAGATGTAACGAAACGTATTCTCTTACGTAACGACCGCGGAGGCGTCGGGGAACGGGGAATGACTAAGGTCGCGAAATGATAACTCGAGTGGCTAAAGTTAATAACAAAAGACTATGGTTTATTAAATAAAAGAAGTTGAGGTTTGGTAATGGATCGATAATATAAAAGAAGTGAATTTAGGTTTGCGTATTCCCTATCTAACTGGTGCGCCAGCACGTTACCTCTGACGTCAGCTGCCTCGGAGACTGACGTCACGCACGCGGTAATTTACGCCGCGCACGTGAGGTATAATACGCCTCACGTGTGCGGTACTCTACGCGCGCGCTCACCGAGTAAAGCGACGAAGTGTGAGAGCAGTCGCGATCGCCGCGCGACGCACACACGTATAAGTATGAGAGAGAGGGTAGATGGCGAGTTTACACGTGTGCGCACCTGTTGTGCGCACTCACCGGCTTTGAAAAAGCCGGTGGTTTGACCTCGCGTTTAACCGTGATGATGTGCGAACCCGATGCCTATACTTTCTCCTCGCACTTGCTCTCACCGCACGAGAACGCCTACTCGAAGCCGATGTCGAGGTGCGATGAGCCTGGACAAGCGGTTACGCGGAGCTAATACGCCGCGTGGAAGAAAGCGTGCACGCTTACTTTTACTATCGAAAGCTACAGCGCAGTTTAACAGGGCTCGTAGCAGGCTCTTCTCTCAGCAGCAACGATTCGGCCGGTTCAGCTGTCTCGTAACCGGGGTTTAGCGACGACGAAAATTATGCGGCAGGTTGATCTCGCCTGCCGCATGATTGACTTAAGTCTCCACGTCCAGCGGCGCAAGTACTCGTCGGCTAAATACAGCAGTTAGCGTGAAAGCTTCAGCGTGCACGGCACTATCACTAGCGAGCTTTTCGGGCAGAGAAACTCATACTTTCGTTTTTAATCACGAAATAAAAATGGAGCGTACTCGGGCGCGTGCTTCTTCTCTTCCAGCGAACTATAAGATGGCCGTCGCCTCGCCGAGGTCTGCTAGTCATCACGTCGATGCAGCTCAGATTCTGCATCGACGCGCCATCTCGCGTTCGCGCGCATGAGTTACTTCAACTACGGCTTATACGCGACGTCGGTACGGCAGGCCGTGACAATATATATTTATATATATATATATATGGAAGCGTCCAGCAGAAACGGGCCACCGAGCGCGCGCGGTGCCTTTTTTCGCGTAAAAGGCGCTCTGTTTAACTCGCTCATAATCGTATGCTGCGTCTTTAAAAAAAAAACCAAGGACCTATATCGATAGATTTTTTTCTGCTCTTTCCAATTGCGCCATTGCTTTTATTGCGAAACGCGTTCTTCCGGACGAAAACTCGAGTTGAATATTGAAAGCCATTTTTCTCAAAGTATATCATGTTTTTTTTTCAAAATAAACTACACCGTTGGAAAGTACAACTCTTAAGCTTCAAAACCCTATCTTGGAGAAGTTGGAGAAATAAAGGGTTTAAAAGTAAAAACATGAGAAAGACAGCGCCGAGGGTCCGCGCGAGCCCCTCGCGCCCGTGCGTACGGCACATTTAAGTGCACGCTCTATTCAATTCGCTAATAATCGTGTACCAAGTCTCTGAAAAAAGAACTAAGGACATATATCGATAGATTTTTTCCTGCTCTTTCCAATGGTGCTATTATTTTTATCCCGAAATGCTTCCTTCAAGTTGAAAATGCCATTTGAATGTTTAAACTCTATTTTTTCAATAAAATATCAGTCTTTTCTTCAAAATGAATTATATTCTTCAAAAGTTTTATACTATAAAATATTATATTTTTAAGTTGAAACATGATAATTTCAAAAATAGTAAGATCGAAAAAACAGCGGCTGCCCGAACTTTTTACGCTATGCTCAAGGGCGGATTAATACACGCGATGTGCTATTTCGCCCTTTCTTTTTTATAAATATAAAATGTTTTGTAACTTACAATGCCAATGCGTGGACATAATTTTGTGGATCTAGTTGTAACATTTAGTATAATATTACAATGAACTTTGTTCATTTATATAACAAAATTTGAAAAACATAATATATTAAACATAAAAATATCCATAAACGCACTGAAAGCAGTGAAACAGAAATTTAAAATAACCTTATAGATTGTTTAATCTGGCATAACAATGTTACCTTTACCTTTAAATTCTAATTTTTTTACATTTTTTCGATTTTATAAGAATTGTCCTTTTTACGACATCCGCTTCTTTCTTTGTTTGAGTTTTAAGTACTTTTTCTTTTTTGATCGGTGGATATAATTGAGAATCTTCTGACGCTGAAAATCTTTTAAGTTCTAACTTTTTGGCATCATTTAATAATTTAATACCATGAAACAATTGAGTTCCAGGTATAGTCATAGCTGAGGCTAGCCTGTTTTGCAGCTTTTCTGTAGCCTTTAAGTAATCGTCTTTTGATGAAAAAAGCACTCAATATTTTTGAAATACTCAGTTGCCCATTTGTATAAATCTTGTGGCGTCAATATATAATTGTCGGATATTTTCCGTAAACTTTCTCGTCTGGCATTGCTTTTCACGGAAGCACCTATTCCATCACATGCATTTTTTCCGTGGGCTGTTGCATGAAAATGCCACTCAGCATCAACAGCACAATGACTTGGTACACGATTATTAGCGAATTGAATACAGCGTGCACTTAAACGTGCCGTACGCACGGGCGCGAGGGGCTCGCGCGGATCCTCGGCGCTGTCTTTTTCATGTTGTTACTTTTAAACTCTTTATTTTTCCAACTTCTCCAAGATAGGATTTTGAAGCTTAAGAGTTGTACTTTCCACGGTGTAGTTTATTTTGAAACAAAACATGATATACTTTGAGAAAAATGGCTTTCAATATTCAACTCGAGTTTTCGTCCGGAAGAACGCGTTTCGCAATAAAAACAACGGCGCAATTGGAAAGAGCAGAAAAAAATCTATCGATATAGATCCTTGGTTTTTTTTTCAAAGACGCAGCATACGATTATGAGCGAGTTAAACAGAGCGCCTTTTACGCGAAAAAAGGCACCGCGCGCGCTCGATGGCCCGTTTCTGCTGGACGCTCCCATATATATATATATAAGTATGTGGGTGAACCGATTTTGGAGAGGTATAGTTCTTTTTCTCAGAGTTGCCTATGTTAACATGACTAAAGAAATATGGACCCTGGGGTTATAGACTCTAGAAAATGGCCGAAAACTCTCCAAAACCGGTCATATATATCTTCGCCGGTATGAAGAGGCTCTTCAAAACCGGAGAAACTCTTCAAAACCGGTATATAATATCTAGAAAAACTCTCCAAAACCGATAAACGACATAAATATATTTTATATATATATAACGAGATAAGTAGCAAGTTTTTATTATTAGATAAATATATTATAATATACAATATGAAAGTATTGTTACTTTGTGAAACCTTTTTTTTATTTTTACAGAGTATCAGGACCTAAGGATTATTGACATGTGCATCATAGAATAGAAGAGTTAATTAATAAATTTAATATATTTCTAGAAAATCAACAGACATGAGTAAGAATAATAAAATTGGTCAGTGCCTTGGTTAAAAAAAAGCATTTTCTGTCTATACTTCATGAAACTCACCAATTAAAAGATTATGCCAATATGAACATTAAAATACAGAGAAAAGCAAAAATGATGTGTTATTGTTGTGAAAATTTCAACGAATAAAAGTGTTCAGTTAATCTAATTTTATAATTTTCTCACGCTGGGAGACGTTAAAATGTTTTAGAGGAGTTCTTAGTAATTTTTGCATATTATAAATACGGCTTCAAGAAATGGAAATCTACCTGCGTCCTGTACAAGAAAGTAACTTACAAGGAAACTACTGTGCTAAGGTGTACGCCTCCGATTTTCCTGAATTTTTAATATGTTGTAGAGGATCGAAAAATAAGAGACACGTATTTTTCTTCCTCCTATAGGAAGCTTTGCAATAGTAAAATTTTAAGTTCCGTTAAATCGCTCTAGAAACACGAATAGAAGTGATAGTAGTTCAAATCACATGATTTTAGAAAATATCCGTATGTCTGTATGGATGTGTGCGTGCGTGCGTGCGTGCGTGCGTGTGTGTGCGCGTATGTGCATGCGCGCGCGTGTGTGTGTGTGTGTGACTGTGTGTGCGTGTGTGTGTGGGTGTGTTTATGTATGTATGTATGTATACCGTTTTATCTCAGGATCTATTCGATCGATTTTAACCGGCAGGTCCATTTTTTTGTTTTTCTTGTGTTAATGGGGGAAGCAAATCCTCTTTTTGATTCGCCGATGCGTTTTTGTTTCATTTTAAATTTTCGATTTTCGCAATATTCATTTTTCGTTTCTTTTTTTAATGATAACATGGAGATATTTGAATCGGACAGATAGCATTCGAAAGAGCATAAAAAAGCTATATTTCTAAAAAAAAATTACATTAGCTACTGCGGTTCTTTTGTTATCAACAAAAACGTGTTTTTTTTTTAAAAAAAGCTTATAACTCCAAAAATAAACGGTGAATTTTTGAAAAAAAAAAAAATCATGATAATACAGAATATAAATAGCTGTAATCTGTAAAAATTTGAATCCATTCTGTCGACTAGTTTTTGAGAAAAAAAATAAAAAATGAAAAAATGCGTTTTGTATGAAGCACGTTTACTTTAGTAAAATTGACTTAATCGCTTTGAAATTCCTTGTAGAGGTAGAGTTGGGATACCTCTCGGCTAAGTTATTTGGGCTAAATGATTGGTCAATAAATTTCAGAGATATTTGAGGTTAAAATTTTCTTAACCTTTTTTTTCAAATCGTAATTTCTTGAGGACGGTTTGAAGAATCATCTCCAAGTTTATAGACAAGTTTGTGTGTAAGATTGGTAATATATGGGCGAATTTACATCAAGATTATTTGATTACTTTTTGAGATATTTGATATTTAAAATTTTTGTATTTTGCATAGTATTCTCTTTGTCGCATGATAACTAGAGAAAAAAAATTGGTTTAATCATGTTGAAATATTGTGGAGATTTAGAGTTTATATGTTTATCGTATAGGTCCTTTAGGTAAATTGATGTTGCGCCGTACCGGTAACTCGTATCACAAATTTTCCCACCGATACTCCCCCTGAAATTTCTTAACGAACAAAATATGCTTTATTTCGTTAAGATCGGATAAAAGATAACAAAAATTAGAGAAACTTATTGAAGTTTTTGTATTTAATTGTAACAATAGCATAGTGATTATTGCCTGAATTTGTCTGAAAAAAATTGACTTATATTCCTTCTAGTATATATTTGTTACATGTACTTTCTCTTGGATTATCAACTTAATAAAACATTATTTAAAAAATACAAAAACTAAAATTGCTGTTTCGACCGGGTGGACTACCTTAAGGGTCGAAGGTACAGGAGAGGTCAATTTTTTTTATTATTCATGGAAATATTTTTTTATTGAAATATTTACAAATATATACAAAAAGTAGCCCATAAAAACCTCTCTTGGTCCAATTTAGGGATTTTATAAGCTGCACTGGCGAAAACAGCTGTAAAAAAGGTATATATTCAGTTAGCATTCTACGCAATGGCTTTCGATCAATGTGTACCAGTTTGTAGATACATGTTTTTAGTACCCAAAGATACAAATTTGCATTGCAATATTATTCAAAAGCTGATTTTATTTTTCCTATTGCTAATAAGTCATAAGTTACTATTTATTTATTAAAAAACTTGTATTCTTAATGATTTTATGGTGGAACAGGAATTGAAAATTAAGGTGTAACTAAAAGTCTCAATGTAATTTTGCAGTAAATATATTTTAGTAAATGAACCCAAAAAACTTGTACATCATATCTGGTTCCGTAAAACAATACAAACAATTGCATAAACTAATCATGCTTAAAAATGACTTCAAACATAAGTGAACATATTTGAATGAAAAATTGTGTAAATTATGTATCAAACAATTATTTACCTGTTAATGTTCACCAGCTCCGTAGTCCATACATTTGGTTTGTTTTGATTTCTTGACACAATGAAGCTTCTTTGATATTTTGGAATGCCTATACTCTCTTTGATCTGTTTCATTCTCTTTTATTAAAAAAGCACCACGTCGAAGAACCCTTTGGACATCTGCTGCGGTCAGGTCTTTGGGCTGTCAACGAACAATGGTATAAAGTAGCTGGGATGGCATTTTGCGTACTCTTCAAATCATATTTATTATTGACAATTGCTCTTCTATAATATTTCTGCAACTGATTTATTTTAGAAACTGCAGGCGCTTCATCTGATCTGACATTCAGATTTTTCATCTTCATCTTCATCTGACTTTCCATCAAGCTTTTCTTTCGTGGCAAGTTCTCAGTGGTCTTTATCCATTCGCTTTTGCACATGGTTAATGCGTTAATGGTCTTCCTTTTTTTATAAAAATAGATTTTCCAGAAGGTGCCAGTTCATTTAGTCGAGTCCAAGTTTTTACATCTCATCATACAAAAGTGTTATATACCTCATACCATTCTTTCGAACTGAACAACTCCAAATGTTCACAGCAGCCTGGACTTCCATACTACCCAAAGCACCCTCATAATTGGCATGACACTCTTGACTACTCTTATGAGCTTCAAGTCAAAACTTACATTCTGGAGAGTAAGGATCTAGTTCCGCTGCTGTAATTGTACACATGTGATAGTACAAACTTCTCCGATGCAGTGTAGCCCAATCCGATATCATTGGTAGATCCTACAGCTTTTCAGTTCACCAGAAATGCTACTTGTCTATTATTTGCAGATTTCATTCGGAGACTTGTATAATTTTCTCCTATAACAATTTGACAATTTTTACAATATAACACTAGTTTTACACACAATCCGTTTCTCTCAGTCATTGAACCACTAACACATTTTTTAGAACAAGCACTTCAAATCATGTCTTTTAAAAAATTATCAAAGGAACCTCTGTGGACCGGAATGAATTCTTCGCTTTCACTTACATCAATAGGGCTGTTTAGATTTTTTTTCAACACTGTCGTTTCAGAGCCTCTACCTTCATCAATTTTTCGTTTATCCACAATTTGTTGCGTAGGTTTTTTCTTTTTTTTATAAATGTATTTACTTTTTGGCGCACGCCACTTACTAGATAAAGTGTGCTTTTTCAAAATAAAATTCAATATTTACATGAAGCAAACACTTTTTAGTCATGACCACTGCTCCGGAGAGCCTTATAGTTTCGTCAGGGCGAAAATTGTAACACTTCAAATTCTGAAAATTTACAACATAAAAACTATTTTCCACCCAAAATGAATCCATTTTAAGCGTTTTCCGAGATGTATGTATGTCTGTACGTATGTATGTAAGCAAGTTTCCAGATTATCTCAACGAATTTTTCATAGATCCAAACGAGCTTTCGTGCAGGTACTCGTCTAATTATAAGTAACTGACAGTTCTCAACCGGGCCTAATCGATCGACAAATAAAAAAAATGCGAGAGGAAACAAAAATTCAAAGAAATTAATTTTTGGACATACGGTGAACACAATTAACTTTAAGTCAAAAACAACAATTGCATCTGCTAAAACTAATTAAAACACGGCTTTTTTACATTGAACATTTTTTTCTACGAACAATATTTGGCAATAGAATTGCGAAAAAAACAGCTAAAAGCATAAAAAATCGTGGTTTTTTTGCTATTACTTTACAGGATTTGACTTTACACAAAAATGTTAAAGGTAAAAGTTATAGATAATATTAAAACAAAATTTTTTCTATTCAATACTTTTTTTGTACAACGAATTCCTGACCAGTTAAATCCAAAAAACGATTTTTAACGTCTGTATATACCTAAAATGGTCGATTTTCGTTTATAACTTAGCAGGATTTGATTTTATACAAAAATGTTAAATACAAAAGTTGTAGATAATATTTAAGCAAAACTTTTTCTCATTTAACATTCTCATCAAAAATCAATACCTGACGAGTTAGACCTATAAAAACGATTTTAAAGGCCTAAATATACATAAAATGGATGAATGTCGGCTATAACGTCACAGGATTTAACTTTACACAAATATGTTAAATGTAAAAATTGTAGATTATAATAAAACAAAAATTTTTCCCATTTAACATTTTCATGTAAAATCAATTCCTCGTATCTAAATCTATAAACACGATTTTTAATGCATCAATGCACCTTACATAGTCAATTTTCGCTTATTATTTAACAGAATTAAGCACCAATTTACAAACATATCATATATATATATATATATATATATATATATATATAATATTTTTTTTTTTTTTTTTCTCGAAAGGGGTTTATAAAGCCCGTTTTTTTATAAATAGAGGTTTATTGCCCGGGCTGCATAATCAAAATTGGGCTCGATAAACCCCTATATATAAAAAAACGGACTTTATAAACCCCTTTCGAGAAATGTATAATATATATACATATATGATATATATATGGGATATTTCAGGTGAAGTCAGCAGCTCAAAATTTTAAAATCGCTGAAAACTCGTTTTCTTTTAGTTTTTTATGAAAAAAAAAAAAAAAAAAAATGTTCCTCAAATTTTAGGTCGATATTTGCAAAAATAAAAAAGCTATGCAATATTGAAAATTCAATTTTTTTGTAATTTTTGGTTAAAATCCAAGTTTATTCATTTTTTAACTCATCGTGAAACTTTTTGTATAGAACATTGATTGGCAAAAAGTTTGCATTTTTTCTGTAGAATATGCCAGAATTTATTTTATGACCCTTTTTGAAAGTCTCTGATTGGCTGCTTCTTAGTACACCTTCATCGAAGGATATTGAGGCTGCGGCCAAATATTTTTTATTTGACAAAAATTTTTTTGTATTCTTCTTCGAAAATCCTTCAAAATGCTTTTGTGATCAATGCTGGCCGAGAAAACGGAAAAAATTTACAATTTTTTGAACTATCAAGAAAAATCCATAATTTCAATTCTTGATAACACGATTAATGAAACTGAATATTATTCATACATCTTATGATATGGACCGTACCACTGAATTTTGTTAGAGCATCAAATAGAACATTATAAATATCTATTTCCAATAATATTAGGTTTACACAATAAGCGATACCTAATTATGAATGAAATTATGAGTTTGTAGCCTGATTTCATTTTGACAGTTTTATAGAAATTAACCACTATAGCTTAATTTATTATTAATTCATAATTAGGTATCGCTTATTGTATAAGCCTAATATTATTGAAAATAGATATATATATATATATATATATATATTGTCACGGGCGCCGATATAAGTTACGAGAATCACGTATACTGCGTTGCGAGATTCGAATCTCGCGCGCTTGCACGTATCGTGATCGACAGAGCGCCACGCGGAACAAGCCAGAAGCAGATGGAGAAGAAGACGGAGCCGCCGCGCCGCTGCGAACGTGAGCGCGCGGCCATGTTGATTCTCGCCGTGACACGCGAAAGTAGTCGCCGTCACCGTGACGTGTAGAAATAGGTCGTGTGAGTGGTCCGTGCCACCACAGCTGCAACTGTGACCGCCACCGCGCCGCCACTCACCACGAGCGAGCGAGAGTAAGAGAGAGAAGAGACAGCGACAGAAGAGGCCGGGGACAGTGAGGCAACTGATGGTTTATAATCTTGTTTGGACGGAATAACCCGGCCTGCACGTACTTAGCGAGGACATTGTTTGTGAAGGCTGAGCATTGTTGAAGTACTTAGTGAGGGTAACAAAGAGATTAATTAACAATTATTTATTTATTATTCATTACACTATTTATGAATTTTTTTTATCAATAATAGGTTTTTAGCGTTCGATTTCTTTGTTAGGCAACTCACGTGGACGCCGGGGCGTAAAGTAGCAGATTACGCACCGAATTCGCATTTTCAGGGATATTAGCGGAAATTTCCGCATTTTTGGGGAAATACGCGTGAGCGCGGATGCGGGGCGCGGCCTAGAGGTCGCACGCAGTAATTTTGAGGCCGCGCATGCGCAGAAACCGAAAAAAAAGTGGAAAATCACTATCGCGGAATCGTTAGCGCATCTCACTGGGAGGTGCGCGCATCCACTAATTTCGAATTTGCGCATGCGCAAACGGTCGAAAAATTAAAATTTTGATTTAGCACGCGGAATCGGTAGCGCATCTCACGGAAGGTGCGCGCATCACTAATTCCCAGTTTGCGCATGCGCAAAGGGTCGAAAAATTAGATTTTTGTTTTTGGAATCGGAATCGTTTCGGCGTGCGCTGGTGAAACTATTACACCTAGTGATTTTAGTGCCGCGCATGCGCAGCGTGCGGAAAACGCAAATTTCGATTTTTCGACACGGAATCGTTTGTCCGCGTGCCGAATAGATTTGCGCAGGAAGTAGAAGTTAAAAAAGTCAATTAGTTTATTTGCAATGAAAGGCATAAAACCACGCGAAATCGCTTACGCATCCGCGAGATCGCGAGTGCACCGATTTTGACGTGTGCGCATACGCGGAATCGTTTGCGCACGCGATAAAGCGTCTGCACACTGCGCAAACAAGCGAATTACGTTTGCGCAATAACCATAAAGCGACATAACCTCCAAGCAAGCAGGTTAAAAAGCGAATTACCCGGGTCTAGCGATTAGAGACCGAACCACCAGTTGAGAAAATTCGTGTTTTCCTTAGTCGGTGATAATCCAGTAGGTACCTTGTGAAGGATACCACTGGCAGTGCCAACGCACTTTCAAGTTCCGCGTTATTGAACGGAAAATCCCCTTGCGCACACAAAAATCCGCGAGCGAGTGTGATGGCGTATTACATCCAGGAAGCCGCGGAGGATTGTGCAGATTCTCTCACACATAATGAGATTGACAGCTGCCTGGCGCAGCTTCAAATAAGGCGCCATGGCACAGTCTTCAGAAAAAAGGACAGACTGACTAAGTGGGTGTTGGGCATGTATTGGCCAAATGACTTTGACGAGACAGAGGAGCCGGGAGACGCGTTCGCCCGGCGGAAATTACTGAGGTCAAGTCTTTTGGGCAAACTCCTAGTAGAAGACGACGGTACCTTCGTAGAAACCTCCAGATGGGACGTATACCCATTGGAGGCAGTACTGAAGAGCGAGCCGATATTGAAACTACTGAGGGAGACGATGGCACAGGCGGCGCCCAACACCCACAGCCCCATGAGCCCACGATGCACAACCAGAACGCCATATACGAGAAAGTAGCCGAAGTGAATGAAGAGGACGCAAATGAAGAGGAGAACGCGCAACGAGATAGCCTTCGCGACCACACCCAGAACACGGGGGCAGATGAACCACTGCCACATCGAGGAGACATGTTGCGTCTCCAGGCAAGCGACGGGACAGAGTTCCAGGTTGCTAAAGGACATCAGCCTGCTATTGGTGGAGCTGATAACGAAAGTAAGATCGCCGGAGGACAGACTAGCAGCAGACCACGAGCGACAAGCCGCGTACAGCATCCAGATAGCAGGGCTGTTAACAAAGGTAAAGTCACTGGAGGATAGACTAGACCACCAGCGACAAACAGCGTCCAGCACCCAGATAGCGGACACAAGGACAGGCCTGAACGTGCGATTCGAAGACACGTTCACGATCCCAGAGCAGAACGAAGCATGGGATCGTAGGCAACCTTGGCCACCGCCAGCTCGTCCTAGAGACCAGGCTGATTTACGGGACGTAAACCCAGCCTGGGAGGGGGGTGAACGCCGAAATCCGGCCAGAAGTCCGAGCTGGTACAATTACTCCACGCCAGGTACTTTGGCCAATTTCTCGAGGTCGGGGTTATACTACTCGAGAGATATCGGCCAAATAGTGCGGAAGTGGCACGTAAGCTTCTCTGGAGAGAAGAGCCAGAGTATAGACCGATTTTTGGCGAGGCTCGAGGATTGCAGAGTCCTACACGGAGAAACTTTTGGTACAACTGCTGCACTCCATAGTGCGACCGTTGCGCCAAGCGCGCCCTCTCGTTTGTACTTTCAGTTTGGAACAACTGCTACACCAAAAACGCGCAACGGCTCGACCAAGGAGCAGACGACGCAGCCGCTTGGAACAGCAGTTACGCCTATTTGGAATAGCTGCTGCCCCAAACTCACAGCGCTGCCGTCGCACTACGGCTAAAGCATGATTTGCACCAAAGGTCTCTCCGTGTAGCCAACCTTACAGAGGAAGAGCTGCTGTCGTCGCTATCGGAAACCTTCACCGGTACGGGCGCCACGTGGTTTAGAAACGAGAAGGAGAAGTGGACAACGTGGCAGGAATTTGTGACGGCTGCGCGACGCTGGTACGGCACGAGCCGAAGGTACCAGCAGCGGCTAGTGGCCGAAGACAATAGTCGCACGCAAGCGGCGGAAGAGGCCGTGACGGATTATATCACGTGCCTCGCCGCGATAATGAGGAAGATATTGCCCGCCCCCAGCATCGAACATCAGCTGGACCAGCTCCATCGCAACCTCAAGCCGCGGTTACAGTCTATGGTTCGGAGATCGGACTTCCGAACCGTCGAGAAGCTACTCGACTTGGTGGTAGATACTGAGCAAACCTTGGTGTATTCCAAGGCCTATCTACCGCCGCCACCACCAGGAGCTACCTTGCTGCCAGAAATGGCGTACAAGCCTCCCCCTCCGTGCGATACGCCGAACAAGCAGAAGGGGATCAAGGAGAGCAAGGTGGCAGCGGTGGAAGAGGAGAGGGGCCCCAAGCAGGAGACTCTAGAGGACATGCTTCGGAGGGTCCTGAAGCAGAGCCTCGCGGACATGGGGAACGCCAGAATGGAGAGCTCCGGGCGAACGTCCCCATCGAGGCATGCACCTGGTGGCCCGCGAAGAGGGCGTGGCCATCAGCCGCCTGGGCGAACGGGAGCACAGAGGCACCCGGCGCTAACCCCGGCCGGCAAGGACGCGAGTTCAGGAGGGGACTCCGCGCCGCCTGCCAAACCCGGGGGTCGACCCCCAGGGGAGCCGAGGCCGCCGCTGAGTTGTTACTCATGCGGCAAGATCGGCTACGTGGCAAGGTATTGCCCTAATTGTTCGGGAAACGGGAAGGGGAGCGATTAGAGGAAATCGCCCCCGCCCCAAGTCTCCGGGGAGCTCGAGCAATGGTAGTAGATCCACTCGAGCCAACCCCGGCGGCACTCCGAGTGCCGAGTCCGAACAAGACTCCAGTGTGCGAGGACACTGCGGCCGCGTGCGACTTTCGCCCGGCCTCCGAGGAGTCAGAGGCTCACCCGCCTCCCGACCGAGGAGAAGCTTTCGTCGGCCAACCAACCAACGCAGAGACGCGCTGGTGGGTTCGAATTGAGGTGGGTGAGTTCAACCTCCGAGCGCTGTTGGATCCGGGAGCATCCACTACGGTGATGGGCGCCGTCGGGCTCCAACTGGCCACAGCCCTCGGGAGAGATTTCGTAGCGTCCGAGAAGCAAGGCGTGAGGCTTGCGGATGGTAGCCGCAGCCCCTTGTTAGACCACGTGTTTTTTCCACTCACCGTGGGGGGGGGGGGGGGGGCTTACTTGCGAAGTTAGAGTCGCCATTATGCCCCAGCTCGATGCAGACTGCTACTTAGGGGTCAACTTCGTAGGTTCGTTCAGGGCTGTACTTGACCCGGATACGGATAGGCTCTTCTGTAAGGACTCAGAAGTCTATGTCAAGCTGGAAGTAGCCAGCTTGACGGCCGATCCCAGTGCAGTGTCTGCCATCGGGCTCGAGGACGCTACGGACCTTCAGCGGGCGGAGCTGAAGGAGATGGTAGACGCCATCCTGAGCAGGCTTCCGCCAGGCTTAGGATGCGTAACGGGCGTGGAGCATGAGATCACTCTGCGGGACACTCGACCAATCAAGCAGAAGCACTATCCAGTCTCGGATGAGGTGCAAGAAGAGATGCACCGCCAAGTAAAGGAGATGCTCGAAAAAGGCATGATCGAGCCCTCAAGCGGTTGGTCGAGCCCCATCGTGATGACCCGGAAAAGTGACGGAACACGGCGGTTCTGTGAAGACCTGCGCAATGGAACTGGACGCCTACCCGCTACCGAATATGCAAGGTATTCTGCGGAAATTAAGGAAGGCGAAGTTCATCTCCACGCTCGACCTTAAGAGTGCTTACCACCAGATACCTCTGGCGGCGGAAGCGCGGCCTATAACAGCCTTTACGGTCCCGGGATTGGGGCTATACCAATTCCGGCGGATGCTGTATGGGCTCACGAACGCGCCCGCCACCTTCCTTCCAGCGGCTCATAGACCAGGTGCTCGGACCCGAGCTAGAGCCGTACGTCTATGCCTACCTCGACGACATTAAAATTGTCACCGAGATATTCGAGAAGCATAAGGAGTGCCTCCGAATGGTGCTAGAACGGCTAGTAGCCGCTGGATTGACGCTTAATGCAGATAAGTGCGTTTTCTGCAAGCCGGAGGTAGTATACATGGGCTTTTTGGTTAACCGGGACGGCACGAGGCCCAAACCCGGCCAAGATCGAACCAATCAGGAATTACCCGGTGTCCAAGAACCTGAAGGCACTGCGGAGGTTCCTAGGCACCACCTCGTGGTATCGAAAGTTCATACCGAACTACGCCACCATCGCTGAGCCACTCACGAACCTCACTAAGAAAAACCAAAAGTATGAGTGGCCCGAGGAGCAGCAGCACGCTTTCGAACTGCTGAAAGCGATGGTGATGACCGCTCCGGTGCTGCACCGACCTCACCCTCAGGGGTTATACACCATGCAGACGGATGCGAGTGACGTGGGCCTACGTGCAGTGCTACTCCAAGAGTTAGAAGAGCAGGAGAGGGTGATCGAGTTCGCGAGCCGTATGCTAACATCGGCGGAGCGTAACTATAGCGTCACCGAGCGAGAGTGCCTCGCGGTAGTATGGGCCATCCAAAAGTTTCGCCCATACATCGAGTGTTACGAGTTTAAGGTAGTGACCGACCACAGCTGGTGGTTCGTGGCACCACCGCTGCAACTGTGACCGCCACCGCGCCGCCATCCACCGCGAGCGAGCGGGAGGAAGAGAGAAAGAGACAGCGACAGAAGAGGCCGGGAACAGTGAGGCACGCTCCATCCCCGCCCCGATAGCAGCGAGAGCGAGAGAGATAGCCGTCGATCGTGATAGAGTCTGCGATGGCTGGCCAGCCGAGAGTAAGTCGCGCTTGACGTAGGCGTTTCTTCTTTTATTGTCGCGGAGTAACCTGTTGCCGTCGCGCATCGGCGACCGCATACGTGCGTGGTTTAAAGTCTTGGCCTTTAAAATTCTTTATATTAGTACTTGTTCGGGTAAATAGTCGAGTCACGAGTACTTATTGAGCGCGCCTTAACCTATGCATGATTTCCCGAATACCGTCCTCTACCCTTTTCAGCAGCTGCAGCTAGTCGCAGGTGTTGCCTCCTAGAGGAAGATCGGTAGCGGGAGTAAGTATCTCTATAGCCGCTTGAGAGGTTAACTCAGCGGCGTTGTGCGGGAAAGACCGGCTGCGCTGGTAACGCTAGGTCATAGCGAGCAGCCGGTAGTTCGCGGGCAGCAGTTGGCAGCAGCGGCAGAGCGCAGCGCCGGTTCTGGTAGAAAGCGGCTTAGGCTTTCTACAATAGAAGCCGTGCTCGCATGTTCGGAACCTGTGTCGAGGCGCTTCCGCCGGACTACAGGTCATTCTACAACGGTGAGTCGCTCGGGCGTAGAATACACCCGTATAATACCCCGCGAACCCCTGAGAGGGATTAATACCCTTTCCATAACTGAACCCCGTTACAAATGTAAAAGATGAAAATTTAGATGTAACCTATATGACTTGCACAAGAAAAATTATTTAGGATAAGTACATATGTAGGCTCATACTTCTTCCTATAAATATATTTTGACAAAAATGGTATATTCTGTGCAATAGTACATTCAATTATGGTACAGTATACAATAGTGCATTCAGTAATAAGCTACCCAGAACTTCTTATATACCAGACTTCATCAATACTGAACTAATTTCGACAATTTTGAATGGCATAATCGATCCGCTATGTTGAATTTGTAAAAACAGATAATGGATTCGTAATCAGCGACTCAAAAAAACCCTGTATACTGACTTTCATAGAAATTGAATTATTTTCAAAATTTTTGGCCGCCATATTGGATCCGCGATCTTGAATTTGTGAAAACTTATAACAGATTCGTAACCAGCGACCAAAAAAAAGCACTGTATACGCAATTTGGTAAATATTCATAATCAAAAATTTTTTTAAATAAAAAAATAAGAAAAATATCGAAATAAACAAAAAATGTTCGGCTTTAAGTCGCCATATTGGATGCTGCCATCTTGAATTTGAAAAAATCTATACATGGATTTTGAAGGTTAGCTTCCATGGAGGCAAAAAATTCATAAATTATAAAAATCCAACGATGGTTTCTGTGTAAAGATATGAAATGAACAATTTTTGTCATTCAAAATTTCGTGTTTTTTGTTAAATAAACAAATAGAATTTTGTTAATATGAATTTTATTCAAAATTCTGACAGCACAATCGAAAGTTCAGAAAATTTTACATCGGATATGACTTGTCTCAATTTTTTTTACAATCGGATTCACATTTAAAATCGCGGTTGAAAAAAGCATAAAAAAAATCGTCCGTTTAGGCGTTAATGGGTTAATCATGTTGAAATTTTGTGGAGATGTAGTCTATATATTATCGTATAAGTCCTTTAGGTAAAGAATTGTCTCATGATTTTTAGAGATATTTAAGGTTAAAATTCTTTTACGGTTTTTTTCAAAATCATAATTTCTCAATGACGACTTCATGTATCAGCATGAAATTTATAGACTATTTTGTATGCGATATAAGCAATACCTGTGTAAAATTTCATCCAGATTATTTGATTATTTTTTTAGATGTTTGACATTTAAAATTTTAGTATTTTTGAAAATGATTTTCTTTGTTGTCGCACAATATTACTACATTAAAATTATTTTTTTTTATTTTATTAACCAGAGTAATACAAAATTACATTACAAAAGTAGTCCAGCAGAGGAAGTCACTTCCTGTATGCTGGTCTGGTATATATAATAAACTTACAATCTAAACTTACAATCTAATACATTTCTTTTAGAGCGTATTTGTTTACTCTCCTGTAACTTGGCTACAGAGAGAAACAAATTTTAACTATAAATAAATCTATGTCACTAACACTCTCACCAATATCTTATTAGCATAGATCTCGCAGTTGTAGGTGTTTCTGTTGTTGCATTCTTGTTTCTTGCATAAATTATCCTTTCATGTTTGTTGAGGCGAGCTGGGCATGTAAGCCCAACTGCACAAGTGACCCTATAATGAGGGAACATGTCCCTGTGTTGGTTACTCGAATCGCATTTACAGTTTGATGTGAAGACTATTTCATCTATTACTACTATATCCTTGTGGTTTGGTTGTGCATCTAGTGGTTACATTGAATTAGTAAAAGTTTGCTTGCCTCTGATTCCTCTATCAAAATAAAAATGTGCTTTGTTAGATCCTAGGTAGTTAATATCATCATGTGTCATACGGATGTTGTTTGTAGTTTTATTGTTTCCTGGTTCTGTTGTTACTGGTTTTTGTAGTAATTTAATGCTATTTTCATTGGCTATATTGTGAATCATATAATATATTTCTTCTATTCCATTACGTTCAATTTTGGTGGGTTTTTTATTCTTTTCCTTGATTTTCAGTTGTATCAGTGCTTTTTAAGAAATAGGTATGCTTAATTCCACGTGTTTTAGGATCATGGCAATAAGGACAATTTTTGTTATATGTTATTGTTTGTGGATTACTGTTCGAGTTGGGCTACTTAGTAAATTTCCATATAAAAGAATATACTCTTTTTGGTTGTTTAATATTTAATTGTTTCAATTTCTTTGAAAGGACCCCGCACACAATGTATGGGAAAAAATCATTCCGTCAAATTTTGGGGGGTTTTGCCCATGAGAACTTTTGTTCAGGACCTCAAGATCTATCTTTTCCCCAAGTTTGATCCTATTTGACCGAATGATTATTTTCCATACATTGTGTGCGGGGTCCTTTGGTGGAGATGTAGAGTTTGTATATTATTTATTAGAAGAGTTCTTAGGGTAAAAGAATTCGTTTATGAATTTGAGAGATATTTGAGGTTAAAACTATTTTAGCCCTCTTTTAAAATCGTAATTATTCGGGAACGCATTTATAGAGCACAGAAATACAGACATGCATACTACTAGAAACAAGTACTCTATGTGCGAAATTTCACAAAGAAAATATAATTTGAAGTAAAGGTTATTTAGGAATTTTAAAAGGTTTTAACAATAATATTACAATCAATTATTTTATTTATTTTTCATACATAATTTAAAAAACAATCATACCTATTATTTTATTCATATTTTAAATATAATTTAAAAATTAATACTTTTTAATCTTCATAAATGGATTTAATTATAATTATGTCATAAATTGTTGCAAAAATTATAAATTTTGTTATTAAAAATTCATTAAAGGAATAAGCAAATTAAGTTTGAGGAAGCCACAGGCCAATGAATTGGCAGCGATTTTTTTATAAGATATATTCATAATTTTGTAAATACATTACTTATATAGAATTGATCTCATCGAAATAGTGTAAATATATTTTTTAAACTACTATCATAAGAAAAGAAGTTAAGAAATATTGATATTAAACTTTTTGAGTTTTACCAAAAAATCTAAAGTATTTAGAATAAATGACCTTTAAACATGTTAGTAGATAAATATATTTTACTCACCAGACTACATATATTATATTATAAGACTAAAAACGTAAAAAATATTATTTTTATAATAGCCAAGCGATATATTGTACTATTATAATTAAAATACATATTATAATTTAAATTTTTATGCAGAATAAATACCTTTTCCTTACAGACGGTTTATGGCCTATTTTGTTCCTTCAATTATAGTATTTGAACAATAAAAGTCTAAATTTTTAGCTTAAAATATTGAAAATTGAAAAAATTATGAATTTATGAAGACAAAAAAAAAAAAAAAACATTTTTTTAAATTTGTGTTTATTTATGAATTTATGAATTTTTTTTAGGTACCAAAGACATTATATTTGTGCTTCAAAATTATGTTAATGAATTTTGATACATTCACGCTTATCTACACATTTTTTGGTAATTCTATAATTGATAATTTCAAAAATATTGTCATCCAAAAATGAGTAAGGGTCAAATTTGCCCCAGTTTGTGCTCCAGGATCTAAAAAATAAGTGTGAAAATTTCAAAAATAATAAAATAATTAGCAATAAAAATTTCAAAAATAATAAAATAATTAGCAATATAAATTATTCTTCATTATTTCCATACAGAACAAAACGCTTAAGATATCGAATACATGACACCACGGTAAAATTGTTTCCATATGATTTTTATAAATATATGCTAACCTTTCGGTGGGAAAAAGTGCTGCAAAACGAAGAGTTTCACCGGTTCAGATATTTTGTCCGTGCAAAATTCGATTAAATCAAGACTTCTGAGCATTTTTTTCATCCTTCAGCCCACTGCGCGGGTGCTCCGCCGTTAGCGCGCAGAGCGCGACGGTATCGCCAGCAGCAGCCAGCAGCCAAGGGCCATGGCGAGGCGAGCAGTGACGTCAATCGAGTAACTCTTGTGTATAGACCGACCGAGGTCGATCGCGTGTTGCAAGGCGATACCAAGGTTCCAGAGTTTCCAAAGTAGCCGCCTATGATTAACAATGTCAAAAGCCTTTGAAAAATCCATGTAAATGGCATCAACCTCGTGCACATTATTAATGACTTCATTTGCAAAATTTATATATAAGAGTAGATTCATAGTTGTACATCTACCTTTGATGAACCCATGCTATTGCTCTGGAAGTAAACTCGAGCATTTGTCAATTAAAATGTCTGCCACGAAATGATCTAAGAGTTTCAGGAGAACACTAATTATAGAGATCGGTCTACAGTTTGTCACGGAATCTTTAATTGCAAACTTAAAAATAGGTTGTATAATAGATGTTTTCAAGCATACTGGTAGGTAAACGAACTGCTGAGGCTTATTAAAGAGAAACAACAGAGGTTCAACAAGGTTTAGTACAGCACAGTTTTTAATAAACGAAGCGGGAATATTATCAGGTCCTAGGTTAGAATTATCATCTAAGCTTCTTATGTAATTTAATAAACATTCACGGGAGGGTCGTTCGTTTTTCGGATGATCCATAATTCGGAAAAACATATTTCTGATGATCCATAATTCCGAAAAGCCAATTTTCTGAAGGTCAAGTATACTGAAAGGTTAAAAAATGGTATTCCGAATTTTAACCTTTCAGTATACTTGACCTTCAGAAAATTGGCTTTTCGGAATTATGGATCATCAGAAATATGCTTTTCCGAATTATGGACCATCCGAAAAACGAACGACCCTCATTCACGGTTTATTGGAAAGGCAGAGATAGCAGCTTCAAACGAAAAGTATGAAGCAAAGTAATTACAAATATCTTAGCCGTTAATAGAATTAAGATTATTGTAGCTGAGGTTGTTGGGTAGATCAGAGCTAGATTTTTTATGCCTAACAAATGACCAAAATGCTTTAATATTTTTGCTGAGCTGAGACTCAGTGTGAGTAATTTATGTATTATAGTAAGATTTCGATTTTTTGATACACAGAGCACTGTTAGGTCGTTGAAATTCTTTGTAATTTACCAGATTATTAGATTTTTTCCATAATTTACGAGCAAGTTTCTGTTTTACAATTAAATTTTTAAGATCATGCGTACACCATGCCGGGAAGTAGCCAGAAGACAGAAGCTTAGAGAAAACAAAACATTTCACTGGTTCGCTAAGGGTGTCGTAGAAAAGCTTAACATTAGAATCTAGGTCGGAATTAGAGAATATACGATTCCAGTTCATAGTGCCGAGAAACTCGTTTATTGCATTATAGTTAGCTTTATTGAAATCTAAAAGCGTGTAAGGTTTATTTAATCTGTGCAAATGAACGTCGCGCACCACAATAAAAAGATGTTCATGATATTGGCCTGTCTTCACAATCTTGTTCTTCGTAGTTTGGAAAGTCCAAATTAGGGATCGATGCGAATAGTAGATCCAAAGAATAGCCTTTTTGTTGATGAACTAGATAGAGTTGCTGCATGTTCAAATAAGAGAAGGAATTGCATATGTGAAGGACACTATCTTTGTGGTTAGGCGTGAGGTAGTAAAGATATGAAGCGAGAAGCCCATCACTTTATATCTACCTATCCACTCTCTTGTGACCTTAAATATTATAAATATATGTTGTTTTATGAAGTAGAACCATTTTCTAAATTACTTTTTATTTATTAACAGGACTTTAACATTCAGATCCAGTTAAAAATAGAAATATATGCATAATTCATCACAACCGCCTACTTTTCCCAAATAATCTTTCACCAACATAGGCATCATCTTTATTTATATAATTCTACCGCTTCAAAATTACATCTAGGTACAAATAATATGCACTGATAATATTAATGATTTGATTTAAGAATAAATAATTCATTTTTCATATAAAGTACAGAAATTTGAAAATATTCGTTAAAAATAGCATTCAGGAAGCTGCATATACATTTTCATAATTGATATAATAATTTAGTAATTACTTGACATTTATGTTACTTACATAATTTGAATCACGTTCATCTTTTCGGAATAAAACATATCTGACAGTCGTAGTCCAATAAATATTTTAACAAGTTAATTGTAATACTATCATGCTAATTCTACTGCCATGTTTTTTCTCGTGTTCATACGTGATGATATTATTTTTCCCACTCCGGCTTTCCCTTTTAAGTATGCTATTTTATTCTTGTTCGCTAACACACTTTTGTATGGGCCATTAACACCCCATGATGATGATAACAACGAGGGCAGTGGAAGGTCAAGTACGCAAGGGGGTCGCGGTAAGAACAAAAATTGTTTCGGTACATCAACTAAAGCAGAAAAGAAAGAGTTTCGATAATTATAGAGGCTTTGACCACAATAATCTTGCGGTAATTGGTAAGAATTTTTTTTCTTTTTTTTTCAATTACGATAAGGACGTTCGGTAGGAAAGGACATTTCACTCAATCAAAGAGGATTCCCAATAATGGTGTTCAATCCCCATAGGCTAAATCTAATGGTGTGTCCCCTTGGATTTCTGCTAGTACAGAAGCCTCTTAGAGTACATTCACAGTAGCGCGTGCGCGAGTGAAATGTCCGCGTGAACCTCAGCCCATAGGCATCACCAGTATAAACTTAAGGTGACCTGTATGCATCCCAGGCTTAGTAAAGAAGCACATTTAGTCTGTAAGCCCGAACGAGACGATCGCGTACGGAGGAAGCATATGCATAGCGCTTACGCGCGAGGAGACGCTATACAGCAAACACAGGAAACGCTCGAATGCGGCGTTAGCGCGCGCGAAACACTCACGCACGAGCTTAGTCCGGGAGTACATTCGAAACGCTCGAGCGCGACATGATCCTGCACGAATCGCTTGGACGCGAGATTAGACCGTGAGTCCGCACGAAACACCTGCGACTTCGTGACTGAGCACAAAACAAAAGGGCGAGAAATGACTCCGTACGACTGAGTGAAACGCTCGCATGCTAGGTTAGTCCACGAGTTCGTAAAAATCGCTCGTACGCGAAGTTGGAACGTGAGCCTGCTTGAAACGCTCGCGCACCAAGTGTGAGTCCGCACAAAACGCTTGCACGTGAGGAGAATGCGTGGAGTCGGCGCAAAAAGCTTGCGCGCGAGGCGAGTCCCCGCAGAACGCTCGCGCGTGAAGCGAGTTAACCCATTAATGCCCAATTCCACTAAAATTCCACATTAACTTTGTCTGCTGAAAAATGCGATTAATCAATCGATCTTTTTTTATACCAAAAGTACTTTTCCAACTATTTTCACGTATGCTCTTTCAGAATCTGAGGTCAAAAATTAAAAACAATTTATTTAAATATACCTTTTTTTAGAATTAAAAGTAAAAATGTTATTTTTGCGTCATTTTTTTCAATAAAATCAAGATTTCTTTTTAGGTTGCCATACTTTAGGTTCGCTAAAAACTATGAAAATGGTGGACTTTTTATCTAAACTTTAAAATCCCGTTGAGTATTTTCAAAAGCTACGATGACCGATTCAAAATGGCGGCTTCTATAATGTTGTATAATAAAAAATCTTCGTTATTTTTTTGCTGGCAAGGGCTCAACGCTAAGAAAAAATGTTATAGAACAAAAAGTTATAGACGTTTTTGAATTTTTGGATTTTGCAATTTTTTGAAAAATCCAAAAATGTATCAGAAAATTTTGTGAAAATTCACACGTATTTTTTGGTTAATTCTAAGCACTTTTTGTTCTATAAAATTTTTTCTTAGAGTTGATCCCGTGCCAGTAAAAAAATAACGAAGTTTTTTATTATACAACACGTGTTGTTTAGATAAAAATTCCACCCTTTTCATAGTTTTTAGGTAACCTAGTATATGGCAACCTAAAAAGAAATCTTGATTTTATTGAAAAAAATGACGCAAAAATAACATTTTTACTTTTAATTCTAAAAAAACGTATATTTAAATAAATTATTTTCAATTGTTGACCTCAGATTCTGAAAGAGCATACGTGAAAATAGTTGGAAAGGTACTTGTGGTATGAGAGATCGATTGATCAATCGCATTTTTCAGCAGACAAAGTTAATGTGGAATTTTAGTGGAATTGGGCATTAATGGGTTAACGCAAAACGTTCGCGCACTAGAGCAGCGCAAGCGCGCGAGGGGCGTGGTCACCCGCAAGGGAAACGCTTGCTCGCAAGGGGAGCGCTCGCCCGCTAGGCCAGTCAAATTAGTTTTTTCATGAAACCTAATTGTAAGCCGACCTTATCAAGCGGGTTATGATTGGGGAGGTCGTCAGGAACAATAGCCCGGTGAATGAGTATAAAAATTTACATGGGAAATGTTTTTAATTAACAATTGAATGCTCGGAAAAACAGTTTTTCGACTGCTACAAAAAAACTACTGACTTTATAGAAAAAAGTTCAAAGTAAACTTTGTAGATATTAAAAAGATCTATCAAACGCAATTTACAAATTTAAATTTAGTTAATTTGTTTATCTGCAAATCGCAAAAAACCGCTTAAAAAGGCCATTTTTACGATTGTTTATTACTCTGTTAAAAATGTGGCTAGGTGCTTGATAACTCGTTTAAGTATAGCTCTTATAGCACTTAATAAGCAGTTAAAATTTTAGCTAAAAATATTTAATAGTTTTTGCATAATTCCATTTATTTATTAGATTTTGGTCATTTTTGCGTGATTTTTCCCAAGCCGTGGGACGTCGTACGAGGATGCAGTGAACGGATTTTGAAAGTTTAACATATCTGCTTTCACGAACAATGAATAGCTAAACGATTTTTTCAAAATTCATTGTTTAAAATCGCAAAATAAAAAGAAGTCATTTTTTTTGTTATAAATAAAAGCAATTGCGGCTCGACTGTTGGTCGTAGATAATCGACAGTAGGTTCTTTGGAAAGCTGGCATCTTTTCACAAATTTTAAGGGGTCTACGAACTCTCTAAGTGCTCTGGGAGCCGAGATAATTTTTTTTTTGTAAAAATCGCTGTGTCTTCAATTATTAATATTAAGAAACGAGGCAGGGACGAAAAATCGAATTCATAGTTGTACTAACAGAAAAAAAATATTTCGTCACATTTATTGCAAAATTACATTGTTATAAATAATCACGAAGGCGCGGGTCTAAATTGGAGAAGGCTACAAGTGTCACGCGCAAAAACTGAGCGGAGGAACTTCAAATCCGACGCGCTCGAAATTTTTTTCATATATCGGTATATAATTGACGTAAACCCTTCATTTTTTTTTAATTTGGGGTAGCTCGCCAAAATATTAACATATAACCTACTCATTTCCCCGAAAAAGTTTATTTAACAATACTTAATTAACAACAATTATTTTTATTAACTTTTTTCTGTTTTTTTCATAAATAAACAATTAAATAGATATAATTTTATGCAATGGTACATATTATTAATTAATTAAACATACTTTTATATTACTCTGTGTATGTGAGTTTATGTGTGTGTGAGTAGATTTGAATTTTTCCGCGCTTTCATGTGTTCGGAAACGCATGTTCCGAAAGGCATCGGGGTGAAACCTTTTGTTAGACGCTTCGACACCTGTGCGCATGTCTCCGCCAAGGGGAGCGTTACTATACTTTCTCTTTTGACCGTTGTGCCAGTGACGCCAGCCACCGAGTATAGAAGCATAAGCAGTATCGAATATAATTTTAGTATAACATACAGTGTATATTACAGTTTAATAAACAGTTTATAAGTGACATTTATTGAATCCTCGTAAGTGAATATATACAGTATTCTGATTTATATTGTAATTATCGAATATATTTATAAGTTATATATTACAGTTGCATTTGCTGTTTTTAAACGAAAATCCGGATTGTTTGGGATATAGTACCACAGCTATAAGAGAAAGACTTTATGAACTAGTGTTATCGCACCGTTGGTAAGTACATAAATATTGTAATTGTTATTCATAGTGTTATTACGAAATCGGTAAATAATTTATTTGAAATTAGTGTTACGTGCAGATATACGTACGAATATAAAAGAGCGAAATAAGCCAGCCGTTCGATTAATAGAAGTCCGATTGGTACGGTGGCTTGATGGTAGCCTTTCTGACTTGAGCGTCGGCGGCTCCGGTTCGATCCCAGGGTCCGTCAATTTTTTATTCCTAAAAGTTGCTATAGCCCACTCGTAATTTTAGCAAAAATAGTATTATTAGTTTAAAATAATTTTTATGAAAATTTTTTTGAAAAATATTTATTTTGGCATAGTGTAAACGGATGTCTAAATTATAATTTTTTTTTTTAATATTTATAGTCAAATACAGTTTAATTATGAATACATTTTTAAAATGAGATTTATTGATATATTTTTTTTGTTAATTATATGTTATAGTTAATTAAGTTTCAATAATTACAAAATTTATTGATACAATACATTATTTTTGTGCAGGTTGAAGTTTTCTTGAAAATGGAAACTGACGGCGCGAACATCTGTTTGCTGTGTGACAAACTAGTCAACCCCGAGCAGGCTCGAGTTCTCAAAGAAAAGGCTATAGCAACCTTAATTGATGCAAGTTTAAAGAGGAAGGACAACAAACATAAAAAACTCCAAAAGTGTCAAGCATTAACAATTCATACCAATTGTCATAGTAATTATGTTAAACAGTCAAGTATAAAAGCTGCCCAAAAACAAGCAAGTATTTTAAAAGTAACTGCGAGACAAAATACTATTGCTCTACAGCAGTTTGATTTTAGCAAATATTGTATTTTTTGCGGGGAAGAAGCGTCGCACGAGTACAATGCTAAAAGGGAAAAATATCCTAACGCGAATCTTTCGAAAGTCAAAATTGTTAGTAGCGACACTTTAAAGGGCAATATTCTACAAAAAATAACTTCACGCCGGAATGATGAAACTTTACGAGATAACCTTCGAGAAGAATATACAGTTTTAAAAAAACTTATTGAAAACGTAGATTTGGTAGAACGGGGCGCCCGTTACCATGATTTTTGCATACGAAAATTTTCAATTTTTAGACCGTCTCATAAAACCGGTCGACCTATGCGTAAAGATACATCTGACGTTGTGGACTATATGATCTCTTATTTATGCGAGTTTAGTGATCAGGAGTGTCAATTTTCCATTGCAAGTATTTTAAGCGAATACAAAGAAGAAGAAGAAGAACTTCCTTGCAAACTTGAGACAATTCGCAATAAACTAGTAGAATATTTTGGTGACGCAATTTCCGTTTATAAAGTAAAAAAAGATTTGGTTGTTTGTTTCGCGTTTGTAAGAAATAAGATTCTTTCTGTGGAATGGTACAACAATAAAAACTCAGATGTTAAAGCCGAACGCAAACGGATTATTGATACAGCAGCGGAATTGCTTCTTGAAGATATAACATCGAAGTATTATGATACAGTTAATTATCCTGCGCCTGATCATTTTTTTTATAACATCAAAGATGACGTAACAAAAGAAAAAATGAAATGTGGGATAAAAGAGTCATGACACTTTGTCACATTATTATATCCTCCGTAAGACCTCGGTCATTTTTATCCCCGATTTTATTGGGTTTGTCAACTATGATGTATAAAAAGCATGCATCGAAAAATCTCATAGATTCATTGGCTTATCTTGGATGATGTGCTTCCTATTATAAAACGCAGCTTTTTGAATCTTCTATAGTTTGTTAGCCCGAAACTTATGACTCCGGTGCAGCTTATTTTCAGTTTGTATACGATAATGCCGACCACAACACGTGCACAATAGATGGTCGGAATACTTTCCATGCGATGGGTGGTATTATCTGTGCAACTCCTGCCTCCGAAATATCAACAAATACTAAAATAGAACGCTTAGCTCGTATTCCTTCGGCTAATAACGTAGGCGCTTTTGGTTTCGTCCCTCTTCAAAACTTTCAAAGAGGAGTGCACGCGGGGCTTAAAAATATTGTGATTGAAGATGTAACTATAAACAATCCAAAAACGCAAAATCGTGTAGAGCCGACAGATTTATTATGGTTTTATGGGAATTACATACGGCGAGAAAACTTGAGCAGTTGGAACAGTTTTACGGAGCAATGTACGCAGGTAAAACCTTTCAACATATCGAAAATAATTCCGGTCCCGTTCGTAAACGCCCCGCCCAGTAGTTATGACACAATTTTTACAGTTTTAATCGAAGCTAATGAAAAGTGTATAGCCCAAAATCAAAAACATGTTTTTGTAACCTTTGATCAACCGCTTTATCAAAAAGCTCGTGAAATTGTAGAATGCTGTAAGGGAACTCCAAATGAAATAAAAATTAATAAAATTGTTGTGAGGCTTGGAGGATTTCATATGCTCATGTCATATCTTGGCGCAGTCGGATATGTGATGGACGGCAGTGGATTAAAAGATGCTTTTTGCCAGTTGTACGCTGAAGTTTCAGCTGAAAAAGCATTAAGTGGCCACGCGTATTCCAGAGCAATCAGAGGACACATTTTAATCCAAAATGCTTTATCACATATCATTTTTTCTACTATGAATCTATCGGAATCAGAAGTATTTGTTCTAAAGAATTTGCTCGAGTATGTAGGAAAATCGGAATTTCACACGTTACTTGAACAAAATGACATTGAAGAAATAAGAAAAAAATTTGTAGATAAATTAAATTTGATTAAAGAGAACGGACCAACAGCCGAATTGTGGATTCAGTATTTTAAAATGATAGATCTTGCAAAACAATTTATTCGAGCAGAAAGAAGTGGTGACTGGAACATGCACCTCGAGTGTGTACAGAAAATGTTGCCTTATTTCCACGCTAGCGGTCATAATTTGTACGCCAAAAGTGCCCACTTATATTTACAAGATATGTACAATCTTGAAAATATAATGGACTTAATAGAGTTTGATAAATTCAGTCGTTTAAGCTACTTTACTATTAGGCGAGTGGACAAATATCGATCCGGAACGTGGTCTGATATGATCATTGAACAAATGTTGATGCGGCCAATGAAAGTGAGTGGCGGCTTAACACATGGACGCGGCATAACTGACAGTACATTATGTAAGTGGGTTTTATCAACGATCGTTTTAATCCAAGTTACAGATACTGTGGAGAAATTCTGTAATATTACTTACGCAACGTCTGATCAACATGTCGACGCAAGCAATTCTCGTATTAAGAGAGATTTGAAAGACTTTAACAAATTAACAGAATTTTTTCAGAACCACAATCCATTTCCTGTAACGCACAATATAATATCGATTAGTAGTGGAATAGTAGGTGGCGATAAAATAAACTGCCACAAAGCATATGAGGTAGGTTTAGAATGTATTAAGAAAATTGTCGGCGGGAACTTTGGATCGATCAAATTGAAAAAAAAAAGACAAGGTATTATCTTTGAAGACAGTCACTTCATCGATAAAGATAGACAATGAAGTAGTAGCGATCGATCCTACATCTTTATTTCAAAGAATATCGCTAAATATTGAAAGCAAATCAGACATGCGAAAATTCTTACAATATAAGCTTGCTCCTTATCCGCTCCCACTTTTTGACGAGGGTGGTATGCGGAAAGGACGCAAGTCTTCTTTCTACGACAATTTTAGTAAAATAACAGAGCTTCCACGAAATGAGCAGGATTACTATGTAATCGATGGCGGCTTTCTTCTGCATAAAGTTCGTTGGGATACGAATAATTCCATCGAATTTATAGTACAGCACTACGTTAATTACGCTATCAATAATTATAGTAGAAACTGTACTATAGTTTTCGATGGTTATCCCGACGGACTTAGCACAAAAAGTACAAAGGCCGCTGAGAGGTCACCGAGAGAAAATAAAAATTTGGGCCGTGAAATTGAATTTAATAGACAAACTGTTATTTCAATTTCACAGGACAAATTTTTAAGTCAAAACAAAAATAAAAAAAATTTAATAACATTATTGTGCGAACAGTTCAAAAAAGAAAATTGCACCACTTTAGTCGCCGAGGAGGATGCAGATTTTCTTATAGTCACCACGGCGGAAAAATGCAGCCTTACGTGGAGAACGTGGATCGTTGGAGAAGACATAGATTTACTGGGAATATTAAACAAACACAAACCGTATAACACCATCTACTTTTTAAAACCCGGCAAAGGAAATATCGTATACAGGACAGTATCTACGACAGCAATAGTTTTAAACATGAAAAATTACAGTATTTGCTCACGTTCCTTCACGCGTTCACAGGATGTGATACTACGTCTTGCTTTTTTAAGCAAGGCAAAAATAAAATTATCAATATTTTATTAAACGACAACTCTCTCCAACAACAGGCTCAACGCTTTTATGATCCCAATGCGACGCCTGAAGCTTTAGCTGCGAGTGCATATGAAATTGTTAGCCGATTATATGGAACCAAAAAAGATAAAAAAAGTTTACATGAGCAGCGATATCTAAACTTCCAAAAGTCTGCGTTAAAAGGTTCCGGAAAACTTGAAAATTTGCCGCCTACTGAAGGTGCCACAATGCAGCATGCATTTCGCACATATCTTCAAGTGCAGCAGTGGGAAGGTTTCACAAAAAATCCGACGGATTGGGGTTGGAAAGAGCGACTTGATGTTTTACACCCCGTTCCCACACTAGAGCCGCTCATCCCAGACGAAGTACTGCGGAAAATTAGCTGTAGATGTGAAACGGGGTGCAAGAAAAAGACATGCAGCTGCCGAAAGCATGGCTTGCGATGCTCAAATATATGCTCATCATGCCATGGTGAAACCTGCACAAATGTGGAAGAAATGGTTATTGATATGGCAGATATCATGCATGATGATGCAGAATATGATGAGCAATTCGAAACCGAATGCGAAGTCCCGCCAAGTACACAAGAAACAAATGATGAAGAAGATCAAGAAGATGAAGAAGAAGAAGAAGAAGATGAAGATGAAGAAGAAGAAATAGAACATAATCAAGAACTGAATGAGTCAGTATCACGCTCAGCAAAGACAAAAAAACGTAAAATAACCATTTAAGTGATAAATCTGCAATAAATGATTTTTTCAAAACAAATACATTATTTTTTATTATTTCATTAACTAGTAGTAGACATCCCAGCATTTATCCATAACTAATTCATCTTTATTTATGAAAAAAAAACAGAAAAAAGTTAATAAAAATAATTGTTGTTAATTAAGTACTGTTAAATAAACTTTTTCGGGGAAATGAGTAGGTTATATGTTAATATTTTGGCGAGCTACCCCAAATTAAAAAAAATGAAGGGTTTACGTCAATTATATACCGATATATGAAAAAAATTTCGAGCGCGTCGGATTTGAAGTTCCTACGCTCAGTTTTTGCGCGTGACACTTGTAGCCTTCTCCAATTTAGACCCGCGCCTTCGTGATTATTTATAACAATATAATTTTGCAATAAATGTGACGAAATATTTTTTTTCTGTTAGTACAACTATTAATTCGATTTTTCGTCCCTGTCTCGTTTCTTAATATTAATAATTGAAGACACAGCGATTTTTTACAAAAAAAAAAATTATCTCGGCTCCCAGAGCACTTAGAGAGTTCGTAGACCCCTTAAAATTTGTGAAAAAATGCCAGCTTTCCAAAGAACCTACTGTCGATTATCTACGACTAATAGTCGAGCCGCAATTGCTTTTATTTATAACAAAAAAAATGACTTCTTTTTATTTTGCGATTTTAAACAATTAAATTTGAAAAAATCGCTTAGCTATTCATTGTTCGTGAAAGTAGAGATGCTAAACTTTCAAAATCCGTTTACTGCATCCTCGTACGACGTCCCACGGCTTGGGAAAAATCACGCAAAAATGACCAAAATCTAATAAATAAATGAAATTATGCAAAAACTATTAAATATTTTTAGCTAAAATTTTAACTGCTTATTAAATGCTATAAGAGCTATACTTAAACGAGCTATCAAGCACCTAGCGACATTTTACAGAGTAATAAACAATCGTAAAAATGGCCTTTTCAAGCGGTTTTTTGCGATTTGCAGATAAACAAATTAACTAAATTTAAATCTGTAAATTGCGTTTGATAGATCTTTTTACTATCTACAAAGTTTACTTTGAACTTATTTCTGTAAAGTCAGTAGTTTTTTTGTAGCAGTCGGAAAAGTGTTTTTCCGAGCATTCAATTGTTAATTAAAAACATTTCCCATGTAAATTTTTATACTCATTCACCGGGTTATTGTTCCTGATGACCTCCCCAATCATAACCCGCTTGATAAGGTCGGCTTACAATTAGGTTTCAAAACAGGCAAAAAAAAGACTAATTTGACTGGCCTAGGCGAGCAAAACGCCCACACGTGAGGAAAGCCCGAGAGAAACGGTCGCGCGCGAGGAGAGCTCAAGAGGAACGCTCACGCGCGAGGAGAGCCCGAAGAAAATGCTCGAACCTGAGGGTAATGGTCATGCGCGAGGTGAGCCCGAGGGGAGTGTTCGCGCGCGAGGGCAGCAAGAGGGCAGCGCTTGCGCGCGGGAGTACACCGAGGATATCGTGCACACTTTCCTATATACCCGGACGGTTCCTCTTTACCTGCGTGTTACACTACCGTGGCGCTAAGATATTTATCCGATTTGTATGCGCTAAGATTTACCTGCTCTCTTGATATTTATTTTTATTTATTTATATTTAAACACGGTTTAATCACGAATATTTTTATATACTTTTTGTAAATGCAATTTATTTACAATAAATTGCAAAAGGGAAAAGGCTATAACTCCATTTTTTCCACATGTTCCCGGGATAATTATCTATCTCCATTTTTTTAAGAATAATTACCGGAAAAATTATACAACTCCACTATTTTCATCCAATATTCCTGAAATACTATACAACCACTTTTCCAATTAAATATGTCCCGAATCTACTATATAATTTCATTTAGATGCATTTCAATAAAATTTTTATGAAATTATATTGAATAAAAATGCATTATATCATATTTATGTTTCTTTACAATTCGCATAAAATATTCCGAAATCTAGTTCTACTACTGAATTATTTATTTCATTTCGTTCAAATTTTATTTTTTCATAATCTATAATAGTAATGAATGTAACTTTCCACTTATATCTCTACTATAAAAGAATATCGAGAAAGCTTTTCTTCGCACATTTTACAAGTTGTGTAGCAATGATGGGTTATTAATTCAAGTGGTTTCTAGTGATAATTTCAACAGATCCAAGTGTTGTTGAGAATGATATAACCTTTTCCTTCTCAACAAATGTTTAAGCACTCAACGAAAAGCTTTAGTAAGAGACTTATTTTTTATTTTAATAACCAACAAGACATTCTGTATAAAAATAATATATTTTTAAAAATCAGAAGTTCATGCAAAACTTATATGCTAACAAAAATAAATTATTTTTATTATCTCTCTAAACAATTGTTAAGTCGCTTTTTATAAAAAAATTCAACTCCTCCCCTTTCTCACTCACTCTCATCTTTTCTAACTGAACAACTGTATAAGGACTCCACGAAAAACTTTGAGAAGAGCCTAAATATTTTTTCTGAAACAGCCAACAAGGGCCTTCTGTAGAAGAATAATATACTAAAAAAATTTATTTTCAAAGATCTACAGAATATTTGAAAAATGTTTTCTCCAAAAAGAAAGCATTAAAATTTTTTTCTCGAAAATATTTTATTTATATACATTTGTCTAAACTAATTCAAAGTAGAAATAATAAAACTTTCTACGGAAGTATAAAATAAGGCAAGTATCAGTTTTTTCTAGAATCTATAAAAATAAAAAGAATTATTTCATATGACTTTACAATTAGTAGTATTGTTAATTTATCACCATATCTAAAAAATACACGTTTGATTATATTATTTCAAAAAATTTTACTAATGCAATCATTTTATCGAGCTCTTTTAAAAAACATTCAAATTTAAAACTTTTGTGAATAACTATACTACCATTTAATGTTATTAATAATATATTATACTATAACAACCTCTCATAACGTTTTCACACTATGTAATTATTGGGTACTTGAATTAATTTCCGCCTTTTATATGTAGAAAAGGAATATTTATTTTTTGTTAAATAATTAATTACATGTCATTCAAAGTACTGTCCATCGTTAGCTATCATCATTTCCCATCTGTTGGGTAAAGCATGAATGCCACCACGAAAGAAGCCCTCGTCTTTGGACTGAATTCATTTGTTAAGCCATTTTTCGATATCTTCGTAAGATTGGAAGTGCTCGTCAGCAAGGCTATGTGCGATCGATCTAAATAAGTGATTGTCTGAAGGCGCAATATCTGGTGAATACGGCGGGTGTGGTAAGACATCCCAGTGAAGTGCTTCCAATGTTTCCTTAACGGATTTGGCAACATGCGGCCGAGTATTGTCATGCAGGAAAATCACTTTATCATGTCTTAGCCCATTCTGGTCGTTTTTCTTTCAAAGCTCGGCTCAAACTCATCAATTGTTCTCGATATCGTTCGCCAGTGACTGCTTCACCTGGTTTTAGAAGTTCATAGAAGACGACACCTTTCTGATCCCACCAAATGCAGAGCATAACCTTTGAACTATGGATGTCACGCTTTCGCGTTGATGTTGACGTTGATGATAATGGTTCGCCAGGTTTAGCCCAGACTTTTTTGCGTTTAAGATTGTTAAAATAAATCCACTTTTTATCGCCAGTCACCATTCCATGCAAAAATCCTTCTCTTCTGTGTCTTTGAAGAAGCATTTTGTAGGTCATTAAACGTCTTTCCACGTCTTTTTCTTTCAATAAGTGTGGTACCCAATTTCCTTGCTTATGAATATATCCTATTGACTTAAACCGTTTACGAACGGTTGATTCGTCAATGCACATGCATGCATGCAAAAAAGCAGATCTGTTCTCATCTTTTCCATTCCTTCATTCCTGAAAGTAAGCCACTCACTCACTCACTCACTCACTCACTCGTGGCGCTTGTCGATGTCGACACATTCGTGTGTCACCGTGACCACACGCTCTGTGTCGAAGTGAGAAACGTTCATAATACGGGCCCTGGTTCGTGTGCCAGCTGCTCAGATGAAACGATACGTATTCCCTTACGTAACGACCGCGGAGGCGGCGGGGAACGGGGAATGACTAGGTCGCGAAATAAAAACTCGAGCAGTTAAAGTTAATAATAAAGGGCTATTTATTAAATAAAAGAAGTTGTGGTTTGATAATAGATTAGAAATATAAAAGGATTGAATTTCGTTTCGCGTATTCCCTATCTAAACGGTGCGCCAGCACGTTATCTCTGACGTTACCTCTCGCGTTTAACCTTGATGAAGTGCGAGACCGATGCCTACACTCTCTCCTCGCACTTGTTCACACCGCACAAGAACGCCTACTCGAAGCCAATATCCAGGTACGATGAGCCTGGACAAGCGGTTACGCGGAGATAATACGCGGCGCGGAAGAATGCGTGCACGCTTACCTTTTATACGATTTAGTAATGCCTCAGCAAGGTGGCCGGTCTAGGACGTGTCGTGTCTTCCTTCCTGGAGAATGTATAAATCTCGATGCTGCTGTGGATTGGACACGAGAAGTGATGCTACTTCCTCAAAACAACTAAGTAGTTTGAGTGCGGCAGGTGATGCTAGCCTGTCGCATTTGCACTTTACACTTTAACGCGCGAAAACCGCCGAAGTACTTCGATACACGATTTCCGAAAATCACGAGCAAAACTCTCGTGATTCGCACTATTACACGGTACTTCTCTTCAAAAAAACGAACGAGTCTTCTTTTAATAAAGGGCGAAACAAAGTGGAGCGAAAAGAAAAGCGGTTACAGAATACCGTAGCGAACTATAAGATGGCCGACGCGGCTCACCGAGGTCTCCTAGTCATCACGTCGATGCAGCTCAGATTCTGCATCGACGCGTCATCTCGTGTTCGCGCGCATGAGGTACTTCAACTACGGCTTATACGCGACGTCCGTACGGCGGGCCGTGACACCCCCCACCCAGATGTCACTTATCTCCTGATATGGGACTCTGTAATTCACTCCGGCGTCGCTAATACCTGCAAAGGGTTTGAGGATTTGGAAGCACTCGAGCGAACACGACTTTTATAGAAAAAATAAAAAGATTTTATTGAAGAAAACAATAACAAAAAAAAAACAATCGGCGTCGCTTCATGACCCAAAATTTTGCTGATGTTTCTGCCGATAATAAAACGGGTTGAGTGGGTCGTGATTCGAGGCTCAAGGGCAGGTAGCTGGGTTGCGGACGTTGAGGTGCCCGCAAAAGAAGCACCGTCTCGGTTCTCGTGGTTCTCCGGGCAGACGCCGGCCAGAAGAAAGGGACCTCGGGGGCCCGGTAGATATCGCAGGAGCGGGTACCTGTTCTTGAGGGCGACCCACCGAGGGTCTTCTCCTTGACTTACTCCTCTGGCGGCTCTTCCGTCTGCTCGAACGGGACTCCTTTACGGGTGTTATTACCCTACCAGGGGCAGACCTCCTCCTACCCCTGGCTGCCTCCTCTTCTTCTGCTCTGGCCCTTGCGAGTTCGGCCTGGACCCGCACCATCTCTTTTTCCTTGGCCTCGCGGAGGCGTCGAGCTTTCTCCAAGGCTTCGCGAGTTTCGCGAGCCTCGAGAGCCTTACCCACGCTTCGCTGTAGGCAAAACTCGACTGCCGCTGCGAGCTCTTCTTTGCGGCCCAGGACCAGGTTAAATCACGTTTCGGAGTGGACCCTCGCCCCTTCATAATCGTGGAAGTTATCCCACTCCTTCATGACGGCCTCTTCCTTTTCTCTAGCCAACTGGGATAGCTCTCAAGATGCTACCAAGTTGGCTTCGAGTTTCATCCAAGCGACCGAGATGGGGGAGCGACCTGACAACTCACACGACTCGTTATTCTCCGCAGGCTCCTCTACCAGCGGAGTATCGTTGGCGGGGCTCTCCTCACTGGCCCAACTCTTCCGTTTCTCCGACTCCACAGGCTCCACTACCTGTGGAGCCTACGACTCCTCTTCAATCTCGCTACTCTGGCTAAGTACCAGACTAGCAACATCTGTCTCGGTCTTTGGCCGATGCAGGATCGACCGTGTTGATGATGGAACTACTAGCTCCCCTGCCGGTAGTTTCTCAATAGTTAAGGAGGATCCCTCCGCGACTCCTCCTAAAATGGCAGGTATTCCGGCACCTGGTATTATCCGGCCAGGTGTCGGAGGCATCAGCTGCACCTGTGCCAGCAGCTGGCCTACCAGCTCGAGGAGCTGCTGCTGGTTCAGTTGTCCAAGACTCATCCTGTGAACAGAGGACAAGATAGCGTTTATCCTCGGGAACCGTAGTTCTCCGGGGGGACGTCGAGATGGGGTCGCAGGTTAGTACGCGATTCCGCGAACCTTTCGGTCGGCCACGAGGTCGTATTGGGGGCTCGCTTGCAACAGGAACGGGGTTGGTCGGTGCAGGAGAAGTTTCGCCTGGCCTTCGTGTGACTATCGCAGTCTTTCTCGGCCTACCTCTCCCGCGAGCTTGCGTTGTCACGCCAACCACGTCCTGATTTTGCCCAGCGCCCGCTGGCGGATGTGTTCTCGCAAGTGGCGGGTCGCACTTCGCCATTTCTTCTTCTTCTCCCGGTGGTTGGGTGACGTCATCCTCTCCTTCAGTTATATCGCGCTCGTGTTTCCTCGTTATCCTCGGGCTCTTTTCCAGCGAAGTATGGCTTCAAGTGTTCTGCATGGACCATGTCTTCAACATCTCCTTCCTGATCCACCAGTTTGTACGTGTCGGGCCCTTTCTTCTCCACAATCTCGTAAGGGTCAACGTATTTCGGTGCCAACTTCGCCATCACTCCTTGAGCTGCCGAGGATAACGCGCGATTCTTCTTCCACACGTGATCTCCGACGTCGAACTTCGGTTCTCTCCGCCTGGCGTCATGTATCTCAGCATGCCTCTCTTGTTCTTCTCTTGAACGGTGACCGGCATCATCTAGCATATTGCTGAGATTTTTCATCCTTTCTAACCAGGCGTCTTCGTCCTCTTGAACAGCAGTCTCTTCTACTACCTGATCTTGCTCCCTCCTCTTAGCCCCGGGAGGCACTGGCTCTCTGCCATAATTTAACATGGCCGGGGACTTATCAGTGGAGCTATGAGGTGCATTATTTAGCGCGAACACTAGTTCAGGTAGCTTCTCATCCAAGTATTATGGTTTCCCTCCACAAATGCCATAATACTGGTCTTAAGGGTTCTATTAACTTTTTCCACCGGATTCGCTTGAGGGTGGTAAGGTGGAGTATGAGAGTGATGAACCCCTGTCTTGTCTAGATATTGGTCTATTATTCTGTTTTTAAATTCGGTTCCGTTATCGGAAAGGAAGACCTCGGGTGCGCCATATCGTAATACTATCCTATTCTTCAACTCTTTTCGAATAGTCTTACCGTTGGCTTTCCGGATGGGAATACACTCTACCCATCGAGTAAATAAATCCTGGAAGACCAAGATATACTCAAATCCGGCTTTGCTTCTGATGAAAGGACCCGTTATATCCGCCGCGACGACTTTCCAAGGCTTATGAATAACTCGCCGCCCCATCAAACCGAGGGGTGGCCTTTGCTCTACCTTGCACTGCTGGCATATCGAACATATTCTGACATGTTCCTTTACTGACTTGTAGTATCTCGGCCAGTAATAATATCGGGATACTCACGCGAAGGTCTTCTCCCTTCCGAGATGTCCAGCAGTAAGGTCGTCGTGACATTCCAAGAGAACTTTCTTCCGTTCCTCCTCAGGAACTACCAGTTTCCATGCATCGTCATCTACGCCTAAATCCTCTTCGATATTTGATTTGGACGATACATGTAGGACTGGCCGCCTAATACTTTCCACCTAGGATAAGTATTAGGTTCTTCTAATACCTTTTTCTGCAAGCCGAGGTACCACACGTCATTCGTGGTTACTGCCCACGAGACGGCGCCTACGACTGGTTGTTTTTCGTCCTCATCTTCTTCATACATTCTAGATAATGCATCCGGCACGCAGTTGAGACTCCTTTTGCGATGCTCAACTTCAAATTTGTGCATCTGCAGCCTAAGCGACCATCTTGCTAGTCTACCTGTCGGGCTACGCAGTGACCGAATCCAACGCAGGCTGCTATGGTCGATCACTAAGAGGAAATTATATCCCTCTACGTATGCCCGAAACTTCTCGATAGCCCATAACACAGCAAGACACTCTCTTTCTGTTACTGAGTAATTTCGCCCAGCTTTAGAGAGCGAGCGACCCGCAAACTCCAAGACTCGCTCCTGGCCGTCTATCACCTGGAATAATACTGCCCCCAAACCAGAGTCACTTGCGTCAGTTTGTATGACAAAGCGCGAAGCGAAATCGGGACGGTGTAGGACCGGAGCTGAGGCTATGAGTGCCTTGATGTGGTCGAAGGCTTGTTGTTGTTCCTCTTCCCACACGTACCTGAAGTTTTTCTTCGTTAGGCGTGTGAGAGGGTCGGCGATCGTGGCGAAATCGGGAAGAAACTTCCGATACCACGATGCCATACCGAGGAATCGCTTTAACTGTTTTAGGTTCTTAGGCGCAGGGTATTGCATAACCGGAGCTATCTTATCTGGGTCTGGTCTAAACCCATCTCGGTTAACGAGAACACCAAGATATTTTACCTCAGATCTACCGAATACGCTCTTCTCTCGGTTGATCGTGAGGCCTGCCTCATTGATTCTTGCCAATACGCGTTCTAACATCGCTAGATGCTCTTCAAAAGAATCTGTTACGATGATGATATCATCTAAATAAGAGAACGCGTATGGCTCTAGTTCGGGCTCTATGACTCTGTCAATCATGCGCTGAAAGGTGGCTCCTGCGTTTGACCACCAGTATGGCATTCTTTTAAATTGAAATAACCCCAGACTGGGTATTGAGAATGCTGTAATCTCCCACGATTCTTCTTTCAAAGGGATTTGATGGTATGCGCTGCTCAGATCTAAAGTTGATATATAGCGAGCAGCTTGGAGCTTACGCAGGATCTGATCCATATTTGGCAGCGGATACGCATCTCTCTTTGCGGCGGCATTCACCTTTCTCATGTCGATCACCATACGATGTTTATTGCTAGCTTTCGGCACCATGAAAGCAGGACTGGCCCAGGGGCTCGACGAAGGCTCGATCAATCCGGCTGCAAGCATCTCTCGAACTTGTCCATGCATTTCCTCTTCCAATTTTCTGGAAATCGCGTATTGTTTCTGCCGAATTGGTCGAGTTTTGCCAACGTCTATCTCGTGCTCGGCATAATTAGTGCAGCCGAGTGGAGCGTCCGCTGCTGGTAGTACTCTTGTTAAAAGAGCTTGTAAGCGCTGGTGTTCTTCCAGCGTAATATCGGCGACACCCGCTGAAGAAGCTTTCATCGTGTCGATGGAGGCGATTCTGATCTTCGTCGGATCTTTTGGATCTGACGTGGAGACACAAGCTAGTTCTAGTCCGACACTCTTTCCGGATTTTCCCACTATCAACCTGTTCTCCACGGGATCATGCATTATCGCGAACGCACGGACGAAATTGGAGCCGCCATAGCAGTCAACCTCCAAATCTGGTATTATGGATACCAGAATGTCCTTTTTGATCCCGCCCAACACGAACGGGAGGTCTACGTGTCCCGTTACGCGGAGCAAATTATTACCAGCACCTCTGGCTCCTGTACCAGAGGCTGGTCGGAACGTACGTCCGCATTCTGTTGCTAACTGTAACCCGAGCGATCCCACCACTGTTCTCAAACCTCCGGTATCATACAGCGCGCGAATGCGGAACCCTCCGATTGCAACTTGTACCCACCAACGCAAGTCATCGGGTTGTACTGGGATCTGATTGGAGCTGGGTTCGAGCTCCTTCACGGAAGTGTTCCTTTGCTCGACTTTCGCTTCGTCTGAGCATTGCTCGGCTTTGACCTGGCTAGCGGTCACTACCAGGTCAGTTGGTCGCTCTACCTCCTTGTTTAACACTTTCGGGGCCTCTTTCATGGTCTGGGCGGATTCGGACCCATTTAATCTCGCCGGATCTCATTTCCCGAACACTCGGGACAAAACGAGCGACGATATCCTAACCTACCGCAGCCCCAGCACTTAATCGACTCGGCAGGTCCGCTGGGTTTGTGGCTCGTCTCTCCGCCACCTTCACTTTTCTTGCCACCACCGGTTGGGAGTCCTTTTCCTTCATCTTTCCTCTCTTTAGCCTTTGCCGGTGGCGGTTTGCCCTTATCTTGGCGATAATCGCCTTTTCTCCTAGGGTTGTTGCCGGATTGACGAGAGTTCTGCTTATTTCTCATCTCATTTAATCCGGCTTCTAACCTCGAAATCACCGCCAGAATCGACTGATCTGGGGCGTTTCTTGGCCTGCGGAACCATCATACCCTCCGGCTCCAACACCGAAGAGCTTTGACTTCGCAGGTTTTGAAGCTTTGGCTTTGTACGCCGCCTCTGATAACATAGTTAAATCTGGAGGCGGTGGAGGTCGGAAAAGCCTTTCCGTTTCAAGGATCATCTCTGCTTCCCGAGACAGCTCTTGTAACTCGTCGATGTCCGGGAAGTCAGCTCTTCTTACCAGTTTCTGTATATCCGGCCTTAAATTCCTGTGCAGCATTTCGAGCTGCATTTCTTGGTTCGGGATCGGCTCCATTTTTCTAATTATTACCAGGAGGCAAGTTATGAAGTCTCTCGATAACTCATCTTCTCCTTGCGTCCTGGCTGTCGCTTCGGCCAATAACCGCTGTTGATAACCTCTTCCGGTTCCATACCAACGACGAGCTGCTGAACGAAAGTCTGACCATGTGCTCCATCTGTGTTTCTCTACTTGAAACCACATGGATGCTACTCCTTTCAAGAGCTCAGACAGGGCTTGGAATACCTCAGCTTCCGTCAGTCCGGTAGATCCACGACACGCTTCCACTTTTTCGACGAAAACCTCTATAGTCTGGCCTTTTTCACCAGAGAAGGACACATTCCATTCCCGGACAGTGAGTCCGACGTCAACAATGGGGAAGGTTCGCCTTCTCAACGATGAATCTTCGACTCCACTGGCGTCGAGGTTCTCCGAGGTTTAGTTCCTCGAGAATCCTCCCCCTCCCCCCAGGTTCTGCCGCGGTTGCCCAACAGTGGCTGGGTTCTGTCACCTAAATGCGCCTGGGGGGTCGATGCTCCGTCCAGATGCGGATCGACAGGGTACTGACACGTGTATGTGTCTTGTAGGCGCACGTGTTCCTTCCGTTGTCTGGTCCGGTCGTCTTCCATCCTGGTGCTAGATGCTGCTCCTTGTGTTGCGCAGGTTACACGCAATGTTTTGTTTTCCTGCATCATGTTACCGCAGAACTCTAAAAATGCTTCTGGCACCAGGAACTTCATGCCGGATGCGGATGTCATCGCTGCCATCGGCTCGGAGAACTGTGCCAGCGTCGTGTCGTCTACCACAGAACTCTGGTTTACTAAATTGCCAGAGTCCTGTTGGCTCGGATTTTCTGTGGTTTTACCGCCTGTTATTTCTTTTTCTGTCCGCTGTGGCGGCGGGGTTTCTTTTATTGCCAACCTTGTTGCTTCAAGGTTGGCTCTTGTCGTATTGTCCTCTGCCAGCATGGTTACCGGGTGTGGTTCGTCCATGGATTCACCCGTTATTTTCTCCCATGCTGGTGGAAGCTCTTCCGTGCTGTGTTCTTGAATGAACCTGATCCGGAGGTTTTCTCTATGAGCATGGAATATTCATCCTGCCCTTCTTCCATTTGAAAATCCTCCGGTTCGTATATTCCAAGCAGCCACTGCGACATCCTGTTCATCTTTATAAATTTGGAGCCGCTGGTTTTTAAATTCAGTGTCTGTAGATGATCGTCTACTTCTTTTGCCGTCAAACATCGGCACCAATTTCCGATGGCTTCCTCTATATTCTGCGCCATTCTGAATTCTTGTTTCGCTTGTTGTCTTCTTTACACGCGCTTGAATGTGTATTTCAGAGTGTGGTTGTGTGTGCGGTTTCTATTTAAGGGATCGTTTCCTAAGGCGCACCTCTTAATTTACAAATCAATAAATAAATATATATAAATAATTTATAATATATTATAGTTCTACCCAACCTCCACACACTGAATTTCACTTCGAGTTGCAGAGGGTTAGATACCAGTCGCCCGGTTTCAAAACGCCCTGGCTGGTTTTCTTTTTAATTTGCCAGTAATTGGTGCTTCGATCCCGATTTAGCACGAATTACTGGTTTGTCATTGTTTTTCAGCTGTTTTACAATTTTTACTCTGTAAAAAAAATTAAATGCCAGCCAGGTCACCGCGGGTTCGAATCTACCCCTCAGTTCGATTCTTTGTCTCTGGTTCGAATCCCCTGAGGGTATTGTCTATACTAGCCTTCACTAGGCTAGCAACTAGTATCGATTGAACGCTCGTCACAAATTTAGTCGAGTGTTCAATCCCCTAATCCTTCTCCTTACAAATTTTTATTATTGTTTAAACAAATTATTATTGTTGTTTAAACAAATACAGATCATGCTCGCACTTCTATTCCACCTAGGCGCACCGTATCTAACTATTTGTCACGATGTTCTATAAAAAAAAATAGCAACTTTGTAGCCTACGGCAATTTATATTGATCTTTCTCAAAAATCTTCGAACTTCTACCCCCAGAGGGTTTGCTGTAGGTTGGTTATTGTACTTTAGTCACTTCCTTACTAAAAACCTAAAAAAAAAAATCGGAAAAACGCAAAAATAAATTTTTGGGATTCGAACTTTGCTCCTTCGAAGTCAAAATTTCGCGATATTCCCAAGCACACACACGTTTAGGGCGCCAGTTGTCACGGGGTGGATTTTCGGGCTAAGGCACGTTTCATCTGCGTACCTTAGCGGTTCAATTCCGTATCTCTCGGTTCAACACCCGGAGATGTAATAGCCAGATTAGGTAACAGACGCTACAAAGTCGTGCAATGTTAACCTAACCTGGTGACTTACCGTCCAACACGCAAGTCGACGACTTGGGCTTTGTTTCTCACCAGTGACTCGAGCTCTCCTCTCGTTCACTGGTTCGTGTGCCGGCTGCACAGATGAAACGATACGTATTCCCTTAAGTAACGACCGCGGAGGCAGCGGGGAATGGGGAATGACTAGGTCGCGAAATAGCAACTCGAGCAGTTAAAGTTAATAAAGGGCTATGATTTATTAAATAAAAGAAGTTGTGATTTGATAATAGATCAGAAATATAAAAGGATTGTATATCGATTCGCGTATTCCCTATCTAAACGGTGCGCCAGCACGTTACCTCTGACGTCAGCTGCCCCGGAGACTGATGTCACGCTCGCGGTAATTTAAGCCGCGCACGTGCGGTATAATACGCCTCACGTATGCGGTACTCTACGCGCGCGCTCACCGAGTAAAGCGACGAAGTGTGAGAGCAGTCGCGATCGCCGCGCGACGCACACACGTATAAGTGTCACAGAGAGGGTAGACGGTAGGTTTACACGTGTGCGCACCTGTTGTGCGCACTCACCGGCTTTGAAAAAGCCGGTGGTTTGACCTCGCGTTTAACCTTGATGAAGTGCGAGACCGATGCCTACACTCTCTCCTCGCACTTGCTCACACCGCACAAGAACGCCTACTCGAAGGCGATGTCCAGGTACGACGAGCCTGGACAAGCGGTTACGCGGAGATAATACGCAGCGCGGAAGAATGCATGCACGCTTACCTTTTATACGATTTAGTAATGCCTCAGCAAGGTGGTCGGTCTAGGACGTGTCGTGTCTTCCTTCCTGGAGAATATATAAATCTCGATGCTGCTGTGGATTGGACACGAGAAGTGATGCTACTTCCTCAAAACAACTAAGTAGTTTGAGTGCGGCAGGTGATGCTAGCCTGTCGCACTTGCACTTTACACTTTAACGCGCGAAAACCACCGAAGTACATGAAGCTGAAGATAGCAGCGAGATCTATCAGCGACAAGCAATTTTGCAGTGGCTCTCAACCCAAAAATACAATTACGTTTAATGGAGGTATACAATCATTCTAACGTGGATTTTCTACTACTGGAAACCAAAAAAAGTATTTCGAACCAAAATCACGTGTTATATAATTAATTACAATGAATTATTTATTGATAATACCATACTTGCAAAATCAAGCTGAAAATATACGTCTTTTCCATGTTTCCCCGCTCCCTATCCAAAAACTAAAGGTGTACATTTTCTAAAACTTGGCAAAGATATTCGAGGAACTCCAAGAAAGAAGGTAAAAGAGTTTCGAAAAATGTACACCTTCCATTATTTATTTATAAGAGCTTAATTGCAAAATTAAGCGAAAAATATACGTCTTTTCCATGTTTCTTCGCTTCCTATAAAAAAACTAAATGTGTACATTTTCTGAAACTTGGCAGAGATGTTCGAGACAATCCCAAAAGGAAGCTGAAAGAGTTTTAAAAAATGTACACCTTCCATTATTTATTTATAAGAGCTTAATGCAAAATGAAGCGTAAAATATACGTCTTTTCCATGTTTCTTCGCTTTCTATAAAAAAACTAAAGGTGTACATTCTCTGAAACTTGGCAGAGATGTTCGAAACAATCACAAAAGGAAGCTGAAAGAGTTTAAAAAAATGTACACCTTCCATTATTTATTTATAAGAGCTTCATTGCAAAATTAAGCGAAAAATATACCTCTTTTCCATGTTTCTTCGCTTCCTATAAAAAAACTAAAGGTGTACATTCTCTGAAACTTTGCAGAGATATTCAGGATGATCTTAGAATAAAGCTGAAAGAGTTTCAAAAAATGTACACCTTCCATTATTTATTTATAAGAGCTTAATTGCAAAATTAAGCGAAAAATATACGTCTTTTCCATGATTCCTTGATTCCTATCGAAAAACTAAAGGTGTACATTTTCTAAAACTTGGCAAAGATATTCGAGGAACTCCAGGAAAGAAGGTAAAAGAGTTTCAAAAATGTACACCTTCCATTATTTATTTATAAGAGCTTAATTGCAAAATTAAACGAAAAATATACGTCTTTTCCATGTTTCTTCGCTTCCTATAAAAAAACTAAATGTGTACATTTTCTGAAACTTGGCAGAGATGTTCGAAACAATCACAAAAGGAAGCAGAAAGAGTATCAAAAAATGTACACCTTCCGTTATTTATTTATAAGAGCTTCATTGCAAAATTAAGCGAAAAATATACCTCTTTTCCATGTTTCTTCGCTTCCTATAAAAAAACTAAAGGTGTACATTCTCTGAAACTTTGCAGAGATATTCAGGATGATCTTAGAATAAAGCTGAAAGAGTTTCAAAAAATGTACACCTTCCATTATTTATTTATAAGAGCTTAATTGCAAAATTAAGCGAAAAATATACGTCTTTTCCATGATTCCTTGATTCCTATCGAAAAACTAAAGGTGTACATTTTCTAAAACTTGGCAAAGATATTCGAGGAACTCCAGGAAAGAAGGTAAAAGAGTTTCAAAAATGTACACCTTCCATTATTTATTTATAAGAGCTTAATTGCAAAATTAAACGAAAAATATACGTCTTTTCCATGTTTCTTCGCTTCCTATAAAAAAACTAAATGTGTACATTTTCTGAAACTTGGCAGAGATGTTCGAGACAATCCCAAAAGGAAGCTGAAAGAGTTTTAAAAAATGTACACCTTCCATTATTTATTTATAAGAGCTTAATGCAAAAAGGAGCGAAAAATATACGTCTTTTCCATGTTTCTTCGCTTCCTATAAAAAAACTAAATGTGTACATTCTCTGAAACTTCGCAGATATGTTCGAAACAATCCCAAAAGGAAGCTGAAAGAGTTTCAAAAAATGTACACCTTCCATTATTTATTTATAAGAGCTTCATTGCAAAATTAAGCGAAAAATATACCTCTTTTCCATGTTTCTTCGCTTCCTATAAAAAAACTAAAGGTGTACATTCTCTGAAACTTTGCGGAGATATTCAGGATGATCTTAGAATAAAGCTGAAAGAGTTTCAAAAAATGTACACCTTCCATTATTTATTTATAAGAGCTTAATTGCAAAATTAAGCGAAAAATATACGTCTTTTCCATGATTCCTTGATTCCTATAGAAAAACTAAAGGTGTACATTCTCTGAAACTTTGCAGAGATACTAAGGATGATCCCAGAATGAAGCTAAGAAAGATTCAAAAAATGTACACCTTCCATTATTTATTTATAAGAGCTTAATTGCAAAATTAAGCGGAAAATATACCTCTTTTCCATGTTTCTTCGCTTCCTATAAAAAAACTAAAGGTGTACATTCTCTGAAACTTTGCAGAGATATTCAGGATGATCTTAGAATGAAGCTGAAAGAGTTTCAAAAAATGTACACCGTCCTTTATTTATTTATAAGAGCTTAATTGCAAAATTAAGCGAAAAATATACGTCTTTTCCATGTTTCCTTGATTCCTATAGAAAAACTAAAGGTGTACATTTTCTGAAACTTGGCAGAGATGTTCGAGACAATCCCAAAAGAAAGCTGAAAGAGTTTTAAAAAATGTACACCTTCCATTATTTATTTATAAGAGGTTAATTGCAAAATTAAGCGGAAAATATATCTCTTTTCCATGTTTCTTCGCTTCCTATGAAAAAACTAAAGGTGTACATTCTCTGAAACTTTGCAGAGATGTTCGAGACAATCCCAAAAGGAAGCTGAAAGAGTTGTAAAAAATTGTACACCTTCCATTATTTATTTATAAGAGCTTAATTGCAAAATTAAGCGGAAAATATACCTCTTTTCCATGTTTCTTCGCTTCCTATGGAAAAACGAAAGGTGTACATTTTCTGAAACTTTGCAGAGATGTTCGAGATAATCCCAAAAGGAAGCTGAAAGAGTTTTAAAAAATGTACACCTTCCATTATTTATTTATAAGAGCTTAATGCAAAATGAAGCGAAAAATATACGTCTTTTTTTGTTTCCCCGCTTTCTATCGAAAAAATAAAGGTGTACATTCTCTGAAACTTCGCAGAGATACTATGGATAAGCCCAGAATGGAGCTAAAAACGTTTCAAAAAATGTACACTTTCCATTATTTATTTATAAGAGCTTAATGCAAAATGAAGCGAAAAATATACGTCTTTTCCATGTTTCTTCGCTTCCTAGGGAAAAACTAAAGGTGTACATTCTCTGAAACATTGCAGAGATACTAAGGATAATCCCAGAATGAAGCTGAGAAAGTTTCAAAAAATGTACACCTTCCATTATTTATTTATAAGAACTTAATTACAAAATTAAGCGGAAAATATACCTCTTTTCCATGTTTCTTCGCTTCCTATAAAAAAACTAAAGGTGTACATTCTCTGAAACTTTGCAGAGATTTCAGGATGATCTTAGAATGAAGCTGAAAGAGTTTCAAAAAATGTACACCTTCCATTATTTATTTATAAGAGCTTAATTGCAAAATTAAACGGAAAATATACGTATTGGCGATGGTTTATCGCTTCCTATGAAAAAACTTAGGGTGTACATTTATTGAAACTTCGTAGAGGTATTCGTGAAACCCCCAGAAAGTGCCCACAAAAGTTTAAGTAAAATAGTACGACCATTTATTTATTTGTAAGTGTTTCTTCGCATAAATAATCATGAATGTAGGCAGAGTAATGCGTTAATTGATGTGTTTAAAGGTATCTCGTAATATCAAAATAGGCATGTATTAATAATTTGGATTAATATTCAATATCGGCTTTTGCTTACTTTCAGCGTCACCCAAGGCCAACCAACCTGGAGGTAGTAGTTCAGCTTCCTTTTGGGATTGTTTCGAACATCTCTGCCAAGTTTCAGAAAATGTACACCTTTAGTTTTTCTATAAGAATCAAGGAAACATGGAAAAGACGTATATTTGTCGCTTAATTTTGCAACTAAGCTCTTATAAATAAATAATGGAAGGTGTGCATTTTTTGAAACTCTTTTAGCTTCATTCTAGGATTATCCTGAATATCTCTGCAACGTTTCAGAGAATGTACACCTTTCGTTTTTCCATAGGAAGCGAAGAAACATGGAAAAGACGTATATTTTTCGCTTAATTTTGCAATTAAGCTCTTATAAATAAATAATGGAAGGTGTACATTTTTTGAAACTCTTTCAGCTTCATTCTAGGATTATCCTGAATATCTCTGCAAAGTTTCAGAAAATGTACACCTTTAGTTTTTCGATAGGAATCAAGGAAACATGGAAAAGACGTATATTTTTCGCTTAATTTTGCAATGAAGCTCTTATAAATAAATAATGGAAGGTATACATTTTTTGAAACTCTTTGAGCTTCCTTTTGGGATTGTTTCGAACATCTGTGCCAAGTTTCAGAAAATGTACACCTTTAGTTTTTCTATAGGAATCAAGGAAACATGGAAAAGACGTATATTTTTCGCTTAATTTTGCAATTAAGCTCTTATAAATAAATAATGGAAGGTGTACATTTTTTGAAACTCTTTCAGCTTCATTCTAAGATCATCCTGAATATCTCTGCAAAGTTTCAGAGAATGTACACCTTTAGTTTTTTTATAGGAAGCGAAGAAACATGGAAAAGTGGTATATTTTCCGCTTAATTTTGCAATGACGCTCTTATAAATAAATAATGAAAGGTGTACATTTTTTGAAACTCTTTCAGCTTCATTCTAGGATCATCCTGAATATCTCTGCAATGTGTCAGGGAATGTACACCTTTAGTTTTTTTATAGGAAGCGAAGAAACATGGAAAGGAGGTATATTTTTCGCTTAATTTTGCAATTAAGCTCTTATAAACAAATAATGAAAGGTGTACATTTTTTTAAACTCTTTTAGCTTCTTTCTGGCATCGTTGCGAATATCTCTGCAAAGTTTCAGAAAATGTACACCTTTAGTTTTTTGATAGGAAGCAAGGAAACATGATAAAGACGTATATTCTTCGCTTAATTTTGCAACTAAGCTCTTATAAATAAATAATGGAAGGTGTGCATTTTTGAAACTCTTTTAGCTTCATTCTAGGATTATCCTGAATATCTCTGCAAAGTTTCAGAGAATGTTCACCTTTCGTTTTTCTATAGGAATCAAGGAAACATGGAAAAGACGTATATTTTTCGCTTAATTTTGCAATTAAGCTCTTATAAATAAATAATGGAAGGTGTACATTTTTTGAAACTCTTTCAGCTTCATTCTAAGATCATCCTGAATATCTCTGCAAAGTTTCAGAGAATGTACACCTTTAGTTTTTTTATAGGAAGCGAAGAAACATGGAAAAGTGGTATATTTTCCGCTTAATTTTGCAATGACGCTCTTATAAATAAATAATGAAAGGTGTACATTTTTTGAAACTCTTTCAGCTTCATTCTAGGATCATCCTGAATATCTCTGCAAAGTGTCAGGGAATGTACACCTTTAGTTTTTTTATAGGAAGCGAAGAAACATGGAAAGGAGGTATATTTTTCGCTTAATTTTGCAATTAAGCTCTTATAAACAAATAATGAAAGGTGTACATTTTTTTAAACTCTTTTAGCTTCTTTCTGGCATCGTTGCGAATATCTCTGCAAAGTTTCAGAAAATGTACACCTTTAGTTTTTTGATAGGAAGCAAGGAAACATGATAAAGACGTATATTCTTCGCTTAATTTTGCAACTAAGCTCTTATAAATAAATAATGGAAGGTGTGCATTTTTTGAAACTCTTTTAGCTTCATTCTAGGATTATCCTGAATATCTCTGCAAAGTTTCAGAGAATGTTCACCTTTCGTTTTTCCATAGGAAGCGAAGAAACATGGAAAAGACGTATATTTTTCGCTTCATTTTGCATTAAGCTCTTACAAATAAATAATGGAAAGTGTACATTTTTTGAAACTCTTTTAGCTTCATTCTAGGATTATCCTGAATATCTCTGCAAAGTTTCAGAGAATGTACACCTTTAGTTTTTCCATAGGAAACGAAGAAACATGGAAAAGACGTATATTTTTCGCTTAATTTTGCAATTAAACTCTTATAAATAAATAATGAAAGGTGTACATTTTTTGAAACTCTTTTAGCTTCATTCTAGGATTATCCTGAATATCGCTGCAAAGTTTCAGAGAATGTACACCTTTCGTTTTTCCATAGGAAGCGAAGAAACATGGAAAAGACGTATATTTTTCGCTTAATTTTGCAATTAAGCTCTTGAAAATAAATAATGGAAGGTGTACATTTTTTCAAACTCTTTCAACTTCATTCTAGGATTATCCTGAATATCTCTGCAAAGTTTCAGAGAATGTACACCTTTCGTTTTTTTATAGGAAGCGAAGAAACATGGAAAAGACGTATATTTTTCGCTAAATTTTGCAATTAAGCTCTTATAAATAAATAATGGAAGGTGTACATTTTTCGAAACTCTTTTACCTTCTTTCTTGGAGTTCCTCGAATATCTTTGCCAAGTTTTGGAAAATGTACACCTTTAGTTTTTCGATAGGAAGCTGGGAAACATGGAAAAGACGTATATTTTCAGCTTGATTTTGCAAGTATGGTATTATCAATAAATAATTCATTGTAATTAATTATATAACACGTGATTTTGGTTCGAAATACTTTTTTTGGTTTCCAGTAGTAGAAAATCCACGTTAGAATGATTGTATACCTCGATTAAGCGTAATTGTATTTTTGGGTTGAGAGCCACTGCAAAATTGCTTGTCGCTGATAGATCTCGCTGCTAACTTCAGCTTCATCCGAAGTACTTCGATACACGATTTCCGAAAATCACGAGCAAAACTCTCGTGATTCGCGCTCTTACACTTCTTCTCTTCCAGCGAACTATAAGATGGCCGCGGCTCGCCGAGATCTCCTAGTCATCACGTCGATGCAGCTCAGATTCTTCATCGACGCGCCATCTCGCATTCGCGCGCATGAGGTACTTCAACTACGGCTTATACGGGACGTCGGTACGGCAGGCCGTGACAAAGTATATAGATTTAGAAAATTCAATAAACGGAAAAAAAGCTTTTCTCTCAGGAATCGCCCTTATTTCATACAACGGTAACAAATTGAGCTAACATCTTAATTAAATTAAACAAAATTTAAGTAATATCTTCCTGGTTTGAAGATTAAAGAAGGTTTAAAAATTCGTTAATAGTTGGATCTTAACTAATTTTATACTAATTAAAATTTAATACTAATTTTAAAAAAATGTTTATGGATCTTATAAACATTTTTTTAAAATTAGTATTATGATCCGATGTCAGTTTTAATTTATTTAATCAAAGGAAGAAACATACGTTATTTTGCATTTCTTATTAAAAATCTCAATAAAATAACGTTTATATTATTTAAAATATAAGCATTATTATAAATTCTATGTCGATTTCTAATAAATAAAGTAAATGAAAATTTCCATGTGCTTAAATCATAGAAAGCGTAGTAATTTTGATTATAGGAAAACCTGTTCTGTAATGCATATCGCAATTTAAAGTGTTATCGATGTATATATGGCATATAGAAAGTAATGCCTCAATAGTATTGCATTCCTCATAGAGGAAGCTTTGTATTTTTTTAAGATGCTATAGGAAATGACAAAATCAACAATCAACCATATTTTATTGAAAATAAAAAAAAGAGGATGACGAAAATTATAACGGACCGTTAAAAAAATCAAAATTAGAAGTATAATTTCAATTTTTATAATATGTACACAATTATGTATAGTAAAGATACATAATTATTGAATAATAATATATTTATAATGTAAAAAATTGAGTTAATACATATGATTTTGAAAATGTGAGTAAGCTGATCTCAGGGTAGATAGCAATTTTTTAATTTTATATTTTAAAATATTACTTTTTTTTTAATAAAATAAATGTCAAATAACAAATAATTTCAATAATAAGAAAAAAATATGCATTTTTTTAAATATTAATGAATTATTAAATCATTGAAAAAAAAAGTATAATGAATAAATATATTTGATATTTAAAATATATACTATACATACAGTAACGATACGTTAATTTGGAGGAAGCTACGTGCCAATGAATTGGCAGCGGTTTTTTATTTAAGCTAAAGAAAAACAATTCATAAAGTCTTATTTAAAATGAAGGAGTAAGTCTATGGAAACCCAAATATCCCTAAATTCTATTTTCTCTTCTCGCGTATCCTTTTTTTTACTCCTTTGAGTTATCTGCCACAGGCTATGTACTCATCTAATTGAACGGATATTTCTTAACTCTGAATATGAAATCTTAACTTGTTAGAACACGTATAATTCTGAAGATGGCCGCTACCGGAAGTAGGCTCACTACCAGCGCCCTAAAGCGCCAACCTGCTCCCAGAAACGCGGTCATGAAACATAAACACGTGGATAATCCTTACAAACCAAATCCAAAATATCTTGAGCATCACAAATATGATTTCTAAAATATCACGCGATAAACCATCCAGAAGCTAGACCACTACCACGGCTAGGTGTTACAAGCTGACTCTCCCCTAGACGCGCAGAACCGCACTCACATAAACACAATATCTTCGAAAAGCAACTTTGAAAATTCCAATTAACTTTTTTAACGAGAAAACTTTCTGGGGTAAAAAAACGGGAACATCCTCCGCGGGCCCAAAAGCATGTCCGTCCGCTTCCGAGTCCGCGAACGAAGTCCCTTGCGTACCCTTGATAATAACAGTAGTGCGCCCACTGTAAATACTTTGCGGGGAGTTCACAGTGAATCCATATTTTGTATCGTGTACAGCCTGCCGTGCGAAGTGACACGGATACAAATCACACGGCACATGGCGTACGGCACGCAATGTGGATTCAGTGTTATAGTCCATACCAATCAGAGCTTTGCATTAATGGTACCGAAATTTCTTTAAGTTTTTCGTATCTAACGCTCTGAAATTATCTTTAAGCTTTAATTTGATACTACTTAGCAGGGTGACCAGGTTCTTATATCCTTTTCAATCACATGTAAATGACGCCACGTTCTTTGAGAGTAAGTAAGACAAATGATCGCCACTCGGCCATCCTGCTACTTAGGTCGCTAGCTGCCGTTTATATAGGGGGATTATCCTACTGCACTGGAAACATATAATCGTCAAATTAGCAATATTATTATATAGATGCATATTTCTTTGCAATAGTATTTATTAAGTAGCTCTTAAATGAATTAATAATTTTATTATTAGTCAACCTCTACAATAAAGTTATGCTAGATTTTTACACATATAAATTCTCTTTTAAATTTTTCGCTTAGTCTCTTAAAAAGTTGTGAAATCTACAAGTAAAATTCTACGAAAGTCATATAACTTATATAGATTTTTTCTTATTCCTTGCAAATTTTCTAATTTATAAAAATTAAAAGTTCATTTGCAAAACTTACATGTTGAGAAAACTAAATTATTTTTATTAGATCCAAACAAATGTTGAGTCTCATCTTTTTTAAAAAATATTCAATTCTCTATTGTCCCCTCACTCTCCGCCAAATGTTTAAGTATTCTACGAAAAACTTGGGTAAGAAGCTAAATATTTTTTTCAAACAACCAACAAAACATTCTGTAGAAAATTAATATATTTATAAAAGTCAAAAGTTCATGTAAAACTTACATGTTAACAAAAATACATTATTTTTATTACATCTCTAAACAACTGTTAAGCCGTTTTTAAAAAAAAAATTTAACTTCCTCCCCCCATCTCTCTCTCTCTCTCTCTCTCTCTCTCTCTCTCTCTCTCTCTCTCTCTCTCTCTCTCTCTCTCTCTCTCTCTCTCTCTCTCTCTCTCTCTCTCTCTCTCTCACGGGCTCGCCAAGTATGTATGGGAGATCGGAGTACTACCCATGCTAGAACACCTCTAGACTTCTCTTGTCCTCCCAAGATGCGTAATATTAAAGAAAGTTCAAAATTGAGAAAGAATAAGAAAAAATAGGGATGTGTTGGTAACTATGGAATTTTTTTATATAGGATGTGATGGTAACTATGTAATTTTTTTATATAGTCTTTCACTTTTCGTAAGTATCTGAAAAAATACTTATGAATTTTAGAAATAAAAAGAAGGCATTTGTCACGAGTGAGAGTTCTGTTTCTCGTGGCCAGTCCGGGTGATAAGCCCAGAAAGGTGCACAATGAAGTAAATTAGGCGGAATAGATGTGTAATTACTGTTATATTTATTATATGAATAACTCTTATCGCGAGAGAGAGAGAGAGATACTATAATCAGTTATCGCGACGCGATAGATTGGTTGCAGGGATGAACTCAGAGGCTCGGCGAATATGGTCGTCAGTCGTCTCGACAGGTCGACGTGGTGGCTTGGTTGATGGATCGTGACTTCCTCTCGTAGCGTTGGTCGTAGCCTCGGTCTCTCTCTTTAGCTAGCCCCCGCCCCGTGGTGTGCTAATGCTTTTATAGTAAAATTTGGCGTAGCCCCCTCTTTCCTCAATCACGTATAAGTGGGGTTACCGTCGATGAGTCTTCGAACTTCGGCTTAGCGACCGAGTCCCTCTGTCAGCGTTTTTCATCCCCGGGCGAGTCGCCGTGATTATTTCGCGCCTCGCCTATATTGCTGAGTTGGTGCTATTGCCGCTTCGTTCTTATGCTTCACCTATGTGCGCGAAGCTACCACTCGTAACACGTTTGAGGGCCGTGACATCATCCCCCTGGATGATGCAAAAGTATGCCGCGTAGTAGAAAAAAAATCCATGAATCCCCGCGTAGCGTCTTAGGTTGAAGGTGTGCTAAGTTGATGTTCTGATGGTAGTTTGTTTATTTTGCGTAGGTTGGCCTAAAAAGCGGTTGGGAGCGTTTACAAAAAATTTTCTGGCTAGTGTATATGTGTTTTTGCTACAATTTTTTGTGATGTGTTGTAATATGTTTGTGTAGGTGTTCCTCATATTTTACAATTCTACCTATTGGCTATCTCTCTCTCTCTTCTTATTACAAAATTTATAAATTATAATTTATGTTTCATTGTTTTATTGAGTTTGTGATGCTCTGGCGACGTTAGTTGGTGCGGCGTCGTCTATGTAATGGACTGCGTGCTGCGGAATCCCCGTTGCTTCTCTAGGAGGCGCGGGCAGTCTTCGATGGCTAGGGTGTCTAGCCGTGGTACGCTGAAAATGCGCCCTTCTGCTACGCCGTAGTGATACGACGCTTCGGCTTGTCTATCCGGGGTTGACCTCTGGTTTGCTGAAAACATTCTTTTTCTAATTAGTAGTGGGTGCCCCCCCTTTGGCCACGGTTTCCAAATTATCGCGCCTATAATCGCGAGGGAGATTATCGAATCCCCTGAATATGAGATGCCTTGCTGAAGTGTCGCGAGTTGGTCGGTAATTGACCGATACTGCTCGAGAATTCGGGCTTGATGTATTATTTCTCATAACTCTTGACATGCTTCGAGTACATGTGCAGGTGTGTTTATTTTTATTGATGAACTCGCGGATTGGCTCATTACGTGATTGAATACTGATTGTTCGTTAATAGTTGCATTGCTCAGAATGTCCGCGATATTTAAGATGGTCTCCCCATACGTTGTGGTCTCGAAATTTGTTCTTATCTCGCGGGTTGCGGTCAGTCTTACGAAGTTAGAGCGCGCTGTGCAACTTGGGGGTAGCTCGAGTAGCCCTACGCCGCGTATCGTAATTGTCTTGTCCGCGGATTTCGCGCAAGTTATCGAGACTCTATCGGTTTCTCCTGTAGAAAACACCCACGTATTAGCTGAGCTAGTCCGTGCCCAGTATGTAACGTCTAATTTAACTAATCTTATATCGCACGAGGAGAGTTCTCGAAGCGTTTGGTTTGCGGCTAATCTAATCTCGCACGCTGCTTGGTTGTCGATTGTCTGGTCCGGCTCTGTCCCCTGGCATATATATATAATTTATTGAGCTTCTTACATTTGTTTAAGAGCTCTGGCTGAATATTTATATAAGTGTCCTTATTTTGACTGATGGCAAAGAGTCGAGAGCTCGGCCAGATGTATGCATACGCTGTTGAATCGTTTGCTGTGAGCTGAGGCATGGGCAGTGGCGACGCTTTGTATAACTCGTACGTCACGAAGCCCGTTAATGGCACCGCTATATGGTATATAAGCTGTGATCCGTATAACAATATTGATACTGTTGATACTCTAACGAGATCGGCAATAGTGCCGTTGATCCTTGAGATCGGGAAGGATGCCTCCATTACTGTTTTTGCTATCAAGTCAGCCATTCCCTGGATTTGAGCCGGATCTATGAATCGAGGGTGTATGGAGCCTTGTGCTGCAAACAAGACTGCATCCGTCAGGGTTTGTATGTCTATTTCATACTGTAGCACTTGTTCTTCTAATATTTGCAGTGCTGTAAGGAAAATAGTATCCCTTTGCTCCTTGATCTGTTGTTGATTTAGCAGCTGAATGTTAGTTTCTATTTCCGATGTTTTCTGATGCAGGGCGCCGAACTCTCTGTAAATGATCTCGGTTTGGTTTATTGATAGCTTCGACAAATGCACTGTTTTTCCTTCCGTTTGCTCGATCAACGCCTTGATTTCTTTTTCCGATGCTTCGTCGAGAGTTCCAAACAGAAATTTACTGACCTTTCCCACGATCGAGACCCACGCTCGTCGCCTGCGGTTATTAACTCGTTTCCCGTGCTCTTGAAGCAATTCCAGTACTCTCTCCATGTCCTGGTTGCTGCTCATAATTTGTTTATACATACTTTTCAATTGTTGTTGGTGCTGACAGTTATTGCTGGGTGACTTACAATATTGCGTTAATACCCTCCAGTTATCTAGCAGCTTTTCTTCTTGCTGAGAAAAGGGTTCTAGGTTTACCCGTTGTATAATTTTCCAGGTAATACTCGAGGTTGTTAATAAGCCAAGTTTTTCGGCAAGTACACCGGGGCTTTTTTCAATTGGGCGTATTTGCGCATCTGTGATTCCGTTGATACCGGTTAGCCTGAAAGCATACATGCGTTTGCTAATCTTTGATTTTTTTTTTTTTTTTTTTTTTTTGTTCATTTAATATATTAAGTATCCTAGCATTACGTGTAAAAAAAAACCCTAAGGCCCGGATACCGGTTAACTTTTGAAGGAAAAGTTTCAATTATGTTTGGATTTATTATTTTTTTTTTATTCTTTTTTTCTCAATTCAATGCCCTTTCCTCTATAAAAAAAAATGTGCGAGGTTGTCTTACTTTACGATAATGTACACTAGATGTATAATTACACATTCCGATAACATTATGCTTGTAGTATTCGTAACTAAACATTTAATTGGCAATTTAATACGCCGTTATAGTCCCTACATTATTTACTTATTTACTTATTACTTATTTACTTATTTACTAGAGATAATACAGAAGCTGTGATACTTTTTATCCGCCTTACTTTGCCCCAGTACTTCGATCTGGTAGCTTACAGAGTAGTATGATGCTTATAATAGATTTACAAGATAACCTAAAAAATACTTTCCCATCTTTTTTGTTTGTTAAAGGTTTTTGTCTAAACTTGGTTAGATTTATATATATATATATATATATATATATATATATATATATATATAATAGTTACTAATTTTTTGTTGTTGTTTGGTTATTTATTGAAATTAATTCGGAAATGCGTCTTCATATCTTGTTGAAAGTGGTTTTATTAAACGAGGAGCTATTTGATGCCTTGGATATTGTTCCGATATTTTATTAATTTATTGCTACAACTTGCTTAATTATTTAATTATTTAATTTCTAACTGAGGTAACATTATGAATTGAAATTATTATTTACATTTTATAGCTATGGAAAATGAATAGTTTGAGGCGATTCAATAAGTTTAAATTTAATAGTAATGAAAGTATATTGGTTTAGCTATTCCCTTTGGATTTTGGAGATTTCTGTCAAATACCGTTACTAAAGCTTTCTTTTATACAAGATACCAGAAGAGTTACTTAAAATTTTTGTATAAACTCATTTTTATACTGCTGATAATTAAAACTATATTTTAAATAATTCCATTTGCAAAAAGGAGTTAACATTATTTATTATGAATACCCGATAGAGATTTTTTTTTTTTTTTTTTTTAAATGTACATAAATGATGAGTAATTTCTATTCTAGAGATAGAAACTAATGTTATTGCTTGCAAAAAAATTTGGGACGCTGTGGAAGTTTTAAAACCTCGAAGATATAAGTTTTGAGTAAAATGCATTAAAAAAATAAACATAGCTAATGCTTTACTTTATTAATACTAATCATATATGAATGTTTTCTGACTTGTAAGAACTTAAAGAATTAATTTCCGCGATAAAAATTTATTCCTTTTTTATTAGCCAAAACGAGGTAGAATATTAATTATTAAAAATATGTTAATTACATGGTTTTTCTTTTTAGGGAGGATATGAGTCGTGATTGTATCAATGTTTCGTATCCATCCTTTACATTTGTTAATTATTTTATTATCTATCCTAGTGTAATAAATAATGTCGCCTGTAATATACTTCCAGTATGACAGTCGGGTGTGTGCCACTGTTAGAGCATGGTGTGCGCGTGTGTGCGTGAACCTCGATAGACAAAATCGGTGTGAGCGAAACATGCATGTGTGCGTCCATGCCAATGCTAGCTGGAGCACGGCGTATTCGACTGTACGTGTGTGAGTGAACTCCGATAGGCCAAATCGGTGTGAGCGAAACATGCATGTGTGCGTCCGTGTCAATGCCCGCTTATGACAGTTCTATTTTGCGTAGTATTTTATGATCATTTTGCAATCTACCCCCTTTACTCTAATTCTTTAACAGGTATTTAAATTGCATAACAGTTAAGTATTTTTTTTTTTTAACCAGAGTAATACATTGCATTACATTACAAACGTAATTCAGCAGAGAAAAACAATTTCCTGTTCGCTGATCCGGCAAAAACTAAACTTAAAACTAAAACTAAATCTAATACAGACTCTTCAAATTTAGTCAACATTCTCATAGATACATATATTCTTTACATAAAATATAATAGTTTAACGTTTCTTTTCTTTGAATATGGCAATTATTCTTATATATTTTCTCTAATCCATTAAAAGATGATTTCTTATCTATATTTAAGTTTTTTTTTTGTTCATTTGGAAGTCTATTAAAAATCTTTATAGCTTTAATTTTACCATTTTTGTTACTTACAGTCTTGAGCATTTTTTTGCGATGCCTTTCAGTTCCTACTTTACAGTAATGTTCATTTATTTAAAATTAAATATTTAATATTTTTTATTAAACTTAAACGCACCAAACAATATTTACACATTTAAATTTATTATATATATTTTTTTTTTCTTTAAAATGTGTTTCGTATTAATTCTTTTGCTATAGAATTCCTATCGAGTTGCTATCTATCTATCGACTCTAGTCTTATGCTATAGTTTTTTTATTATTGTTTGACATGTGTCGTTAACTGTACTCTATGATTATTCACTTTTTTTTGTTTACAATATTACTTTGCTTCTATAAAGGTTCTTTTTTCTCTTTTCTTATTAAGTGATGATATCCCATATTAACTTATTATTTTTTATGCGAACTTGGCCCTTTTTGTAACATATCATTCAATATAAATTTGCGATAACTTAATGACAAATCGGTAGCTGTTTTTTTTTCTATCGTGTGTTGGTCTTTTAGTGTGCGAGAGGAAGTTTCGTCTTCGCGCAGACGGCTCATCTTGCAATGAGCTAATGTGCTGTTTTATGACTTTTTCTTTTCATGTTTTAGGAAAGCATTTCGTTTCGTCGAATCTACTTCGCCTGTGACTCTTATTATTCCGTGCTACCTCATTTATTATATCTTTTGCTTTTATTTTCGTCATTTTCTTCTGCTTTTCTTTATTATTATTATTTTTTTTTTTTTTTACTTTTTTATATTCGTCGGTTCATTTAGTATTCATCTTTAATTGAAATACTGCTATTTATTGTCGAGTACGATTAAATAAATGGCTCAAAAGTCCTTTTTTGCTGGTGGAGAGTGCCAGGAGTTTGTCTGCTTTCACATCGGGAAGAGTCGAGGCACGTAATTTCATGCATTCTCCTCGTGGCCCACACGCACCTTGTTTTGTACATGTTGTAAGTGATTGCAATTTGATTTATATTGGTTCTTTTTTTTGTTTTTGCTATTATGTTTTCCGTAATTGTAATTTTTCTTTTTTTTTTTGTTTCAGTTTTCTGACGTTTTGCCTCCAGCTGCCGTGGAGTCCGCCAATAACCAGCTTGCCGCTCTAGTGCATGCACCAGGCGTCGAGTTCTCTGCGTTGCGATTGCGGCGAACTCGCACGGCCGGTGTATTTATTAATGACAAGGTGGATGATACGTGCTCGCTTAGCGGTGAAGAGCTAATGTCTCGCCTGCGTGTAACTATTTTGTAGATTATTTTTTTGTAAAAGTTTGATAGGAGTAATTTTTTTTTCTCTCTTTTTTTTCAGTGTGATTCGGCAGGTGTTTCTCTCTCTCTTGCCGGCCTAGAGAATTGGATATCCGATTCCATCGAGGATATAGTGTCCGAGCGCTCCGCACCAATTTATTTGATGAATTTTGAAAGAGCTGTGGGGGCCTTGCCTTCGGTGTTGCGCGATGTTCCGTACCATATCGACCCAGCCCGGAATCCATTAATAGATGTGTCTTCGGGGATTAATGTACCTACTTATTATTTGTCCGGCAATCGTTCCTTCTCAGAGGTACACCCTGAAGATGGCTATCTGGACTCGTGCAATGTCGTGCACTGGGGCGAGGAAGGCGCCATCAAGATTTGGCTATTCATCCATCCTGATTCGTCGTGGGCCCTGGCGACAGCTTTAAGAGACGTTATACGAGACTTGCGGACCGCTGCAGACGATGTGTCGGCGTGGCTAGATGGTTGTGGCTACCCGCTGCACCATAAAAATATTATGGTGTTTCCGGAGTTTCTCCGGACGACAAGTATCCCATACCAGGTGGTGAGCCAGCCATCCGGTACCTTAGTTTACGTGCGTAATGGAGTGTACCACCAGGTCATAAACACTGGTATTCTCCTGGCTGAGGCCGTGGGCAAGTTCGTGCTGGAACGCCGTCCCGTACCAGCCGGGTTGCGGCTGCCCTGGAGCCCCCATCCAACCGATAGTTCAAAACCGAACCTCTGGTGAGGTAACCCGCTCTCGCTCGCTTCCGTTTCATCAGTGTCCTGTGGATGGCTGCCTCAATGTGGGGCCCACTGCCGCGGCGGCGCGATTACATGCCCGTAGCCACTTGGCGGTTCCTGGACCCGAACTCGTCCGTCACGCTTGTCGACAGTGTTCGGCTGTGTACGTAGGTGAGGCTGCCCTCGCACGGCACGTGTTGGTACAGCATCCTGATGGTCAGGATGGGACGGTGCGTAGCTTGTGCGAGATATGCAATAAAACGGTGAGGGCTAAATATCTTCCCAAGCATCGGCGCAAGTGTCGAGGTTCACAGGTGACCTGTGATGGGTGCCAACGACAATTTGACCCCGGTGGCATTGGGTCGCATAGGGTTTGGTGTTCCGGCGTGCAGCGGGTACGAGAAAAATGTCCCTCGTAGAACGGTTAATGTGCTTCCAGCGGTGCGGTCACGTTCTCCACGGTTCTACGCCTTTGAGCCGTGTCAGCATTGTTGCCGTGTCCGGCGACTTCTCCCACCGCTGGGGCTGTCTATGCGCTGTTGCCATACGCGCATTTCCATAGTATAAAAAGGCTGGGTGCATCGTGATTTGGTCAGTATTCGTTACAATTGATATCACGCGCATCATGGTTCTCACCGGTCGCCTGGAGGTTTCTGGTCTGGGGGCCAGTCGTCAGTACGAGATTGGGACTCCACAGCTTGTCTTCCCGTTGCGTCCGTTGACGGAGGCCGTTGACGCTTGGTCTCCACGGGCTCCCCTTCCTGGTGCTAGTATGGGAAACATGGGCTCTAATGTTCAGGTGAGGAAACCCTTTTTCTCTCTTCTATGAGTGCTTTCTTGAATATGTACATATATATATATATATATATATATATATATATATATATATATATATATATATATATATATATATATATATATATATATATTGTGAACTGTGTTTCTCATTTTTACTCCTGTCCTTTTTCTCTAGTTCCGTGGCTTTCGGGGGACGTTTGCCCAAGGCCGTGGTGTCGCGATGGTGCGTGGTCGTAGCCGTGTGCCACCGGCGGCAGCAGCCACTGGGTTGTCAAGGGGCGGCCCTGCTTCACTCTGGGATGTGCCTCCGACTCCTTGTCGTGAACGAGGTCGAAGGGCCTTTAACAGTTATTCGTGCTGCCGATCACCTTCACCTAATCCACAAGGCAATCCGACCAGTCAACGGAGGGAAGAGGCGAGGTCCGCCTCGCCTCCGAGTCGTCGTGGCATGGTTGTCTCCTTTCGGGGGCGCGTGCCGACGTCCAGCTGGTTCAACATCCCCTCTGGGCTGCCGACCTTGGCTGAGCGTGAAGCCAACATCACCGCCCGGGTTAAGCAGGCTGCCCAGCGTGCTGCTACGCGCCGTTCGGTGCAACGTCAGATGTTTGGGCCTGAGGACTTCGTGGGGCCCGATCCGCCTTCTGACGGCGGTTGGTCGTTGTCGCCCCCATCTCCCCCTGTGCCGGACACCTGTCAACGGACTCGGCAGGTAGCTCGTCGTGGGAGGGGTGCCCGCCTCCTACACGGAATTGATATGCGGGCTTCCCCTTATACTCCAGCCGACGCTTCTCAAGACTTTAGTGACGCGGAGTCACGTGACCGCGATGGCGTCAGTAACTAAGGTATTTGTGGCTTCTTATTTCGTAAAAGTACTCTTTTGTTAACCTATATATAAGGATATTTTGTTTTATTCTATGTGTCTTAGGTAGCCGTTCTTGGTGGTCGCTGCCGTCTGCTCTCCAGCTGCTATGTGCACAAGAACTTTTGAGTTTACCTTTTACATTCTGTATATGATTATATGCTGTATATTGATCTTTCTTTTTTCTTCAATATATTGGAATTCTATAAAAAATTTTTTGTTACTTATGATCCCCTATTTTTCCTTATCCGATACCTTCCTTTCAAAATTGCAGTTTTTTTTTTCATATACTAATTGTCTTATCATTTATATCAAACTAAATTATGATTAAAAATAGTGGTCGTAACATTCCAAAAACAATATCGATAATACTTAAGATGTGAAAATGTTTTATTCCTATAATATGCTGGCCAATTCCGCTTATTATTAAATTAATATGAGATGTGTTCTTATTTTCAAAATGTAAATTTATTCCTATATTCATTTTATGAATTTTTTTCTTTTTTTTTGTGTATGAGTTAGTTGCAATTGCTTATAGTTATTATTACAAAATCTATCTAATACCCTGGTGGAAAATTAGCCGTATTCTATATAATCACATTTAGTACGGATTAGCACAATTTTATGACATTCGAGTCGCTTTAAATATATGTTTACTCTAGTACCTCTGAAGAATAGCTAGTTTGTGGTTATATTTCGACCAGAGTATACCTTTTTTATTATACTAATTGCGGGAAAAAAAAATTTATTTGGTAGTTTCGATATTTCCTAAGGCCAGTCTATTCATGAAATCGTATACAGTTAAAACAATCTTCTTCGTTTATTTATGTATTTTCTTTTTCATTATTAAATGAGATATATTAGTTGATTGACTAATTGGTCGATTCTACTATTTTATTTTTCTCTTCCGCGTAAAAATAGCCTTACAATTAAACGCAGGGTGTATGTATATATATAGTAACCAAGTACATCTTCTCCTATAGATATGCATAGTTTTAAATGAACTATTCTTTTTCATATGTACTTTTTTTTCTATTCATATGTGTGTAACGGGATAAACACCCTTGCCAAAGTTAACCTGGTATGGCGTCTGAGGGACCGTGAAAAAAAAATAAATAAAAATAAGAATGCCTGTCGTTATGTCGTTAACCCGAACTTATTCTTACTCGGCAATATTGAGATTCTCATCCTCGTTATTGACTGTTAATCGCGGTAATTCATAACTACGTGTTATCAGGTCCATATGTACTACCCGCGTCTGTTCCCCCTTATGTATTTTTACATTATGAGTTTCGTGATTAATCTCTATGATTTCGCAGGGTCCTATGTACTCGCGGTCAGTTTTACCATGCTTAGGTTTCTTTAACACGTACACCATTTCTCCCTCGCGGAAATGTGTAACATTTTGTCGTTGATCGTAGTAGAACTTGAATTTATATTTGGATTGGGCAAGGTTCATCGCGGCGAGCGTCCTCAATTCTGCTAGAGAGTATGCTGTATCAGCTAAATATTCATTGTACGTCAATAGGTGTTCCCGTGGTGGAAAGCTCGAAGGTGTTCGTGCTCTTTGACCGAATACTATTTCGTGTGGGGAATATCCCAAGCCTTCGTGTACTGTCGCGTTATAGGAATGCTGTGCTAAGGGTAAAAGTTCGTCCCAATTTTTGCAACCCGGCAGATATAGTTTTAGGTACTCGTTGAGGGTGTGATGCATCCTCTCAATTCCCCCATTTGATTGTGGGTGATAGGCGGTCGTACAGAACTTGTTTATTTTAAACATACGTGCGAATTCTTCCAAGGTTCTATTCATGAAGTGTGAACCTTGGTCTGATATTAGCGTAACTGGCGGTCCAAAATAACTAATGAGTTTATCCGTCAACACCCGGGTCACCTCTTCCGCCGTAGCTTGTTTAACAGGTGCTAATATGCAATATTTGCTAAAGTTATCCTGTATGGTTAAAATATACTGATTACCGGTGTCTGTCGGCTCTTTCGGCCCTACGAAGTCAATGGATATCTTGCTGAACGGTCTCGATGGCGTATCGGTAATTATCATTGGTAGCTTCGTTTTTACGCACACGAGTTTCTGCGTCTGACAGTCGGGGCATCCCCGCACGAATTGCCGCACGTCCGATTGCATATTTCGCCAGTAGAATTCATGGGCTAATTTATCATACGTTTTTGTTATCCCTTTATGACCGCCTATCGATGAGTCAGGGTACTCCTTGATGATCCTATAGCGATCTTCCACCTTCGGTACCGGCAGATTATTTTTAAAGAAGACTATCGTGATTTCCATTCCTCCGAACTCCTTATTACATTGTTCCACTAACATGCTCCATTCCGGCAATGATAACACAGCAAGGTCTCTGACGATGCCTATGGATCGTATTTCCAGCTGGGTCAGTATTTGCTTCAACTTTCGTATACATCATCTTAATGTCCGATCGCAGCGGCCTGCTATTCATATGTTCTTTTATGAATACCCCAAACATTTTACCGTTCGTTACGTCGGAAGCGCATATATCTCCAACAGTCCGGGGCATGCTCCTTAATTCGTCCTCTGATACATATTTTCTTTCTACTAAGGCTCCTAATATCTCTGTTTCCAGAAATATATTGGACGTTAATAGGTACACTAAGTTTTCTTTGTACACAAACGGGTGTTCGTCAAGCTATTGTACATGCGTAAAAAGTTCAGTTCCTTCGGTGCCTTGTATCCATAGGGGCAGTGTGTGCGATGGCCTTGCCTCGGCGGTGAGGTAGCGGGTCATTGCCTTATCGTGTCGCGGCGGCGCGGCAACTGGCACGTGTCTTTCACTTGCTGACTCTGCACCTTCCGCTTCGCCGTCTTCTATCATATCGTCGCAATGCTGATGTGATACGGGAGCTGTTCCTTGTTCCCTTTCTACTGATGAATTTTTCTTTTGGCGAAAATAAGGCGTATAGTGATTCCCTGCTAAGTGTAAGTGCAGGAATTCTCGGCTTTCATTCGCTCTATAATGATAAAATTTTTCCTTGCCCCCCTGGTGAAAGTGTACGCATATGTTTTTGTCGTACTCTACCGAAAAAACGTGTATACAGTCAGCGTCTCCGTGTTCGTTTTGTAATGATAGAATCTTGACAGTTTCCTCCGGGCTACCGCATGTCCCAATCGCTGAGCTGTTTAGCAGTATGTTTCGTAGTTCTAGGGCCTTCAGGGGTAAGCCTAGAATTTTTATAAATGAATAAAAGAGACAATTGCCTTCCGGAGAACTCAGTATATCGCTGTCTTGGAGAAGAAGGATATCTGGTTGTGCGCATTGCTGTTCCTCTGTGTAGACGTAGAACCGCCGGGCCAGGTCATCTATTGAGGCCATGGCACTGTTTTCTCTTACTTCGGCCATTTCCCCCTCGTTTTCCTCTAAGAAATCGAAGTCCACCTCCATCTCATAGGAATATACCCTGAGTCATTAGTGGCGGAGCACTCATTTCCGGCGTCGGAAAATTTCCTTCGTCTTTGCTTCTTGATTGCGGTGATGCCCCGGGTATCGCCCCCACACTGACATCGCTGTTACAACCTGGGCTAAGATGGTAAAACTCCTTTCGTGCCCGGTATTCTCGCGTTGGTTCTGCCTCTTCCAGCGCGTCGGATGGAGGGCATTCCGTTGATGATAGCCAAGTTTAGATCGTCCTGATTTCTTTCTGAGTCGTATGCCTTTTCCCGGTTCTTTGAAGTTGGTTGATTGTATTTTAAGCCTCTCAGCGTGCTTATATCCTTGGGTTTGTTTACGCCCCCCGTCATCTCGGCGGCTGGGTGTCTCTTACTGGTAGATACCTGCTCGACGTTTGATCGCGTACTTTCTATAGTACTGTCCATGGATGCAGGCATATTGGTGTCCTGGTTGTTCGCTTCCCATACATCAATTCGAAGTCTGAGTCGTCCTCCGTGTTCTCGTTCTTTCATGTCGACTGTGAATTTTATTTTTGCCTTTTCCTTAATAGAGTTTCGAAATGCTTAACGTAACTTATTTAGCGCTGAGTCATCTTCCAGGTTCGAGCTGCCCGCGTCGGTTGCTACTGCGTGGGTTGGTGACCCCCCTTCATTAACTATGCATGTTGGATCGTTGATAAGACCTTCACTCCCTTGGGTGGCTACTTCATCTACTTCGTTGATTCCACTTCCCGGATACGTAGTCATTCTGTCGCCGCTTACAACGGTTGCTATTTCTTCTATAACTGTAGTAGGCTGTGGGTGTGGAGGGCTCGCCCTCTGATTCGTCATTGCTGCTGCCTGTTCTTTGGCTTCTATAGACGCCCTTAGTATATTCTGGATACGAGTTTGTTCTTGCTTTGGTAGATGATATTTACTAGCCGACACTTTTGTAAGTCTGACGTTCGTCAATATGCATCGAAAATCAATGAGTTCATGATAGTCTAATACATATACCTGCTCGTTAGTTCCTGATTGAGTGAGCCAATGGATTCGTATTAGGCCCCCGGGGCGAGATATCTTTCTTGTTGCTCTGCATAAGAAAAATCCATCGTCGGTGTTTCGAACTGCCAAAAACTCATCTTTATCGTATATGATATCCGGTTTAACTTTTTCTCTGCTTTCGGAGATTATCCGTGCTCGGTCGCTACTCGATTTTCTTTGTTGCACGTGTAGTTCCCCGAGCTCGTCAGTAAATCCACCGGATCCGATGGCTTCATTAAGGTTCGTCCCGCTTTCTGTGGTAGGACACGTTGGGGTCTCGCCAAATAGTGGTTTTGTCTTAGTGTATGCCGGCGTACTGGGTCCATTTCGGATTGGATAATTGCCGTATTCCCCATGGGTGTACTTACAGCTTGGATCCCCCTTCTCATATTGATCTCTTTTCGTATGTAGGGCAGTTTCCTATCTGTTTCCGTCTGGGTTAACAGTGGTTCGTCCATGGGTTCACAGCTCTCTCTGAATTTTTCGCATACAGGAAATTTCCGTCCTGTCTTTTTGTCGGATTTCTTCGTATACTTTTGCCGTCCGGTATGCTCTTTGAGTCGATTAGCATCTGTATCGGAGTCGTTGGGGCCGTCCGAGTCAATTGATGTGTCCAGGTTGGGTATTTTCCTCTCTCTAGGATTTCCCGAGCTCTCCGCGCCGGTAGACTCCAGGTCTTCACTGGCTGCTCTATTCCGACCACGGTTTATTTTAGCGGCGCCTCTTGTCATATAGAGTGCTCTAACGGGCGGATCGTACTCGTTGTAGTTGTCCTCCTTCTCCTGTTTTTCCGCTAACTTGTATAGTTCTACTCTAGGCCGATCAGGGTTATCTTCGCCGACGCGTATTATTGGATTGCGTGATAGTGCGTCCGCATTGCAATTGCGCGGTCCTGGGCGATAAATTATCTCAAAGTCATATCCACATAATTTCGCCTTCAGCCTGTTGAAACGTAGATCGGGCTTTTTTGTTTTGTGGAAGTGTTTAAGGGGTTCGTGGTCGGTAATCACGGTGAATTTTCGACCGTACAGGAAGGGCAGAAATTGATCTTTTGCGAAGAAGGAGCTCTCTGTCGTACGTCGAGTACCTTAGTTCGGCCCCTCTCGAACACCTGGATCCGTATATGCAAGCGTGGTCCTTTCCAATCTCTCCTTGGCCCAATATTGCTCCAAAGGCAAAATCGCTGGCGTCAGTAGTGACTATGAACTCCTTGGTCATATCGGGGGCCATTAGCACTGGCTCGCTGCATAGTGCTTCACGGAGCTTGTCGAACGCTTGTTGCTGTTCTTCGCCCCAGACAAACTCTTGCTTACTTTTCTCATCCCGTTCCCTTAGTATCTTCGAGAGTGGCCATGCAATTTTTGCAAAGTCTTTCACAAATCGGCAATAGAATCCGGCTAACCCTAGAAACTGTTTTATTTTCTTTCTGCTAGTAGGGATGGGGAAATTGCGAACCGCTTCAATTTTCTTCGGGTCGGGTCTGATTTTCTCATTGCCCGCGATGTGTACCAAAAAACTAGCCTCCTTTTGTAAAAATTGACACTTGCTTGGTTCGGTGGTTAAATTTGCGTCGTCTAATCTTTTCATCAAGCGCCTAAACCTTTTCCCGTGTTCCTCTAAGTCTGCCACAAAAACAATAATGTCATCCAGATAGACGTACAACTCGACGCCCTGCAAGCCACTTACTACCAGGTCCATTAGCGCCTGAAAGCTGGCGGGAGCATTTTGTAGCCCCATGCCCATCCGGGTATACTCATAATGCCCATATGGTCCTGCGAAGGCCGTCTTGTGAGCATCCTCGGGGTCAATTGGGATCTGGTAAAATCCCGTTTTTAGGTCTATAGCAGTGATGTACTTAGCCGAGGCTACCGATTCTATTATATCCGTTGTCAATGGAAGCGGGTAACTATTGCCGACTGTTACCTCATTTAATTGGCGAATCCGTCACCTTTCGCCATCTTTTCTCGCCGTTTTTACCGCTCTTTTTCGGAACAACCCACATCATCGATGCGTATGGGCTATCCGATGGCCTAATTATCCCCGCTTCTAAATATTGTGCAATTTGTCGCTGCATCTCCTCCTTAATTGCAGGTGGATGTCGATGTCTCTTCACGCAGACTGGTGTGTCCGTAGTCGTCAAAATCTTATGTGTGACCAAGTGTGTGGCCTTTAACGCCTCTCCTGGGAATCCAAAAAGGTGCGGATGCTCGCTTATTAAATTCTGGATATGTTGTATTTCTTCCGCGTTTAAATCTTTCAGTATATCGGAATCTAGTGCTTCAAATATTTTGGCAGCTCTGTCTGTTTCTTCCTCAGAGCGCACTTGAAGCACTTTAGCTTGGCCGAGGTTGGTATCTTCGCTATTATTAACATAATTGATATCAAGAAATCCGTCTTTTTCTCGCATCGCCTCGCAGGGCTCTAATGTGATGGTCGGCGCTTTAACCGTTATTGATTCTTCGCTAATATTATAGCATAATGCGTAGGCCTTGCCTTTCTTATTTTCGGCTACGAAGTTACCGAACAATAACCCAGGCCCTAAATTCTGCAATGGGATGAACCCAACCTTTTCATTCATGTTCTGAACACGCGCGTAAATAACTTGCCTCGTCTTTGGAGGGATTAAGAATTCTTCGTCCTTTTCGAACGGTACTACTAATTGGCCGACTTCTAAACACCTGTTGGCGGCACTAATTCTGCCTTTATGTCGGGTCAGCATATCTCAACCTAAAAGTACATCAGTATCGATGGGGAAACTGTCGGACACTATATGTACCTCGCATAACAGTCCATTTAAACTTATATCCGCGCGTCCGAGGGTAGCGCATTCTCCCGGAGTGATACCACTTATGGATACCTTACTATGCTTGTCTACGTCGACATCTTCTTTTATGCAGCATTGCTTAATTAATGATACGTCTGCTCCCATATCTATATAAAATCGGCCTCTGTCCCTGTTTAGCGTCGGGCTTCTCAGATTCACTATCGGCGGCCTCCGTCCTGCCTGGGCAAACCTTACTACGTACTTGGGGGTTTCTTTATTTGCCTCTTCGGCTAATTGCTCGGTCCGGCAGGACTCTGATACCGAGCATCCTGCAAGTTTAAAGAATTGTTAGGCATGTTTCCGCCTTCCTGGTGTCTGTTACCGCTAAACCTGCCATTATTGCCGTTGTTATTATAGCTTGGATCGCGCCTTTCATAACTTCTACTTCTGCGATCTCCATGGTCGTTCCCGCGGCTACCATGGGTTCCCCGATTGGTGTAGTACCTATTGTCGTTACGGCGTCGATAGTCACCGCCATTACCTCCTCGAGACCAATCATTGCGATCATAATTCGGACGGTAATTATGATCATTCCTCCTATCGGGTGCCCTATTGTTATTTCGATTTTGGTAATTATTACGATCGTTCGGGCCACATCGTTCGTCGTATCTACGCGCTTCTCTTCTGTCGGAATTTCATGGCTCGCTCGGCCTATGTGACCTTCGCGGTGGTGTCGAGTAAGCGGCCTGTGCTGGCGGAGGCACCGGATACGCCGTGTAAATGACCGGAGCCTGGTTCGCCGTTGGTGTCGTTTCGAGTTTCTTCTCGGCGCTTTCCTTGCTGACGCGTCCATCTCTTAGCGCTTTTCGTAGCGTGTAGCAGTCTTTATAAGCGTGACCTCGTACATGGCAAAAATCGCAAAGTTTTGTGTCTGCGTTCTTTCTTTGGCATTCTTCTGTTTTATGGTTGGTCATATTACAATGGCCGCCAGCGTATCTAGCAGGTGCGAGCCTGATTTTTGCATCCTGTGCGGTGTCGGCATTTAACGATGATATCTTTGTGGCAAGCTCTTTCAACCCTTTTTCGGAAGATATGGCTTGCTCCGAACCCTTATAGGCATAAGTCGTTTCCCCTCATCGTGCCCCGGTCTTTTGCTCAATACGTACGGCCTCCGTGATGGCCGCCCGTAAGTTCGTCGGGTTACTTGCTCTAACCTGGTGCTGCAGCTCCCCCTTTAGACTGAACAAGAACTGCTTCAAGGTCTCTTGCTGGTCTCTCTTTTTAAATGCAAGCTTCTCGAAGGTTAGGAGTGATCGATCGGCGTCGTGGGAATTCAATAATCGGTTGAGTAGAATTTCTACTCGTTGGCCATAGCTGCCCGCGCTTTCGGCGGGGTCTTGTTTGACTACCTTTATTTCCGATGTGGCAATAATCAAGGTTCATGTCCTCCAAAAGCCTTTCCGCTGAATCATATTGCGTCAACCGCGTCGTGAAACCTTCGGCTGCCTGACCGCGAAATTTGGAGGCTAAGATGTGAAATATCCATGGTTCGGCCCCCAGTCCAAAGGCGTGAAGTACCTTTTTTACGCCCTGGCAGAAAGTAGCCAGCATGTCGGGGTTGCCATCAAAGGGAGGAATGAGATTTAGTGCTTGGTTTAGCGTGAGTGTCCCTGACGGATCCCGTGTTCCTAGAGGTCTCCCCCGCGGGGTATTCTCGGGGAAATTGAACATTGGTGCCGTCGGAGGCGGATACGCTTGCGGATATCCGTACCTGTCTGCGAGTTGCTCCAAATAGACGCGGTCTCTATACCCGGAATTCTCAATTCCCGAGCGCGCCCGGTAACCGAGATGGTAGTCTTCGTTTCCCTGTCGGGCTTCGAAGGGCACTTCCTGTTTGATCATGGAGATCCTCGGGTCGTATCCGTACAGCGGGGCTATTAGAGGGTCAAACCTCTCTCCCTTTTTCCAGGAGTTAAAATCTTGGCGCGCTTGAGGCGTCGCCCAGGTTACGTAGGGCCTACTTGGTTGCGTATTATCCGCTATCTCCGGTGGCCTATTACCTACCGGGTGGAACGTGTCTTTTTGAGCCCCGCTGAATGTGTCCGGGTCTCGGGACTGCAGATGCTCAATTTTACATGGTAGCTTAGTGTCCAGTGTATCCCCGCCGAACGGGGATTGGGTGGGTGGTCCCCCGGCTTCTGGGACGCCTTGGTTCTCAGTTTTTATGGCTCCCCCATTGAACCTTTTCGACAACGTAACTGAGGTGATTTCGAGCCTCTCCTCTACTTCCCGCTGCAATGTCTCTAGCTGGAGACACGTGCATTTGGCGACCTCAAGCTCGTCTTCGCTATAGGTCTCGATCCCCATTGCTATTACCTTGTCGAGCTTAGTTAACCCTCGCTCGATTACGTCCAGGTACGGGTGGTTCAAGGCGACCTCCGCAGTGGTAAGCGCACACTGCATATCTAATCGCTCCCGAACGTCGAGTGTTATTTCTACGTAGCGCTGCTCACCGAGGACCTTCATATATTGGGGGTTCTGCGCGAGGTTAGGGTCTAGTCCACCGGCTTCGTCTTGTAGGTGAATAAAAGTGGCCTCTTTCTCGCAGTTGGTTTCAGTAGCGTCTTTCTTACTTTTCTTGAAATCGAACATGGTAATGGGAATTCTCTACGGTATTAGGATGATTCTGAACTTGCACCGTGGGACGTCTTCATATTCTCGCAGAGGTTTTTCTCGACGAATTCTATTAATAAATCAAACCGCTGGCTAATGGTGGGCACGAATTCCAAATTTTGAGGTAGATTATTCGGCGTTTCCCTTTGCGGGGTGGCTAAGTCTCTTCGCCTATCAATTTGCTCGTTTATGGCCTGTAACCGTGTTTCTAGTGCAATTTTTTCCGCGAGTAATTTATGGAGAGTCGTCCGCTTTCCTCCCCTTTTCTTTGTTTCCCACCGGACATTTTTACCGCCGTTGTTCATGCGAGAACTCTGGTGTCACGCGTAAGATTTTCTATTCTCGAAGGAAAGAGTGGTTGCTACGAAGCGTACCTCGGGAGACATCGCTACTAAGCTTACGCCAGGGATGGAGTAGAGTGACCGCTACTAAGCTTGTCTAAGGAAGCGTCGCTACTAAGCTTACGCCAGGATCAAGATAGAGTGACCGCTACTAAGCTTGTCTAAGGAGGCGTCACTACTAAGCATACGCCGGGATAGGAAGAGGAAGTGTGGAAAATAGAATAATCTTTTTAGATGAATGAAGGGTTCTGATTCTCGTGACCAGTCCGAGTCATAAGCCCAGAAAGGTGCACAATGAAGTAAATTAGGCGGAATAGATATGTTAATTACTGTTATATTTATTATACGAATAACTCTTATCGCGAGTGAGAGAGATACTATAATCAGTTATTGCGACACGGTAGATTGGTTGCAGGGATGAACTCAGAGGCTCGGCGAATGTGGTCGTCAGTCGTCTCGGCAGGTCGACGTGGTGGCTGGGTTGATGGATCGTGACTTTCTGTCGTACAGCGTTGGTCGTAGCCTCCGGCTCTCTCTTTAGCTAGCCTTTCTCGGACGGCGTCCTAGCCTCGGTCTCTCTCTTTAGCTAGCCTTTCTCGGGCGGCGTCCTAGCCTCGGTCTCTCTCTTTAGCTAGCCTTTCTCGGGCGGCGTCCTAGCCTCGGTCTCTCTCTTTAGCTAGCCCCCGCCCCGTGGTGTGCTAACGCTTTTATAGTAAAATTAGGCGTAGCCCCCTCTTTCCTCAATCACGAATAAGTGGGGTTACCGTCGATGAGTCTTCGAACTTCGGCTTAGCGACCGAGTCCCTCTGTCAGCGTTTTTCATCCTCGGGCGAGTCGCCGTGATTATTTCGCGCCTCGCCTATATTGCTGAGTTGGTGCTATCGCCGCTTCGTTCTTATGCTTCACCCATGTGCGCGAAGCTACCACTCGTAACACATTATATAGTTATATAATTAAAATAATGTTTGCCCACACGTGCGTAAAGTGCGTAGGTTCTATAGAGTTTTGTAGAAGTATAATGTGGCCGGCTGAATAATTTTGAAGTTATAACGTGGACGTAAAATGTAATTTTACACCCGAGGTACTAAAAGTTCTATTATGTCAGTCAAGTTAACTTATGGGTACTTGACTACAATAAATTGATTTCAGTCATTTCTTGTGTTTAATCTGTATAGAAGGATGACCAATTTGAATACATTTCTGAGAACAGTCATACAGTTGCTTCGGAGAGTTGTTTGGATTACTTGACTATCGGTAATTGATTTCACAACTTTCGTTTCTTTGATTTGCAGTGAACAATGTCAATGTATTTATATATAATTTGTTGAGCATAGATTGACTCCAAGAAGTAGAAGACTTGTAATAGTAAAATTTTAAGCTTCGTTAAATTGCTCTAGAAACACGAATAGAGGTGACAGAAGTTCGAATCACATGATTTAGAAAATGCCTGTGCGTGTGCGTGCGCGCGCGCGCGCGCGCGTGTGTGTGTGTACGTATACCGTTTTATATCAGGATCTATTCGATCTATTTTAACCGGACAGGTCTCATTTTTTATGTTCTTCTTGTGTGAATCGGAGAAGGAAACCCTTATTTTGATTCGACGATGCGTTTTTGATTTATTTCGAATTTTCGATTTTCGCAAAATTCATTTTTGCGTTTTTTAATGATAATATTGAGATATTTGAATCGGACATATAGCATTCGAAAGAGCGTAAAAAAGAAAAAAAAATTATATTAGCTATTGCGGTTCACGGTGGGCTTCGATTAAGTTTAATTGCAACTTTCAATAACTCAATATGTATTAAATGGATGTTGTAAAGGGACATTTTCTGAACTCAAAACACTTGAAATTGAAATCGCAGAGGGAGCCGTTTTTTAGAACGATCATTTTTTCGTTTTTTCAACTGCAATTTTTATTTTTTTCAATAAATCAGGTTGTTTTATATTTTTGACAAAAAATTTAATACATACATTAAAAAGTACATAATTTGTAGTAAAAATAATAAATAAACAACTTATTTCTAACAAAAATAATCTTTTTTTTTTTATAAAAAAATCGAATTTATACCTTTTAAGTACAAAAATCAATAAATACGTAGTATAAACTAAAAATAACATCAACAAAAAATGTAAGTGTAAGTGAATGAATCAAAATTGTAATAAAATGAAACAAGGACTGGGTTTTTACGGAGAACAGGCAATAGAAGCAGCTCATTCTAGTTTTGGTAATATTTGGAATAAATACAAAGTCGATAGTAGTAATCCAAATTATGGAAAACAATTATTACGAGCTATATGCGAATTTAACTAACGCCACGTTTAATGTGCGCAAAATTTGTATTAAAAGACATATATTATATAAAAATTTGTATTAAAAGACATAAATAAACATAAAAAAATTACCTTTCTTACACTTACATTTTTTGTTGATGTTATTTTTAGTTTATACTATGTATTTATTGATTTTTGTACTTAAAAGGTATAAATTCGATTTTTTTATAAAAAACAAAGATTATTTTTGTTGAAATAAGTTGTTTATTTATTATTTTTACTACAAATTATGTACTTTTTAATGTATGTATTAAATTTTTTGTTAAAAATATAAAACAACCTGATTTATTGAAAAAAATAAAAATTACGGTTGAAAAAACGAAAAAATGATCGTTCTAAAAAACGGCTCGCTCTACGATTTCAATTTCAAGTGTTTTGAGTTCAGAAAATGTCCCTTTACAACATCCATTTAATACATATTGAGTTATTGAAAGTTGCAATTAAACTTAATCGAAGCCCACCGTGGGTTTGTTTGTTATTAACAAAACGTGTTTTTTTTTTAAAGCTTATAACTCCAAAAATAAACGGTCAAATTTTTTGAGAAAAATCATGATAATGCAGAATACAAAAAGCTATAATCTATAAAAATTGGAATCCATTCTGTCGACTAGTTCGTGAGAAAAAAATTAGAAAATGAAATAATGCGTTTTGTATGAAGTACATTTACTTTAGTAAAATTGACTTAATCGCTTTGAAATTCCTTTTAGAGGTAGATTTTCCCTCGGCTAAGTTCTATGGGCTAAATGATTGGTCAATAAATTTCAGAGATATTTGAGGTTAAAACTGTTAAAACTGTTTCAGCCTTTCTTTGAAATCATAATTTTTCGGGAACGGTTTGATGTCTATGAGGCGTTTCACGTCAGCTCTCCAGGCGCGGCGCGCGAGCGCGAAATCATGCTGTTTTCAGCTTGTGTTTGAAGGGCTCAGATGTATCTAAACAAAATAATCCCCAAGTGATTTCGATGTATTTTTTCCTCAGCTTTCCGATGGTGCTATTAGTTTCTCAAAATTTTTCAATTCTAACCTCAAAAAAACATAAAGCGTGTTATATCTCAAAAACTGTATTTTTAATATTTTTTTTGACCTGCTAGATCGAAAGTGGAGGAAATTTTACATGGATATAGCCTTTTTCTAGATAGGGATTTTTTGATTTTTTCGAGATATTATTCAAGAAATACTTAGAATTGAAAAATTTTGAGAAACTAATAGCACCATCGGGAAGCTGAGGAAAAAATACATCGAAATCACTTGGGGATTATTTTTTTTAGATACATCTTAGCCCTTCAAACACAAGTTGAAAACAGCATGATTTCGCGCTCGCGCGCCGCGCCTGGAGAGCTGACGTGAAACGCCTCATATGTTACAAGAAAATGGAAATTACGCGCGATACGTGTGCGTGTTGCTTACTTGCTTTTGTTTTTTATTGAGGTTTATTTACAGCGAGCTCTGAAGAAACGTGAAATTAGTCAGATCCGCTGGTCAATTATTTTGGTTTGAACTAATTTTTCGAATAATGCGATTTGAAGTGAATATAGTAAGAATTACCATCTCTCAATTTTGAGATAAAAATTTTAAAGTTGAAACGGTTATGTTTCATGGGCATATAATTTTACATACACTTATTTTGATTTTAAAAATTTATATAAATGTTTTTATTAGCTACCACTGATATTTGTGTTTATATAATATTTCATTTGCTTTTGTTTTTTATGAAGATGGTGTAATACTAAAACTTTATCATGAATTCTTTTTTATCGGCTGAACACGTCCAAATCATTAATATTAAAAATAATTATTTGTGTCTTAAACAAATTGAATAAAATAAGTGTGAAATAACAGAAAATTTAAATAATAACGACGACTCCTGTTCATATAATTCTAACTCGTGGAAAAGTGCAAGATAGTTCTAACTCAAAAATCTATGCAAGATAATCCCAACTCGAGATCGGTGCAATATAACTCGCAATTCCGTGCATTAAAATTCCAGTTCGGAACAATACAATATGATTCCTATTCAAACTTACCGTGCAATATAATGCTAACTCGCGCGGCAAAACAATATAAATCTAATTCAAATAATCCTGGACATTATTTCTTAAGAAAAATAGCTTAAGACAAGTAGCCGGAGGATACGAGGTCCACGCATGTCAGGGAATAGCTTAGAAGTGCAACAATAAGCAAAACAATTATTTGAACAATTTTTAAACCTAAGTAGCCGAGGGACACGAGGTCCACGCATATTAGGGAATAACGTAGAAATGCAACAATAAGCAAAACGATTATTTAAATAATTTTTAAACCCAAGAGGGCGGGGGATACGAGGTCCACGCATGTAAGGGAATTAGATACCGTAGTGAAAAAAAATGAATGCTGATAACACAGGCACACAAAAAAAAGTGGTCTGTTACTGAGACTTGACATACCCCCTCTTATGCATTTTGACGCGCTGAATCCGAATCCGAAGCCAGAATTGCGCCACCAGCCCTCAGTTTTTTTTTAAATCGTGTAAAACCACCCCTAAATCGAAAAATCCGGGATATTCCGCTTTTAACGTTGGGAAAATTTTTATAAACTGCCGAAAAATTGCTGCAGATCTAAAGCTATACACATTTTGAGGCGCTGAATCCGAATCCAAAGGCAGATTCGTGCCATTACCCCTTAGTTCTTTTCAAATCGAGGAAAACCACCCCTAAATCGAAAAATCCAGAAATTCCGCTTTTAACATTAGGAAAATTTGAATAAACTGCATAAAAATGACTGCAGATCTGGAGCTATACACATTTTGAGGTGCTAAATCCGAATCCAAAGGCAGATTTGTGCCATCACCCCTCAACTCTGTTTAAATCGTGGAAAACCACCCCTAAATTGAAAAATCCGGAATATTCCGCTTTTAACGTTGGGCAAATTGGTATAAACTGCCTAAAAATGACTGCAGGCTGGAGCTCTACACATTTTGAGGCGCTAAATCCGAATCCAAAGGCAGATTTGTGCCATCACCCCTTAGCTCTTTTTAAATCATGGAAAACCCCTAAATTGAAAAAGCTGGAATATTCCGCTTTTAACATTGGGCAAATTGGTATAAACTGCCTAAAAATAACTGCAAATCTACTGCTATACATATTTTGAGGCACTGAATCAGAATTCGAAACGAGATTTACGACATTCTCTCTCTTTTTTTTCAATCACGGAAAATCACCCCTAACATAGAAAAATTCGAAAAATTCAGCTTTTGACCCTTTCTCAAACCCGGAACCCTTGAACTTATAACCCTTAAACCCTAAACCTTGAAACCTTCAATGCTCAAACTGAACCCTTAAATCCTGAACCCACAAATCCTGAATCCCTTAAACCTGAACCATTAAATCCTGAACTCCTTAACCCTGAAGCCTTTAGTTCCAAACCCTAAAATCCTTAAACATTAAACCCACAACCCTTTAACCCTCAATCGTTTAAACCCTTAACCGTTGAACCCCGAACTCTTGAACCCTTAAAATATTAGATCCTGAACCCTTAAGCCCTGAACCCATGAACGATGAACCACTAAACTCCGAACCCTTATATGGTCAGCAAGAAATGCGCTCAATGCTATCCGAATCCAAAGGCAGATTTATGCCATCACCCCTTAGTTCGTTTTAAATCGTGGAAAACCACCCCTTAATCGAAATATCTGGAATATTCCGCTTTTAACATTAGGCAAATTTGTATAAATTGCCTAAAAATGACTGCAGATCTAATGCTATACATATTTTGAGGCACTGAATCCGAATTCCAAACGAGATTTACGACATTCCCTCTCCTTTTTTTTCAATCACGGAAAACCACTCCCAACATCGAAAAATTCGAAAAATTCAGCTTTTACCCTTTTAACCTTTAAACCCTGAACCCTTAAACTTATAACCTTTAAACCCGAAACCTTAAAACGCTTAACGCTTTAACCTGGAACCTTTAAACCCATACCCCATAAATCCTGAACCCCTTAAACCTGAACTTTTAAATCCTGAACCCGTTAACCCTGAATCCTTTAATCCCCAACCCTAAAATCCTTAAACATTGAATCCACAACCCTTTAACCATTGAACCCTGAACTCTTAAACCCTTAAACCCTTATACGATGAACCACTAAACTCTGAACCCTTAAAACATCAACCTTGAAACCTAATGGTTTGACTGTCCCTCAAAACCGTTAAGAAGTGAAAACTGAAACCCTCAGCTCTTAAACCAACAACCATTAAACCTTGTGTCTTTAAAAAACTAATTCAATTCTCTCTTTTTCGCTTATAGCGGATTCTCTTATCCTCAAATGACCTGTGTAAAGGATTTCTGGATCTTTTTTTATCACTTTGATTAGTTTCTCTTTTCAACATCCAGCAGTAGTCAGCCATCATATTAACACCCCAAGTGCCTTGATATCTCCTCTCCATTTCTTTTAGGTCTTGGTGAAACCGCTCACCTTGCTCTTCGCTGTAGTCACCTAAGTTCTCAGGAAAATATTGCAAATGTGAGTGCAAAAATGTAATTTCACACTCATCAAACAACCTAAACGTTCGTAGTTATCGAATAAATCTGAAACAATTTGTTCATATTCCTGACTTTTCTGATTACCTAAAAAATTTTCAGCAATACTTTGAAAACTGAGCCATGCTAACTTTTCTGTTTCGTTCATTGTGTTGATGAAATTAGGATCTCGAAACATTCTTCGAATTTGAGGGCCGTCAAAAATTCCTGCTTTTATTTTAGCGTTACTGAGACCTGGAAAATGATCTGACAAGTATTGGAAACATGCCCCTTCTTTATCTAATGCTTTAGTAAACTGCTTCATTAAACCAAGTTTAATGTGCAGTGGAGGAAGAAGGATTTTTAATGGATCGAGCAATGGTTCTTGAAGCACGTTGTAAGTACCTGGATTAAGCGCATTTCTTTTTGGCCATTCTCTCTTTCTGTAACGATTTATGCGATCTCTGCTGTCCCATAAACATAGAAAGCATGGAAACTTTGTGAAACCTGACTGTTGCCCTAATATGATGGATATGATTTTCAAGTCTCCACAAACTTGCCGCTTGAGTTCTTCATATTTTATTTTCTCTAGGACATACTTCATATTTTCATAACTATCTTTTAGTTTCGTGGAATGAGCTATTGGGATGCTTGCGTATTTATTTCCATTATGCAGCAAAACTGCCTTTAGACTTTGCTTTGAAGAGTCTATGAAGAGTCGCCATTCACTGGACTTGTAAATATTAGGTTTTAATTCATTAATCAGACTCTTTACATCTGTGCAATAAACTAATGTTTTATCCTCATCTACAGTGAAATATTTTGTAAACTCTTGTTCCCGTTTTCTATAAACAGAAGATTTAGTTCCAGGTTCTACTAATTCCCGCCTCTTAAATTTCGCTGCCATGAATTCTGCAACATCTTTAGAGACGCCAGTATTTCGAATAAAATCGTTTAAATCTTTTTGGTTAAATGGTTTAGGATTCCATGGGTGAAGATATAAGTGATATATATTCACGATGCAGTGCTTCAGAAACCCAGGGCGACTGGTCAGGGTGAGCAAGCGGGCCCGCAGCCGTCGTCAACATACCACCACAGCTCTTCACAGGTAGATGACTTGTCTAACGATGTTGAATCGATGAAAAAAAAGCAATGGAAAGAAAGTTTTACAATTTACCACGCCAACTATATGGCAGAAACCACAGTCATGCGATGACTGCTATTTTTGCATAACTATTACAAGCGGCTTTAACACGAGAAATAAATCTAAAATAAAATACGCTAATGTCTCTTCAACAATAAAACCCATTACGAAATCAGATATTCATATATCCAATGGATTTGAAAGAGAGGAAACTATTTGTGATACTGGTGAACTTATGAATGTAGAAGAAGATTTTATGGGAGAAGATATTGAAGAAGACGTCATAAGAAAAAATGAAGATGACAGTGAAAGTGAATTAATGGAGATTAGTGAATGTGAAATAGATGAAAGTAAAGACAAGTATGTTCCATATTCTGTTATGTTATGCAATCCTAAACCATTTAACCAAAAAGATTTAAATGACTTTTTTCGCAATACTGGTGTCTCGAAAGATGTTGCAGAATTCATGGCAGCGGAATTTAAAAGGCGGGAATTAGTAGAACCTGGAACTAAATCTTCTGTTTATAGAAAACGGGAACAAGAGTTTACAAAATATTTCACTGTAGATGAGGATAAAACATTAGTTTATTGCACAGATGTAAAGAGTCTGATTAATGAATTAAAACCTAATATTTACAAGTCCAGTGAATGGCGACTCTTCATAGACTCTTCAAAGCAATGTCTAAAGGCAGTTTTGCTGCATAATGGAAATAAATACGCAAGCATCCCGATAGCTCATTCCACGAAACTAAAAGAAAGTTATGAAAATATGAAGTATCTCCTAGAGAAAATAAATCATATCCATCATATTAGGACAACAGTAAGGTTTTACAAAGTTTCCGTGCTTTCTATGTTTATGGGACAGCGGAGATCGCATAAATCATTACAGGAAGAGAGAATGGCCAAAAAGAAATGCGCTTAATCCAGGTATTTACAACGTGCTTCAAGAACCATTGCTCGATCCATTAAAAATCCTTCTTCCTCCACTGCACATTAAACTTGGTTTAATGAAGCAGTTTACTAAAGCATTAGATAAAGAAGGGGCATGTTTCCAATACTTGTCAGATCATTTTCCAGGTCTCAGTAACGCTAAAATAAAAGCAGGAATTTTTGACGGCCCTCAAATTCGAAGAATATTTCGAGATCCTAATTTCATCAACACAATGAACGAAACAGAAAAGTTAGCATGGCTCAGTTTTCAAAGTATTGCTGAAAATTTTTTAGCTAATCAGAAAAGTCAGGAATATGAACAAATTGTTTCAGATTTATTCGATAACTACGAACGTTTAGGTTGTTTGATGAGTGTGAAATTACATTTTTTGCACGCCCATTTGCAATACTTTCCTGAAAACTTAGGTGACTACAGCGAAGAGCAAGGTGAGCGATTGCACGAAGACCTTATAGAAATGGAGAGGAGATATCAAGGCACTTGAAGTATTAATATGATGGCTGACTACTGCAAGATGTTGGAAAGAGAAAATAACCCAGGTGATACAAAAAGATCCAGAAATCCTTTACACAGGTCATTTGAGGATAAAAGAACCCGCTATAAGCGAAAAAGAGAAAATTGAATTAGTTTTTTAAAGACGCAAGGTTTAATGGTTGAGGGTTTAAGAGCTGAGGGTTTCAGTTTTCACTTTTTAAGGGTTTTAAGGGACAGTTAATGGTTTGAGGGTTGATGCTTTAAGGGTTCAGAGTTTAATGGTTCATCGTTCAAGGGTTTAAGGGTTCAGGGTTGAGGGCTTAAGGGATCAGGATCTGAGGCTTTAAGGGTTTAAGAGTTCAGGGTTCAACGGTTAAGAGTTTAAAAGGTTGAGGATTAAAGGGCTATGGGTTCAATGTTTAAGGATTCTAGAGTTGGAGATTAAAGGATTCAGGGTTAAAGGGTTCAGGATTAAAGGGTTTTAGCGTTGAGGGCATCAAGGTTTAGGGTTTAAGAGTTATAAGTTCAAGGGTTCAGGGTTTAGGGGTTCAAAGGGTCAAAAGCTGAATTTTTCGAATTTTTCGATGTAGGGGTGGTTTTCCGTGATTGAAAAAAAAGTAGAGGGAATGTAGTAAATCTCGTTTCGAATTCGGATTCAGTGCCTCAAAGTATGTATAGCAGTAGATCTGCAGTCATTTTTAGGCAGTTTGTACTAATTTGCCCAATGTTAAAAGCGGAATATTCCGAATTTTTCAATTTAGGGGTGGTTTTCCACGATTTAAAAAACACTGAGGGGTGATGGCACAAATCTGCATTTGGATTCGGATTCAGCGCCTCAAAATGTGTATAGCTTTAGATCTGCAGCAATTTTTAAGCAGTTTATAAAAATTTTCCCAACGTTGAAAGCGGAATATCCCAGATTTTCCGATTTAGGGATGGTTTTACACGATTTAAAAAAACTGAGGGGTGATGGCGCAATTCTGGCTTCGGATTCGGATTCAGCGCGTCAAAATGCATAAGAGGGGGTATGTCAAGTCTCAGTAACAGACCACTTTTTTTTTGTGTGCCTGTGTAATAGTTAATATCTGCAGCTGTTAGAAGAAAACCGAAGAAAACGGAAGAAAACAGAAATCAACTGCAGAAAAATGTCGGAATTGAGACCAAGAAAACAGTAATCTTCAGCTTTTATATTTTTTACTTCTAGTTATATGCAATTATAAACAGTTTTCTTCAGTTATCAACAGTTCTGCTCTGTTTTCTGAAAAGCAAGCTTTAAAAAGTGAAGAAATCAGTAAAAAAACTGAAAATAACAGTTTTATTTTGGATAAAACTGAAGACAATAGTTATATACGGAAGAAAACTTTATAAATGATGAAAAAAATTGAAAAATTTTGCTATATACATCTTAATTCGATAATTCAACAAAACAGTTAATAACTGAAAAAAACTGATATTAACTATTAATAAACAAACAAAGCAGTTTTGAACTGTTTGAAAGTGAAGATAATTTTGAAGAAAAGTAAAGAAAAATGAACGAAAAATTTTTTTTTTAATTTTTTTGCGATTGGAATTGGAACGTAACAGTTAAAAACTGAAAATAATTGAACAAAACTGCAGATAACTGTTGTCTTTGTTTCAATTCCGACGTTTTTCTACAGTTATCTGCAGTGAATAACTGTTTTCTTCAGTTTTATTTAATTGTCTTCACTATTTTTTTGGTAGGGTAGAAGTACAACAGTAAGCAAAACAATTATTTAAATAATTTTTAAACCTAAGTAGGCGGGGTCTACGCATTTCTCATACACGCGTGGACCTCGCATCCCCCGGCTGCTTGGGTTTAAAAATTATTTAAATAATTGTCTTCCTTACTGTTGTATGTCTCTGTAATCCCCTTACGTGCATGGACCTCGTATTCCCCGCCTACTTGAGTTTAAAAATTATTTAAATAATTATCTTGCTTACTGTTGTACGTCTCTGTAATCCTCTTACGTGCGTGGACCTCGTATCCACCGCCTACTTAGGTTTAAAAATCATTTAAATAATCCTATTGCACGTCTACGTAATTCTCATATACGCGTGGCCCTCGTATTCCCCGCCTACTTGAGCTTAAAAATTATTTATATAATTGTCTTGCTTATTGTTGAACTTCTGCGCTATTCCCTAATGTGCGTAGACCTCGTATCCCCCGGCTATTTAGGTTTAATAATTATTTCAATAATCGTCTTGCTGATTGTTGCACTTCAGTTACGCTATTCTGTTACGCTATTCCTTAATATGCGTGGACCTCGTATCCCCCGGCTACTTGGGTTTACCATTAGTTCACTACTTATTTTCTCCCGTGTTATTAGAAGTGATCGAGTACAGAATTGTTTTTCTTAAGAAATAATATCCAGGATTATTTGAATTAGATTTATATTGTTGTGCCGCGCGAGTTAGCACTATATTACACGGAGAGTTTGAATAGGAATCATATTCTATTGTCCCGAATTCGAATTTTAATGCACGGAGTTGCGAGTTAGAATTATATTGCATGGGTCTCAAGTTGGAATTATCTTACATAGATTTTTGAGTTAGAACTATGATGTACTCTTCCACGAGTTAGAATTATATGAGCAGGAGGCGTCGATAAGAACAAAATATGGAATTTACAAATATTAATAAATTATTAACTCATTGAAAAAGTAAATTGGAATCGCCCAATGAGATTGCAGATTTTAAAATTGACTAGGCACTTTCGGAAAGAATCAACTTCTGTAGGGTGTACACTAATTTTTAAGAAAATTTAAATAAAATCAATTTCCTGGTGAACTACCTTAAATTATTTTTGAGTTTGAACTAATTTTTCGAATAATCGCGATTTAAGGGGGCCAGCCTGAGTTAAAATGTTGAAAAATTCGATAGAAAATTTCATGCAGAAAACGTTCGTCCAACCCTTTTTACGAAATTTATTTTTGTTGCAAAGTTATAGATACAATAATAAAACTCATGTTCATCGATTTTCTTATTTTTACCTTTTCCACCCTTTTAACGGTTACTGGGGTTTTTTTCGCGCTATACAGTAAGACATAGGTGTAAATACATTATTATTGTGTGTGTGTGTGTGTGTGTGTGTGTGTGTGTGTGTGTATGTGTGTGTGTGTGTGTGTGTGTGTGTGTGTGTGTGTGTATGTGTGTGTGTGTGTGTGTGTGTGTGTGTGTGTGTGTGTGTGTGTGTGTGTGTGTGTGTGTGTGTGTGTGTGTGTGTGTGTGTGTGTGTGTGTGTGTGTGTGTGTGTGTGTGTATATATCTCTAAAGGGGTTTATAAAGCCCGTTTTTTTATATATAGGGGTTTATCGAGCCCGATTTTGATTATGCGGCCCGGGCTTCATAATATTCCGAAATATAGGGGTTTATGCGGCCCGACCTAGAGTCTATAACCCCAGGGTCCATTATTTCTTTAGTCACTTGCTATAGGGAACTCTGGGCTGTAGGTACTAATATACAGTGTTGGGCCTCATAAACCCCGATAAGCATGTCTATATATATATATATATATATATATATATATATAATTATCACTTAACCCCTTTATGGAGCCCATCCCTGTATATTAGTACCTACGCCCAGAGTTCCCGTATACAAGTGACTAAAGAAATAATCTCTCTCTGGGTATAGAAACTCTAGATCGGGCTCCATAAACGCCGTATAAGAATATTTTATGGGACCCGGACTCCATAAAAGAAAACGGGCTCCATAAATATGCTCATGTGTATAAAAGGGCTCCATAAATCTGGTAAAAGAAATATGTGTGTGTGTGTGTATATATATATATATATATATATGTGTGTGTGTGTGTGTGTGTGTGTGTGTGTGTGTTTTACCAGCGCCATCAAGGGGCGCAAAAAAGACCCATTGTTTATGGAAAATGCAAGCATATGCTTATCTATAAAGTAATCTACTTTACCGACTATACAATAAGCTTCCGCATTTTCGAATAATATTATCATTAATAATTTTTCGAATACTTGCTATGCATTTTGCTGAGTAGCTACATTTTGGAAAATTAACCAAACGAGAATTGAATATTTATTCTTAATATTTTTTGATTATCGTTTTATACTTTCATATATTGTATATAAGTTTCATATATTATTTATTTATAATTACTTTTTTATATTTTTAAAGTTTTTACTTTTTTATTTTTTAAAGTAGTTATAGTGTTTATTTTTATAATAATTTAAAAAAAGTGTGGTGATTTGAAAAAATGAATCCAGATTCAAGAAATAGAGTAGCAGGAACTAATGCACATAAAAAGAGAAAATTTGGAAGAAAAAGAAAATATAAAATTGCATATCAACACCGCAGTGTAAGTGGAAAATTTTCATCAGATCGACTTGCAAGGAATAAAAACACAAATTTTTCAAGATCAAGGAAAAAGCTAAGATCAGAATCAGTTTTAGTGGAAGTTAGTGATGTCAACAATAGAATAATTGATGTATCTATTCTGTTCTCACAATTGCAAAAAGTTTTAGTTTGTCAAGCTTGCGATGGAGCTATTACATTTTCTGAAGTGGATGTAAGAGGACTTGGCACAAAATAGTTATAACGTGTATTGCATGTTACAAGCTACTTTCATTGACACCAGCAAGAAAGGAGGAAACAAGTCTAATGGTTGTGAAATTAATAAGCGGAGCAGCAAGAACTTTAGGGCATGGATTGAGTGGACTAAAAACCTTTTGTGGTGTAATGGATTTGCCTCAACCTGTTTTTCACAGCAACTTTGATCATATTAACATCGAATTAAAAACAGTGAGTAAAGCAGTTGCCAAAGAGTCTATGAAAGCAGCTGTGGAAGAAAATTTTACCACCGAAAATCAAGAAGACAATAAGATGATTGTATCTGGCGATGGTTCATGGAGAAAAAGAGGATACACTTCACTTCAAGGTTCCTCAAGTTTGATTCGACATGAAAAGAAAAAAGTGATAGATGTGCCTCCAAAACAAAGTTTTTGTCGAGCATGTGAACAACATGCAGAAGAAGCACTGAAGAATATAGAGAATGGAGTAAAAAACATCAAGAAGTTTATTCAGCTATTCACTCCGGAAGCTCTGGAAAAATGGAGGTGGATGGTATTGTAGAAATTTTCAAAAGATCAGAATTATTATTATTATTATTATTATTATTATTATTATTATTATTATTATTATTATTATTATTATTCAAATATGATTATTTACTTACAATAAGCTAAATTACGTAGCAAACAAATTAAATTGGAACGTTATATCTGAACATGATGATCCAAACTTGGTGCTTGAATTGCTAATCAGCAATATCAAGACAGCATTAAGAAAAGCCACAGTAGTTAAGAAAACCAAGAAGAACACACCGAGAGGCAAATGGATAACTGAAGGCATTATGAAATACTGCATGACTAAAGAAATACTTTATCAAAAATGGAAAAATAGTTCCGGAAATGAAAATCTGTAGCAGCAATATAAAAACTATGTAAAATGGCTCAATAAGTTATAACAGCAGCAAAATACAACTTTGATAAAGAAGAATTTGAAAAAGCTAGATAACAACAAGAAAATGTGGGATTTCGTTAAAAGAAAAATTAACAAGACAAAGAATAAGAATGCTAAAAAGATAGACTATTTAACGGATAATCTGAACAATATTTATCAAACAGAATATATAGCGCAAACTTTCAATAAATTTTTCAGTAGTGTCGGTTCGAAATTAGTAAAAGAAATTAAAATAGAGTATATTGCTAAAAGAACGAGATATCTGCTTTTTGTATTTAATAAACTAAGATCAATTCTCGAAACTAAACACTTGATAACTCTATATTACGCGTTTTTTAACAGCTTAGCTAACTATGGTATTATTGCTTGGGGAGGGGCTTACAATAATGTTCTAATTGAACTTCAATCATTGCAAGATAGAATCATAAAAATAATTAACTAATCAAAAAACGATACTTTCCAACCTTTATAAATCGAAGATAATTTTAAATTAGAATCAGTTATGTTTCATTACAATGATTTAAGAAAGAAATTTATAGATTCAAAAAGCGTTACCAGAAATAAAAGTCTTTTAATGCCTGAAATCAATAAGTCAATAAACTTCAAAAATAATTGTAGCTATGAAATTATTTAACAAATTCCCTAATGAATTGAAAACGCTTAATCTCAGTAATAAAAATTTAAAGACAAAAATTACCAACTGGTACAAAGAAAAAGAAAGAAAAAACTAATACCTTATATCATAAATTTTGTAAAATCAGTGGACAAAAATTCTTGATTAATTCAAGCTAATCACTATTAAAGTTTATTAGAGTTTATATAAAAGTTGAATTTCAAATATATTTTATTATAGCATGTTACCAAAAACCAACTTTATTTTAGCATGTAAGTTTAGTATAAGTGTTGCGTTAGTATGTAAGCTACAGGTCTCTTGTGCACCTCTATAGGATGCCAGCTGGATCGGATATAGTTTGTTATATCCTGATACTAGCTGCATTATGTATCTTTTGTAACATTTCTGGTAAATAAATAAATAAAAATAAATAAATTATTATGCAGGAGATGATGAGTCAAAAGTTTATAAAGCTGTATGTGACGCTAAGCCATATGGACAAGATTTTACAATTGAAAAAAAAGAATGTGTTGGCCATGTACAAAAGAGGATGGGAACGCGCTTGAGAAATTTAAAAGCAAGTTACTCTGGTAAAAATTTATCAGATGGCGGATCCATTGGAGGAAGAGGATGATTAATAGGTCAAGTTATTGATCTACTACACCTGCTGGAACGTACTCATCATCGCTTTCATTTAATTCACGTGCACTGATTTGGGTTTGCTCGCTTTTGCCTTTTTCGTATTCCTTAATACATGTCATCTTCGTGTAAATCTCTTTCCTTTGTATGTTGCTTATATACTTCAATAGATTCATGACCAACTAAAGAACTTTCTTTTATTTTCTCTTTATCGGACGCATTCACATGTGATTTGAAAACTGGTTTCGTCATTGAATATATTCTTGCGTAATTAAATCTTTGATTTAATGTTTGTATTGAAACCATTTACCGCATTCGTGTAGGAGCAACAGACTTCGTGTGTTTGTGGTTGTTGCCTATTGTTCGGGGCAAAAATGAAACAAATTTATCATATTTTAACTTTTTCCATCGATTGAATATCTGCAGCCAACTACTACACATGCGTTGTGGAGCCCACGTTGTGTCTTTCGTAAGAATTTCTATGCATTGAAGAAAATCTCTCTATTCGCATTTTTAGTAAATCTTCGGTATTTTTGCACCTCAAACTGACCACAGAAATAATAAAGAATATTTCGATCTTTATCACACTTCTGATTAGCGATAAGGCTTTTTGTAGTATTGTACCTAACACAAGCCAAGTCGTAAACGTGTGAAAAAAAGATACATTGCTTATACCTCCACCCAGAGTACCTCCACGCGGTGACGGCGGGCAACAGTATATCTTTTGCAAATTTTTTGTTTTTTTTTGCCCAGTTTTATTTTAAAATTCTGGCAAGATCTCTGGGAAGTCTTAAGCTGTCATGGCAGGTACAAGCAATGTATCTTTTACGATGGAGGAACTCAGAAATCCAGTATCGGTGGCTGGTCAGGGTGAGCAAGCGGGTTCACAGTCATCGTCATTATATGACCGCAGCTCTTCACAGGTGGGCGACTTGGCCTGTATTGGGTACAATGCTACAAGCAGTCTTATCGCAAATAAAAAGTGTAGTAAAGATCGAAATATTTTATGCTACTTGTGTGGTCAATTTGAGGGTCAAAAATACCGAAGATTTATTACAAATGTGAATAGAGATTTTTCTTGAATGTTTTGGCGTAGAGATCCTTCCAGAAGACACAACGTGGGGCCCACAAATCATGTGTGGCACTTGTCTGCAGATGTTAAATCGATGGAAAAAATTTTAATCTGATAAAAGTAAGAGGGATATAATTAAAAATTTTCGACACCAACTAGATGGCGTCAACCACAAACAAGCGAGGACTGCTACTTTTGCATGACTGTGGTTTGTGGTTTTATCGCAAAGACTAAATCAAAGATAAATTACGCAAGCGTATCTTCAATGATGAAACCAGTTTTGAAATTACACGTCAATGCGCCCGATGAAGAAAAAATGGAAGAAAGTTCGTTTGATGGTCATGAATCAATGGGAGTAGATGAATAAAATGCTAAAGAAAGCGATTTAGATGAAGATGACATCGAAGCAGATAATATTGAGGAATACGAAGATGAAGACACCGAAAGCGAGCAAACCGAAGACAGTGAAGTAAATGCTTTAATCAGAAGGAGTTAAGCGATTTTATCCGAGATACTGGTGTATCGAAAGATATTGGAGAATTTATGGCCTCAGTACTTATAAGGCGAGGCTTGACGAAACTAGGAACTAAACCTTCCATATTTAGAGAGCGGAAAAAAGAATTCTGGAAATATTTTACTCTAGGTGAAGATAAAAAATTAGTCTATTGTGTGGACGTTAGAGGTCTGCTAAATGAAATGAAAGCAAGCGTATGTCAACCCAATGAAAGGAGACTTTTCATAGATTCTTCACAACGCAGCTTATTTCCAATAGCTCACTCTACTAAACTCAAAGAATCTTATAAGAATATGAAATACGTCTTAGAAAAAATTAATTATGCAGATCACAAGTGGCAAGTTTGCGGGGATTTAAAAATCATTTCTATAATACTAGGACAGCAGGTAGGATTCACTAACTTCCCATGTTTTGTGTGCTTATGGGATAGTAGGGATCGTGTGAAGCATTACGAACAAAAAGAATGGCCAAATAGAAGTGCACTGAATCCGGGTAGTCACAACATTATTGGAGAACCATTGATCGAAAGGTCAACAATTCTTCTTCCTCCATTGCATATAAAGCTAGGCCTAATGAAACAATTCACAAAAGCTTTGGACAAACAAGGGCAATGTTTCATATATTTACGTAAGCAGTTTGAAAAGCTCAGTGATGTCAAGATAAAAGAAGGTATTTTCGATGGAACGCAAATCCGTAAAATGTTTAAAGATCAAAACCTTATACATCACATGAATGAGATAGAAAAATCAGTCTGGTTGAGTTTTAAAAGTATTGCTGAAAACTTTTTAGGAAATCATAAAAGTCACGACTATGAAGAACTTGTCAATGTTTTGCTCGATAAGTACCAACGTTTAGCTTGTTTGATGAGTGTTAAATTGCATTTTTTGTATTTTCATTTGGAGTACTTTCCAGACAACTTAGGTAATCACAGTAAGAAGCAAGGTGAACGATTTCATCAAGATTTAAAAGTAATGGAGAGAAGATAACAAGGCATGTGGGGTGTAAATAGGATGGCGAACTACTGTTGGATATTAAAGAGGGAAAATAGAGGTATTAAAATAGTCAGAAACGCGTTGCACAGATCGTTTAAGAATAAAAGGGTTCGCTGTAAACGAAAAAAAGTATAAATAACTTTCTTTCATTAACATTTAAGAATCTGCACGATGGTTTGAAGGGTTTAAGGATTAAGGGATGAGGGCTTGAGGGTTGAGGGTTTGAGGGTTAAGGGCTTGAGTGTTAAAGGATTTAAGGGTTAAGAGTTTATCGGTTAAGGATATAAGGATTAAGGGTTAAGGATTAAGGGGTTTAAGAGTTAAGGGTTAAGGGGGCTAGACACCTTTTTTCTCTGAAATAAGAAGTCACATTTTAATACATAAATGTAAACTAATTATTTCATACTTTTTACATATAAAAGTGGGTATATTTACCTTACCTTAAAACTTTCTCCGATGGGCCTTTTATATGGTCCAGAACCATAGTCATCGATGAAACAAGTTTTTTCATTAACCGTAAGCATTGAAATTTTCCTGTGGATGGATTGACTCCAGATTTGAACTAAATTACTCCTGAATAGTATAATTCTCATATGAGTGTAGGGATTTAGGGTTAAATGTCGGAAAAAATTTTTACATTAGAAAAATTATGAAAAAATATAAAAAATTTAAAAAAATTAAAAAAAAAAACTCTTGAAAAACAGCACAATTTTTTTTTCTCATTAGATCAAAAATCCCTACACTCATATGAGAATTATACTATTCAGGAGTAATTTAGTTCAAATCCGGAGTCAATCCATCCACAGGAAAATTTCAAAGCTTACGGTTAGTGAAAAGACTTGTTTCATCGATGACTATGGTTCTGGACCATATAAAAGGCCCATCGGAGAAAGTTTTAAGGTAAGGTAAATATAACCACTTTTATATGTAAAAAGTGTGAAATAATTAGTTTACATTTATGTATTAAAATGTGACTTCTTATTTCAGAGAAAAAAGGTGTCTAGCCCCCTTAAGGGTTTAAGAGTTAAGGGTTTAAGGTTAAGAGATTAAGGGATTACGGGTTTAAGGATTAAGGGTTTAAAGTGTTTAGGGTTTAACGGTTTAAGGGTTTAAGGTTAAAGGGTTTAGGAATACCACTGATGATATTCATGATATCAGTTTTCCACAATTTTCCGCATTTCTCGCAATTTTCAGTCACTTACAGTGATTTGCACAAAATCAGACGATACAAGGATCGAATGGACAGTATATTCTTATTCAGCGAGTCAAAATACATGGGAATATGACTCAACTGGGTTTGAATACGTTCTACTATTCACTAATGGACTTCATAAATCCAGTATTCTGCATTTTTCCGCTTTTATGGTATAGTTTACGCAAAATCAGGGGCTGATGGAACCAAACGGACAGTGGAATCGTGTTCAGCACGTCAAAATACATAAGGATATCATAGTCAGTATTCTGTGACAGACCACTTTTCTTGTGCGCCTGTGTAATCTGTTGCTGATAAAACCTGCGGCAGAAGACATAAACAGATTATAATTTATGCTTTTCAAGAATTATCTGTAACAAGGAGTTTTTCAGTAAAATGGACCAGATCGATTTGGAAAAATGTACTATAATACATGCGACTTTATGTATAAAAAGTAAAATTTAATAAAAATGAATTTATCTATTTTTACTAACAATAATTAATTTATTGTTTTTACAGCTTTTAACTCAGGCTGGCCCCCTTAACAAGTGAATATAGTAAAAATTACCTTCACTCAATTTTGAAATAAATATCTTAAAGTTTAAACGTTTGTGGTTCACGGGCCCATAATTATTATATATAATTATTTTACCTTCACAAAGTTATGTAAATGTTTTTATTAGCTGCCACTGATATTTGTGTTTACATAATATTTTATTTGTTTTTTCCTTCCTCCTAGAGAAAGCTTTTTGATAGTAATTTTTTGAGTTATTGTAAAAACATGTTATAATGGTTTTTCGAGGTGTTAGGAATCAAAATACATGATTTTTGAAGAATGTCTATATGGGTGTGTGTGTTTGTGTGTCTGTGTGTGTGTGCGTGCGTGCGTGCGTGTGTGTGTGTGTACGCCTGGATCTCAGCTTCTACTCGATCGATTTTGACCGGACAGGTCTCATTTTTTTTTGTGATATTGGGTCACAAATTCGCCGATGCGTTTTTGTTTTATTTCGAATTTTCGATTTTCTTAAAATTGATTTTTGCTTTTTTTTAATAATAAGATCGAGATATTTGAATCGAATGGATAGCACTCGAAAGAACATTAATATATCCATATTTTCTAAAAAAAAATTTCTCTAGCTATCACGGTTCTTCTGTTATTAACAAAAACGTATTTTTTTTAAAGCTTATAACTCCTAAACTAAACGGTAAATTTTCTTCAGAAAAATCATGATAATGTAGAATATAAATAACTGTCATCTGTAAAAATTGAATTCATTTTGTTGACTAGTTTTTGAGAAAAAAATTGAAATGTGAAAAAAATGAGTTTTGTATGTCCAACGATTACGAGAGTAAAATTGACATAATCGCTTTGAAATTCCTTGTAAAGGTAGATTTTTGATAGCTCTCGGTCAAGTTCTTTGGGCAAAATGATTAGTCCAGAAATTTCAGAAATATTTGAGGTTAAAATTTTTTTAACTTTTTTCTCAAATCGTAATTTCTCGAGAACGGCTCTAGTATCAGCTCCAAATTTATAGACAATTTTGTATGTGATATAGATAATATGTGTGCGAATTTTTATCAAGATCATAAGATTACTTTTTGAAATATTTGATTTTGAAAATTTTCGTATTTTACAAAATTATTTTCTTTGTCGCATGATAACTAGAGAAAATAAAAATTGGTTTAATCATGTTGAAATTTTGTGGAGATGTAGAGTCTATATATTATCGTATAAGTCCTCTAGGTAAAAGAATTGTCTCATGATTTTTAGAGATATTTAAAATTAAAATTCTTTTACGGTTTTTTTCAAAATCGTAATTTCTCAATGACGACTTCATATAACAGCTTGAAATTTATAGACTATTTTGTATGCAATATAAGCAATACCTGTGTAAAATTTCATCCAGATTATATGGTTATTTTTTGAGACGTTTGATATTTAAAATTTTAGTCTTTTTGAAAATGACTTTCTTTGTTGTCGCACAATATAACTACATTAAAATTGTTTTAATTTTTTTGAAATTTGGTAGAGATGTAGAATTTTGTATATTATTTATTAGAAAGTTTTTAGGGTAAAAGAATTCGTTTATGAATTTCAGAGATATTTGTGGTTAAAACTATTTTAGCCCTCTTTTAAAATCGTAATTATTTGGGAACGCATTTATGTATACTAGAAAATGCTCTTGGTTTGTAATAGCCATTTACTATTTTTAAGGTTAGAACCTTTTTCTTACATCAAAAATTCCAAAAATAGCACACAAATACGGACAGGCATACTACTAGAGACAATTACCCTATGTGTGAAATTTCACAAAGAAAAGATAATTTGAAGTAAAGGTTATTTAGGAATTTTAAAAGGTTTTGACGATAATATTACGATCCATTCTTTTATTTATTTTTCACAAGTAATTGAAAAAAAAACATACCTATTATTTTATTCATATTTTATACATAATTTAAAAATTAATAGTTTTTAATCTTCACAAATGAATTTAATTATAATTATGTCGTAAATTGTTGCAAAAATTATAAATTTTAAAGAATAAGCATATTAACTTTGAGGAAGCCATGGGCCAATGAACTGGCAGCGATTTTTTTTTATTAAGATTGTGAAAGAAATGATAAAATCGACAATCAACTATATTTTATTGGTAGTAAAAGAAGAGGATGACGAAAATTATAACGGACCATTAAAAAATCAAAATAATTTCAATTTTTATAATATGTACACAGTTATTTATAATAAAGATACACAATTATTGAATAATAATATATTTAAAATGTAATAAATGGAGTTATTATATATGATTTTGAAAATGTGACTAAGTTGATCTCAGGGTAGAAGTAATTTTTTAATGTTATATTTTAAAATATTACTTTTTTTTAAATAAAATAAGTCTCAAACAACAAATAATTTCAATAATAAGAAAAAAATATTCAATTTTGTAAATATTAATGATTATTAAATCATTAAAAAAAAAGTATAATGAATAAACATATTTTATATTTAAAATATATACTAAACATATACGAACGATACATTTATTTGGAGAAAGCTACGGGCCAAATTTCTTTAAAAAAATTATAAATATTATTATTTTATAGATTATACAGGACTTATAAATACTTGCCTTATTTTATACTTTCGTAGGAAGTTTTATTAACAATACTATTTGTATAGTCATGAAAAAAATTATTACCATTTGAAGAAAGTGCTTATTGAATAGATGAAATTAGAAGAAATAAAGGACTACACAAATTGTGTTGTTAGACCATACTTAAAAAATTGGTTTTTAAAGAACATGTTCATTGTTTTAAAATAATTTAAGCATTCATTAAAGTTCTTGGTACAGTGTTTGACAGATGTTGAGAAAGTGGGAGAGAGGGGTGAGAGAGGGATGGAGAGAGGGGGCGAGAGAGAGAGACAGTGAGGTACAGGGAGAGGGTGAGCGAGCGAGACAGAAAGAGAAAGGGCGAGAGAGGGAGGAAGGGAGAGACACTAATACTTGCCTTAGTTTAAACTTTTGTAAAAAGTTTTTTTTTAGGTAGATTTCACAACTTTATAGGAGAAAATAATAATTTCATACATTAGTTGGCATTTATTATCAAACAATTTGATTGATGACCCAGTTAAACTCCTTGGTGTAGTGATGATTTCTGTTTGATTATTGTAGTTGAGTGTAGCAAGTCTTTGATAAAGAGAGAATTCGATAGGATTGAGGATAGGGAATTTAATGGTGTAAATAATAGAGTTCTGAGTGAATGCGATTGATCCCTGGACAAAATGGAAATCTAACAAATTATGGTGATGTACCATTAATTCTTTTTGAGAATAAGTTTCTAATAAGTGTACGCGGATATCTAGTATTTGCTCGTACGTTAATATTTCTAAATCGATAATTGTTCAGAAAAGATAAATGATCTCTTAATTTTCCGAGTAAGTAAAGCAAATGTTGTTTCAGAATAATAAGAGTAATGACTGCTTCCAACATATTAGATTGTGATTTAACTTAAATAAACGTGTTTATTCACGTTTTTCCACATATCTCTTAGATTTTTATTGATTACATCTGTATTATTATTTATTTGTTATTGTATTTATAACACTTACTGATCTATTTAGAGAAAAGACATTTTCTTGTTGTTGATGTGCGAGCGAGTTTAAATAATTATTTATTTTGTTCAAATCGTTGGCATCCGGGTTTCCGAAGACGTATTTTATTACTGTACCTAATCCGTTTACCAGACCCTCTTTTCGTTCTTCTGTTCGATGGCATTATTTGCTGTATATTTTGACGTATTTCGTCACATCAAATTTCAGCTTGTTTTAACAGATTTGATTCCTTTAATTCTTGATGAGTAGATAATATTGTATAGGTGCCTGCTATATGTGTGAAAGTTTTTAAGAGGGTTGTAATATTAATGTTGAAGTAGAGATAATGATATTTTTCGACTATTCTTCCAATTCCTTGATGATAATCATAGTGTGTAGAATTTTGGTCAATTTTACTGCTCTTCACTAGCAGAATCGATAGCGTTAGAATTAGTGCCACCTTCATCTTCCTGCAAAGAAAAAGTTTTTCTAAGTCTCTTTGCGCTCCTCAAGTTGTAACGGCGTGGTTGTTCATGAATATAACATTCTAATGAGGGGCCTTTTTGTTTTTCAATAAATCATTTTTGATAACGCGGTGCTGTTTCGTTACGTTGTTGTTGATGGGTTTTTATGTAAATTTCTTTATTTTGTACATTTTCATTTGAATCATCAGGTAATTTTTGTTTTACTTTTTGTTTTTTATACAATTCATTGTAGAAAGGTAAAATCTCGTTTTTGTAGACTTCGTTATATTTCTCGATTGTGTCTGCTTCTGGTTCAATGACATGTTTATAAAATTCCTCATACGGTCCATACAGAAGGGTGAATGGTGCAAAATTTGTAGAAGAATGAATGCTTTGGTTGTATATCAACACGGCTGTAGTCATGCGATCTTTAATCGTCTCTCTGGGATTCTTATCTATTAAAATACTTAGCTTCTCTCTTAAAGTAGAATGTAGTCTTTCTATGGACCCATATAACGTATGCCTGTTGATGGTAGTTTGGTGGAAATCAATCATGTGTATTCGGCAAAATTCCTTAAATACTGCAGAACTAAATTCGCTTCCATTGTGTTGATTTTGTCCGGGAAATTATGATGGGAGGCAAAATATCTTACTTTGCTTAGTATAGTCGTAACGTTTCCATCTGGTAAATGGTAGGCTTGGGCATATTTTGAAAATGTAACAATAATTGTGAGAAATTTTTCCTTATCAATGCGAAAAATATCCATATGTAGCGGTCTGTTAGCAATAATGGGACCATAATTTACTGTCTGATAAGGTCTTCTTTCGTATTTGTGCTCTAAACATATTTCACATTGGTTGATGTAGTTTCAAATAATTCTATCCATGTTAAGTGAGTAAAATTTTTCCTTAAAATGTGTCGTCGTTTCCTGTATTCCATTGTGATTCTTGCCGTGATATTCTTAAAGTTTCTTCATGAAGTTACTTCGATCAATTACAGGTGTATAGATGTTTTGATTAATTTTAATTTTTCGTTAAAGTGATCTTTTAATATTCTATAAGCGATGATTTCCAAATCCTTGTTTGCAAAGTAAATTCCGTATTGTTTATCTGGTTTTGTGTTTTCATTAAGAAATTTCAACAGTTGTGTTCCTGCATCTTTCTCCTTTATTTTTACTATATATTGTATCTTTAGTTTGTCCTTATTAATGTTTACATCATAATCATTTCCTGATTTGAGTATTATGCTATAATTGAAAGCATGTATGCTTTTCTCTGTTATGGGTAAGATAAAGACAGGATCTTCGTCAGAGGTGTGGACGGTTACCAAATCGTCGAGTGCGACATCAGGTGCCTGATCTATCATTGAAAGTAAGTCATCTTTTTCATGAGTATTGATTTCTAAGCGACTTAAGGCCTCTGCTACACTATTTTCTTTACCTTTTTTGTATTTTATTTCAAAGTCGTATTCTTCCAATTTTATCCTCCAGCGGATTACTCGGGAATTAAGTGTTTTCAAAGACCAGAGCCAAGTGAGCGGCTTATGATCTGTTTCAATGGTGAATCTTCTGCCACGTACATAGGGTCGAAAATGTCGGCACGCTTCTACAATTGCCAACAACTCCTTTTTGATGGTAGAATAGTTTTGTTCAGCAGAATTTAGGGTTCTAGAGAAGCATGATATAAGATGTTTATCTCGGGATAGTTCCGCTCCAACACCAACATTTGACGCATCTGAAGAAATGACAAATGGCTTAGAAAAGTCCGGGTATGCTAATACACGTGCATTAATAATTAACTCTTTCAATTTGTTGAATGCTTCTAAGTATTTTTCGTTTTGAATATCTAATTTTTCGTTCTTTTTGAGCACTTTCGTAAATGGCTTAGCTATTTTCGCAAAGTCTTTTATAAATCTTCGGTAGAACACTGTAAGTGATAGAAATGATCTCAATTCCGTCAATGTTTTTGGAATAGGGTATCTTACAATAGTCTTATTCCTTCTGGCGTTATAATATGTCCTAAAAATGGGACTTCCTTTCTTAGGAATTCGCTTTTAGCCAGTTGAACTTTTAGGCTATAATTTCTAAGTTCTTCAAATATAAGTTTCAAATGTTGTAAATGTTCCTGTAATGATTTTGAGAATACTATTATCTCGACCATGTAAACAAAACAAAATTTATGCAAATACTTTCTCAAAACTGTATCCATCATTCTTTGGAACGTGCCAGGCGCATTTTTCAGACTAAATGGCATACGAACGTACTTGTAATGTCCATTTTCGACTATAAAAGCTGTTTTTTCTATGGAGTCTTTATCTAGCGGTATTTGGTGGAATCCCTGTGCTAAATCCAGGGTAGTAAAGGAAGAGCATTTACCTAAATTTTCTCGGATTTCCTCCATCCTTGGTAGTGGATATCTGTCCTCGATTGTTTTATTGTTTTGTTTTCGAAAGTCTATAACCATCTTCCACTTTTCCTTTCCACTTGCATCTTGCTTTTTTGGTACTATCCAGACTGGTGATGAATATAGTGAACTACTTGGGCGAATTATTTCATCTTTCAATAATTTTCTTACTTGCTCTTGTATTGTTTCCTTTAGCTGGTATGGGTATCTAAAGCTTTTAACGTAGATGGGAAGGTCATCCTTTGTTCCGATGCTATGTGAAACCGCATTAGTAGCTGATAATTTCTCCTGTTCATAGTAGAAACAATCCTTGTATTTGTTGCATAGCATTTCGATCTTTTGTTTCTCCTCACTGTTCATATGATCCGTTCTTATCTGTGCTTTTGTCTTCTCTTGATGATGATTCACCTGTCTTGCATTTTTCTGGGATATTATTAAAATAATTTATTTCAAATTTCGCTGTACTGAATAGTTGATTTTTGTAATCGATGATAGCTTCCAAATTTAGTAAATCCTTGTGACCGACTAAACAGTCGTAGGTTGGTGCCACTCTGCTATAAGAAAGGTGATGGGGGTATCGTCTCCTAATTCGCGCAGAACAGCGTAGGTAAGAGCATGAGTACCTTTCGTCACTTTATGCACCGACTTTATATCGAAATTATAGGGAAAAACAAATTCAGAAAATAGTTCAAATGCAATTTTCGGGTTTATTATAGATGATGAGGCTCCCGAGTCAATCAAAATTTTGAGTGGTGGATTCGCTGTTATTATGTGGGGCAAGTCGGGCAAATTACTAATAGAGTTTAGGTGTACTACATGGCTTGGGTAGTGTCGGTATCCTGGAGAAAATTTTCATATTCGGTAGTTTCCGAATCTTCGCAGTAAATCTCTTCTTCATTGGTTATCGTCTCGTTTTAATAGCTTGCTGCTTATCCTTCTTCTTGCTCCTACTGGTTATGCAATTCTTAGGCGACGAAATTTGGTGGTCCAGTGCTTCTAAAGAAGTTATTTTCTCTCGGCGTAAAAGCGTTGTTTGGTGGAGTAAAATTATTATTTGGTCTGTCTGAGTTATTATTTTGCGCAGCATGTACATTATTTGATATATTTGTGTTATTATTATTCGGCCGGTTTGTATTTCTAGTGCTTATCGACATGGATGTCGGTCGATAATTTTGATTTTGATTATTTTGTCTAAAAGCATTGATTCCGAAGTTCGTTGGGGCAGCAACGGGTTGTGGTTGGTAAAAAGGTATATTACCATTCCTCGAAGTTATAGGCAAGTTATTAAAAGGATTAACACTACAAGGGCGAAAGAATTTGTATTTTTTAATGGTCCTGGTGCACCAAACGGATTAATTTTTCTTGAATTTCCAGTCGTGCGAAAAATGTTTGATTTCGGTTTACTTTCGCGTTGTCTAACAAAGTCGAGAAAAGCTGACTCTTGTTTGTGACACACACTCATAGGTGCACTCACAATAACTAAGTAAATCAATTGAACTAAAGACGTTTATTGAATACTCTAAATGAAATTACGTCGTTACAGTATGGACGCCCGACAGTGACTGCCAATCGACGGAGCGAGAGCAGAGTAAGAAAGTATATTTTATTGTCATCTTCATTGTCTTCTTATCTTACCCTTTGTCTTTGCAGCTTCACAGTGCATCCGGTATGCGGCGATAACATAGCCGTGGCTAATCGATGTATCTATGCGCCGAGACATTGAGTCATATAACTCGCGCACCTCGGGTGCACATGCTCGCTTCTGATTGGTTGTGAGCAGGCGCGCACGTCATAGACGACCAATGAGGGAACTGCACACTCTGGATGTAGATGCAGCTAACGCTTACACTCGACCGTATTCGCATGAAAGCTATTACCAAAATCGCACCGGACTGTCTTGCGAATGCTATCGGAGAATGCCCTGCAAATAACGCTTGCTTTTGTTGCGTTAATACCATCCATTGCGCACTAACATCGCAACCTAAAATTCGAACGACTGGGTACTTCCAGATTCGTACTAATTCGTGCCCTGGGTACGCGCGCGTGGTCATATACTTCAATAGACCTGAAAAATGAGTTCAGCCGATAGAAAATTCTACTGTCTACTCTCAGATTCGGGTTAAAGACTATGATTTAGATAAAAATTGTCCCCAGTGCATGAGCGTGCAGTCATACACTTAAATAGACCTCAAAATCCAGTTCAGCGAGTCGAAAAAACCAGGTACTGCCAGAGCTAAAGGCTATGATTTGCGCAAAAATCGTCTCCTAGGCATGCGTGTGCAGTCATATATTAAATAGACCTCGGAAACAAGCTTAGCGACTCGAACAACGCCCTCAGATTAGCGCTAAAGGCTATAATTTGCGCAAAAATCGTCTGCTGCGTATGCGCGTTGCATTCTACACTAAAATAGATCTCAAAATCAAAATCAGCAGGTTAAAAAACCCCTAGATAATGACAAATCCAGATTAGCCTTCGATTAATTAGAGGCGTAAAATTAAGAGGAGAGAAAGTTAATTATACGGTATATAATTACTGACGAAAGTTAATTATATATATAAGAGCATATAAATAAGAGCGAATGTTAATTATACGGAATATTAATAAGAGCGAATGTTAATTATACGGCATATTATCACGCGCGAATGTTAATTCTACAGCGCATAATTAAGAATTAAAATTTGAATTATTAATTATTAAATTACTAGTTAAATATTTTTAGAATTCTGATGCTAGTAATAAAAAAAAGTATATTAAATTTGTGATCAGCTATAATTAAAAAAATAAAAAAGGTTTTCGGACTTACCGCAATCATTGAACTCTGCTTTATGACCGAAACAGATTTGTAATTCTGGAAAAAAATCTGAAAAAACATTTTTCAGGATTTGCACCTCTTGCATCGTGAAGTCCAGAAGTGCAAAGCGTTTTCGGACTTGATCGCAATTTAAGTCCGGAAGTGCAAAGCGTTTTCGGACTTGATCGCAATTTAAGTCCGGAAGTGCAGAGTGTTTTCGGACTTGATTGTGATGAGCTCCGAAAACACTTTGCACCTCTGGATATGTGGATGCAAGAAGTGCAAAATCGCCAACCCTTATCTAAATCGGCTGACTTGGCTGCCTTATCTAAATCATGAAGTAGAGTAAAGCAAGGCGTGCCTTTTCCATTCAAACGAATGAAACCCCATGCCTTCTTTAATGGGAGGATGTTGTAACGCCGTGGATTTTTACCGCGTTGCCAACGCGAATATTATAGCGGATTTAATAGCATAAATGCGATATAATATACGCGGTGGCAACTGCGAACAGTGAATTAGAAGCCAGGTGGAAAGCCCTTCACCTCAGCATCCCGAGTCACTCATATTTCTGTTATTCTTTTTCATGAGAAAGAAAATTATGTTACGAGCAAACATCTTCACGACGCAACATTCAACGTCAGCTGAAGATCAATGCCTCCAGCGGGGACCGTCACATTGCCGAAGCTACATATTTATTTAGTTGTCTGGCTTTGTGAGTTAATTAAAATTAATTTAAGAATGTGTCTTCGCATAATTCTATATTTGTCTCTTCATTTAAATGCATTAGATTTTTAGTGCCTTATAAGATACCTTTTTCATCTTTGCACTTTTTCTTATTATGCCGAGTCGAGAATATTGAATTTTCTCTATTAAAATTATTAAGATTCAAAATTCTATGGAAATATCCTATTTCGACAGAAACAGAGGAATTCGACTCGACTCAACGTCGGAGAGAGAAAGAATACACAAGAAACGACGCTTTTGGTTGTGGCTCTTTCAATGCGGTGACCCCTGTTAAGATAAGGGCTACTGTAATGGGGATAATGTATTACTCCAAATAATATAAAGAGATCATTACGCTGATTAAATCTTTGATAGGTTGTTTGTATGTGTAATGAAACACGTGGATCCTTTTGTGCAATTAAGTATTGTATTAATTTATTATCAGTCGACGTTTCGGAATCATTGTAGGATTCCCTTTTCCAGAGACTAATTAATTAAATTAACTAACCGAGAGAGAAGAAGAGGGATAGAGAGAGGGCAACGACCTGTTCACAGCAACACACAATGACAATGCAAATATGACGTGCGTTAGAAAGAAAATGTCGAGAGAGCTACGTGTTCAATCTTTTTATATTGACGAGCAACTACATTGCTATGAAATTGGGCGTATGTTTTAGTTAATTTAATTAATTAGTCTCTGGAAAAGGGAATCCTACAATGATTCCGAAACGTCGACTGATAGTAAATTAATAAAATACTTAATTGCTCAAAAGGATCCACGTGTTTCATTACACATACAAACAACCTATCAAAGTTGAATTGCGAGCAGTCTGAAAGGACAAAAAACTCATTTGATTAAATCTTTTTTTACAGATATTTAATGGACATGAAATGATTAGACTATTCATGCCAAAATAACTTTTATATGGATATTCCATTTTTCATTTTTGATCAAAGTATATTATACAGAATGGTGAAAAAATTTTTGGTAAGTAGTTTTCAAAGGCATACCAAGTTATAAGAAACTCAAGTTACAAACTTGATTTCTGAAAAATTTGTTTTTTGTGTTTACAGGAACATTGTCTCAGGTTTATTTTTCAACAAATAAACGAAATGACTTGAAATTTTTGGTGAGTCACTGCTTTTGTTTGCTACTTTAAAAAAAAACTTTAGAATAAAAATAAGTAAATAAAATTACAGAACTTTTGATAAAATATACTAAAAAATGAGATTTTTCATGAAAAGTAAATATTAAAAATGCGTTTTAAGGAAAAGTAGCAAACAAATCAGTAACTAATGTACAAACAAATATCCACCTTAAATTTCAAGTCATTTTATGGAGTCTCCCCAAAGATAACCTGCGGCAACCAATAAATCAGGGTTCAATAATTAATAAAATGTATGCAAGAGCCAGATCTATATTATCAGCTAAATACAGGCGGAAATTATAGGTTATAAACTACTTATTAGTGGACAAAATTTTTAATTTTAAGATTATACCTCGAATTTATTAATAATCAAAATATTTATGGTTATTTTTTTCAGCTTTAACACTAGCTTGTATAAAGAAGCATACACTAAATCAAGCTTCGTGCATGTCGTGTCCAAAAATACTGTTCGATATACGAGCAAAAGGTGATTTTAAGCGGGTTATTGGGATATTAAAATGAGTTCACTATTTGATTTTGATGTAAAGAATTATTAAAATATAATAATGTAAGTACACATGGATATGAAAGGCAAACTTTCTGAACCGAAAAGGCATATTGTGATAAAAATTGTTGATTGAACAGGTAGATATTGTTCAATAAGTAAAAAAGTTACTTTCGCTATTTACCAACTGTTTATTACTCATTCGATTTTAATCTTTAAAGTCTCATTTGTCTCCTTAAACATTTGTCTACGACACATCCAGGCTTACATTATGGAATAATTAATATATACGAAACAACACGCAATTGTTTACATTTTAAGCACAAGAAACTTGAAGTTTACTCAAGCTCATCCCGATAACCTCCGTAACCACTTGTGACCTTTTCACCCGCGTTTTTCTCGGGCGAGAACAGCCACATGCGGTTAAAATCACTTTCTCGCACTAAAATATATTAATATGTAAAGTTGACTAACCGGTTGTCCAGTTAACGCTATAATTCGGTGCTTTTCCAGGTTGCCTGACTTCTGATGAGGTAATTAAGCTCATTAGTGGCTTATTTAGTCTATAAGGTGGAGGTAAACCCTGAATAGTATTTTCAATACGTCCGCAAACAGCTCGATACATATGGCTAGGATTCAATAGACTTCCAAGAACAATGCTATGAAAATAAATAGGTTCAATGAAATGACTCAACAGTGCACCTTGAATACCTAAGACGTTCCATCGTGCTATCTTATCTGAACAAGACATTGTTAGTAATCTTTGGCCCTATAATAAAACAAATAAAATTATTGTTATAGGCCCTTTAAATTTAAGCAACCTCTACAAGAGCATAAGTGCTGATAGCAAATTCAATTACGAAATAAGTAAAATATTCGTTAAATCAATTTTTAGGATATATAATGGATAAAAAAAATATTGCGAATAAATATTTTTATGACAAAACGTAAAAGCAGTAGTTAGAGTATGATTATAATAAATTATGTATAATTATATATCAGCATTCTCTGAAACCTTTTGGGTTAACTGTTGCGAAAATGTTTTTTTTTTTAAGTAATTTATTGCTGCTATTAGCGGAGCATACGAAGCACATAAACAAGACACAGTATAAAATCTTCAATGTTAACATATAAAACCAGTCGTGTTATCCATATTAGTGTGCCACGCAGGATCAAGTCTGGGGAACTACGAAACTGTCTAAAAAAAGTCGCCACAACCGGTTTTAGCGACTTTTTAAAGATAATTTAATAAATGAATCTAAAGGCTATTGAGGGCGAAAGATAATAGATAAGGAAGGTAACTAACTTATCAATCACTTTTTTTCTATATATGTGTTTAAATACATATTTAAATTTTTAGAAGCTATTTGACACAATAAATAGCAGTCAAAGAATTATGCACAACATTATAATAATTAAAGTGCAGTCAAGAATTTTTAAAGGATATGGAAAGGGAAGGTAAACGTAGAAGATAAAAAATGAGAACGAAAAAATAACGGCCCAGGCCGGGGTCGAACCGACAACCTTCTGCTTACTGGGCAGCTACGCTACCATTTGCGCCACTGGGCTGACAATCCTTTCCAGACCCTAATAGCTACTTAATCGTTCTCAATTTTTTCAGCCGAAGCAGACAATATTATTTTATCAATTGAAGGAAACGCCCGACGATTTATGTTAATTTAATAAATGAATCTAACGGCTATTCAGGGCGAAAGATAGTAGATAAGGAAGGTAACTAACTTATCAATCACCTTTTTTCTATATATGTGTTTAAATACATATTTAAATTTTTAGAAGCTATTTGACACAATAAATAGCAGTCAAAGAATTATGCACAATATTATAATAATTAAACTGCCCGGTAAGGAGAAGGTTGTCGGTTTGACCCCGCCCTGGGCCGTTATTTTTTCGTTCCAATTTTTTATCTTATACGTTTACCTTCCCTTTCCATATCCTTTAAAAATTCTTGACTGCACTTTAATTATTATAATATTGTGCATAATTCGTTGACTGCTATTTATTGTGTCAAATAGCTTCTAAAAATTTAAATATGTATTTAAACACAAATATAGAAAAAAAGTGATTGATAAGTTAGTTACCTTCCTTATCTATTATCTTTCGCCCTGAATAGCCGTTAGATTCATTTATTAAATTAACATAAATCGTCGGGCGTTTCCTTCAATTGATACAATAATATTGTCTGCTTCGGCTGAAAATAATGCAGACGGGGGGATTTGGGAAATAAAAATTGAGAACGATTAAGTAGCGGTTAGGGTCTGGAAAGGATTGTCAGCCCAGTGGCGCAAATGGTAGCGTAGCTGCCCGGTAAGCGGAAGGTTGGCGGTTCGACCCCGGCCTGGGCCGTTATTTTTTCGTTCTCATTTTTTATCTTATACGTTTACCTTCCCTTTCCATATCCTTTAAAAATTCTTGACTGCACTTTAATTATTATAATATTGTGCATAATTCTTTGACTGCTATTTATTGTGTCAAATAGCTCCTAAAAATTTAAATATGTACACTGAGAAAAATTCGGCGCACGGCGTAACCTCTAATCGGGGTGACAGCAACACTCTCTATCAGCATAGTCAGTGCGCCGAAAAGGCGCAGTGGTTGCACACTATACACGAGCAGTAGCTACTCTCTGTGTTTGGGGCACTGGCTACTCATTTTCTCGGATCACTAGTTACATCTTGTCCTCGGCGTACTAAGCTATTCTTTTTCGGTACAGCGGCTACTCTTATGCGAGTTTGGGGACTTGAATGCGTTCTTTTTTATATTAAGCAATTAATAGATAATTTGAATAAAAATAATTTTTATAAAGAATGTAGAAGTAAGTTAATAAATGCTGTGGATCACTTTCGTACACACAGGTATCCATCAATGCAATATTTTCATTATCATTGGCATTAAACGATCTTAAATTACTTGGCTGGAGCGTAAAAATATTTTTTTCTTGATTATACAACGGTAAAAATACAGAAAAAAGATTAATATCGCCCTTAAAAAATTGACAAAGTTTCTCAGTCTTAATATTAAAAAATTTTTCATCACTGGCGATATTTTCTAAATAAAAAAATTTAATACTTAAATATATTTTAAAAAGAGAGAAGAATAGAGAAAGAAATTATATTTTAAAAAGAGGGCTTTCTATAATTATATAAACATTTTGGAGCATCTAACCTCAAACTATACAAACATGCAAGCACACGATATATTATGTATAACCTCTGAACTTGTGCACTAAATTTCTTTAAATGTATAGAAACTTTATACCTGCAAGAAATAAATCTTTTACATCCGTTGGCAGTATCACTCTGTATTTTCCATAAATTTTTCTATCATTCTCGCAAATGAATATAGGATATGATGATGACTTCTACTCCTTTCGAAAGAGCAACTATTACTCCTTTCCAGAGAGTAGTGCTTACACTAACGGTTTGGCGCGCGCTCTACGCCCAATCGGCGTAAATGTGACTCCCTTCGGAGTAGCTCGTGTTCTAATTAAAAGAGTAAGACCTACCCCAGTAATTCTACGCTTCCCGTACACCTCAGGAGTAGCTACTACGCCGAATTTTTCTCAGTGTATTTAAACACATATATAGAATAAAGTGATTGATAAGTTAGTTACCTACCTTATCTATTATCTTTCGCCCTGAATAGCCGTTAGATTCATTTATTAAATTAACATAAATCGTCGGGCTTTTCCTTCAATTGTTAAAAAAAAAAGACTTTTTTAAGAGTTTTGTACATCCCCAGACTTAAGCCTGCACAGTAATATTGTATATTCTACATATATTTCATACCTGTTTAAAATTGAATTTGATGATCAATCTTGTATAAAATCATTGTAACTAGCATGCTCAGCTAGCTATAGAAAGCCACGTTGCTTTCACTTATTTGCGTCTGCTCAGTCCGATTGACCAATCATAGTGCTGTTCTATCGCGATCACAAATCCTGCTCGGCTCCGCGTCGCATAGTGGGCTGAAAGACCAAAAAAATGCTCAAAAGTCTTGATTTAATCGAATTCTGCATGGAAAAAAAATATGACCCGGTAAAATTCTTCTTTTTGCACCATTTTTTGAGAAATTTTTCCCCCCGAAGGTTTAAATGTATTTATAAAAATGTTACCGATACCATTTTACTATGCTGTCGCGAATTCGATATCTTTAGCGTTTGGTTTTGGACGGAAATGATCAAGAATAATTTATATTGCTAATTATTTTAGGTACCAAAGAAATTATATTTTTGCTTCAAAATTACGTGAATGAATTCTTGAGTCATTCACGATTATCCATAAATTTTTTAGTAATTCTATAATTGATAATTTCAGAAATATAGTTGTTCAAAAATGAGTATGGGCCAAATTGACCCAGTATGTGCCCCACGATCGAAAAAATAAGTGTGGCCTCAAAAGGCCGAAAATACTAAAAATTACAAAAATAATAATATAAGTAGCAATATAAATTATTCTTGATCATTTCCGTCCAAAACCAAACGCTAAAGATATCGAATTCGCAACAGCATGGTAAAATGGTATCGGTAACATTTTTATAAATACATTTAAACCTTCGGGGGCGAAAATTTCTCAAAAAGTGGTGCAAAAAGAAGAATTTTACCGGGTCAGATTTTTTTTCCATGCAGAATTCGATTAATTCAAGACTTTTGAGCATTTTTTTGGTCTTTCAGTCCACTGTGCGTCGCTCCGCGCCCTCCTCCCCCCCACGCTCACCCGCTAGCGTCAGTCTGCGAACACCTCTCCCCTAGAGCACACCTCGCTCAAAACTCTGTACTCACATAAGTGTAATAACTTGACGCTTAACTATCGCGCAATCGACTCAATAAAAAGTAATTTGCTTCCCATCTGCTGAATACATTTATTTCCATCTCAAACCCGGCGCCTCTCAAAATAAAAAGCGTATTCGCCTGCAATACGCGACATTGGTCCTTCGAGCCGGATTTGTTGGCGAAAAGGTGCGTGCAACGAAAACTACACGACAACGGGGGACTCTCCACTACAGCCGGGAATTTCTACGGGGAGTAACGGGAAGCACATCAACAACGCGGACCAACGACGTACACAGCCTGGGAGAGGGAAGTGGCTCGAGTGGATTCACGGTGAGCGGACGCCCGCCATCATCAAAACCACAAGGCACCGGCGCGGCGCTGCGACGCCACTTTCTTTCTGCGTAGACATCCCCAGTGCAACGTGGCATCGTGCGCTGCCGAGCGGCGGATTTCATCGACGGAAACTCAGCCGTCCTACTACGCGAGCAACGTCGCACCGCTTTCGTAGGAGAAGACATATAAGTCGACGAAAACTTCAGCCCATCTCTCTCTCTCTCTCTCTCTCTCTCTCTCTCTCTCTCTCTCTCTCTCTCTCTCTCTCTCTCTCTCTCTCTCTCTCTCTCGCCATTCTTAAGGTAAATTACCGAGCAAAGCAGTAATCTGTTTTATCAGCTTTAGATTCTGACAAATACGTCGATCCGCCATCGATCAGCGTGGCGCTCATGTGAAGCTGACGAGCCTTCTCTTACCTCGTGGGCGCTACGTATCATGTGATCGCCTCGCCCAACCGTCTTGCTCTCGTCACCCAGTACACGAGGCGAACTCACGGCGCAGCTCCTCAACAGCAGTGACAGCGCCGCGCGCTCTACGTTCACACTGCTCGGAGAAGAGGATGACGAAGGGGTACGTTCACACGCTCATCGCCCGTTCTTCGTACACGCGCGCACAAGCCCTGCCAGGCCCCTAACCTCACCGGTGTTACTGTGCAGAAAAGAACTCTGACTGGACGAGTGTGGGTAAACATGTGCGCATCTGGAACGAAATCATTTTGAGCTGAGAGAATGCTATTATCAAGCGTGCTAGGATGTTTGTTGGAAGTGTTGATAGAAATGTAATGCTCAAGCAGATCCCGTAGTAGCTCCCAACTGCACGAGTACGATAGTTTTCGAACGCAACGCGTGCGTCGAGTAGAGCGCGTTTAATACGTGATGAGTATCCAAACCGCCCCCCACTCCGAGTGTCCGCCCAGCGCGTGCACACGAGCTGTTTCAGCACTTGCTCCGCGCTTCTAGAACTCGAGGTGCTTGGAGCGGTATGACATCGCCCCGTCGAGCACGCTGAGCAAGAGGTAAGCACTCTATCAGCTGCATATTCCGGGTGCTCGCGCGGTTTGTATACGAACCCTCTAACGGCACTTGCTCCGAGCTGCTCAAGCATGATGCGATTAGAATCTGGTGACATCGTCGCTGGTGCCGACTCAGCTCAGATTCGAGCTAACAATGGAGACATAAATTATAGGCTTGTTTGTGAATGGCAATGCACTTAGTAAAAATAAATAATAATAAATTTTTGTTGTTTATCTATACGATGATCTTCATTTATTCAAACTTATTATAAATGCTACAAGACAGCTATATACTGAAAAGATTTCTTTGATATAAGTGCTTTTCTACTTACGGAGATACTTTACGCCACCAAAACCTTATCCAGCTAATGCTTTCCTTGTCTAGGTAAGTATGAAATTAATTTATTGTAAGCATTATACTTTCACGTGTAACGCGTGCGCGAGTTAGGTAATTCGAGATACGAATTACCCGCGCCGAGCAAGCATGCTCACTGGGGGCGCGAGTATCCTGACCGGATTAGAACGGTCTCGCAACCCGTAATATGCCCGTCGCGTACCCGCGAAGCTGCTACGGTTTTATGCGAGTCACGGCAGCCATCTTCGTGTCGGCCATCGCGCCGTGAACAACTCTCCTGTGTATCTCAAAAGTCTTTTACGTTCACGTCGTATAGTTTTTTTTATATATAGCTTTACCACGAGTGAAGTGGAGGCGCAGACTAGCGTGCGAGTAAAGGAGAGAGAGAGAGAGAGAGAGAGAGAGAGAGAGAGAGAGAGAGAGAGAGAGAGAGAGAGAGAGAGAGAGAGAGAGAGAGAGAGAGAGAGAGAGAGAGATACCGCGCCGCGTGTGCCACGAGCAGCAGCACGAGAGACAACGAGCGAGGAGCCGGAAGCCAGCCCGCCGGTGTGCCGATCCGTTTCAGCGAGTAGGAGAGACAGAGAGAGAGAGACATAGACCGCAACGACTGCGCGAGCGAGAGAGAGCGAGAGAGAGCCTAGTGCACCGGTTGCTCCTTCTTAAAGTAAGTCTTATACTCTCATCTCTCGCGTTAAATGTAAAGGTTAGCACGGAAATCGCCCCATGCAAACTTTCTGTGCCGTGTTCGCGCGAGTGTGTGTCAGCCCGCCGTAATTTAACACCGCGCGCGAGAGTAGCAGCTTCGCCGCGCGCCGTATTGTTCGCCCGTTTGAATCTTAACTGTCGCGCGCGAACTAACTCACTGTTTTAATCTGCACGTGCATTGTGCTTGTACTTATTAGTGATTGTAATATACTGTGACATCTAGTTACTCGTCGCGTTGTTCATTACAACCTGTCCTTCTCCCGGATACCGCCGCCTCCGCGGGAAAACGACTCTGCCGGTCGTTTTCATATCTGAGCGTAGCGGCCGCGCGCTTTACTCTTCGAGCGAGCGTTTTTCACGCAGCGATCCAATTAGTTGGAAAGCGAAGTTCGCGTGCGATCTTCGCGTTGTTTTCGGGATTCCTGGAGCAGATCCCAGGGCAGGTCATTTTAGTCTGACACCCGCGGCATCGTGTTCTACGGCATCGCTTGCCTGTGGCTTTTTGGGATTTTCCCCCATTAGCCATCCCGTTACGACTGGCGCCACAACGTTTTGGGGGTGGAGAAGGATCCGCGGCGCGTACGTGATTCGCGGCGAAGCTTGGCGCGAAGAAGCTCAGCAGCGTAGCTGAACGTAAGCTGCAAAGAAAGGCTCTTTGTGCCGCAGCTCGTAGGCGTGGTTGTGCGTGTGCGTGACACAGCCGTGCTGTTGCGAGCGTGCAGTCGAGAGGTTAGGCGAACGATAGCCAATAAACCCTCGACCTAGAGTGCCGACGAGGAGAGATCTTGATCGCAAAATTTTTGTGCGTTGGGTAATTTTTTAATTTTTTAATTTTAATTTTTTTTAACGACAAAAATTTTTTTTAAGCGATAATTAATTTTTTTTAATTACTTTTTTCTCGACCCGAATTGTTTTTTTCTCTCCTCTCGTATTTCCGATACGAATTATTGTTTTTTGGACGAATAATAAAATTTTTTTTCCTTTTCTCGTGCGATTAGTAGAAAATCAAGAGTAAGTCAGCAAGCACTCTCGGAACAAAAAGTTGACTGTGCGACCGAGTAAAAACTCGAGCGCAAAAATCCCCTGGAACTTTAAAGTTTTTTTTTTTTAATTCTTTTGGGTGAAAATTGTATTAATTTTTTGTGTTTTTTTGTGCTATTGTCCGTTTTGACACACACACACACATATATATATATATATATATATATATATATATATTACATATATTTATTTTAAAATTACAAGTGCGAGTAGTTGAGCGTAATTAATAACAAATAGTAATTAATTACAGACATAGTTTTTTTAGAGCTGCATACGGGAAAAACTTGTGCATTATCGAGGTTAAGAGCAACCACCGTAGCTCTTAGAAAATAACGCGCGTTCGCGTTGAAAAAGCTAGCTCAAGGGTTGAAAAGGCAAACTCTCTCTACCATCAATCCGGATACTACTCGCGCTAGTAAAATAAGTTCGTGGGGAAACGCACAGCCAATTGACACCATGGCCCGACCATCGCAATTTGCGGAATCTGCGATACTCAATTGGGAGTATACACAGCCCGAAGAGGAAATTAAGGAGGCCATGCAAGCCCTTGATCTACAGCAGTCAGATCTGCAGTCAGTAAATATGCTGACAGCGGTCAAGTGGCTTATGGGGGATTATAGTGCCGCCGATTTCGTGCCAGAGCCGGAGCTGTCGGAGCAACAAGCGTTTGCCAAACGCGAGCAGTCCCAAAGGGCGTTCATCGACTTAACGTTGATGAGCAAGTCTGGGTCGACTATTGTAGATCCCAATACCGACCTAGACCACCCGCACCCGTTCGTAGTGCTCCTTGATAACCCGATAGTGATGCAGAAACTCTCGGAGTCTCGGAGAATGAACGCTCCACAACAAGCACATAATGCAGTGGTGGAGCTAGCGGAAGAGGCAAATGGCCAGGAGGGTTCCGGGACGGAGCTATTGAGCTCTGCAGCACCCACCGGGACATCTCCAGCCGAAGCCGAGGGACACCCTCAACAGCAACAGCTCCAACAGCAACAACTGCATCAGCAACAACTGCAGTAGCAGCAATTGCAGCAGCAGCAAATGCAGCAACAGCAGCTGAAGCAGCAGCAGCAACAAAGGCTGGAGCAGCAGTGATGGCAGCAACAGTAGCAGGAGCAGCAGCACCGGCAGCAAGTGCTCCAGGAAGAGCAGCGCAGGGAACGACAATGCCAGCGCAACTTGCAGTAGAGTCGTTGTTAGCACGAAATGGGCAGCACGGGTTCTGGCAGCAATCACGAAACCCGCCACAGTTGCAAAAGCTGGAGTGGCCGACAGCGTGAGTCGCAAATCGCTGGGATAGCAGTCGGAGACAGTATATTATCGGAGCAGCTACTGGTGGTGATGAAGACACTCGTCGAAGAGGTTGAAGAGCTTAAAGAAAGTGTACGAATACTTCAAGGAGTTCGAAATCCAACCACAAGTATGCACTTGGACGGAGTTCAACCCCCAAGCACGGGCCGTAGACGAGGATCACCGCATGTGAACTTCCAGTCCCCAACAGAGGCTGGGAGGAATGATACCAGAAATTCTTCCCAGCGCCAGACAAGGAATGGCGCGACCCAGGACCCATCTGAGAGGCATACGTATTTGCCTCAGCAGACGAACCGTGATGTGCGCCAGACAGTCCGAAAATGGCACATCAACTTCTCAGGATCCTCAAAGGAGCAGAGCGTTGAGTTATTCCTCACGAGAATAGAGGAATGCAGATCTCTAGCTAATCTGACACACGACGAGGTACTTCTGTCGTTGTCAGAGCTCCTAACGGGGGTAGCAGCAACCTGGTACCGGAGTAACCGCCACACATGGCGATCGTGGCCAGATTTCAAAGAGGCCATAACGCACACGTACGGCGGGGACAGGGGACATCAGCAACGCCACCTGGCGGAAATAAACGTGAGGACTCAAGGCAGAAATGAACTTACGCGTGATTACGTAGTAAATCTACAAGCCATGATCCTCAAATTGATTCCGGTGCCTAGCATTGCTCAACAGTTAGACATGTTGCACCCGAACATGCGGCCAGAACTGCAAAAGATGGTAATGCGAAATCAAATTACGGATTACCGAGGGCTCCTGTACCTGGCCCAGCAAACCGAATTAGCGCTCGCGGCATATAAGGTGTATCATTCGCCACCACCGCCCGAGTACACGTACATGCCAGAATTTGCCTACGTGCCGACAGAGCCGCCCACGGATCAGCGGAAAAAGCAGAATCCAAGCGTGGCGGCGATGCGACACCAACAGCACGGGCCTCGAGAGAGCCCCGAGGCTATGTTCCGTCGGGTCATGGCAGAATGCTTATCGGCCTTGACAAAGAAAGGCTACGACGAGAACAAGGGGCAAAAGCCTAGCCCGCCGCCAACCAGAAAACCTAAGAAGAAGGGTAACTGGGAAAATAGGCGGCGGGAGGGCGGACAAGTAACAAACCAGCCTAGTGGGGGTAGTAGCTCGACCCACCAGACTAGGCCGCAAAGTCCGAGAAATAACGGACCTCCACAAAGGCCAGAGTACCGAAGAGAACCCGGATATGAGCAAAAGGGAGGCAGCAAGCCTAATGCTGCCGGAAACCAACAGGGAAACGGCCAGGGGGGCAGGTAAACACGACCACATATCCGCCCCCAGCTCTCTCACCAGAGACCGAGGGTAACTCGGTCCAATCGTTTGGAGTGGAGAGCGAAGAAGTGCCCGTGATTCAACCGAATGAAGTCAACCAAGAAACTTGCTCGCGATGGTGGCTTCAAGTAGGTGTAGCCGGTTACAGGCTACTAGCACTCTTCGATACAGGAGCTTCCTGGACTGGGATGAATTCTATCGGCGTACAGCTCGCTACGGCCTGTGGAAAAGAGTTAAGGGGGCTAGACACCTTTTTTCTCTGAAATAAGAAGTCACATTTTAATACATAAATGTAAACTAATTATTTCATACTTTTTACATATAAAAGTGAGTATACTTAACTTAAAACTTTCTCCGATGGGCCTTTTATATGGTCCAGAACCATAGTCATCGATGAAACAAGTTTTTTTACTAACCGTAAGCTTTGAAATTTTCTTGTGGATGGATTGACTCCAGATTTGAACTAAATTACTCCTGAATAGTATAATTCTCATATGAGTGTAGGGATTTTTGATCTAATGAGAAAAAAAAAATTGTGCTGTTTTTCAAGAGTTTTTTATTAAATTTTTTTAAATTGTTTATATTTTTTCATAATTTTTCTGATGTAAAAATTTTTTCCGATATTTAATCCTAAATCCCTACACTCATATGAGAATTATACTATTCAGGAGAAATTTAGTTCAAATCTGGAGTCAATCCATCCACAGGAAAATTTCAAAGCTTACGGTTAGTGAAAAAACTTGTTTCATCGATGACTATGGTTCTGGACCATATAAAAGGCCCATCGGAGAAAGTTTTAAGGTAAGGTAAATGTACCCAATTTTATATGTAGAAAGTATGAAATAATTAGTTTACATTTATGTATTAAAATGTGACTTCTTATTTCAGAGAAAAAAGGTGTCTAGCCCCCTTAATCCCAGCCAGCGGCCTAACGGCACAGGTGGCAAACGGGCAAAGCATAGCAGTGGTTGGCTATGTGTATCTGCCCATGATCATGGCTGGAGTGTGCAAAGATGTGCGCGTCGCAATAATGCCAGATCTAGACACGGAGTACTACTTGGGGGTAAACTTCATTAAGAAGTTTAGCGCCGTCTTAGACCCAACAGATAACATGCTGCATCTCAAGGATGACGATGCAAGCTTAAAGTTACAAGTAGCCGCCATAACCGCAAACAACACCGTGTCCATATCAGCTATATGGTTGGCGGACCCAACAGAGGAACAGCGCAAAGAGGTAGACGCTTTAGTAGCTCAGCTGAGCGGTAACAGCCTGGCACCACTAGGGTGTACTTCGTGGATCGAGCATGCAATAGACGTCGGATCTACAAAACCAATTAAACAGAAGTACTACCCTGTATCACAAAAACTCGAGGAAGAGATGCACAAACAGGTGGAGGAAATGCTAGTCGCGGGAATATTAGAGCCCTCGACAAGTGGCTGGTCAAGTCCAGTGGTAATGGTACGCAAGTAAAACGGGAAGTTCCGTTTCTGCATGGACTTCAGAAAAGTGAACGTAGCGTCAAGGCCAGACGCGTACCCGTTACCATACATGGAAAGTATCTTGCGCAAATTGCAGAAAGCGCGATACATATCCACGTTGGATTTAAGCAGTGCGTACCATCAGATGCCACTTAGCCCGGAGTCCAAAGAGACTACGGCCTTCACCGTGCCAGGCAAAGGGCTCTTCCAATTTACGAGAATGCCCAGCGGTCTTTCGTATGCCGGCGCTTCCTTCCAGAGGCTGATTGAGGAAGTCATCGGCCCCGAATTCGAAACATTTGCTTACTCGTATCTCGACGATATAATAATAGTCACAGAGACATTCGAGGAGCATAAGAGGTTCTAAAATGAGGTCTGGACAGGATAGAGGACGCGGGCCTCACAATAAATCGCGAGAATAGCATCTTCTGTCGCAATGAGGTCTAATATCTTGGGGTCATAGTAAATAGAGATGATTTTAAGCCAAACCCCGAGAAAATAAAGCCCATCATGGAGTATCCGGTACCGAAAAACCTCCGTCAGCTGAGACGCTTCCTAGGAATGGCCTCGTGGTATAGAAAATTTTTATCAAACTTCGCCACAATTGCTAAAACACTGACCGATCTAACGAAAAAGGATCGGAAATACGAGTGGTCAACAGCACAAGAAGAGGCCTTCCAAAAGCTAAAAGCGCTAGTAGCTTCTGCACCAATTCTACACAGACCGGTATCTAACGCGCAGTTCGTGGTGCAAAATGACGCGAGCGATACAGGTCTGGAAGCGGTGCTATACCAAATAACTGACGGCGATGAAAGAGTCCTAGAGTTCGCGAGTCGAACTCTGAGCGCAGCCGAGTGGAATTATAGCGTGACGGAACGAGAATATCTAGCAATTCTCTGGACAATGAAAAAGTTCCGTCCGTATATAGAGGCCTACGACTTCAAGGTTACCACGGACCATAGCAGCTTGAAGTGGCTCCGTGACCTCCAAAACCCGACCAGCAGGTTAGCTAGGTGGGCTTTGGAGCTGCAGAACCACAGTTTCACTGTCGAACATCGAGAGGGCTCGTTAAACAATGTCCCAGATGCCCTTTCACGGATGTTCGAGGAAGAAGAACCAGCGGTCGCCGCGTTAGAGCTTGAGCGTGATACAAACGACCACTGGTACCTCAAGATCATGAAAGAAGTTCAATAGAAGCCACGGGACTTCCCCACGTTCCTAATGAAGTCATAGACGAATCTCGGCGACGACGATGCATGGAACTTAGCAGTCCCTCACGATAAGCGACGCGAAGTACTGAGAGAATCCCGTGACCTTCCAACTGCTGGGCACTTGGGACACGAGAAAACTCTAGAGAGAGTAAGGCGGAAATATTATTGGCCACACATGTCTCGAGATGTAGTCAGATACGTGAACCAGTCCCAAATATGCCAGCAGTGCAAATTGAACAGCACGCTCCAGCAAGATTCATGGGACGTCGTATAACAGAGCGTCCATGGCAAATCGTGGCTAGCGACATTATGGGACCCCTCCCTAAAACCAAGCACGGCCACGAATACATTCTCATCTTCCAGGATCTGTTCACACGCTGGATCGAAGTAATTCTGATAAAAAGGGCATATGGCAAATCGATGATAAAAGGGCTCAACGAACGAGTATGTCTGCGATTCGGAATCCCCGAGGTGTTTCTCTCCGATAATGGGACTGAATTTAAGAATGCACCCTTGCAGGCATTCTTAAAAGAGAGAAACGTGCATCACACGTTTACACCACCATATCACCCTCAAGCCAATCCTGTCGAGCGTGTGAACCGAACGGTGAAGACACATGATCATGTCTTACGCTGAGGAGAATCACCGGTCCTGGGATGAGCATCGGAACGAGCTGGCGTTCGCGTATAATACGGCCGAAAACAGTTCTACCAAGATAAGCCCTGCCATGCTCATTTACAGCCGACAGCCTGACCCATCGAACCCATGAGGGACTCTTCAGTCGAGTGTGGCGCTCCAGCGGACAATAGAGGTAGCCAGGGGAATGTACAGCCTCGAGTGGCGGCTAAGAGGCGCGGTCCACCTCGTAAGACCGTGCTATTAGTTAGGCCAGGAAAGCGTGCAAGCTACGGCCGACCTACGCGTGTGGTCGGTCCAACAGAGTCCAAGCGAGGCCCAGGGAGGCCGAAGGACGCGAAGAAGAAGCCTGCACCTGCTGATGTCGGGCCAATTATCCCCCGTCGAACCCGAGCGTCCAAAAAGCGCTAACTGTGCCGTTCAAGAATTGTGCCGTCCGTACTAACCCGTGTTCGTCCTTGTTTTCCGATCCTCATACTCACCACTTTACGGGATCAATTTGCCTGTTGCAGGACATGCCAGGCCTGACTCCAGAGGTAGCGGAGACGGCGAAGCGGGTGATCGCTGGATTAATCCAGTGTCAACCTGATCCCGCCGTCATCGACTTCCTGGAGCAGGTGGTGGAGGGTATTGATGCGGTGACGCTGATATCTCCACCAGGGCAAGAGCCCTCCACCCTCGTGATTGAGGAGCGCCGGAGCCGAGAAGGGGATCCTCGAGGCCGGCCGACACAGGCGCCGGTCCGTCCCGGCTCCGGCGACCTCATCCTCCGAAGGAGCAGCGGAAGGAGAGCGGGACCCGGCTTCAAGGAGTTGCACCAGCCGAGCCGACTGCTGCTGGCCGAGTCCAGCACTGTGCGCCGGAAGTTGACGCCGGCGCGGCTCGGGCTGCAAAAGGAAAAGTAGGAGATGCTCCGACCCAAACCCCAAAAAGAGCACTGAAGTCGGTGCGGCCTGGGTCCCGGTGGAGCAGGCTCTTGAGAAGGTGCGGCGCCTCAGCAAGTCCTGGCGCGCTGCTGCGGATGCTGTCCTGGCCGCACTGGAGGATTTTCTCCAGTGCCACGGTAAGGCCGGCGAGAGGCAAGCCGGCAAATGGGTAGGCATGGCCCAAGGCCGGCATGAAGAGCTCGCAGATGCCGCAGAGGCCAGGGACGCCAGGCTATGCCGCAACGCCTTGCCGAAGGAGGAGGAGGCTCATTTGGCTCGTGCGCAGGAGCGCATGGAAGAGGCCAGGCGAGCCAGAGAAAAGGCGGAGGAGACGGCGCGCAGGGCTAGAGAAGTGACCCAGCGCCGTCTCCAAGAAGAAGAGGAGTGCCTCCGGAGGGCGCTCAAAGGGGGGCAGGCGGCCCGGGAGGCATTAGACGCGCAGGCGCACCCCGGTGCATCATATGTGGCGAGCTGGGGGTAAAGAAATCGAAACACTGCCCCAACCATGCTCGCCACAAGAGGCGCCGGACTTACTCCCCGGCCAGCTGAAGAGGGCGAAGCCCCGAAGTTTTTTTTTGTTTTTTTTTTTAATAAAAATTTAAAAAAAAAAAAAAAACGGGGACTCCAATTCTTCCTGATTCCCTTTTCGAACTTCCTTCTCCTAAACCTTACCACCGTACTTATAGGTACGACGACGGCCATGGATGGCAGAGCTGCTCACAGGTCCCCTAAGCAGCGTCTGGCGGGGGGGTGTAACGCGTGCGTGAGTTAGGTAATTCGAGATTCGAATTACCCGCACCGACCAGGCATGGCCACTGGGGGCGCGATCATCCCGACCGGAGTAAAACGGTCTCGCGACGCGTAATACACCCGTCGCGTACCCGCAAAACTGCTACGGCTTTATGCGAGTCACGGCAGCCATCTTCGTGTTTGCCATCCCTCAGGGAGCATCTCTCCCGTGTCTCTCGAAAGTTTACCACATTCGCGCCGTCCATTTTTATATATATATAGATTTACCGCAAGTGGAGTGGAAGCGCCTACAAGCGTGCGAGTAAGAGAGAGAGAGAGAGAGAGAGAGAGAGAGAGAGAGAGAGAGAGAGAGAGAGAGAGAGAGAGAGAGAGAGAGAGAGAGAGAGAGAGAGAGAGAGAGAGAGAGAGAGAGAGAGAGAGAGAGAGAGAGACCGCGCAGCGTGTGCAACGAGTAAAACGCGAGACAGCGAGCGAGGAGCCGGCAGCCAGCCCGCCTGCCTGCCGACCCTATTCAGCGAGTAGGAGAGGGAGTCATAGAGCGCAACTACTGCGTGAGCGAGAGAGAGCAAGAGAAAGCCGAGTGCATCGGTTGCTCCTTCAAAAGTAAGTCTTATACTCTCATCTCTCGCGTTACATGTAAAGGTTTGCACGGAAATCACCCCGTGCAAGCTTTCTGTACCGTGTATGTGTCGGTGTGTGTCAGCCCGCCGTACCTTAACACCGCGCGCGAGAATAGCAGCTTCGCCGCGCGCCGTATCCATCGCGCATTTGAATATTAACTGTCTCGCGCGAACTAACTTATTGTTTTAATCAGCACGTGCGTTGTGCTTGTAACTATTAGTGTTCTTAATATACTGTGATATATAGTTACTCGTCGCGTTGTTCATTACAAGCTGTTCTTCTCGCGGATACCGCCGCCTCCGCGGGAAAACAACTCCGCCGGTCATTTTCATATCTGAGCGTAACAGCTGAGCGCTTTACTCTTCGAGTGCGCGCTTTTCACTCAGAAATCCAATTAGTTGGAAAGCGAAGTTCGTGTGCGATCTTCGCGTTGTTTTCGGGATTCCAGGAGCAGATTCCCGGGCAAGTCATTTTAGTCTAACACCCGCGGCATCGTGTTCTAGGGCATCGCTGGCCTGTTGCTTTTTTGGGATTTTCCCCCACTAACCATCCCGATACAATATTTATCTACCTAGATTGAATAACTTTAATATTTATTTGTACAGGGTAAATAATTTCTTCAATAATTATTTCAATAATTTATTATCAAAATTATTCAAGTTATAATTCAGGATTATTAACAGTTTTATTAAATCATATTGGTGATGTTATATTAATCATTAGTATTAGGTTAATATTTAGTTTTGGAATTTGAAATTTTCGAATTTAAATTTTTACACTAATTAATTTTTTTAATAATTACATATTGTCACGCGATTTATTTAAGGCCGAATCCATCTCAAATCAGGTGGCTGGCGTATGCCTATGTCACCGATCATGTTGGGATAAAAGTATTTATGTTCTTCTCCAAAAATTATTTAACCCGTATATTTTTATTTTTTTGTTGCAACAAAATTTCATGCGTTCAGCAATGTCGCAAAATTCCGAGAAAATCGTTACTTAGAAATAAATTTTTTCAATGTAATTTTCAAACAGCTACTGCTTCACCAGTTTTTTCAGCTTTTTAGCGTGCAACACATAATTCCACTCAGGTTTGAGCCCTCTTTCATGGTCTGTATGTTATTTTCAAAAAAAATAAAAAATACCTGAGATATGCACTTTTTACTGAAAAATGCAGTTTTTAGAAAAATGCGTTTTTCTCGAAAAAGCCTATTTTTTTCTCAATTTTGTTTTCTCATTATAGAGGTCGTAAATAGTTATCTAGGCGTGTTTGTGAGATTCACGGATTTTCCGCTGGGATAGCGATCACTAATGAGATAACACACAAACGAATTTTTCACGCTTAGCGCTTATATATAGTGATATAACAATGATATAACAGTTAATATAAAGATGTTTATCTTTGTGCGTATATAAGTAATATACAGGTATGCTCATGTGTATGTATTTTTTTTTATTTATTTCTTTTACATTTTTTATTTTTATAACTACCTTTGTATTTTGGCTTCGTTATTCTTACTTCAGTAAGGGGACGATCAGCGGTCTTTGCTGTCAAACAATGTACTTTATCATTGCACGTTTCTTTAATCCATAAATGAGTTTTGCAAATTCCAGGATACTTAGGAGTAGAAAGCCAATCAACATTTTTTACTTTTCTAAACTCTTCTACGTCAACGTCTTGTAAATGTATTATTTTAATTGCATCTGTATATTTTTGAACGTGCTCTACAAAATCGTTGGCATTATGAATGGATTTTTCATGAGGCTCTCGAAGATTATGCGAAATAGAATAATGCTTTATAAGTCCACCCACACCATCTACAGCTCCTTTACCGTGCCCAGTAGCAGAGAACAACCATTTTATATCAAATGGTGCTCGTTTTAATTCATATAATTGAAAGCGATTTTTAAAGTGGCTAGCGGCACCGTCTGAGACAATGGTAATTTTCAATCTCTTATCAAGGGGATTCGACACAAAGTTTCGCAGTCACAAGTGATGACCGAAAACATGATTCAGTGTATGTTTTCCTAGTAGTAAAAACAATTATAACCTACTTCAAAGCCAATTGTTGTGATTCAATAAGAAAAATTACCATTGTATCAGACGGCGCCACTAGCCACTTTAAAAATCACTTTCAATTATATGAATTAAAACGAGCACCATTTGATATAAAATGCTACTGCTACTGGGCACGGTAAAGGAGCTGTAAATGGTGTGGGTGGACTTATAAATCATTATGCTACTTTGCATAATCTTCGAAAGCCCCATGAAAAATTCATTCAAAATGGCAACGATTTTGCAGAGCACGTTAAAAAATATAGAGATTTATGGATTAAAGAAACGTGCAATGATAAAGTACATTGTTTGAGAGCAAAGCCCGCTGATCGTCCCCTTACTGAAGTAAGAATAACGAAGCCGAAAAACAAAGGTAGTTATAAAAATAAAAAATCTAAAAGACATAAATAAAAAAAAAATACATACATATGAGCATACCTGTATATTACTTATATACGCCCAAAGATAAACATCTTTATATTAACTGTTATATCATTGTTATATCACTATATATAAGGGCTAAGCGTGAAAAATTTATTTGTGTGTTATCTCATTAGTGATCGATATCCCAGCGGAAAACCCATGAATCTCACAAACACGCCTAGATAGCTATTTACGTCCTCTACCATGAGAAAAGAAAATTGAGAAAAAAATTGGCTTTTTCGAGAAAAATGCATTTTTCTAAAAACTGCATTTTTCAGTAAAAAGTGCATAACTCAGGTATTTTTTTTTTTTGAAAATAACATACAGACCATGAAAGAGGGCTCAAACCTAAGTGGAATTATGTGTTGCACGCTAAAAAGCTTAAAAAACTGGTGAAGCAGTAGCTGCTTGAAAATTACATTGAAAAAGTTTATTTCTAAGTAAGAATTTTCTCGGAATTTTGCGACATTGCTGAGCGCATTAAATTTTGTTGCAATAAAAAAATTAAAATATACGAGTTAAATAATTTTTGGAGAAGAACATAAATACTTTTATCCCAAAATGATCGGTGACATAGGCATACACGGGCCACGTCATTTGAGATGGATTCGGCCTTAAGTTAAATTTTTCTGTATACGTGTGACTCGGGGCATATAAAAATTGATATGTAAATTCTAACTATTGCCGTGCTCTAAACTCTATTGTAATAAATTTTAATTCCTCTGCGAGGCTAGCGCGTAAACACAATTTGTTGCTAGAATAATTGCAAAGAATTATAGTAATACAATCTGTGCCTTAAAAAAAAGCTCTTTGTTAAAGTAAGAGAAATTAGAAATTTAAGTACCAGATTTAGTATTATCTTTGCTCAGAATCTCTGGTTCTTATTTATTTATGAATTATTCTGAATGTTATTTGTGTTGTTATTGTGATTGTCTGAACGTGAGAATTACTTCTGCCGTCTGAACTCGCTCCTCTTCGCGAGAGCTTCTAGACCTGCATAAAGCACTACGACATTCAAGAAACACAAACTGCGGGAAAGGTAAATCACAGCTTTATACATTGGGGGATAGCACAGCCGCGTATACATTCATAAGTTTGAATTTGTTAAGAACAAACCAAGATAGTATCTTGATAATGGGAAAGATGAAATAAAAAAAAAAAATTATCACCATGTTCCTTGGAAACAGCGGAATTTTTACAATACTTTCGATGTAGGTCACAAAAGTACTATTTGCAATGCTTTTCGTCGTTTAAAATTAAAAGGAAGTAATTCATATCATGTCCGAAGTACGACTGTACCAGAAACTGGCGGCCTTGTTGAAATGGTAGAGTACAATTGGACGAAAAACTATAAGTAATCAACTTGCAATCGGAAAAATGTCAGAGACGGCTTAAACGACTGTCCCTAATTTTAACTATAAGAGGGAAATGGCATTTCACACCCAAAAGTCATTTAAATGATTAATAAGCATTAATAAACATTTTAACAATAAATCACTATAATCAACAGGTTCATCACTGACAATGTATAAGCTTTTTCTACCCTCTGGTCCTATTCAGTAAACTTTTTAATGATGATATATACATCAATATAAATATGAAATAACACTTATTTGTAGGCTCTAAAACGGATATTTATTAAAATATGGCCATGAATCATTTTTGGGTTATGCAGGACTGGATAGAAACTGTTTCTGTTTAATCCTGCATGACCCAAAAATGACTCATTCTCATATTTTAATAAATATTAGTTTTACAGCCTACAGATAAGTATTATTTCAAATTTTTATATTGATTTACCTATATATTATTATTACAAAGTTAATTAAATAAGCCCTGAACGTAGAAAAAGCCTATAAATTTAGAGTAGAAAAATCCATAAATGACTCATGCTAAGAATGAAGGTGTGAAATTATTGATTAAAAAAAAACACTATTAGGTTTTTCTTGTTTTTATTAGAAGCAATTATTTTTAATCTTAAACATTTTATAAAATCTACAAAAAGTACAACGTTAAATAAATAGAATTTAATTTTTCTTGTTCAAATGTGTTTTGTTGAAACACTCTAAACATATATGCACATTACATTCTTTGCATACTATTTTGATTGATTTTGTTCGAATCCCAGCATCTTCCGCAGATAAACCAATTTTCCTGTTTTTTTTTTTAATTTCTGCACCTACGACGAAAATTTAATTTTTCTAGAGTGTGAAAGTACCGTCTCACTCTGACAGTTTCTAAACACTCATCATCATTGATATTTAATAAGGCCCTTGCTAGTTGCTTCCGAAAATTTAACAAGGATATTGCATTTTGGGTGCTTTGTCTATACAAAATCCAGGCATTGATTATTGCAGTGCCAGTGAGAATCTCAAAAGCTACTTTTCGGTACCATTTAAATCCTCGTCTCAGGGTACTATAGTATCCAGACAGCTGATCTGACATGTCAACTCCTTTCTTAACTCTGTTATAATCCAGAACACAAAGAGGTTTCTGAATTACAAGTGCTCTTCCTTTTTGAGTAGTGTCAGTCAAAAGGCATTCATGGTTTTTGACCGTTGTCAAAACTAGTAAAATCAATAAATGTCGTTAGCAAAAAAGATTATTGTTAACGTTCAAGTAGTTCGATTTTTTTAATTTCTTCATTCGCGCACTTTATGCTTAAACGTTACGTCACAACGTGTCAGCGCCATCTACATTCATTTTCCATAAGAAACATTATTCACGATTTAACCAGTCAGTAAATTATAGAATAATTATAGAATTCCGTCTTTACCGCTTGGACACGTTATTGTAGTTTGATTATATTTTCTAATCAAAACTCACGAAGAGACCCCCTTGTTCTTATTCAATTTTGAACTTTGAAAAAAATCTCTTCGACACGTCATAGTTCTTTATTGCATCTACAATACGTCAAAGCGATATATTATCAACATTGTTAATTGAATGAGAAAAACGGGTGCCTGCAGTTGACGGTAGCGGGTGGGTCTTCGATCACCTTAATTTTTTTTATTTTCTAAAATTAGCTAAGCAATTAATTTAAATTATTGCATGAGTATCCTGTTGAATATAATTGTTGTTACAATCATACAGAATGAGAAAATAGTGATAATAAATCATTTTACTAAAGTTCGAAAAAGTTCAACGCATTAGTGTAGAAAAAGTCGCATGAGTCGTCTACGACTCATGTCGGACGGGCGGGAAAAAATTCATGAGTCATTTTTGGATCATGCCGTAGCGAACCTGTTAATCAACTTGCAATCGGAAAAATGTCGGAGGCGGCTTAAACGATTGTTCCTAGTTTTAACTATAAGGGGAAAAAGACATTTCACGCCCAAAAGACATTTAAATGATTAATAAGCATTAATAAACATTTTAACAATAAATCACTATAATTAATCAACTTGCAATCGGAAAAATGTCAGAGACGGCTTAAACGATTGTTCCTAATTTTAACTATAAGGGGAAAAGGCATTTCACGCCCAAAAGTTATTTGAATGATTAATAAGCGTTAATAAACATTTTAACAATAAATCACTATAATTAATCAAATTATTATCGGAAATATTTGGGTGAGGGCTTAAACTAATTCCCTCAACGTAAACTACTAGTAAATAGCATAACTGAACGGGAGAAAATTATTTAAACATTCAATTCGGGCTAATAAACATTTGCGACGCGGGAAAACGCGTCGAGTATGAATGTGTGAGTGTGAGCGCGCGAAGGCATTTTAAAACGACGTTCGACGATGATTCGAGCGCCGCGAGCGCCGTAGAAGGGCAAGGGAGAGAGAGAGAGCGCTGCTCTCTACTCACTCTACCCCGGACCTCCGAGCGAGAGAGACTAAGTGTACGCGCGCGTGAGACTTGGTGATTTTTCGAGAGTGCAGGTGAGGAAGAGAGACGGTGACTTCCGAGAGCCAGGTGCAGAGAGCGAGCGCCGAGGACGTGCCAGCACGAGTCAAGCGTGTACGAGGGAGGAGATCGTCAAGGTAGGAAAGAGTGCGTGTGTGCGTGTCGTTCGCGAGCGTTTACTCGGGGCCAGTATTGGTGCCCTTCCTTCCCAGCGGGGAAGGAAGAACGCATAGAAAGGAGAGCTTTGGCCCTCACGGTACGCCGTGTAGAGGACGAGCGTTAGCGTGCGTGTGCGAGCCCTGCTGCCCGAGCAGGTGAACGCGGACCACCCCGACGGGAGTGAGTCTCGAGCCGGCATCGCGAGAGTGTGAGTGAGTGTGAACTCCTCGTCTGGCGCCTTACAAATTCGGCGAGGAGAGTATTTGAGTGAGAGGTAAGTTTGAACGTGAGAGTGATTGAGGACGCGGTTAATTTGGAACCCGCGGGTTCTTATAGTTCGCGCGAAATACCGTGTCATAAAATGGCGCAGCCAACGTGGGGCATCGTTCAAGAAAAAAAAAGTGAAAAGTGTTACGCGAGTGATTAGTTAGGCAGTGCGCGGCAAGCAATACAAGTCATTTTCTCTGTTGCGCGTGGAACAGCGCGCAACGCGCTCGCGCACGTCGAGAATCGGCCGGCTTCGCTGAGCCGGGCGCGCTTCTCGGAATCGCGGCGCGGCTCGCTTGCCTTGCGCGGCAGCGAGAACGTAAACAATTCCGGGAATAGGCATAGCGCGCGCGCAGTATTTACTAGAAAGGATTAGAGGAGAGTGTGAATATTCAGTATTACGAATGCGTGCCGGGTAACTGCGAGGTTAATTACGTTTGGGAAATTCTAGTGCGACCGTGTTTATTAGAATTGTCAGGACATTATGGTGAAACCCAAAACCGAGATGCAGCGGCATCAAGCGACGATGCGGGAGTTATTGCGCTCGCGTGAACGGAGAGAGAAAAAGCGCAATATTGGTAGATTGTCGGTCAAGGAAGTGCGCGCCGAATTAAGTTTTAATGGTTGTTCGTGCGTCGGGCCGGAAGCTACCTTGCGAGAGCGACTATTGAGGGCAGCGTTGAGGGCAGCGGAGCCAGGGAATCTGGAAATTCCCTGGTACCCATGGGATAACGCGGAAGAAGTTACGTCCGCGGAGGAGGCCGCGGTGACAGCGAATAGAGAGGAGATTGAGCGAGAGCAGATTACCGCGCGTAGTAGTGGTGACAGAAAGAGAGAACAACGCGCGGTAACGGCGTCGTCGAGCGGTGAGGACGAACAAGCGCGAGTGGATGCGGTGCGCACCGAGTAGGTGCTAGTGCATGCGCCGCCTACGTCCACCATAACTGTGACTGCGCCGATAACGACGGTGGCGAGCACGTCAATGTCCACGGCGACAATGGTTACGCCTTCGTGCGGCACGAGGCCGACAATCGGAGTAACTCGTTCGCTTTTCGCGTTACAGCACGTGCCGAACGTGGTGCTCTCGCCGGAAATACGCGCGCAGATGAACGGACAGGGTCAGTGGGAGTATTACTCGGAGCGTTACGTGCGAGGCATGGGAGGCGAGAGGGGTGGATTGATTTTACAGAGAGGAGCTCCGCGACCGTTGCCGATTCCGCAAGCGCCGCGGAGAGACGAGCGTCAGCAATGGTATACGCCTGTACAGAATTATGATGAAATTCTCGAAGCGAGCGAGACTCCGGAGAGTGAGGGATCGGATGAAGGTAGCGAGGATGAGGGCGAGATTCTCGCGGAATTAGATAGACAAGGTCGTCAGTGGCAAGTCGACGAGAGAGCGCGCGCGAGCGAGAGCGAGCATAGGGCTAGAGAGTTGGTGGATGCGACCGCAAAACGAGCGGAGTTGGGGAAAAAGAAAGGTACGCGCAAGACCTCGGAGAGGGTGCGCGTAAATCGAACCCCCCGAAGTAACTTGCGCGTCGAGCGTGAGAGCGTAGCAGAACGAAAGAAGAGTAGTGACAGCGAATCGGAATGGGAGTTAGTGCGTAAGAGTAAGCGCAGTGAGAGAAAGGATAGGGCGCGAGCGCATAAGTATGAAGATACGGAGGAAGAGTCTTCGTCGAGCTCGAGCGACGATTCCGTGAGGGTGCGTAAGCGCCGGCATGGTTCGCGCCGTAGAAGTGATAGGAAGCTGAGGACGCGGGGGCGCGATAGGCTGCAGGCGTCGTCATCGGAGAGCGATTCGGAGCGCGACGTGCGAGGGTCGCGCAGACACCGCGCCGATGATGATGGGATTCGCGCGGGGAAAACATTACGCAGCTGGAATCTAAAGTTTAATGGTAAGGGGACTAAGAGAGCGGCGGAGGAGATTCTGCATCAATTGAGTGATTGCAAAGCGGGTAATCATCTCAGTAATGCCGGAATGCTAGGCGCGCTACCGTGCGTTTTTACGGGTGAGGCGGCGACTTGGTTTAGGTTAGAAAAGGCGCGCATTAACTCGTGGAAGTCGTTTGAGAAGGCGTTTAAGCGTCGGTTTATCGGAGAATACGACAGGCAGGATCTTCTTGACGATCTGCGCCGGCGAACGCAGGGAAAAGGGGAATCGGTTGAGAGTTATATTGAAAATTTTCGATTGATAGTTTCGCATTTTAAGCGATCGCCGAGCGAGAACAGTCAGGTTGATCGTGCTTATCGAAATCTCTTGCCGGAGTATCGTCGTGCGATGGTGGATGAAGTGGTCGGAACTTTAGACGACATCGTTAAGTACGGTCGGCGTTTCGAGCGGCGTAAGGAGATTGACGGCCGTTATGCGCCTCCTCCGCCCGCGGAGAAGATGCACATACAAAGCGCTGCTTTCACAGGCCCGTCAAGTGCGATTAAAGCAAAAGTAGCTGCCGCGGGAGAAGAGAGCGCGCCGGTTGAATTGTCGAAGCCAAAGCGTAAGAGCAAGAAGCGAGATGAAAAGGGAAGTGCGAGCGACGCCAGCGCTAGTACAGCTGAAGTGATGGGGGTGCAGCAAGGGCCTGCGAGAACGAACCCGGTCCGCGGCGGACAAGGCGCGACGTATGCGGAGGCAACGCGAGGAAATCAGCGAGGCGGAAACAACGCGTACGTTCCGAGACAGAACGCGCAGCCTGTTCGTCAGCCTGGAGTTACGCCGAGCGGAGATAGGCAAACGTATGAGCCGCGTGCGCTGGCTAATCAGACGAGCGGACAGCAGGGTGGACAGGGGCCTCGCGATAAGCCTGATTCTAAGCGCGACGAGGGGAAGTCGAAGAAGCCGTTCGTGGGTCCGTGCTTTACGTGCCAGGGAGTGGGGCACCGCGCCTCGGAGTGCCCGTATGTTGTGTGTTATTGGTGTAGGCAGCGAGGGCACGTAGCGCGTGAGTGTCCGCAGCGAGCGAATTTAGCGTGCAACAAGTGCGGAGCGCCAGGAGTGACGGTGTAACGTGCGCGCGCTGTGCGCCCTTAACGCCGGCGCCGGGAAACACGCAGGGCGCGGGGTCAAAGTAAACCTCGCTCCCCGCGCTGGTAAATTCCCGTTAGCGAGGAACGATAGTTTAGTATTAGATTTAGTAGGTTTATTACGCACCTTAGAGAAGAATAAGGCCCCGGAACTTGCGAATAAAGGGGTAGAGCATGCTAGTAAGAGCGAGGTTACTAGAAATGCTGAGAGCGTGTGTGAGAATAAGAGTGAGAATAAAGAGGGAGACTTAGGCGAAAATCAGCAGCTGTGCGAGAAAGCTGATGCGATAGTGATAGGAGAAGTGAGTATAGAGAGTAAAATCAAAACGAGCGGAGAATCGATAATTGCTAACGCGTGTCAGTCTGAGGGCGCAGCGCGCGCGCTGCAAGTACACGAGGCTGTACTGTCGGAAACGCACGGCGCGAGCGGGGCGGAGCGAGCGGCCCCGTGCTTAGCGAATAATGATTTCGACCCCGAATTAGATGAACAGCTTAAACTCGCCGCCGAGGAGATGATGCGCGAGCTGCACGAGGAGTGTGATCGTAAAGAGCGCGCGAGAGCAGGCAATATTGAAGCATCGATTAGCAGCGAAAATCAGAGCGAAAACGTAGAAAGCGAGCAAGCGGATGATAGTGGCGTCGCGGGCATGAGGACAGATAACCGGTATTATTTGACAGTAATGCTAGGCGGGCAGGAGTATAAAGCATTGTTTGATCCGGGAGCAACGTTATCCCTCGCTGGACCGTGTGTTACCGAGTTAGTTAAAAGCCGATTAAAAGAATACGATTCGGTGATTAGATCGTTTAATGGAAAGATAACGCCGGTAGTGGGTGTGCTCGACTTGATGCTCAAAGTCGACGGGGATTCGAAGTTGATTAGCGTGAAGGCCGTACTCGAATTAGATCACGATTTAATTTTAGGTATGGATTTCTGCAAGGAGTTTGACATCGACGCGCGGCTAGCAAGAGGCGAGTGGCGGTCAGGCGACGGAAGTTGGAGGACTTTTGCAGGAAGGGAAGCGAGCGAAGAAGCGCCGATTTATGCCGAATGCGCGGGCATAAGCAAAGTTGCGACTAGCGAGCGTGAGCTAGTGGAGCAACTTGTAGGTAGACTCTTGCCTCCCGAGAGCGATGTACCGGGTGTAACGGATCTAGTCGAGCATCATATAAACATGCAGGGTGCAGCGCCGGTGCGACAGAAGCCCCGGAGAATGTCACCGAAAATGTTCGAGTTTGCAAACGGTGAGGTAGAGAAATTACTTAAAGCGGGTATAATAGAGCCTTCAGCGAGCGACTGGCGAAGCGCGCCAGTGATTTCGTGGCGGGATGACAAGGGTCGGATGTGTTTTGACTATCGTGATGTCAATAAGGCGATGAAGAAAGACGCGTACCTAATTCCGAACATGGATGCGATTTTAGACCGTTTGCGTAACGCTAGGTATATTTCAAAAGTAGACCTGCGCCAAGCGTACTATCAGGTGCCGCTAGAGCGTTCGTAGAAAGTACACGGCTTTTGCTTTGCCAGGATCGGGGTTATGGCAGTTCACGCGAATGCCATTCGGCTTAGCAAATGCGCCGGCGACCTTTCAACGACTAATCGATGCGCTTTTCGGACCGGAGTGCGAGCCGTACGTATTCTGCTATTTAGATGATATAATAGTGGTAAGAGAGACGTTCGACGAGCATTTAAAGTGGTTAGAAATAGTATTGCGTAGGATTACGGATGCGGGGTTAGTAGTACAGCGGAAGAAGTGCGAGTTTTGCTGCGAGCGTGTCACATATCTCGGCTATCTGTTGGATCACGAGGGGTTGCGGCCAGATCCAGAGAGAATAGCACCGGTATTGAACTATCCAGCACCGCGAAATGTGACCGAGGTCAGGACGTTTTTAGGAATGGCAGGTTGGTACGCGCGTTTTATTGAGAATTACGCGGAGATGAAATTGCCTATCAATAGACTCACGTTTAAAGGGCAGAAATGGGAGTGGGAAGAAGAGCAGGAGACAGCGTTTAAAAATATTAAAGACGCTCTGACGCGAGCCCCTGTTCTTGCGCGGCCGGATTTTACAAAGCCGTTTATTATTCAGTGCGATGCGAGCAATTCCGCGTTAGGCGCGCTTCTCGCGCAATTTTTTAAAGACGGAGAGCACCCGATTATCTATGCGAGCCGAACATTGACGTCAGCAGAGCGTAACTATTCAACGACAGAGAAAGAGTGTCTCGCGTTGTTATGGGCGATCAAAAAGTTTAGGCCGTATTTAGAGGGATATAAGTTCACGGCGATTACAGACCACAGCGCGCTGAAGTGGTTAAGGAATCTGAAGGAACCGTCGGGACGATTGGCGCGATGGGCGTTGGAGATGCAGCAATGGGACTTTGAAGTCCAGCATCGCAAGGGTTCATTGCATCAGTTTCCCGACGCGCTCTCGCGAATGTACGATCAAGTAGAGATAGAAGCAGCTGCGTTTGAAGAAATTCGCGATCCATGGTATCTGCGTATGTTGAGCGAGGTACGAGAGACGCCGCTTAAGTACAAAGATTGGATAGTGGACGAGGGAAAACTCTATAAGTATCGCGAGGATCCGCTTTTAGGGGAAATTATAGATGGCGAAGAGAAGTTAAAATTAGTATTGCCGGTCGAAGTAAGAGAACGAGTTATGTCAGACGCGCATAGCACACCTTCGTCAGGGCACCTCGGTGTAGAGAAGACGTATGATCGTATTGCGCGTGAATACTATTGGAAGGGTATGTATCATGACGTAAATAATTTTGTGCGAGCGTGCGAGCAATGTCAAAAATATAAGGTGGTGCAGACAGGAGCGCAGGGCTTGATGGGTAGTAGAATAGTAGAGAGGCCATGGGTAGTAGTAACCGCGGATTTAATGGAGTTTCCGCCGAGTAAGAGTCAGATGAAGTACCTAATTGTGTTTCAGGATTTGTTCACGCGATGGGTGGAGTTGAAGCCGATTAGGAAAGCAGATGGAAAGTCAGTAGCGCGCGCATTAGAAGAATTAATTTTATTCCGATGGGAGACACCGGAGTATTTATTGACTGATAATGGACGCGAGTTCGATAATCAGACGCTGCGTAAAATCCTAGAGGAGTACGGAGTAAAACACGTGACGACGCCGCCGTATCATCCTCAAGCGAACCCAGTAGAGAGGAGTAATAGAACACTGAAAACGATGATTGCCGCGTTTGTAGGAGCAGATCATCGTACCTGGGACGCGCATATTCACGAATTGCGCCACGCGATTAATACTGCAATTCAAGCAACAACGCGCGTGTCGCCAGCGTTCTTAAATTTTGGTAGGCATCCGCGTCCAGTAAAGAGTCTGCGCAGGGAAATCGAGGGGGCGCGCCCGATTTTAAGAGTACCGCCGGAGGTTTGGGTGGATAGAGTTAAGCGATTAGATGCATTGCGAGATTTGGTGGCGCGACACATTGATCAGGCGCAAGAAAAACAGGCGCGAGGATACAATGAAAACAAGCGAGATGTCCAGTTTAGCGAGGGGGATTTAGTTATGCGGCGAACGCACCCGTTATCTAGTGGGATTAATAAGTTTTCTGCGAAATTAGCACCGAAGTACGAGGGGCCGCTTAAGATTGTAGAACTTAAATCGCCGACGGTTTGCGTTCTCGAGAGTGTAGGTGGGGGCACGCGGCGTATCGCGAAAGCGCACGTATCGGAACTTAAGCGATATATTCCCCCTAGGGCCGCGAAGATTATATCTTGAGCGAATGCTAATTCAGTTGTGTTTCTAGGAATCATGGAGGGCGAGGCGCATCCAGCCGCCGAGGGAGAAGAGGCGAGGCCGCCTTCCCCATTAGGAATGGAGGGGCCACCAACTCCCTGCGGCGAGCCAGTATTGGAGCCGAGCGTGGAGGGAAGTCGCCCGCAGACGGAGCTCAGCTGGTATGAGCAGGACCAGCTGGAGAGGGAGGCCGAGAGGGCCACGAGCGACTTCCTGGAGGAGGTGTTCGTCCGGGCAGCAGGACGGATTGCGGCCATGGAGGCTGAGCGTGAGCTCGTTATGAGGCGGGAGCTAGTGGCCGAGGCTGCGTTGCGCCGCCTTCATGACCCGATACTCATCATCGAGGACGACGAACAGCCGAGGAGTGGTGCCGAGAGAGAGAGTGTGGAGGAGAGCAGACGCGCCGAGGACGAGCTCGAGCGTTACTTGCTCGATGGCAGTGACGCGGAGCCAATGGAGCTCGGAGCTTGCGCCGCGGCCAGTCCGACGCCACCCGAGGCGTGTGTCGCGAGAGGCAGCCCCTTGCTGCCTGTGGAAGCAGCCGCCGGTCCAGCGTCGTCGAGCGACCGAGCCCTGGAGCGCGGAGCGCTATGATCTGCCGGCTAACATCCGGGTGTGGCCGTATGCGGATGAGAATTGGGACTCAGACGCGGAATTAGACGAGCCCCATGCGAGGCCGCAGGAACGGATCGTGCCACAGGAGGAACGGCGAGGAGTAGCGCCACCGCGCATGAGCCGCACCCAGCGACGTCGCGCGCGTCGGTACAATCCGAATCGCCAGCCGACGTTGGAGGATTATGTCTCGCGACGCCCCTCTCCACCTCCAGAGGAGCACCCTGGCGCGCCGTGCAGGAGAGGACGATCGCCCTCCCAGCGAAGGGAAGGTCCGCGCCGATGCTTGGCCGTTGACGCGCGACCCCTATCGCCGGCTGGCGAGCGGCAAAGAAGGCGAGCGCGAGAGACGGAAGGAAGAAGGGAGGACGTCCGAGCGCAGAGGGGTGAAGCGCCAGCCGTTCGACGGAGCGGCGTAATGTTTGGTGGGCTGAGGGCCATCCCCACCGACACTGCGGTGGACCCACCACCTTACCACTGCTATAATTGTTGGCAGCACGGCCATGACCTGGCTCAATGCCCCCGTCCGCGAGTGAGGGCATTCTGCAATAATTGCGGGAGGCATGGCGTCGACCTCCGGGATTGCCCCAGGTGCAGCGTGGCGCATGAGGAGTTCGTGCGGGCGAACTTCGCCAACGAACGGGAGAGGGCGGAGGAGATGGAGCGCCGGAATAGAGAGGCCCTGCGTGTGGAGGAGGAGCAGCGCGCGGCCATCCAGCGCGAGCAGCTGAGAGCCGAGCGGGAATGGAGGGCGCGTTTGGAGCAAGAGATGGGAGCGCGCCACCACCATCATTATCAGGTCATGGCAGTTGGGCAGCTGCATGTCCATTTGGTGCCGGCGCAGCGGCAGCTCCAAGCCCAGGATCGCCCTCGGGACGCTCTGGCGCAGGCGGCGAGCCTCGTGGAAGGATTGCGCGCGCTGCCGCAAAACGCGCGCGATGCGGTGGTAAGAGCTCTCGAGGACTCTCTGCGAAGGCAGTAAGTCCTCGGGAGAGCGCGAATAGGGGCCGGTATTGACGCCTGAGTGAGGAGGCCACCGCCGGAAGGTGTGAGGGCCTGGCGCGAGGAGGAGCGCGAATAAGAGTCGGTATTGGTGCCTTGAGGGGGGGAAACCCCCGACGTATGGAGTCGGCCGATTTCGCGAGAGTTCGCGAAGGCCTAGCGAGGGGGAGTGCGACGCGGGAAAACGCGTCGAGTATGAATGTGTGAGTGTGAGCGCGCGAAGGCATTTTAAAACGACGTTCGACGATGATTCGAGCGCCGCGAGCGCCGTAGAAGGGCAAGGGAGAGAGAGAGAGCGCTGCTCTCTACTCACTCTACCCCGGACCTCCGAGCGAGAGAGACTAAGTGTACGCGCGCGTGAGACTTGGTGATTTTTCGAGAGTGCAGGTGAGGAACAGAGACGGTGACTTCCGAGAGCCAGGTGCAGAGAGCGAGCGCCGAGGACGTGCCAGCACGAGTCAAGCGTGTACGAGGGAGGAGATCGTCAAGGTAGGAAAGAGTGCGTGTGTGCGTGTCGTTCGCGAGCGTTTACTCGGGGCCAGTATTGGTGCCCTTCCTTCCCAGCGGGGAAGGAAGAACGCATAGAAAGGAGAGCTTTGGCCCTCACGGTACGCCGTGTAGAGGACGAGCGTTAGCGTGCGTGTGCGAGCCCTGCTGCCCGAGCAGGTGAACGCGGACCACCCCGACGGGAGTGAGTCTCGAGCCGGCATCGCGAGAGTGTGCGTGAGTGTGAACTCCTCGTCTGGCGCCTTACAAATTCGGCGAGGAGAGTATTTGAGCGAGAGGTAAGTTTGAACGTGAGAGTGATTGAGGACGCGGTTAATTTGGAACGCGCGGGTTCTTATAGTTCGCGCGAAATACCGTGTCACACATTTTAAAAATAAATCACTATAATAAATCAACTTATTATCGAAAATACTTGAGTGAGGGCTTAAACTAATTCCCTCAACGTAAACTACTAGTAAATAGCATAACGGAACGGACACAGTACACAGAAAAAAGGGACGAGGCAGTTTTTGAGAAAAATGTCTATGAAATGAGAGATACTTAAACTTAAAATATAGGTTACGAAGAAATATTTTATAACCTAAAACTTATAACTATATTTTATAACTGCAGCAACTACACATGAAAACGTGTAAGTAGCGCTCAAAAAATTAGATATGATAAAATTATCATACTAAAATATATTTGCAAGATAATGATCATAAATTTTATAGACATAATGAGTTAAATAGAAAAAATGCAGTAACTACATTACTTAGATCTGTACACTATCTCTGGTATAGAAGATATGCTTCTTCGTAGTTACAGCCCTCCAAATCGGCTAATTGCATTGGTTTTCTACTCAATCAGGAATTCATCGTTCAGTCTTTAAACTTCCTTGTGTCTAATTTCGTTCTTGGTACCGCAAAACAGACGCCTTAAGGTGATGTGAGATACCGGCATAATACGAAAAATTACTTCTCGAGCAATTACTGGTAGAACCCTCCAAAAAATTCCTGAATGCAGTAATTACATATACGGAATGTCTAATTGTAATATATTTCTTTTCGAAAACAATATGGAAAAAATTGTTTAATTAAATAAAATCTGTTGTGGTCGATAAGTAGGAACCTACATTTTTATCATTTTATCTGATTTTAGGACAAGGACATTTCATGAAAATACTAATAGAATCATTCCGGAAGGATTTCTGAGTATATCCCTTGCACGTACAGAGGGCTTAACTGACGTAATAAGAGAATCCGATAGCATGCCACAAAGCAAGCTTGCACAGCCCGCTTCCCTAGAATTGGGAAACGAGCTGAAGAACATATTCAGGCAGGTCAATCGTCGCGATCATAATCATCCTCGCGTTAGTTTGGAAATTCTGGCCTAGGGGAAGGGGGCCCCCGCAACTAATCAATAAAGAACTTTTTCCAGGTACATCATCGCAAGCACTACTACCTTTGACGGTACATTATTCGACTACCACAGGGAGAGTCATCACCCTGCCACACCGCCAGAACAAAGCACGGGTTGAGAAAAAGCGGGGCTGCAAGCCCGATCTTATATAATGTTATAAATACATGAAATAATAAAGAAATACACACACATGCGCACACACACACACACACACACACACACACACACACACACACACACGCACACACACACACACACACACACACATCTATATTCATACCTATTGTTACATAACTATATCATGTATCTAATTACTAAGAGACACAAATAAATAAGAAGCAAGAGAGAGAGAGAGAGAGAGAGAGAGAGAGAGAGAGAGAGAGAGAGAGAGAGAGAGAGAGAGAGAGAGAGAGAGAGATCGTAGGTTTAGAATTGTATTGCTAGGAACACTCACGCAGACAGAACATTACACGCGAATATGGTACTGTAACAAGCACACATTATACCCTCGGAAGATTAACTATTGTTACCGCTCCCGACCACTCGACGTAAACCCTAGCAAACCTAGTCAACCTTAGCCAACCTTAGCAAACCTAGTCAACCTTAGCCAACCTTAGCAAACCTAGGCAACCTTAGTCTACCTTAGCCAACCTTAACAAACCCAGCCAACCTTAGCCAACCTAGTCAAGCTTAGCGAACCTTAGCGAACCTAGCCAACCTTAGCCATCCTTACTACGGTTTCCTCGTGCCGTAGTCGTGGCACAGTGCCGAATGTTCTCGACGCTTCGAATGCTGAATCGCAGCTTTATTTATACAACCGAACTCGCATATGGAATGCTTCCACATGTAACAGTAATCAGCGAATCCTGAAACTCCATATATACAACTTCCAGCAAAATCCAGTCATATTTCAATATTAGGAAGCCATTTTAAATTATTAAAATCTGAGTCCAGATTTGTAATCAGCGAATCCGGAAACACACTACCTACAATTTATAGCAAAATTCGTCAAAATTTCCATATTCGGCCGCCATCATGGACATTTTGAATTTTCAAAAATCTGAGTTCAGATTTGTAATCAGCGAATCCGGAAACCACTATATACAATTTTTAACAAACTCCGGTAAAATTTCCATATTCAGCGGCCATCATTGACATATTGGACAAAGGAATTCTACGACGCTTATTGATATTAGATTGTACATCTCTTTTTAGCATTCAGCGATAGTCCGCCATAATGTTCACTTTTCATTTTCCTTGCTACCTACTTTCAAATTCCTTCATGTCCTGATGAAATCTGGCACCTTACTCTTCACTGAAATCCCCAAGGATTGGTGGAAATTCATCAATGTGCGAATCGAGAAAGTGGAGTTTCAAATTCATTAAGCAACCTACACTTTTGAAGTTTTCTACCATAGTTTCTACGATGCTCTTATAGTTCTCATCTTTATTATTACCAAGAAATTTGGTTACAACATCTTTGAAGCTAAACCAGGCTGCCTCCTCAACATCATTCATACTTTTAACAAACTCTTCGTCCCTGAACATTTTAAGTATCTGAAGTAGCGCCCTTCTTTATCGAGAGCTTTAACAAATTACGTCTATTAAGCTAGCAGATCACTTTTATGACCCGGGCTTATAACCAAAACCATACTTTTCTGCTAATTTCCTGCTAATTTTCTACGCCCACCCGGATTTTTCTGCTCCATCCGCTTCCGAGAAACATGCGATCTGCTAGCTTAATATTAAGCTAGCAGACCATTTTCGGGTATCTTGGCGAGTTTTTACCTTAGCCAATTCGGAGAAGGTGTATATTTTGATGCTAATTTTCTGCTGGATGATGCTCGGAGCCAAATGTCCCAAAATCCTTCGTACGTCCCAGAACTGGACATAGACCTAGATTAATATTAAGCTAGCAGACCATTTTCGGGTACCTTGCGAGTGTTTGCAATAGCGAATTCGGAGAGGCGGCATATTTTGGTGCTAATTTTCTGCTGCAAGATGCTCGGAGCTAAAAGTCCCAAAATCCGTCGTAGATCCCAGAAGTGTACGTAGGCTCAGATTAATATTAAGCAGGCAGACCATTTTCGGGTACCTTGCGAGTGTTTGCAATAGCTTCTATTCGTAATGCAAACTCCACACTCGGTCTAAAAAGACCCACTTTACGCCCTTGGTACAGAATACACTATTTTACGGCGTTGGGTTTGGATATCTGTCGGAAGTAGTCACATTTTCTTAAAGGTATTGAAATTACCTATAAATCCATATTTTTGTCTATCCAATCGGATATAATATGAAGTCGGTTAAAAATAAAACAGAAAAATTTGGCTAAATCGATAATATTTGTTTTCGTCGCTTATACAGAAATTGTACTTTAAAATCCTGAAACTGCTGCCACTACAACGCGTTTGTTTTAAAGAAAAACAAATGCGCCTGAGTTAGAGAATATATGGAACCTTCGTGAAACCGCCATGTATAAGAATAGAGATGTAGGTCCGTTATGTTACGTTGTTTTGCGATATTTTTTATTATTTTACGTTAATTTTACGCCGCCGTTCTTGCGAGATAGTATAAGCTTCTACTCGTAAAAATAATCAAAAAATAAATGTATGCTTCCTCATTATTTATCTTTAAGAGTACGCATTCACAATAATTTTATAAGAAAATTTTATTTAAATTTATACAAAATTCAATGTAATTTTCCTCGTCTCTTTGAGAAGGCATTCTGCTAAAGCAGTTAGCAGCGGTTTTCTTTAGTATGGGCAATCTCATCTCAAAAATCCTCTGTTTCGTATTAAAATGATATCTCTTCTATTAGCAAGTATTTAAGATACGAAAGCGGGGAAGAAAAATTATAAAAGCAAACCTTAAAAGTTAAAACTTGACTTTGATTCGTTAAAAAAATATTGATATGACGAAATTATAAGCGAAGATAGCGTAAAAAATGGTTAAAAATTTAATCGCTTAAAATGAAGACCAATTTTTAACCATTTTCTTGCACTATATTTGATTTTTTATAAGTTCCTGAAAAATCAATCTATTTTTTAACGAATCAGAGCTTAAAATTTAGCTTTGACTGTCTACTTTTATAATTTTTTTTCCTCGTCTTCGTATCTTAATACTTGCAATGTGACAATAGAAGAGACATCATTTTTGAACGAAATAGAAAATATTTGAGACGAGACTGCCCATATCTTGTAACAGGCGAGTAACAACATTTGAATAATCGCGGGCGAGGCCCTTGATTAATATAGTAACTAGGCGTTGCGGCAAGAGGGCCTCATAGGTGGTCCAAAATAAATAGTTGGAGATTGGCCAGCCCTCGCTCTTTCTGTTCGTGATCGTCGTGCGTGCCTGACCTCTTCGGATCTGACCTCGCTACCTCCTTCCTCGGGACGAAGGAATCACTAGTGGAGGTGAAGGCAATGGGTGATGCTTCGTTCAATAAATGCGCCAATTATTATTTCATTCGTCGAGGAAGTTGCTGGGGTATAGCAAGTCGAGTGGAGTCGGGACGGATCCGAACAGGGCCAGAAGTTGACCATGAAACGCGTTCACGGGGAGCCAGAGCATATCCTCGCCGTCACCCGATACGATAAGGCAATTGCTTGTCAATAATCACCTCAATAAGCAAATCCACTGTACGCGATACTAAATTATAGGGTTCCTCTCTATACTTCAATATATATATATATATATATATATATATATATATATATATATATATATATATATATATATATATATATATATATATATATATATATATACTGACTGTATGGTATTTTGAGGATTTCATAAAGAATTTGTACAATAGTGGTGACACAAATATAAACATTGTTATAAACAACCAATAAACAAGCGCGTGACTAAAGAAATAATGACCCTAAGGTTATTCTAACACCACGACGCCTGCGGCGCCCGCTTTTACGGAAAAATATCACGGAATTTCCGAAATCGATGTATTAACACACTATTGTGGAAACCGCTGAAAAATCCTCAAAATGCCTCTCGAGTGCTTTGGACTTTTGAGGAGACTCCTCAAAATGCCTACAAAATCCTCAAAATTCGGTATATATGACTTATATAATCCTCAAAATGCGTCCCAGATGTGAATATCTGCAACTATTTGTATTATTAGGATTCGCAATACATCATTCTCTGTGTTATATTACAAATATAGATTTAATATCTTTATTTAATTCCTTCACAATAACTTTTATCAATAACTATTATATAAACATATAAGATATATTACAATCTCAAGAAAAAGGGCCCATTGAACGGAAATGTGATCACTGAGCTTCATTTTTAGGTACTAAAAATTAATTCTCTTATGCCCGCGGAAATTCATTTCCAGGAGGGTGTGCACTCTTCTTGTTAGTATTATTACTCATAGGAGTTAATGATAAAATAAAGTTTATATATATTTAAAAAGATAAATTTTATTAATTTCTAGAATTTATGAGTTCCTTTGTACAATTTTTTTAAATATTGGCCGAATTAGCGAGGGGGGCAGCTAATTTGGTCAAAACATTTGGGGCGTTCCTAATTTTTTTCTTGGTAATATATTTAGTATACTTCAAAGCCTTTCTTACAATTTTTTCCCAATGCATTTACAGATTTTCCTCGCGTCTGTCGCGTCATAGCCCGCGGGTTAATTGCCGTTCATTCGCCCACAAAACAATTTGAAAACTATATCGCGCGTGTAAGCCATCGTGCGGCACGGGCCAAACAGTTTGTCCCCGCGGTCTGCCAACTCGCGCATGGCCCTTGCGCGGTCGCGTAAGGTAAATGTACCGATTATGGAACAGGTCCCAATGGATGAAACAGTTTTTCAATATTCTTGTTTATGTAAAATTGAAAACGTATTACTTTAAGAAAAAAATAGTTTTCATTAAATATTCATTAAACAATTGCAATTCATAAGTAATTTTACTTGTAAGAGTATTAAACGTTGAAATAAAAATTATTATTGCATGCAGGGTCCGTAAGCACAAGAAATCCGCCGCTGTTCAAGTTGAAATCATTGACTCAGGCGCCGACTTTCTTTAGTTGTTTTTTAAGGTTTTTTTTGCTCGTTTCATACCAAACAAAATGTATTAACCGATAGCCTATGAACATATTTTGAATATTGTTTTATATATTTAGTGTTATTATTTGATTTTATTTATTTAATTTACTGTTCCACAATACGTACATAAATTTCATTTTAGTCCGTATTATGAAATAAGAAAAGAGGATGTTTCATATTAAGGTACACGCTTTTTGACTATGTCCCGATTGTGAAACACTGATATTTAATACATATTCACAAAGATTTTTTCATTTCTTTTGCTTTATTTATGTAATAGGTGATTAGTTTTACCTAATTCGTAATTCATAACATACATATACTTCATAATTACAAGTTTCTCATAGATTGAAAGAGTAAACATAACCTAGAAAATGTCAATATAACCCATACACTGCGAGTATAGTAGTACGAAAGTGAATGTTTTATTATTTAAAATTCTATTGCAAATTTGTGTATTTTTTAAACGTATATGAAGATTATTGAAAATAATGTTAAATGTTAGTAATATTAATCAATCAATGCACGACTAGTTAGAATAATATGTTGTAAAACAAGAAATTTTGGAATGCAAATATTTATGATAAATTAAAGTATTTTCATATTCCAACGTTTAATAGTAACGTTATCATTATAAATAGTTCTATTCTTATCATTTACAAACATTAAAAGGCAGTCGTAATCATCAAAAACTCGCGATCTGTAGTGACTGATGTTGGAAAAGTACTCTAATTTGCAGAAAAAATCATAATTATTATATAATTTAGCTGTAATAAATTTTATTTAAATACATATTTTCATAAGAAAACTTATAAAACTTATTTTAACGTTAAAATAGAAAGTCTTGATTAATTTTTTGATAATATTCGATACACATTACATACATCTCAATAAATGTCAACTTGACGAATATGCGTGTTAATAATTCTATATTTAAAAAAAATTGGAACGTTCTAATTATTTCAAAATGCTTGTATACATAATGAATTGCTTTAAGAAAACATAAAATAACATTTATATTAATAAAATTTCAGCTTTTATTTAGTGTTTCACAATAGGGACATTAAAGTGGAACAATCGGGACATAGATATGAATGCTGTTTCATAATAGGGGCATTTAGACGTCTCCAATTTTTATTAATATAATTAAATTTAAACATTAAAACACGTTAAGTAAAGTAATTTTATATTCGAAAAGATATGTTTACGGTATAGCAAAAAGATTTTTGGTCGAAACATGATTCACGGCGTAGATTTTGCAAAAAGACTGAAAACCCCTCTAACTTCGTTCCATAAATGGTACTTTTACCTTATCTTTGTGTAGCGCCAGCTCTCCTATTCTCTCTCTCCCCCCTATCTAACACTGACTAAAGTAGAACACTAAACAGTGTTTAATTAAATAGAGCTACCTTATTTCATCTATCATTCGCTGCATTGTGTTTATGAATCAAACAAATATGTTTTTACTCAATAATATTGTATTATTCTCTATTTATAGATCATTTTGTTTTAGACAAATTCGTCACGTTATTTAAGATAGAACTCATGTCTCAGATCGTCTAGGCTTTTTTGCCTGTGAGCTTCTGTAACGGTATTTTATACATAACATTTATACTGTAAACAGCTGCACATGCAGGCATATTTACACTCACATTGGAGTTTACAAACATTTATATATTTTGTTACGATTGCTCACTCCTTTTTCTCGATTGACCGTGTTAGCCCACTTTATTTTACGATATAAGAGGTCTCTTGTATTTTTGTTGATAAATCAATCAATAATGGTATAGTTATTATAAAAAGCTCATTTTTGTGCACGATAACATGTATTCTATTGATCACATTGCAATATTTTATTTAATTATATTTAAAAAGATAATCTGGTATGACAAATTATTTTTATAGGAAATACCATATTTTTATATAGTTAAGATTAACTTATAATAGTTAAGTACTTGTTATTTATGACTTATATTGGTGTTTATATTATTCATGATTTTTATTATTTTTACTTACTTTATTAAAGAGATAATATTTTTTTTGTATCCAAATGATTAGCATTTATCAATAAATGTTATTTTAAAATAAAATTCCCAATGCGAAATACGATAATCTCATTTTTAACCATGTAGGTATTTTAAAAATTGGCGCTTATATAACAGCCAATTACGGGAAAGCTATACTGCACTGACTTTGAGTATATGCGATACATATGTTATATTTACGTTTCCATGAGTATAGGAACTCCTAATGTTTATGTCAGTGTGCGTCTGTGTGGAGTGGTGGCGTACACGCATCGGCACCCCTGCGTGTTCACATAAAAACAAAGCACCGATACGGTGAATTCGCGTGGCAGTTAAGACGGTTTTGTCAACACACTGGCATTTGAGTAGCGGCGATCATTCGGGTAACACCTATTTCTATAAAAATAACTATAATGTGATTTGTAGTGAGTGAAAATTACTAAAAAATAATAAATATGGGACGTGGTAGACCAGCATTGTGTTGTCCTGATGATTTTACCTCGGTGGTCCTTTCTCATAAAGAAAGAATATTAGTTAATGGATCAGTGGCAACGAAAACCAACGATATTTGGAAAGAGCTATCATTTTGCTTGAAAAGCAAAATAAAACCCGGGTCGCTGTACTCTGCCGTAATAAATAATCGCCATAATATATTGGATCAACTAAAAAAAGGAGCTAATTCATCAAGATTAAGTCACAGTGATTTGTCAAATCAATTTTAAAGTTCTACCGACATGGATGATTCTCGAAATAATGTATACAACAAAAAAACAATGAATTTCGAGATTTTCATTTCGCCCGATTCCTTCGATAATATGACCGAGACAGTTGAGTATAATCAGAACACTCGTGAGGCGTCCAAATTGAATAGGAAGTATAAAAAATTTAAAAAGGGCGCTTGGGAAGGATATTTCAACAAGGAAATTTGGAATAACACACAAATTAAGTGTGGATTTAATTATAGATACCACCATTTAACAATGGATGGGTTGGCAGGAAATTTCAGAGGTAAGTAAAGTATCAACTGATAAGAATTTTTCCATCGGTCTTACAGTACAAATTAAATTAAAATAATTCATATTTATGGCAGTCAGATTGCCCTTGTTTATAATCACCCCCGCAGAATCTGAAATAAAAACGTAATTAAAACCTGGAAAAAACTTTGTTAGCAAAAGACGATCTAACTGCCCCCCACCACCAAATTGCCCAATGTTTCGAGCCCGCTCCGGCTCCTCCTCAGGAATTCCATGTCCCTATAAGAGTATCATGAACGCGTGCTGCGCTGTTCATCTACAATTGCAAATATTGCGGAGCAGTCGTGGCCAAAGAGAGAGCTACTACGTATCCAAAAAAGCGTGCTAGGCTGCTGTGAGCGCAAACGACGGTTAACGAATCGATTAAAATAAAAATCTCATTTTCGACAAAAAATTTATTCTTAATAATGTTCTTGCTTGGGACGGCAGCAAACAGCAAGCGCAATTCATGATACTGAAGGCTTTTCTCCGTGTACATGCTTCCAGCCGGTGCGATTATTCTTTGTTGTTGATGTAAATTTATTATCGGTTTCTTTCTTTTTTTTTCATTTCTTTTTATTACTTTTAGTCCATACTTCACTATTACTCGTTACAAAAATTTTCTTTTACTTTATTAAAACAACCTCTTGACTTTTCACGTCATCGTTTTATTACACAAACTCTGAAAAATATTTTTTTCATTCGGAGTCGACGAACACACATCTTAGTTTTTTCTTCATAGGAGTACTTACGTAGATGTTGATAAATATTAGTTTATATGTATGTGTATGGATTCGTACGTGTGTGAGTGAGTGTGTGCGTGCGTGTGTGCGCGCGGCTGTGTGTTCGTACATGTTTTCGCGTAAGTACTGTAACGGATAATTAATTCTCCGTGGTGTTTGGCAATTATTCGTTAACAAATAGTGCATGCGGCGGTGAGGCTAGCGCACCTCGTGCAATGCACACCGCATGCGAATGTTACAATTGAATAAAGGTGGGAGAACGGGGTAGTAAATGTATGATCACTCGCGAGAATTAAATAACATATAATAAGGTTTATTGAACGAGACAAAGAGGGGAAAAGAGGACACAGCGCAAAATGTGCGATTCGCGGTCAGCAGGCGCGAGGAGGAGGCCCGAGTTGCCGCGAGTTAGAGAGAGAGAGAGAGAAGAGTCGAGCCGGCACTTACAAGTGGTGCGTATTCGCTGTCGCCGAAGACGCTTCGCCGGAGCTCCTGGTGCGCAGGACGCTTTTAAATAATTTTCCGTCATACGCCCCTCCCCCAGACGCTGGCTACGGGCGACGTACCAGCTCGAGATAATCTCTCTCTCCGCCATGCAACACGCAATAGAGGCTAGAGCTTCGACGAGCCATGCAATAGGCTTTGGAATTGCAAAGAGGGGGAAAAAACGTAAGCAACTCGGGTATCCTTTTACATTTTTTTTCTTTTGGTGGCTCGCAGGTCCGTGGTCTTGCGGAGTCGCGATCCTTTGCGCGTTGCGCGGGCGCTTATCGGCTCATCCCTGGATGATTCGCCCTAGCGGGAAAAGAGTTGATCACTATGTTCAATGGTGAGGCGTGAGGTTAAGGGGTTAGTGACGTGCTCGGCGCGTTGCGGCGCGCGTGCCGGGGGGAAGGTGCCGCGACGCGGTTCATTGGGGCTGCGTTCCGAGAGCTTTTCGACCGTCTGCGGCTTCGAGGTAGCGTTGCGCTTGCGTTTGTCGCGAGTGGTAGCGGCTTTCGCTCGTCAGCGTCTGCCGTTACTCGCGAGCGCTTGCTTGCCTGGGCCCCTATGACACGTGTGGTTCGCGTTACCACCAACCGTGCTTTGCGTGGTATTCCCCTCTTGCGGGATGCCGGTTGCTGCTCGCTCGCCAGGTCATTGGGAGATCCGTCGTCGTCGGGATCTTCCCCAGCCTGGTCATCGCGTGCCGAGTTAACGTCAGTTGAGCTCCCTGCCTCAGCGGTAAGATCAACCTTTTCATGAGAGAATTTAAGGTCTTCTACGTGAGCCTTGCCGCAGTCTCTTCCATCAAGATCTTGCAGCTCGCACACACTCGAACCTAGCTTGGCAGAAATTACCTACGGACCGGCGTATTTCGGCGCCAGCTTCGCTGCTACGCCTTGTGCTGCGGAGAAGAGGATCCGGTTGTGTTTCCAAACCTTGTCCTTCGATTCGAAGCGAACGTCGCGGCGAGACGCATTATAATAATGCGACTATCGCTGTTGCGCTGCTGAAGCATTCTTCGCGGCGGATTGTTGCACGCCTCGCAACTTCTGTAGCCGCGCGTGCCAGCGCTCGAGCTCGGCTGCTTCTGCGAGCTCTTCTGCTGCGCGCTCCTCGCGGCGCTTCAAGAAAACGGGCGGAGTCGGTTGCCGGCCCATGTTCAGGAATGCTGGGCTCCACCCCGTCGACTCCTGCGTCGCAGTGTTGTACGCAAACATGAGTTCGGGGATGTGCAAATCCCAATCCTTGTAGTTTTCTTCGAGGAACGCGGTGATCATGGTTTTCACCGTGCGGTTCACTCGCTCCACAGGATTCGCCTGCGCATGATACGTCGGAATCGTCGTATGCGTATCTCCGCACTTGTTCAGGAAGGAGTCAAGAGCCTTGTTCTTGAACTCCGTTCCATTGTCGGAGTGAAAAGCTTCGGGTTCACCAAAGCGTAGGAAGATTCATTGTTCTAGTTCCTTTTCGATGGTACGTGCGTTCGCCTTGCGAAGCGGCACGCATTCAATCCACTTAGTAAATAAGTCCAGGAAGATTAGAAGGTACTCGAAACCTCGAGCGGACCTGGGGAAAGGCCCCATAATGTCCCCTGCGACAATTTGCCACGGGCGTAATGCGCGATGGCTGCTCATGAGGCCTGCCGGCGCTGTCTGCTGCACCTTGCACTGCTGGCAAATCAAGCAGTTTGGCACAGTCAGCAACATCTTTGCGCAACGAAGGCCAGTAATAATAGAGCGTGACACGCGCGTGCGTTTTTGCTCGGCCTAAGTGGCCCGCAGTAGGTTCTGCGTGGCTCTCTTGCATCGCTTTCTCGCGCTTCTCTACTGGCAAGACTAATTTCCAAGCGTCCTCGTCCTCGAGTAAATCTTCGACCGCAGGGTTCGGACGGTAGCTGTAGAGGCGCCCGTGAACTAACTTCCACCACGGGTAATCTCCGGGATTTTGTACGACGGTGGCGACCATGCCCTTGTACCAGGTGTCATCTGTCTCTTCGGAGACATCTACTGCCGCGAGGTCTGGCGCTTCCTCGTCCTCCAACATGCGAGAGAGCGCATAAGGCACGGGATTCAGTGAGCCCTTACGATGCTCGACGTCGTAGTCATACGCTTACATTTCAAGCGCCCACCGCGCTAAGCGTCCGGTGGGATTATGCAAATTGCATAACCATTTCAGACTATTATGGTCGGTTATCACTTTAAAATGATAGCCTTCGATGTAAGCACGAAACTTGCGTATCGCCCACAAAACTGCGAGGTATTCGCGTTCCGTGACGGAATAATTCCGTTCCGCCGCAGTCATCGTACGGCTTGCGAAGCATAAAACTCGCTCTTCGCCGTCGATTGTCTGCGTGAGTACCACTCCAAGGACAGTATCACTCGCGTCCGTTTGAATCACGAACTGGTGTTCAAACGACGGCCGGTGTAATACCGGGGCAGACGCAATGAGGGCTTTAATCTGCTCAAATGCGGATTGCTCCGCGTCACTCCACACATACGCAACGTTGTGCTTGGTTAACTGCGTGAGCGGCCCTGCAGTCGCTGCAAAGTTGGGCAAGAACTTGCGATACCACGACGCCATGCCAAGGAACCTTCGCAGCTGTTTGAGGTCCTTCGGCGCCGGATATTCCAAAATTGGAGCGATCTTGTTCGGGTCAGGCTTAAAGCCGTCTCGGTTAACTAAGACCCTGAGAAACTTGACCTCGCTGCGACAGAACTCGCGTTTCTCACGGTTAATCGTGAGACCTGCATCTTTAATACGCCGGAGAACGTGGCTGAGCCACTTGAGGTGTTCCCCAAACGTCTCCGTGACGATAATAATATCGTCCAAGTAGGAGAACGCATGAGGTTCCATTTCTGGGCCGATAACGCGGTCCGAAAGCTCCTGGAAGGTCGCTGGTCCGCCCACTACCCCATAAGGCATTCGAGTAAATTCGGAGAGGCCCATTCCAGGGACAGTAAACGCGGTTAGCGCCTGCGCCTCCTTCCGCAACGGAATTTGGTGGTAGGCGCTGCTCAGATCGATAGTCGATATGTATCGAGCGTTTTGGAGCTTGCGTAAAATCGCGTCCATGTGCGGGAGCGGGTATGCGCTCGCCTTCAACTTGCGATAATCGATGCAGAATCGGTACGTGCGATTCGCTTTCCGTTGCATCACAACAGGGCTCGATCATTCGCTGGTCGATTGGATAATAATGCCTGCCTCGAGCATCTCTCGCACTTGCTTGTGCATTTCCTCCTCGATCCTTTTCGAGACAGGATAATATTTTTGCTTAATGGGCCTAGTACTCGAGACTTTGATGTTGTGTTCGGTCCAGCTGGTGCATCTCGGTCATGCGCTAGTGAAGCTAGTTCTAACGGAATTCGCTCTTCAACTCCTTCAATGCTAAGCGTCGATTCGCGCGGCCACAGCACGGCGTTGAATTTCCGCATGAAGTCGGCGACGGCTAGACAGTCTGCGTCCAATTCCTCGAGGATCGCCACGTCGAGGTAATGTTGCACACCTACCATGTCACAGGGCAGATCTACGTGGCCCAGCACCGCCGCGGTTTTGCCGTTGGCGAGGCGTGCGCCACTTCCGTGGTGGGGCGTAATCTGCTTGCCACACGCGGTCGCAATCTACAAGCCAATCGGGCCTACTGCGATGCGAGATGCGCCTGAATCGTGTAACGCACGTATGCGAAATCCGCCGAGACCCACTGGTAAATACCGTCGTGAGTATTCTGGTTGACTCCAAGTCGGTAGAGGTTGCTGCGACGGACGCAGCCGGGGCGCCTTGGAGAGGCGCCGCTGAGGTCACGTCAGGTTTTGGAGGGGCAAGAGGGACCTCATCTACGCGCCCCCTCTGCCTTTTCCCGAACACTCCGGGCAGTGTGACTTAATGTAGGCAGGCCAGCTACAACCCCAACACCGCACGTGCTCTTTTGGCCCGGGCTGGCTGTTGGCGTTCTTGTCGCTGGTTGGAGTTGGTGGCGCGTAATTCTTCTCGCCAGTTCTTGCCGGGGCGTTTTCCCTAGGCTTGTTAGGGGAACTGCGACCATTCTTGCGGTACGCTCCTGTCCTCTTGGGAGGGCCGTTGCTCGCGGCGGACCCAGGGGTCGCTCCCTGCTCAAGTTAAGTTTGGAAAGTTTTTCGTCTAGTAGCCGGCTAATCAGCTGATCGAGCCCTTGGGCCGACTGCTCTGCCATCGCGGCTAGGCTTGGCTTGCCATCGCTCGTTACGGGTTGTCCGCGTGTTTCTTGCGGAGGCGCGCCACTCGCCATAGATGCAAAACTACGCTTGCCGCGCTGCGATTGCGTTTTCGCAGACTTTGGCCCCTTGTAGGCTACGTCTGGTAACAGACTGTCGTCCGGGTTCGGGGGAGGTTTGTAACTCCTCTCCGCCTCCCTTAGCGCTTCTGCTTCTCGTGCAAGCTCTATGAGCTTGTCTATGTCTGTAACTTTCTCCCACAGCACTAAGCATTGGAGACTGGGCAGCATATTTCTATATATGTGCTCGAGTTGTCTTTCGTCCTCCCAAGGCTCCTCAAACTTACTTAAAATCGTAAGGAGGCATACAATATAATCCCTTACAGGCTCGTCCCTGCCTTGGGTGCGTGCTTGCGCTTCGCTGACGAGTCGGTGCTGGAATCGCTTGTCGACCCCGTAGCATCGGCGCGCGGCGGCGCAAAATTTTTCCCAAGTTAGCCAATTTTTGCGAGCTTGGTGGCACCAATGCCTTGCCACGCCAGACGTCAGCTCGGACATAGCATTCAGCAGGTCTTCGTCAATTATTCGCGCGAGAGTTATGTTAGTGGGTAAATTGGTGTGTTTTCCGATTCTCGGTGAATGGAATAAATGAACACCACACACTCACTCACAGATTCAATCGAAAGTAATCTTTATTAAAACACGTCTACAAGGCTTGAGGACCCGACAGAGACTGGCGAGAGTATGTAATATTAAGTGGCTGCAACCGACTTCTTTCTTCTTCTTATCTCCAGATAGCCAGGAGCTGAGTAGGCAGCACGTGCACATTATGGAAGGTCCGCTCGAAGGGTGTGTCACATCACTCCTCCATGCTGAAGTTCAATGACATCCTCGTCATTGGCTTGGCGGATAGGTTGGTTTTGAATCACATTGCGATTATTTCTCCTCTTATATATCAAGTATATTACCAAACTTAAAATAATCAATATCCCGATAATGATGCTAGATACTGACAGATGAAACTCAATTCTGGAAGGTTGCAACTTTGGTATAATTACTGTCCGAACTGTTAAAGTTTTGAATGACTCAAAATTTAATTGATCGTCTTTAATAATCATAGGCAAAATTAAATCTGGCTGCTTTATGTCTCCAAAATTTTTGTTGAGTATATGTTCTTCTATTTGTAGATCGTTTCCTTCGATCAAACGGGTTCCTCGATGCATAATTTTGGTATTATTATGCGTAATGGTTGTTTCATAATTACTGGATATCAACGTTAAAGTATCGATCAAAGGATATGCTAGAAGTAAAGGCGTATTTATTTGGAAAGAAGTGGTTTCAATTTCTCTCGTGACGATTTTCTGACACAAATAATTCTGCTTGTATATTTCTTGACATTTTTGAGCTGATAATTTGATTAAGGGTCCGAATAGCTTCCATGGCGTAGTGATGATTTCAGTTTGGTTATTATTATTAATTATAAAAAGTCTTTGAATAAGGAGAATTCGATGGGGTTTAGGATAGGAATTTTTAGCGTGTATATAATGAGGTCATGGATACATACGATTGAACCTTGGGTGAAACGAAAATCCAACAGATTGTAGTAATGCATTATTAATTCCTTTTTCGAGTAAATTCCTAATAGATGAGTAAGTATATCGACAATTTGTTCATAAGGCAACATTTCTAAATCAAACGTTTGATCTGAGAAAATAAATGAACGCTTTATTTTACCGAGCAAACTTAAGAAATTTTGTTCCTGTATTATGAGAGTAACGGCGGCTTCAAAAACATTTAATTTTTCGTTTTGTTGATCGAGAGCTGTGGAAATATTCCATAAATTTCGGTTAATTATTTCAGTGTTGTTATTTATACTTTTACTAATTTTGTTTATAATAGTGACTGATTTGTTGAGAACTATCATATCTTCCTGTTGTTGATTATCGAGTAGATTTAGATAATTGTTGATTCTGTTTAAATCATTGGCATCCGGGTTTCCAAAAATATACTTAATTGCTGTGCCAAGTCCGTTTATCAAACCTCTTTTTAATCTAGTGTTCGCTGGTGATATTTGCTGTAAATTTTGATATGATTCCTCGCAGAGTAATTCGGCCTGTTTTAGTAAATTTGATTCCAATCGGGATGATGATAAATCTGTGACTTGTAACTTCAATTCGGAAGACAGTGTCGTATAGCTATCAATGATACGATTATAAGTATATTTTATCGTCGTGATATTGATGTGAAAGTGCACATGATGGAAATTTTGAATTATTCTCCCAATTCCATGGTGGTGGTCGTAATGAGTGCTATGCTCGTCTATCTCATTGCTCTTCACTAGTATGGTCAGAAGTATCATGATTAGCCCGGTCTTCATTTTCCTGCAAAAACGAAGAAACTTTTCTTATCCTCTTTGCATCCTTTATGTTATAACGACGCGGTTGCCCGTGTATGTAGCAATCTAAGGAGGGACCCTGTTGTTTTTCTACGAGAAGTTTCTGATATCGCGGCGCGGTCTTATCACGTTGTTGTTGGTGTGTTTCGATAAAAATTTCTTTATTTTCTAACGTTTTATCCGAATCAACTGGCAGATTTTGATTTTCGCGTTGTTTTCGATAGAGTTCCTCATAAAACGGTAAAATTTCATTCTTTCGAAGCTCGTTATAACTTTCGATAGTATCTGCATTCGGGTCAATGACATGTTTATGAAGATCTTCGTACGGCCCGTATAACAGTGTAAATGGTGCATAATTTGTGCTCGAGTGTATACTTTGATTGTAGATCAAAATTGCGGTCGTCATGTGATTTTTTGTAGTCTCTCGTGGATTTTAATCGATTAGTATGCCTAATTTTTCCTTCAAGGTTGAATGTAGTCGCTCGATTGGTCCGTTGGAGGTGTGTCTATTGATGGTGGTCTGATGATAGTCGATTTTATGTAATCGACAAAATTCCTTGAATACCGTAGAGTTGAACTCGCTTCCGCTGTTTGTAGTAATTTTATCTGGGAAGTTGTGGTGAGAGCCAAAATGTCTTAATTTGCTGATTACTGTTATTGCAGTGCCATCAGGCAAATGATAAGCCTGAGCGTATTTCGAGAATATGTCGATGATCGTCAGAAACTTCTCCTTGTTATAGTGGAATATGTCTAGATGTAAGTGTTGGAGGGGCCTATTCGCTATTATAGGTCCATACGTCTCCGTGATATATGGCCTTCTCTCGTATTTGTGTTCTAGGCAGGTTTCGCATTGGTTGATGTAGTTTTGGATCATCCTCTCCATATTGAGCGTGTATAATTTCTTTTTGAAATACGCTACTGTTTCTCTGATTCCATTGTGGGTCTTATTGTGATATTTTTCCAATTCTTTTAAGAAATTATTTCGGTTGGTTACAGTAGTGTACGTATTCGTTTTGACTAATTTCAATTTTTCGTTAAAATTTTCTTTCAATATTCTATAACTGATAATTTCTAGATCTTCGCTCTCAAAATAAATTCCATACTGTTTATTTGGTTTTACATTTTCGTAGAAAAATTAAAGTAACTGCGCTTCTGCGTCATTTTTGTTTATTTTTATTAAATATTGAATTTTTAATTTATCTTTTGTTGTTTTGACTTGGTAATCATTCCCTTTTTTGATTATGATGCTGTAGTTAAATGCATGTATATTTTTATCAGACACAGGTAGTGAGAATACTGGGTTTTCTTCGGCTGTATGAATCGTTGCGTCATCCTCGTCCTCGAACATTTGAGCTAGCTGTCGGTTGGTGAGAGAGGTGATATCGGACGCTTGTGGGAGCATAGAAAGAGAGTCGTCTTCGTCTTCTTCTTGATTGTTTATCTCGATTCTGCATAACACGTCAGCAACTTTTTTCTCACATCCTTTCTTGTATTTAATCTCATAATTATATTCTTCCAATTTCAGTCTCCAACGAATTAATCTGGTGTTAGGTGTTTTCAACGACCAGAGCCAAGTGAGTGGCTTATGGTCTGTTTCGATAATAAATTTTCGTCCGTATATATAAGGTCGAAAATATCGACATGCTTCAACAATTCCTAACAGTTCTTTTTCTATAGTAGAATAGTTCTGTTCTGCAGAATTTAGAGTCCTCGAAAAGTTGGATATTGGATGTTGTTCTTGGGATAAAACTGCCCCAATAGCGGTATTTAATGCATCAGAAGTTACGTGGAATACTTTATCGAAATCTGGATATCTTAATACAGGTGCATTAGTAATGAGTTCTTTAAGTTTGTTGAAAGCTTCAATAAATTTTTCATTTTTATAATCTACCTTGCCTTTTTTCTTGAGTGTATCGGAGAGAGGTTTGGATATTTTAGCATAATTTTTTATGAATTTCCTATAAAAACCAGTAAGTCCTAAATATGTTCTTACTTCTGTTTGCGTTTTTGGTATGGGGTATTTTATTATAGCTTTAATTTTGTCTGGATTAGGCTTAATTCCTTCCGGGGTAATAATGTGCCCTAAGAACGGCACTTCTTTCCTCAAGAACTCGCTCTTATCTAATTGTATTTTTAATCCATGTTCTCTGAGTTCGTCAAAAATAAGTTTTATGTGTTGAAGATGTTCTTGGAGCGATTTAGAAAAGATAACGATGCCGTCCATGTACACAAAACAAAATTTGTGCAAGTATTTCATTAGAATTTTGTCCATCATTCGTTGGAATGTGGCTGGTGCGTTTTTCAAGCCAAATGGCATCCTGGTATATTCATAGGGGCCATTTTCGAAGGTAAAAGCGGTCTTTTCTATGGAATTTTTCTCTACCGGTATTTGGTGGAAGCCTTGAGCTAGATCTAGTGTCGAAAAATACGCACATTTTCCAAGATTTTCCAAAATTTCGTCCATACGAGGAAGCGGATACTTGTCCTCTATAGTTTTGTCATTCAATTTTCTGTAGTCATTTACCATCCGCCATTTCTTTTTTCCACTAGCGTCTTGCTTTTTTGGCACTATCCAGACGGGTGATGAATAAGGAGACTCGCTCGGCCGAATTATTCTATCTTTTAATAATTTTTTTACTTGATTTTGAATTTCTTCTTTCAATGCGTATGGATAACGAAAATTTTTCACGTAGATGGGATCATCGTCTTTTGTTTTAATAACGTGAGAAACTGCTGTTGTAGCAGTAAGTTTTTCTTCTTCGTTGTAAAAGCAGTCACTGTACTTGCGGCATAGTAATATAATCTTATCCTTCTCCTCGCTGTTCGTATGGATGGTTCTTATCTGAGTAGCAGACTCTTGATGATGATTCATCTTCACGCTTTTGCTCTTGCTTGGGATAATTTTTAAGTAATTAATTTCGAATTTACTCGTACTGAATATTTCATTTTTACAATCGACGTTCGCCTCTAATTTTTGAAGATCTTTGTGGCCAATCAAGCAGTCATACGTTGAATGCCAGGGTGCGAGTAAAAATGTTATTGGCGTGTTGTCGCCTAACTCTTGTAAAACAGCAAAAGTTAATGCACTTGTTCCCTTAGTGACTTTATGTATAGATGAAATTTCAAAATTGTGTGAAAATATGTAATTTGGAAACAGTTTATTTGCTATACTCGGATTCATAATTGAAGATGTTGGTCCGGAATCTATTAAAATTTTTAACGGCGGATTGAGCGTGATTATATGCGGTAACTCTGGTGAATTTCCTATATTATTAAGATTTACTACGTCTCTTTTGATACTATGGGGTCTATCTGAAAATTTTCAGTATCATCAATTTCGGCCGTCTCGTTAACAAGATTTTGAGGCTCTTCTTCTGGGTAATCGCTTTCTTGTGCGACACAATTTTGTTGATCTTCTTGGTGATGAAGTTCTTCTGCTACAAAATTTGGAGGTCCCGTACTTCTGAAGAAATTATTTGTTCTAGGCGCAGAGCTATTTGGCAAACTATTCGGTCTATTAGTTTGATTACCACCCGGTCGATTGGTATTTCTTGTACTTATCGAGATCGGCGTCGGTTGATAATTTTGACGTATTGCTTTATTATTATTATTATTTTGCCTAAAGCTGTTGCCAAAATTGTTGTTTCCAAAATTGTTATTTCCGAGATTGTTATTTCCAAAATTGTTATTTTCGAGATTGTTGTTTCCGAAATTAGGTAATGCAGGTCTAAATGGGGTTTGCGCTATGGCGGTCGCGGTTGATAAGAAATAGCAGCTATCGAGGTACTCGGCGCGTTAAATAAATTTGCTTTCGGTTTACTTTCGCGTTGCTTCATATACGAAAGAAAATTAGCTTGCTGTTTATGATTATCGTGTCTCCTACATTTATTTAGACAATCTTCAATATCGTTTAATTCGAAGTGTGTTAAGAATGAATGATAGGGTTCCTTTATTCCGTTAATAAAAGTGTTTTTAGCAACGTTTTCATAAAATGAAATTTTCATATTAACTAACTCTCTGTTTTCATTATTTAACTGAATGTGTTCCTTTAATCTATTTAATCGTAATTTTATTTCGTCAGCGTAATTTTCAAACGATTGATTCGCTTTTTGGTAACAAACACTGAGCTTATTAAATAATAGTTCTTCCGAACTCGCATCACTGTATCTGTTCACTAAAAATCTTTTACATTCAGTCCAGTTTGCTGGATTATTTACTACTATTAAATTTAACGCTTCGCCGTGTAATTTCGATTTTATAAGTGCATACAGAGATTCATTGACAAGTGGATCTGCTGTATATAACATTTGGACAAATTTGTCACATTGTTGAATAAAATGCGATAACAATCTAGTACCGCCTTCGTACGTAGGAATAGCTTCGCGCCAAATAGATAAATGCAGCTTAAATTGTTCTAGAGTAATCTGAGGTGCTTGATTTTGGTTCGCCATGATTTATTTTATTAATTCACGAAACGCTTCAAGGTCAATCGTATGAAGGGTTTAAGGCATAAAAGGAAATTCCAAAGACTTACAGACGAAATATCTTTGATGATTTCTTGGTGAGTCAGTGCCAAGTAGGTGGGTCTCGAAGCTGACGTGTAGATACTGCGGCAGTGGGGAAAAATCACCGGCTGCCTCCTTGGTGAAGATTCTCGTCCTAAAGTTGGAGAGGAATCCGAAATTGGCAGTCTCACAGTATCCTGTCCGCAGCGCCAGTTCTGTTAGTGGGTAAATTGGGGTGTTTTCCGATTCTTGGTGAATGGAATAAATGAACAAGGCTTGAGGACCCGACAGAGACTGGCGAGAGTATGTAATATTAAGTGGCTGCAACCGACTTCTTTCTTCTTCTTATCTCCATCTGGAGATAAGAAGAAGAAAGAAGTCGGTTGCATATCTAGCCAGGAGCTGAGTAGACAGCACGTGCACATTATGGAAGGTCCGCTCGAAGGGTGTCACATCACTCGAGCGAGCAGTATTCGTTAACTCGCTCGAGGAGTTCCTCGATGCTGCTGCCTTTCTCGCCGGTGAATTGCAGTTTCTACTGCCGCACGGTTCTGCCAACGTCCACGTTTATGGATTGAGGGAGCGTGGTACCTTCGCCCGAGTATCTACTATGCGAGTTACTCGGGAGGCTCCCCCTCCCCCAAGACTCTTGCCAGTCACGAGCATGAGGCTGAGGATGTCGCTCGTTCGCATAATACCTTTGCGGTGCGACGTTTTGCGCTGCTGATTGACGCGCATTTGCGTTCATCGCTGTGTTGCGCGAGTCAGTTTGTGTACTTCCTTCGTCGAGGTACTCTAATCTGTACGTGTCTTGGAAGTTCACTGTTTTATGTTTTTGCGAGCTCGCTTCGTTGCTTGTCGTTTTATTTGACATTGCGTGCAGGCGTGTACTCGCTATCAGATCGGACATCTGCTCCTGCAGCTGCCTTATTTCCTTGTCATAGTCTTTTGCGATTCCCTGTATTCTCATCATTTCGCATGCTACTGCTCTTGGCATTGTGTATGTTCTGCCGTTTGTGAGCGTGCATTGTACAGGGTCGTCGGCTGTAGGTGCTGTTCGTATCGTGAAGACCGATTGCGGGGCCGAGTGTATTGTGTACGTGCCCGCGGTGCTGGCTGCGGCCGTACTCGCTGTTGTTGTCGTGGTTGTTAGCGTGTTTACCCACGTTGACTGTGCTCTGATAGGCGTTGGAAATCTTCCTTCGGCTATCCCTTTTTCCAGGTTTATCGCATCACGGATATCTTGCTGCGCCGTTCACATTGGTCCTGGTTGATTTTGCGTTGTCGCGGTCCATATTTGTTCTGCGGTTGGTGATAGTGTTGTCGCGCAGGCATTTTCTTCTTGTACTTCAGTGATTGACATGTCTAATTGGTCCAGTAGTGTATGGGCTTGGTCTAGTGGCGTTGACGTTTGACGTCTTTGCATGTTGTGTGTGCATCTCGTAGCTGCACGCCTTTCCGCCAGCTCGTCGAGTGTGCGTGCGTCGAACGGCAGAGTTTGTGTAAGATTTTCCAATTTCTTGTTTCTTCTATCGAATGCTTCTGCTTCGTCTTCTGTTTCTTCCGTTCGCATGAAATCGTTCGCTGTATAGTCACCTCGCAATCGCCTATATAACCTATCCGCCTTTGCAAACTGTGTGCCGCTTTTTAAAAGTTCTAATTTTTCGAGCGCATCGTCGAGCGGCTCGCCTGCCAAGTTCATTATCCAGCCTTGGATTTCCACCCCCATGATGTCTTCGAATGTATCGTCGTCTAAGAGTGGCATGTTGTTGACCTGAAAATCCCTAATGCGCTTCGCTGAGGAATTCGGGTTTTAAAGTTTTAGTTTTTAATTATTACGCCTTTGGTGTTTTCAAGTTTAATTTGTGCTAATTCTCTTTTATATTTAATGAGAATGGAGTTTCTAATATTTCCTTATTTAAATCGGAATGCGGTAAAAGAAAATTTAATAAAAGCAAGAGAAAGAAAAATTTTGCCTCTTCCAGTTTTATTTGTTTTCTTGTGTATCAATTTAACTACAAGAAAATTTGAATTCACAAAAGGCAATTTTTTGTAAAACCAAGAAGGGATAAATACAAATAATTTATAATAATTTATAATAGTTTATACTGTTTGTGGGGTCGTTTGCGCTTTGTCTAGATGCGTCGCATTCAGCTTTGCACTTGCGACATACGCGTTCAATAATTTATTGCAATAGGTAAATTACGTTTGTTAAATTCTGTGAATTTATTTTGCGTGAATCGCGGTAAATAAATTCTGAGAATATTTTATTATGTAATTTAGATTGATTTATCTCTTTATTGTAAAAAAGGAAAAAAGAATATTTATTACTAAGTTAGGTAGAATAATAATAGTGTTAAATAAAAAAATGAAATAAATTATTAAAATGCCACTTTTGTTGTGGTCTTAATTTTAACTAGAAGGGTATTTGGTTTGACTTAAAATTCCAAAGGCTATTTTATTAAATATTATTGAAGGCTTAATACTTCAATATACTACAGAAAGGAGAAAAAATAAATTTTGTTTTGTTCAACTAATTTTGTGACCCAAATTTCTCTGAAATAGTTCAGAACGTAAATGCGTGTTTGATATTGGTTCTGAACTATTTCGCTGTCTTAAATTTACTATTTTGACTTCGCGTATCCTTTAATGTAGTACGTTTTTATTTTATTTACGCTAGTCGGTAATAAGGTAAATGTTTCTAATTTTTTAACCTGACTTAAATGCAGGGCGTCGTGAATGTTTGTGTTCGAATTATACAGTCTGTGCTAGTTGCCTACTAGGTGACTATACGGCACTCGCGTTATTCGCTGTTGGGGTACGATGGTTCTCGAGCGATCAGCTGTTGCTGTTTCCCCGCTGCTGTGTATCGCGATTCGCCAGCTACGTTGCGTGTGCCTATGTAGGTACTGAGTCTTGAACAGCAAGTTCGCATATGCGTTATTTTGCGTTAGGAAATTTTCCTTTTCCCCTTATTGCAATTTTTATTATTTTCAATAATAATTCAAATTATAATTAATTTGAATGTTCACTTTAATGATTTTGAAAATGAGTCCGAGTTTTAATTTAATTCAATTTAAATTTATGTCGGTGGCAAATTACCAAAAAAAGGAGACAAAAAAAAATTCTATTAATTTCTAAGTGCAACAAAAAATTTTTAATTTGTTTAAACAAATTCCAAAAAAAAATCCTACTAATTTTTCAATAAGGCGTGTCAAGATTCGTATAATTGATCAACGTTTATTCGTTACCGTTTATTAATTAACGCTTGTTATTGCAAAGTCGCTTTCCGAATCGTAACTAAACAATCAAAGTGTGAGTGTACATAAGGCGCATTGTTGTCATATACGCGTTGCGTATTGAGTCTCGCTGGTATAGCGCCTAAGCTGAAATAATATTCAGTCGCGCACGAAATAATTTTCGCTCCGAGTATAATATTCAGAGTAATTTGTCTCTCTCCAACACACAGTGCGAAAACTTGTGTGCTGGAAAGGCGCGCTTTGTTTACGTTCTGCGCGGCCCGAGTCCTGTGTCGGCGCGCAACGTAAACACTGTCCGTGGTTGCCGTCGCTGCGCGTGTGCGCGACGGCTGTCGAATGTAATTTTTGACAATGACCTTGGCGTAAAAATGCGCGTTCGCTGACTTTTCCGGAGTGCGGTGATGCTTAATGCATCCACCCCACCGGTGTTTAATTGCCAGTGTTCAATACACTGATGCGCTGCGTGAACTAATGTCACCACGCGCTGCAATTTTCCACACTCCGGATGCGGATTTAAATTCTCCTATAAGTACCCACGTTCTCGAAAATGTGGGTTTTTCGAGGGGCGCCAATTTGTAACGGATAATTGATTTCCCTGGCTGCTCGGTAATTATCCAGTTACAAATATAGTGCATACGGCGGGGAGGCTAGCGCGCCTCGTGCAATGCACGCCGCATGCGAATGTTGAATTGAATAAAGGTGGGAGAACGCGGTAGTAAATGAATGATCACTCGCGAGAATTAAATAACATATAACAAGGTTTATTGAACGAGTCAAAGAGGGGAAAAGAGGACACAGCGCACAATGTGCGATTCGCGGTTAGCAGGCGCGAGGAGGAGGCCCGAGTTGCCGCGAGTTAGAGAGAGAGAGAGAGAAGAGTCGAGCCGGAACTTACAAGTGGTGCGTAGTCGCTGTCGCCGAAGACGCTTCGCCGGAGCTCCTGGTGCGCAGGTCGCTTTCGGTTGCCTCTCGGAGGCTGGAACGGGCCACAGGCTCGTGGCAGGGTGCACACACTCACACAAACGCACTCTCAATCCGGGGTCGTACGTCGCGGAACTCTCCCGTATATTTTTGGGACAAAGAGCGCGGGTGCTATCCTCAACGAGACTCCTTGCCTCCTCCCTCTCAGCAGGTCGCGCGCGCTCCTCGCGTGCTCTCTCTCCCTCTCCCCGTCTCTCTCGGTCAGGTGTCCTTCCGTGTCGTCTGCAACTTTATAGGTGTTATCAACTGTGAGGAATTAGTGCATGATTAATGCGGGGAGAGAGGAAAATGACGGAGAATAATTTTCCGTCATAGTACATGTGTCTGAAACATTTTATAATATTAAATAGTTTAATGAGAAAAAACAGATTCGAAAAAGTTTTGAATATTCTCTTTGTAGTTTTTACCTTCTATACAATTAAAATATAACGCAAATTAAATTAAAGATGTTGTTTGCAATTATGTACAAAAATTTCGTACGTAAAGTAAAAATTTTACTTTCTAAAGCTTCTTTATTTCATATTCTGTATAAACTAATATATTTGACATATATTCACTTTAAGTACTGATAAAATAAAAGTGTAAATATTTAATAATTATGTATTGATAATTTATCGTCTTCTTGACTGCCATTTCATTATTTTTTTTTAGCAAAATGTAATTGTAACAGTCAGTTATCTTGCCAATTATTACGGTCCAGTGAAAATGGCGATTTTCTTGCCTCATTTACTATTACTCTTGGTTCAGGAAAAAATTGTGGCCCTAGTTATTTTCGTGGAAAAGAAAGAGAAAATGTATGCCACGAAATGAATGCTTGCGGCTCTGTTGATCAGTACAGAGCTAAACTTGCTAAGGAGGTAATGAGGAGTGGCGGTGAGAAACCTCCCATTGTATATAGCAGCAACGTCTTCCACGTGGCTAACTCAGAGTGTAAAAAAACAAAGTATCTGGATAGTAATCCCATTTTAGCGTTGAATATCATGAAACGTACGATACACGCTAATAACATTCATGATCTTAGTTTAAATCCGTTTAGCTATCTTTTTGGACAAATGAACAAATTCACGCCTATAAGAAAGTGTACAATAAATATGGCGTTACAATGTGCGTCGACTCAACGGAATTGAAAATCCAACCTATAAAATGGTCTCTTAGCTATTTAGAAGCATCAATATTTTTAGATGTTATATGGTAAGAGAAGAGAGATTTTATTTTACTTGTTTAATAATACAAAATGATAATTCATAAGTTTTTTATTCTAAAAAACTGCCGTCTTTTTATGCAACAAACGTAATGATTTAAACAAAGAATTTCATATATTCTATTTCTTTTCAAATTATGTAACAATTTATAAAAAATATATACTTTTTCATTTTCTAGTATTCATTGCGAGTCTAGTCAATTTGTGGCGGCTATGCGATTAGGAGAACGGCACACTACAGTAGACATGATGACATTTTTGTATGCATTTCATCGTACAGGTGCATCTCCACCTTAGGAATTTATTTGTGACGGAGCCACTGTACTCTTAAATGCCGCCCGCTATTGTTTACTCTCCGTACCGTAACATAGAAGAGTACGCCGATAAAATGAAAGATTCGGACAGCTGCGATACCAGAATCCGAATGGATGTCGCGCATTTCACAAATATTTACAAAAAGCACTTAAAAAATGCTAACCAGCCAGTGCGATGTATATATATGGCAGCAATGGGACAACTAATCATGACGAAAGATATTGTAGAAGCAAGAGACATTGTAAAGGCCATTTTTTATTATCTAAGTGCGAAACGGTAGGTACAAACAAAAATGGAGAAGTCACTGAGTGCCAAAAAAGTATAAACTGGCTTAAAAATTTAGTTACAGGTACATTTATCAGATATTCAACATTTCTTTATTTGACGCGTGCATTTTGGAACGTTTATTATTTATATAATTGGGGACACAGAGTTCTTTTTCATTTTTCACTAACGTTGAAAAGCGCCATTTTTTTCTTTCTTTCTTTCTCCGTTCGTATTTTTTTAAAAGAGAGAAAAAAAATCAGCTATCACTGGCGCTTTTTGCTGCCATGATATAAGGTACAAATTTATTATTCGTAATTAGTCAATTAAATCGCCAGAAATGAAACTTAACTCTCGGATTCCTTATTTTTTGAAGAGAGAATTGCGTTAGTTTAAAATTGAAACATTCCGTTTTTTGTTCGTTGAAAATTTTCATACGTAAATATGTAAGTAGATACATAAATATACACATACATTGCATACTATACATATATACACGGCACTATTGATGCGCCGTAATAACAAAGCTCGTCATGGTTTACTTGCTAAAAGTTACAGAATAAGCCCCCCCCCCCCCCTCTGACCGCCCATAAATAACGAATACAACTTTTTCTAATCGAATTTGCTCAGATTTCGTGCACTTACTACACTTGACTAACGACGAGAGCACCGCGCCAAAATTGAGGATGCCATTTTTTGGGCTGAACGAAACGTTCTGCCAACTTCCTGTATATTTTGCTTCCTCAAAGAGGAATAATAACTGTACATAAATGCGCGCCGCTTCGAACTGTTCGCACGCAGTGTACGTGTAACGCATTTAACACATGCTAAGCCACAGTCCACTGGGCAAGCGCGGTGATGTTGCACTCATGTACGCGCTTATAGAAAATTCTCGGTCTATTGTCGCGATGAGAGAGAGAGAGAGAGAGAGAGGGGGGAAGAGAGAGAGAGAGAGAGAGAGAGAGAGAGAGAGAGAGAGAGAGAGAGAGAGAGAGAGAGAGAGAGAGAGAGAGAGAGAGAGAGAGAGAGAGAGAGAGAGAGAGAGAGAGAGAGAGAGAGAGAGAGAGAGAGAGAGAGAGAGAGATGTTACTATGGTGCGGCGGCGAAGTCCAGGGCACGCGCCTCAGAGAGGTTGAGAGGATCCGTGACCTTGGTGCCGTGGCCTGGGCTCTGGCTATGTCCCCCGATCCCCTTGCCGGTCTCTCCCGCGGCTGCCTTCTAGCTACGAGGCCACATTGCGACTACCCTGCTGAGCTCTCTCTCTCTCTCTCTCTCTCTCTCTCTCTCTCTCTCTCTCTCTCTCTTTCTCTCTCTCTCTCTCTCATCTTGGTATAAATAATCATAATTTTATACCAAGGGCTACTCAAACCCGTCTAATGTGCTAAATCGAGAAAGACAGAAATAAAAAAATTAAAATATAAATTTTAAATTGTATTAAATTGAATTTAATCTATTTAAACAATTTTTTATTTGTTATTAGATGACGAACCTGAGGAAAGTTCTGTAGATTTAGAAAAAAATAGCCCATATGAGAATGTCAGTGAAGTAAACAGCAAAATGAATTAATGGGGGAAATGGGGAGCAGAGATTTTTGAACAAACTGTTCCCTTTTTTCTTGAAGAAGGTCAAGATATCAATCCTTATTTTTTAGAAAATATTGATATTAGTAATTACTTATTAAATGATTTACAATTATTTCCTATTTGGGGCAATATTCTGAGCAGTAAGTATCAGTATGGGCGTATACCAGCGACGAGCGCGCCTGTTGAAGGCGAAATAAATAAAATTAAACCTCGTTTTAAAAGAAGTTATAGTTCGACTGTTAGAGTTGATACGTATGTTAATGATACTTTGGAATACCTAGAAGGAAAATCTTTAGTGGTAAACGCAGACCTTAATAATGTTGACTCGACGCAAATTAATTGTGAACCAAATGATTCATCATCTGAATTATTATGCCATGTTTGTAGAAATGATATAGAACCACAGGATACATTCGAATGCCACGTATGCGTTAACGTGGTTCATAAAAGGTGTATTATCCTAGAACAAAATACTTGCATCGATTGTTCAGAAACAAATCACGTGAAAATGACAACCGTTTTGAATGAAGTCGAAAATTGGCGTGGAAAAGGTAATTGTCGAATTAAGAGTTAAAAAAAAAAGACATAGATGGTGAAAAATTACCAGAAACAATAAGCGAACAAGAGTGCATCGCTTGCGCGGCCGGTAATTTTCCTTCAGGCGACGCCCACGTATGTGCAATCTGCGGCAAGCCCGTACACCTCTTCGATACATGCTCTTCTGCGGTAGAAGGAGAAGAAGAGGGGTACGGACAAAAGAGACTGTGCCGGAATTGTACAGTCGTACCGAGCCTAACCACGAACTTCAAAAAAACATGCCAAACGAAAAGAACATATCGAAAAGCTGCAAAATATTTAGGAACACGGAAATCAGATGTAAAGGACACTCTAGAATGGGATAAAAATAAATCGATAGCAGTGATAAGAAATGGTAATAGCACTCTGCTAGCGCCCATCATGGTAGACGGCAAATCAATCTCTTTAAAAAATACATGTCCTTTCGACAGTATTTTATATTTAACAATATTTTCGGTGATGGACTTTATTGATATAAAAAAAAAGTAAGTATGTTAATTACTAATAATAGTAAATAGTACATTACACAATTCAGGCTCGTAAAATTATCTACTCCTACATGAAATCGCATTTTACGACGAATTTAAAATTTTTAATGTTTATAAGAAACGAAATATCGACTTAGAGTTTCTAATTTTAGTTAGAATTTATCGAAATTGTTTTAGTGATGATAATAAGGTTAATGTACCAATAGATAACAAGCCAAGGTTGCAGTGACATTTTTTTTTATTAAATTTCATGCATACAATTGTGACTAGACTCAATGGTATATTATGCACCACGGGAATAATGTGGGTATGTCTCCCCTGCGCGAGGGTTTGCACAATCCACTACATTCACGAGTGCAATATACGACTTTTTAACACAACTATCGTAAAATTCGTACTCGTTCCTCGCCGAGACGGGAAAAGTGTTACGTTCATTCTCTACCCCCACTATAGTTCCCAGCGCCACACACATGTGTCCACGCACAAACAGTGCGTTCCGTTGGAAACGAGAGTGAGGTTAGAGAATGAATATGCAGCACTTTTTCCCTTTTCGGCGGGGAATGAGTACAAATTTTACGATAATTGTGTTAAAAAGCTACGTCATTAGTACATTTACCTTACAATTATTATCATTTTTTGGATATACTAATTTCCTAAATCCGGCTAAATCTAAAAGTGGCAAAAATCTTTCATTTACTGTGAACTCGTTCGAAAGTTCAAGTATCTATTTGCACTACTTGCAGAATGTACTTTTACTTTACTTTATTGTTAATCAGTTGGCAATAATTTATATCATCATTATTTCTTTTCCTTTTTTAGATAGAAACACTTGATACCGAATATTTCGGAATGGTAATGGATATTTTAGAGATGGGACTGAGATCCCACACATACATTTTACGCGGGAGGGTGTTGAGCAGCCTTTACAAAATGGTACCTTCACCATTATGCCAAGAGCTCTACACTCTTGATTGCTATTCACATCCAGCGTGGTTAGCACATCAGTTATTTAGAAAGTGGCCCAGTTTCAAGGAAATATTGACGTGCAATATCTGCAGCGAACAATCGACAAGATCCCTAACTGCTGTGCATGTGAAGATATCCATATAAAAATGACAAAAAGAGACAGCGATAATTTCATAGTTAATGCATGCAAGACAGATAACAGCAATTGCGTTGAATGTAAAAGCGAAGGAAGTGTAGAGCATAAATTAATTGAAATAGGTAATTATTTATAATGAACCGAAAAGAATTCTCAAATAATATGAGGTGACTCGCCCAGTAGCTTAACACCCACTAGTAGATGAACATTTTTCCACCAAAACAGTAAATAATAGTATATTACGCAACTAGGGAGGTAAAGAGTTGGCCAGTCCAGAGCACGTGTAAATTGCCACCCGAGCCGAAGGCGAAATACGTGCTCTGGGGTGGCCCTCTTTATCCCCGTGTTGCGTATACGATTTTTTTGCCTGACGAGGCCGAAATTAAACCTTCGTGATTAGGCGCCGGGAACGAAAGTACCACTTTTGCTCTCGGCGCCCGATCGCAAAGGTTGTATTTTCGGCCTCGCCAGGCAAAAATATCGTATATGCAACACGGGGATAAAGAGGACCACCCCAGAGCACATGTTTGCCAATTTACACGCGCTCTGCACTGGCCAACTCTTTATCTCCCTAGTTGCGTAATATACTATTTTAATGTTTCTGGCTTCATGAATCACTTTCTCCCAACTTCAAACTTTCAAAAAAGCCACGTTTCGAGTCATCAGTATCATAATAGTACATTACGATACGTTTGACCTAGGTAGCACTTTTTTTCACGGCGTGCAGAGTGCTACTTAGGTCACAAGTATAGTATAGAATTTTATATCACTGCCTGCCCTAAGCCCGCGTTTACGCCTATCCGTGACTTAAGTAGTCGATTATTGCACCGTGTTTATCGCACTCGCTACGCTCGCGCGCTAACCTCACGGTGCAAAAATTGACTTCTTAAGGCACGAATAGGCGTGATAGCGGACTTAGGTAAACGTGCTATAAAATAATATACGATACTTATGACTTGACGGGCCCATCGCACGATAATATACTATTATTTAAACGATTGAAAATATCATGTAACCCGTTCATTTACTGGCATTATCTACTAGTCGAATCACCGTACGAAAAAAAAAAAAATTTCTTTTCCCGAATTCGGAATAAAAAACAAAAAAAAACAAAAAATGAGACCCGTCCGGTTAGAATCGATAGCGTAGATCCGCAGATAAAGTGGCACACACACACCCACATACACACACACGCGCGCGCGCGCGCACGCACGCACACACATTTTCTAAAATCATGTGACTCGAACTTCTAACACCTCTAAGTCATGTTTCTAGAGTAATTTAACGAAACTTAAAATTTTACTATTACAAAATTTTCTCTAGGAGGAAGCAGAATAGTTTCATTCAATAGGACTTTTTCCTTTTTATTTGTGTTTTCCTTTTATGAGTATGTCTCAATTATATAATATAGTAATTTTTCTTATATTTATAGCAAATTTCCGTACAACATTTCACTCGTTTTAATCAAAAAGTACAAATGTCAAGTAGCAAAAATAAAGGAGTTATGAGCAATAGGACATAACGCACGCCACTCTTCGCGTTACACCTGAACGCGCCGTTATAGATGTATTATAGTATTTTAATTGATTATCGTATAGCCATAATATACTTTATTTTCTATATTGTTCATTTTGAAAAGGCTCTTTGAAAATGCATTCTATTGTCAGATAGTCGTAAAATGCATGATTATTTCAAACTTTGATAAAGGTAATTTCAGAACAAGCAAGACTAATTTAATAATTTTCTTTTTAGGCGACGTAATATTTTTTGAAGTCGTTAATGATAAAGAAGAAAATGTAACTTTTAATTTGGAAGAGTTCTTGAAAACATTGAGAAATCCTTTGAGCTCTGAAGAAGAAATTATATTGATGGGAGTCGTTGCATTTCATGGGATAGGAGGATTGATCACGAGACAAAATGTAAGAAACACGTCCGGTCACTATTACAGCATTAGGCTACCGAAGAGGTAACGCCAGTTGGATGGAAGTTGATGATTTAAAGACGAAAACAATATTTAGATCGGAAAAATACAAAATAGTACCGAGATTATTAATGTATGTAAAACGTATAAAGAAGTAGGTTTAATTATGTAATTTAAATTATGGTGTTTATTTAAAATTAAATCTGTTGATAAAAGCTTTATAAACAATATTATTAATCAAGATTTGCTTGAAGGAGTAACGCGCAACAAGCCACATACAGAATCATATTTTAAAATAATTAGACTGAATTAGAATAAAGTAGGAGTAGGTCGAGTAGTTCGAAGATTTTTTCCTATGTTTTTGATAAAACTTGAATAAAATAGAAACATATAAAAATTGGACAATAGGGAGGGTCAACCCTTCAAAAATAAACAACAAAAAAACACAACATTTCACATTCTATATTCCAACGTTTCGCTGATCCTTGTTGTCAGCCTCATCAGGGAAAAAACTAATCTCAACAACATGTCAACCAGATAATTATCAAATTATTTAGTAGTAACAACTACATTGTCAAAAGTAGAAAGCCACATTATCTCACTCACAGATGACTGAAATTCGGCTAAATTTATCTTCGAGTATATAAGCATTGCTCCCTATGTTATTGTCAAGTAGTATACAAATCTGTGAGTGAGACAATGTGGCTTTCTACTTTTGACAATGTAGTTGTTACTACTAAATAATTTGATAATTATCTGGTTGACATGTTGTTGAGATTAGTTTTTTCCCTGATGAGGCTGACAACAAGGATCAGCGAAACGTTGGAATATAGAATGTGAAGTGTTGTGTTTTTTTTGTTTATTTTTGAAGGGTTGACCCTCCCTATCGTCCAATTTTTTATATGTTTCAAATAATGGAGGGTGGACATAATACGTATATTGAATAAAATAGCGTAAATAATAAAATTATGTATTGAAATCACCCACGTTTATTAACCAGTACATAAATTTAGTAAACTAACAAGGTTTAAAGGCTCCGGAATCATTTATGAACTTCATGTAATCAAAATCGAACTTTTTTTCGAGTTTTTACTCGGAAAAAAACTTTTAAATAATTATTTAAATATATATGTACATATATATGTTATATATTAAATATATATATATATATATATATATATATATATATATATATATATATATATATATATATATATATATATATATATATATATATATATATATATATACATATTTAAATAATTTACACAATCTTCAAGGTTTTATGATAAAAAAAAAAAAAAAAAAAAAACAATACCAAGCAAAAATAAGATAAATAAAAATTCTGCGTAACAACAAAAACGAAGGTTGTTTTTGTCAGCTCAAAAATTCAGCCGGGCAAGATGAAACACCTTTTTCATTTTTTATGATGTGATACAAATAACGTAATCAGAGCCTTTAAATGGCGTTCATAAATAGTAATAATAATAATGCCGCTTATAGTTTGCCTCCGTCGCCTTTACAAATAACTCTTGACTCCAACTGCCACGATGAGCTTCCCTTGTATTTGCATAGTACCGTCTTGCCCGGCACAAATGATTTTTACCATTTCTTAAAAATAATTATTTATTTACGATAAATAACTCAATTATAACGATGACTTCTTTAAATATAAATAAAATATAATACACCCCTACAAAGTTTAAATTAAGTCGCGCATCTAAAAGCCAAAATGAACACGTTTAATTACGTTGATGAAATCGTTACAATAGACGTTCAAAAGGAATTTCGCCTTTGTTAAAAACCTGATAGTTATTATATATTAATCCTCACTATTGTTTTAATGCCATCTATTATCTATTATAACATCCAAGAAAATTTGGTGTTTCGTTTTGCCTAGGTATACCGTCTTGCTCGGGTCTCACCTACAGTAAATCAAGCAGCATAAGCGTGTTTGAAAAAGCGAAGACTAACACGTCCCATTGATTCGCGTCGAAGACTAACGCGATCCACTTGATTGCGGTGAAGATTAGCACATCCCACTGATTCGCGTCGAAGACTAGCGCGATCTGTTTGATTGCGGCGAAAACTAGCGCGTTCCACCGCCTGTAACGAAAACTAGCACATTTCGCGAGGTTGCCACGAAAACTAGAACTTTTCATCAGACTACATGCATTTTTCGGGATTAAGAATATGCGAGTATAAATTACGCACGTGATGAGCGCAAAATTTATAAATAATTTATAGGCTATTGACGTGCAGGTATTGCAATGTTGACTTGATTAAGCCCTATTTTGCTACCACATAACGTGAGCTCACTCTCTTGTAATTCTCTCGGGGTCGATACAATAGCAGAACTAAAGAAAACTACAGAATCTAGGGCAACATAACGCATCTTATTTCCTTCATCCACTCTTTAAAAAACAATTGCCGGATGTTCTGAAGCATTTAAATATGGATTTGATTGGCCTGTATCAAATAGACACGACGATCCAGTAGACTCGAATTTTGAAACTCGAGTATTTAAAACTATACTTAATAATTAAAATAGGATAAAAACATTTGATTTTTTGCTTATAAAATGTATCTAATTATGTTATAATTTAAACTAATTAAAACTACATCATAGTGAAAAATAGCGCTTACAACCCCAAAAACAAAATAAACGCGTGTCTCGAGTTTTAATTTTCCTAGATGAACTGAATATTCAAGTATTTATAAACTTTAAAGGGGTACTATAGTTAAAATTTTTTTTTTGGGATTTTTAAAGTTATAAATTTTAAAGTTAAAATTTTGATTTAAAATTATTAAAAAATTTTAAATTGTGTGAAAGGAATTTTTAAAAATGGTAAATTTTAAGTCAAATTTTTGACTTTAAAAATATTAATAGGAAAAATTAAGGTATGCGTAAGTATAGCTTTAGTCAGAGCTAGGGGGATTTTTTTTTTTGAACGGCTGTGTAGATTATTTAATGAAAAATGTAAATTATTTAATAAAAAATAATAATACTATTGTTATGCAGAACAAAATCATGACTATAATTATCGACATAATTATCTTTTAAATTGCAGATATTTTTAAAAGGAAAACTTCGTCCCTGGAAACCGAGAAAATTGATTAAACATAAAAACCGCTGCCAATTCATTGGCAAGATGCTTCCTCAAACTAATTTATCGATTCCATTTTTGAAATTTAAAAAACAAAAGTAAATTTTTCACAACAAAACTTTATTAATAAACTTTATTAACAAAGAACTGAATCATTAGATATTAAAAAGCTAATTCTCTGCCAAATTTCAAAACGATTCATTGACTTTTACTCCTGTTATCGTGAACGAAAGAAAACGCACTTGTTTTCAAAAATAATGTTTTTCTCGGGAACAAATCAACATAACCTCTTCAAATTTTAACACAATGTTGTACTCGACAAGTGTAATAAGTGCTAAAAATTTTGAGTCAATCAATCGAATATTCTTTTTAAAAATGCAAATATAAAAAATTTATACAAAAATTTTAACTTCAAATATTTTTGGTCACAACAGTCAGATTTTTTTGGGCAAAGAACTGAATCATTAGACATTAAAAAGCTAATTCTTTGCCAAATTTCAAAACGATTCACTGACTTTTACTCCTGTTATCGCAAAGGAAAGAAAACGCACATTTTTTCAAAAATAATTTTTTTCTCGGAAAAAATCAACATAACCTCTTCAAATTTTAACACAATGTTGTACTCGATAAGTGTAATAAGTGGTAAAATTTTTGAGTGGATAAATGAAAAAGTTTTTGAGATATTAAAGAATTACAAACCATATTTTCATTAATAACAAATGACAGGCTAAAGATAATTTAAATTTAAAAAAAAGAAATTGTAGGAAATTTAAAGACCTTTTAATAACAATTTAGTTTATTATGTAATACTGGCTGAAACAAATTAAAAAAGCTTCCTCTATGAGCAAGCAAAAATCAAAAAAACGAAAAATTCAAAATCGTTTTTTGGTTATAAAAAAAAATCGATAAAATCAAAAAGTATTTGGTTGGTAAAGGCGCTTATGGTAGAATGTTAATCATATATGTATCTTGCATCTGATGTCCAATTGTCTACCAGGAAAGGTTTCGTTTTAATAAATGAACACCATTTATTCTTAAACGACGTTTCGGACACTTTTTCCGTGTCCCTCTTCAGGTAATTAAGTAAGGATGTAATGATAACGGGAGACAGTCCGTTTCGTCATTGACGAAACGTCGTTTAAGAATAAATGGTGTTCATTTATTAAAACGAAACCTTTCCTGGTAGACAATTGGCCATCAGATGCAAGATACACATAAAATCAAAAAGTAGGTTATGCTCTCTCTATTCTCCTTCAAAACGAAGAGAATAGGCCTTTACAAATGTAAATCGATCGATCGGTTCAAAAGTTATCGTCTGTACACACAGACACACACACGCACGCACGCATGCACGCACGCACGCACGCACGCACGCACACGCCAAAAGTCTTAAAACATGTTTTTGAACATTTCTTGTTTCAAAAATATTTTTCACCGTTACAAAGCTTCCTCTTTGAGGAAGCAAAAATCGATATAAAATAAAAATTAACCTCTAAATCATACGTTATCACTTTGACTCACCATTGAATGCTGATTTAAGGGTAGAGTACAGTTGAGAAAAAATTGTTTTTCCCTGGTACCTAAATTAATATTTTCATCTAGCATGTTGTCTAAGTACATAGAAGTAGGCATTTTTACCAATTTTGGAGACTTTTTATTTACAATTATTTGAGTTATTGTTAAAAGAGTGGTTAAATATATATAAAACTGAAAAAGTTCCAGCCGTTAAAATTTTTGTCAAAGCCTTTTGGGGTTGAACGTACATCATTTTTATAGTAAATACTCAAAATCTTTCTCGAGGTATTTGAGTTCAAGTGATTATTTTTTTTTATTTGGCTTATAATAATGATTTTTTAAAATAAACAGTAAAAACAGTAAGTCAAGATGGCGGGGCAGCATACAGCCCCCGCCGGTAAGCCGCCTGATAAATATTATAAGTGTCATTCTAGTGCCAGATTTGGTGCGATAGTTTGTTTTTTTGTGAGGATCCTTACCACTTTAGTTGTTTTGATAGATTGAAAAACACAAAAAGAATTGGTGAAATCTTGGCAGTATGCCCGAAGCATGCGCATCTGAAACTAACCTCAAATTTCAACTTGGATACCTTGAGTGACGATGTAAAATTGATAATAGCGGAAATAAAAGCTACACGAAAAGAGGTAATACAAAAAGAAATACTAGATGAAATTGCAGCTGCCAATGGTACTAACGTTGAAGACCCTCATAATGAAACAATCTTTGATAATAACACTGAACTGGAAAATTTAAAAATTGAAACAACTCTATTAAGAGAACTTAACAAGGAGCTACAAGAGAAAAATTATTTACTCACTTCTAAATGCTGAAAAAGAAAAAGTAAACTCAGAAGTAACAACTAACAAGAAAACGTTTGCTGAAGCTACAATTAACAGTAAACCCTTAAAAAAACGCATACCGAAAATAATTATTCAAATGAAAAATGAGGACGACGACATAAACAAAATTAAAAAAAGGGTTACCCACTATTTAACGAAAGAAAAAACAATCAAGACGAAAAGTTTACAGGTAAAAGATAACAAGGAAATCAACATTAACTGCCTTAACGAAGATAGTACCAATAAAGCAGCCAAAATTTTAAGTAGTAAAATGTCGGATAAGTGTAAAATAGGAACAGAAAGCATCTCTAAACCGAGAATAAAGGTGGTGGGTATAGACAATTTTGAAAATATGAATGATGAAGAATTAGAAAGTGACATCAACACAAGAAATTTTAAAGACTGTGATGGAAAATGTGTAGTGTTAAGTACTTATAAAAATACCAAAAATAATACAATAACAGCTATTATTGAAGTTCCTTCGGAGATATACAAGATAATAAGAGAATGTTATAATAATAAAATCTACGTAGGATATCAAAACTGTAAAATATATGACTTAATAAATATCAAGCCATGTTACAAGTGTGGACGTTTTGGACATAATTTAAATAAGTGCTCTAATGATTTAACATGTTTAAAATGTGCAGGATCTCATATATCAGCACAATGTCAAATAAAAGATAATTTCACATGTGTAAATTGTTTCTACAGCAATACTAAATATAAAACGAATTTTGAGGTTAACCACATGGCGAATGACAATGAGAAATGCAAAATCTTAAAAGGTAAAATCAACCGAGATATAGATATGACAGATTACCCAGTGAGGCCTTATGTACCCAGACTCATCGGTAAAGTAGAAAACATCAAAATTACAACTAATCAAACACAGCCACATACTGTTACTGCAATGTCAATGAGTCAATCTGTTTTATCCATTGCCCCCTTGGGCTTGCAGTCTTCGAGAGAATCGCTAAATGATAATGGATCAAGTCCAGCAAGACATTGAAAACTTCTTACAACGTGAATGTAGCTGCGCTAACATGCAGACTCTCAACAATAATCTAACAGGCCAAAATAATCTAATTATGTATGTAAATATAAGAAGCATAAATGCTAATCTAAAAAATCTAGAAATTATTATTGAGAGTCTGTATGTTAAACCATGTGTAATTGTTTGTACAGAGACTAGAAAACTGGAAAACTATAAACAATATCAATTACCTAATTACAAAATTTTTTATAATAATAGTAGAATTAACCAAAACGACGGGGTTCTTGTATATATAAATAGTAAAATATTTGAAGACACAGAAACAATAGTAATTGATAGAGTTAGTTTTCTATGTTCCAGAATTAGACTAAAAAATAAAGATGAGATAATAATCTCGGCTGTCTACAGATGCCATGACATCTCGAAAACAGAATTTATTTTGAGTGTAAAAAAATACATTATGAATTATATAAAAAGTAAAAATCATTGGTTAATCGGAGACTTCAATATTAATATAATGAGCAAATCTCTTGATAGTGCATATGACATGACTTTAAGCCAAGATTTTTTGAATCATCTTTTAGAACATGAGTATACCCCATGTTTCCTTGGAGTCACACGACCAGACCCAGAAAATATCTTCGGGGGTTCATGTATCGATAATATGTATCTAAAAAGTAAAAATCTAACAACAAAAGCCTACAAAATAACTACTCCATTTACTGATCACTACCCTTTGTTTTTTAACTTTCGATCATATAATACATAGCGACTCAAGAAAGCAGAACAATAAAACCATAAATTATAAAAAACTAATTAACGTAGCTAGAAGCATAGACTGGAATTCGATTTTGACTATACAAAATCCTAACTCTGCCTCAGAGTTATTAGTTGAACTAGTGAATGGATGTGTTGAGAAGGCAACTTTTTCACAAAAACAAAATAAACAAAAAAATATGATTCCTAGAAAGATATGGATCACAAACGCAATTATAATATCATGTAAAACTAAAGAAACTTTATATAATATTTTTAAAAGAAACCCAACTAGTAAATCCGCAAAAAAAGAATACAGGGACTATTGTAAAATATTAGATAAGATTATTAAAGATGCCAAACACAAATTTGACTTCGAAACGTTTAAAAAATGTGACAACAATCCTAGACAACTGTGGAACTTAATAAATAAGAAATTAGGAAAACAAAGTGCAATCAAATAATATAACTAATATTTACGATCAAGACAATAAAAAATAGAAGATCAAAGGAAATTGCTAATGTTATGAATAAGTATTTTTGTGAAGTAGGATCTGAAGTAAGTAAAAAAATTATACAACCTACAAATAAAAGATTGAATATGCCTAAACCAAATAACAAATCAATGTTTTTAGAACCCGCTGATGCACTTGAAATAAATACAATTATACGTAACATGAAAAACAAAGCTGGAGGTGTAGATAATATAAATACAAAAATTTTAAAGACGTTAGCAAACTACATAATTATTCCTTTAGAACATATATACAACTTGAGTATTGAAAAGTCTATCTGGCCAGATAATCTGAAAAGTGCCGAAGTTGTCCCTATCCACAAAGCTGGAAGCAAATCATGCATTTCTAACTACAGACCAATATCTCTAATATCCAATGTTGCCAAAATTTTTGAAAAAATACTTTATAACAGACTTTATACTTTTTGGAAAAACATCAAATACTTTCTGAACACCAATATGGCTTTGTTAAAAACAAAGGTACGGCGGATGCACTTAACTACATAACACATAAAATCTATCAAAATCTAGATAAAAGCAAACGTATTATTGCTACTTTTTTAGATCTGGCAAAAGCGTTCGATACTGTTAACCATGACATATTACTTAGCAAATTAGAACGTTATGGAATAAGAGGAAAGGTCTTACTTTTGTTCAAAAGCTATCTCTCCGATAGACAACAAAAAGTTCGAATACAAAACCAAATAAGTGAATACAAATATGTATCTTGTGGGGTGCCACAGGGAACAATATTAGGACCGATACTTTTTATATTATATGTAAACGATCTATTGAGAGATATGCCGGAAGGGTCTATTCTGTCCTACGCTGATGACACTGTCATCATTTCTAGTCAAGACACGTGGTCAATGGCGCAGGATAGAATAAACAAACTACTAGATCAAGCGGCGAAATGGCTTGCTTTAAATAAGCTATCCCTAAATATACAAAAAACTAAGTTTATAACTTTCGGTAACTATCGTGATAGTGTCCCAATTAATGTAAATATAAATATACAAAATCAGCAAATAACTAGAACAGAATGTTACAAGTACTTGGGATTAATTTTCGACTTTAATATGAAATGGGATAGTCACATTAAATATTTAATTAACAGAACAAAATATTTAATATTTATACTCGCAAAGCTAAGAAAAATTATGGATACAAACACATTGATGATTATTTATTACTCCTTCTTTCATAATGTTATAAACTATGGCATCATTGCTTGGTGGGGTGCTTGTAGAACAGAAATTAAAATAATACAACAAATCCAAAATAAATTGCTCAAAATCATTGCCAAAAATAAATTCCAGGTGCACAACACTCCGCTAAAAATAGAACAAATGTTCACTCTAGAATCCTTATGCTATCATTATAATAATCTAAAAGATGCTTTTCTTACAATAAAACGCAATACTAGAAAAAAATCACTACAACTACCTAAAATGACCAAAGCTATTAGTGATAAAGATAGTCTGGTAGAAGCTATGAGGGTATTTAACGAATTGCCTAATGATCTCAAAATTTTAAATTATAAGAAGAGTACAATTAAGTACAAATTAAAACAAACGCTCTTTCGATAATAACATTTAATTGTAACATTACGCACAACTTCATATCATTTTCACTGTTTACTTTTGGAAAAATGAAGATTATAAATTACGTTTTGGCGGATTTTATTTATAGAATATATAAATTGTTAAATGAAATAAAGTTTTTGAAAATGTTTATGTTACTCGAATGAGTAATCTGTTAGTTATAAGTTATAGATATAGTATTAGTTGTATGCAACCAGACTATTGTACAGGTAACAATGTTTACCTCTAATAGATTTTACTTTGTAAACTGCATTGTAACTTTTCTGGTTAAATAAATAAATAAAAATAAAAATAAAATAAAAATTTGTTAAATTTTAAACTTATTTTTTAGTTATAAAAAAACAATATAAATAAAATAAAAAAATCATGGGAAAGAATTATTTGAAATGTATTCAAGAATATGCACTAACAATTTTCAGGAGGATACATAAAAATTTAAGACGGTGGGAACATTCTGAATATTGAATATTTCAATACTGAGATAAATGCATTTAAAGTTTAATGTAATTTAAAAACGAGACGTACCACTGAAATGATCAGCTTGGTTATGTTTACTATCAGATTAAAAAAAAAATCTACTTTATAAGATAAATCTTTATTTTCTTTGTAATGGAGCTCATACTTACATTGTTGGTGTACTTCTATGATTTAAAATGTTGCTACGTCTTACTATCCTTACGTCTTGCTTCCTTATATAGCATCGTACATTTCAGTAAATCTGTAAGTGCTTGGATAAACTTCACCAGCTGTGAACGCGTGTTTCATCAAATCCTGAGAAATAAATCTTACACTTAAGTAAAAAATTATAGTATGCCTGCCAATGTACTTGTCGGATGCTGATTGTAATACAGCAGCAGCAATACAGTAGGACAACAATCTTGGAAAGAACTTCAAAATCCACAAGTCCAGCGATAATGTCTACAGCAATTCCAATACCATGCAGCGAGCGATAACTTCTTCTTTACCATGTACCACCATATGTCACTGCTATTTAAAATAGATTATTACTTGACATAGCAGCGTGTGCTTCATGTACATCTTGACAAGAACTCGGAGTATATTATCCTTGAGGGCATGGCTTTTTTATGCAGCGCTTTCAACTGGAATTGAATTGCAGGCTTGTACAAATACTGCATGTTCATTTTACACAAACTTTCTCTAAGGCACCAAAACTTAAACCAATAGAACTTATGCTATCTAGCATTCTGTGGTTTACTAAATAAGGAGAGCGGTGCTTGGATTTTGTACGAGGGCTTGAATGATTCTCTCCAGCTACTCAGCCACAAGCCCTACACTTTAAAAGAATTTTTCTTACTCCCCCACCCGAAAGTACGTACTTTCGGCCCACATCTTCGAGCCGAAAGTTAACTTTCACACCCTATTTTATACCAACCGCGCGCTCTGATTGGCTGCCGAAATTTCCCGACCCGCTGCGCTTGAGAGCCCGCGCGCATGAGCCACTCTATCTCATGCGCACGGGTGACGAGAAAAAAGAGTTAGTTGAAATAAAAAGTGGCGTTGTTTGGTCGTGGTCATTGTTTTTTTCTCTTGTTTTCTACACGTACTTACGAGTCGTGTAGAAACAATTAAGTAAACGTGCGGACGGGAGCGTCCGAGGAAAAGATGTTTGTGCGGTGTGAAGGTTAGACACGTACATCCAATGGACATTGATTCGTGTCGTTAGTGACCGTCATGCATAGCCTTTTCAATTGTTTTATCATTTCTTATGTATGTTCAAACGTTCAAAAGGTTATGCGTGACGGTCACTAACGGGCACGTTCGACACGAATCAATGTCCATTGAATGTACGAAATACACAGAGGAAAGTGCACGGGTGACGAGAAAAAAGAGTTAGTTGATCAAACTTTAATGTACTTATTTCATCACCTTATTTCTTTCTTTTTTTAATGAATGTGTTTCTGATGCCCGCCCCGACCAGCAAAACCTCGGCCTCGCCTCGGTCTTGCAAATGTCGGGCGAGCATCATACCATCTCTGCAACAGCGAAAGTAGCAGGCGCCCAAAAAACCAGCTCTCCACGCCGGGTCGAAAGAAAAAACAGTCGGTAATATCAACCGAGCTACCCAAAGCGGCCGAGAGAGGCATTACTATCGAGCGGGCCGAAAGAAAAACTAACACTCAAACACAGCTAGCAGACGACAACGCAATTTTATTAATTATTTAACAATTACAGAACGTACTTTCGGCCGGAGAGTAAGAAAAATAGTATACAATACTTGGACCGGAAATTGGATTTCCGGGGCGTGCGCGGTATGACGCCCGAGGCGAAGCCGAGCACGTATCGTAATATACTATTGGAGAAGGGTCGCATTGATTCAGAAATAACTGCACTAAGTTCTCATTACATTGAATGCTACACAAATATTTTCGTCACACTGCTGAATACACTAGAAATAATTCTCCTATATTGTTATCAATAGGTATGTGGCTGTTCTTGATTAACAAGTTGGAGTATTCCACTTTTCAGTAGATAAGCTATGCTGGTTCTGCATCAAACAGGTCGTGACCTGTTTGATACAGAACCAGCATAGGATTTCTGGATCACCCGCAATTGTACGGGGCACCAATAACCCATAACAAGTCGTGACTTGTTGATCCAGAACCCGCCTAGGGTTTTTGGGCCACCCGCAATTGTACGGAGGTGACAATAACCCATAACATGCGGGCATCCTGCTGTCGGCGGTTCGGCGGGTGACAGCCCGCGACCAGACGACTGCGCACATCGGCTGCGCAGCGGCGGGCGGTCAGCGGCGGGCGGCGAGCGGCGAGCGGTGAGCGGCCAGCCTGCTACTGCAAACAGGCAGCGGTCGGCGGCGGGCGGCCAGCGGTCGGCGGCCTGCTGCTTGTCAGCTGCTGCTCTCGGCCAGCGGTTCTTATCTACTATAACCATTAAAAACTATCATGCAACCATTTAAAACTTTTTATAACCCTTTTGCTCAGGCAAAGAATACGTATTTGTGGAAATTTTTTCTGAATTATTTTTCCACTGCGACTGTTTTGAATCGTTTTGTATGAGTCGCTGTTGCTCGGGAGCAACGGTCGAGCTGTTGGTTTGACCCATTATGAGGGAATGAAAGTCTCTAACGACTGCAACATGCTTATATAAGACCTCGATTGCTTGCGAGCGCCATCTACTGGTCTACTGAATAAAAAAATTTTTTAAGGGGATAGAAGCCCCACCTCGCTCCTATCCTGTGAGGTTCTACCTGTTTATCAACCCCTCCATTGTCCTTAAAAATTTTTTATTCTTCATCAATATCTTCCCATTCCATGATGTCTTCCCACTCCATGTTTGAATCGTTGAGGTAAAATTGCTTCATGCGCTTTACGTTGTACAGGGCACAAGTAGTTTTGCACGCTCCATTGTGGTTAGTACATATAGTCACTGATCTTGGATAGTCGAAAGATGGATAGTTCATTTCATTGATATCGATAACATTAAAATTAAAACGCTCTAACCACAACTTTTTTATCTCACCAATCACGAAAATTCTGTTAGCATCTTTGAATGCATCTTGAAGAATTTTTCCAATTTCAGTATAATCGTAATCACCGTCATTCCACGATAGTCCATGATAGCAAAGTTCTAACCACAAATTTTCACGTTTGTACTTGTCTGTTAGTCTTCGCCAAGGAAATGGTGGCTTGAAGAGGTGCACTACTGGCTCATCGCCATCGTTGAGAGACACGAAAGCCAACTCTTTCAGAATGAAATCATTGCCGGGCTTTTAAAAGCCCTGCATATCCACTGCGTAGTCCATGGCGTCGAATGACGAGGAGCCAGAGGCTCACTCAGCTTATATACTCCTTAAAGTTTCTGCACGTCGCCGCTTACGGGATTATATTGAACTATGCGATCGTGTAAGATTAAGCAGTAGGCTGAAGTTCCAGCCGGAAAATTTTCCTTTGCTTCAAATTCCAGACGAATGTCTACAGGGGCGCTCTTTAAGGATTCGCTTTGTTTTGAACAGTCTATCACTATTAGGGGTATGTAAGTGAGATATTGCGACTTTTTCAACATAGGTTCTGGATCTTTGCCATAGTATGAATTTTGAAAATTAGCGTACATATCGTAGAGCATGGCGAATTGATTACGATTCACATCGAGGTTAAGATTACCATACGGATATGACTGAGAATTGAGAAAGAGTTTTACATTTGTAAGATTGCAATGATCAAACTGGCTAGCATTTGCAGCTCTTCGATCTTTTCGATTAGTTTGAAAACCTAAGATGACGAAGCGTGGTTTTTCAAGTTGATTTGACGTTTTTACAGTCCATACATGTCTCGACGTAATCAGCAATAGTGGATACTCGTACAGTTCCCACGTGCGAAAACTCATGGCAATGGGGCGATCTTTTCCTACGAAATCGAGTAAGCGAATTTTGTTAGAGTTCGATGCAACTACGTATGGCATAAGCCATTCGATTCTAGTTATTTCAACATTAAAGTCCTCGTAACCCTCTGCATTGTCTACTCTCATAGGTCTTTGTTTAACGGCGTTTAAGTCGTTTCTCGATCTCATGAGAACCAGTTCATGCTTTGCGTTTACTACAATTTTGCGATAGTCCTCTGCGAAGCCAAAAAGTAGACTCAATGGAATCGATACATTGAAGTAACCAGCATCATCGATTATCTTTTGTGTTTCTTCTATATCGATCCAGCCCGCATTTTCAATGATGAAACTCTGAGTGGGATTGAGTGATACCCAACCTTTCATAAGAGTGGTTAAACCAACATTTTTGCACTTGTCTATCTCAATAGCATTCAACTCATATCTGATTTCTTCAAATAAATGACAAATGGCATTATTCACAAGTTCTGTATTTTCAACGGGAGTATTATTAGTTTTAACCAATTGCCCGCAGATATGTAATGTACTGCGGGAAGGTAAGAGACATAAATCTTGATGTTGAATAGATATACGTATTTCATCACTGTTGTTGAATGTTGTTGTATACGGTTGGTGAGCGTGAACCTCATAGTGCGCTACGGATTCATCGAAAGTTACAGGTGTTTGTATGCTTAGAATTTCTTCCATTTCGTTGAAAGCAGCAAAAGATGATGCAAGTTATTTTCTACCAAGTACTACTTTTAATCCTAGACTTTTTAGTTTTTTTATGCTCTGACGTGTTAGCGTCTTCACAGTTCGTTGATGACTGATGCGCGTTGGGCATGTTTCTCTGCTTATATAGTTTTTGTTGTAAACGATTCCCATTATGATTGTCGAATATGCAACCTTATAGTTATAACTTCTCCGCGGAAATTTACTAAATCTCCGTCTTGATCGATGATGCGTATTTGTAAATGATCTATACGCTTTACGGCAATCGGAAGGTAAATAACGTGTGAGGGAACTTCGATGATTTTATACCCTGGAGGTACTGCAGGAAAAAACTCGTGTATCGTGTGTACTTTTTTGTCGTTTATATATGCTCCCGAAGTGATATTACACTCGACTCTCAAAGCGTTGATTTTGAGAATTGTAACAGGTAAGTCAGAATTATGGACAACGTTCGGTTCGAGAATACGTCTGGTGAAGCCCAGTAGACGAGCGAGTGAATTTTCAGGTCGAAAATCTATAGGCTGACTGCACTTGATTGTACAGCGAAGAGTATTATTATTTGGCTTTAAATTGAAAGTAATATCGTTGTGCGCTAATTTTTTACGAACAAATTTGTCAATATCCTCAATTTCGTAACTTCCCACCGGAAGAAGGAAAACGTTTTCACCTACGTAAAACTTATTGTTGTTACTATCTATATTGGGGATTGAGATAAATGTTAAAAGTTCAACAAGCCCTAAAACGTAATTTTTATTTGGCGATAACTCGATTGGTGGAAAATACTGTGCTTCTAGTGTAGAAGATGTACCTGAAAGTGTAAGAGTTAATGAACCTTCCATGACAGCTTAAATAAGAATGATGCAATGTTTCCCCCGCCTCTTCTTATATAGCCCCGCACAAGAATTTTAGACAGAGGTGACCGCAATTGTACGTATCAAAATCTTGATATCTTTCATGATTATATTTAACTTTGTCAACTCTGAGGTATAATATTAAATCTAAGGGTGGTCGGAGATCGCCAAAACTATCGAAATATATAACATTTTTGCCTCTTTTTCTATATGCAACCCAGTGTGTGCCGGGGCCGCTAGCATCATCTAGATTAACTATAGCGGATTCACTATAGTGCGGTCCAGAAGTTGGCATTGCATTTCTCATAAATACTCCTCGAAAATTAGTTATTTTTAAAAGTTTTGCATATTTTAATATGTCAGCATCGGTAAGCGCACGCTGCGGTAATTTCATGAACTTTTTTTTTTTTTTAAATGGAGACCTAACCCTACTTTGTGTGGTTTAAGATATAAGCCATTGCCCAACGATACACTTTCCATAGTTTTGTTGTGTCTTTTAGTTTCTTCCAACTGCTCCTTAGCAGCTTTTGCGTCATTTAAGGCTTTTACTATTCCAGCAGCACCACCCGCTAGAGCGCCAGTTGCACTCAAGCCTGCAAATAGAGGTATGAGAAATGGCAATATGCCACCGGTTTTCGCGGGCACTGGTAAAATACGTGAAATTTTAATATTCTTTTTGCCTCCAGCTTCTTTAACAGCGCTCCGTGCTTTTTTCAAAGCTGATCGTATGACTGTTAGAGCACAGTTATTTGGCGTTGATTTAAAGGCACCAGCTTTGATAATTTTTTTCAATGAAACTTGACTTCCATTCTTTTTCCTCATACCCATTCCTAATTTTAATTTTTTAGCCTTACTTGACTTTCTCTTCTTCTTACTCTTATTTTTAAACCCATACCAAGTCTAGATTTTAATTTCATAGTATTAGTTATAGCGTATGCAGCCGCCTTTTCGCCAAAATTAACGTCTTTTGATTTAACGCGATTCCAAGCCCTTTCAGCTAAAATTTTATCTGCTTCGTTCCTCACCTGGACGTTTTCGCGATTTTTAGAATAAGCTATATCGTGCTCCTTGCAAGCAGTGTCTAGGGGATTAATTCCAAGATCTCCTCGAGCTAAACGTTTTGCTAACTTAGTGCCTGGACCGCAGTACTGATAACCAGGTATATGAAGTTCAAACGGCAGTTTATTGAGAATTTTATTAACAAATCCGCGTCCGCGTTTGTGAATGATCATCACTCTTCGAAAGTCAATGGTCAACTGATGGTGAAAGCTATATAAGACCGCTATTTATACTCATAGCAATCAGTCGTGATTTGATTGTCATAGAGTAAAGATCATGAACTTCAAAGAGCAGTCGGTCAAGCTACCAATAGAAAATTTTGATGTACTTGTAGAGCATGATAAAGGAGCAAAACGGCACGGTGATCTACTTCCTGATAGTATACGAGCCGTCTTCTGTGGCCCCTCAAACTGCGGAAAAACAAATAGTTTACTTGCTCTCATAACACATCCTAATGGCATTAGATTTGAAAACGTATACGTCTACTCAAAGTCTCTCAATCAACCAAAATATAAATTTTTAAATGAAATCTTAGAACCTATAGAAGATGTACAATATTTTTCATTCAGCGAGCACGATGCAGTTGTCGATCCTGTCCAAGCCCTTCCGAACTCTATCATGATATTTGACGATATTGCTTGTGAAAAACAGGATAATGTTAGAGCCTTCTTTTGCATGGGAAGACATAAAAAGGTTGATTGTTTTTATCTATGTCAAACTTATGCTCATGTCCCCAAACATCTTGTCAGAGATAATGTAAACTTACTTGCTATTTTTCGACAAGATGAAGTAAATCTAAAGCATATCTATGACGATCACGTAAATACTGATATGACTTATATAAATTTTAAAGAATTGTGCTCCAAGTGTTGGAGAGATGATAAGCACGGTTTTCTAGTCATCGATAAAGATCGGGGAATAAATGACGGCAGATTTCGCAAGGGCTTTGATAATTTTGCTATAAATATAGCATGCACATAGGTAATAATCAGCAGTTTCAGACTGAACGTTGAAACGACAACATGGCTGACTTTCAACGAGAAAAAACGTGCTTCGTCAACTTGTTAAGGCACGAGATGCGATTAAACGCAAATATAGAATATTAAAATTTGGAAAAGACAATGTCGAAAAAATTTTAAGTGAAACTTTCAAACCAATAGTTGATCCGCTTCAAAAACTTGTAACTCAGAAAAATATTGAACAAAGTAGCGTTGAACATAAAGCAGTCGAACAAAGTAGCGTCAAACAGAATGAGAGTGATGAGTTCGATGATACTTTACAGAATGCTCACGAGACATCTTTCGAAACAGCAGGTAGCGATATTGAAGATGACTCTGATTTGTACGTCAAGGCCCTAAAGCTCAATTAGCCCCAGTATCTTGACAAAATTTATGGAGTACGAAATGAAAATGGTAAATTTTTTATTGGTAATTTACCGATTAGCTTTCATAATAATAAAATTAAAGTTAACGGAGTAGCATATCTGAAAACTATAGGATTACTCGAGTTACTCATAGCGAAACAACCAAATAAAAATAATATAAGTTCAGATGATTTAAAAAAATATCGTAAAATTTTAGTACTATCATCTGCTCACAAGAAGCAGTATAACAAAAACGAAAGGATTCGTGTTCATAATAGTAATAAATTTAATAATATTATTGCTCCAATGTTCAATATTACCTCGAAAACCGGAGAATCGATTAAAGGTGGTTCATTACCTCGTTATAAAATTGCGAAAAAACATACTGCTTTAGACTATGTGTACTGGGATGATCCAAACGAGCTCGTTGACCGGCTTCACTTACTAGTAGCTGAAAGGTCTGCCGGAAATCCCAGTCATGTAAACGAGATACACTCTATAATCGAAGAACTTCGCGAAGCAGGCTATATATATTAAGTGCACACGAATAAACGAATCATTCTCAAAATGAGCGTCGACGTGTTTGGACGTAATCTTGGAAAAACCGAAGGCAGTCGTGGTCCACCTGGCGTTGGCTTTAAAGTCACGTCTGACGGTCACTACGACATCGAAAATAAAAAATTATGCAATATTGCTGAACCTCAACAGCCGAGCGATGCTGTAAACTTAGAGTCTCTACGAAATATTATTCAAATAGAAATTCGAGGAATTATTGATATAACTACAAGACTTAGAACTCGGCTAGATGATTTGAATGTAATAGTTGATAATCATACAAATGAACTTGATGCACAGAAATCTCAAATAAAAGCTGACATTTTGACTATAAAAGAGAGTTTGGCACAGGTATTCAATCAGTAATTCCACAAACATGGAACATGAAAGACTAGTTGAAGAACTACACAAACCTGCAAGACGTAACTATACACGTCGAAGCTTTGACATGTGTGGATTGGACGAAACTTGGCAAGCAGATCTCGTTGAAATGATTCCATATGCTCGCGATAATAAGGGCTATAGATACTTGCTCACTATAATCGACATTTTCTCCAAATATGCATGGGCTATTTCTGTAAAGAGAAAAACAGGCAAAGATGTCTCAGAAGCTATGAAATCTGTGCTTGTTAAAGGCAGAGTACCGAAGAATCTCCACACCGACAGAGGCAAAGAATTTTATAACACAGATTTTCAAAAACTTATGAGCACACACAAAATAAAGTTATACTCAACCTTTAGTAATCTAAAAGCAGCGATATGTGAACGTTTTAATCGCACGCTAAAAAGTGCAATGTGGAAAAAATTCAGCTTGCGCGGCAACTATAAGTGGTTAGATATTTTACCTGATTTACTTGCTGCATACAATAATCGTAAACATAGTACTATTGGTGTGAAACCAAAAGATATAACAACCAGTAACGAAGCAGGTATATTAAGGAAATTTGCCCGTAAAATAACTAAGAAGATTAAGCCAAAATTTAAAATTGGTGATAAAGTCCGAGTGAGCAAGGCTAAAGCAGTATTTGACAAAGGCTATACTCCCAATTGGTCTACAGAGATATTTACAATTGTACGTATAGCAGCTACAAATCCTACAACTTACCATCTGAAGGACTATCAAGATCAGCCCGTCTCAGGCGGCTTCTACGAGCAAGAACTACTCAAAGCCAAGTATCCAGATATTTATCTTGTAGAAAAAGTAATTAAGATAAAAGGAAGTAAAATTTTTGTAAAATGGCTTGGCTTTGATAATTCACATAATAGTTGGATTGAGAAAAAAGATATGTAAACATATAGAATTGATAAATAAAAACAAATTTTTTCATGTTAAACAAAAGAGTTGTTTATTAATAAATTAAAAAATTATGTACATTTTGCGCTCAACTATATTTCATAATACTTAAACATTTCGTAATACTTATATATATATTTTCGCAATAAACATTTTATTTTCGCAATACTTAAACAATATTTTTTTGCAATACTTAAACAATATTTTTTCGTAATACTTAAGAATTATATTTTTTCGCAAAAGACTTATATATATTTTTTCGCAAATACTTAACTATTTTACAATATATATTTTTTCGTAAATACTTAAACATTAACTATATATATGTATATTCGCATTACTTAAAAAATTATTTGTCACTAAATTCTACACTGGAACCGCCGTTGTACACTATAAATAGTTCATACTTATTAGCGGCATCCTGGAGTTTGAAGAAGAACTGCTCGTCTTGTTGAAGAGCATCTGATACTCTCTTCGGCATGAACACATCAAACTCGCTCTCCAGTTCAGCCACGACTTTTGCTCCATATTTCGTCGTTACAGCCTTCAGACTAGACACCATATACCGCTGGCCCTTGATCAGATCGACCAGTCTTTTTGTGGGAAGGAATCCTCCACGCGCAATAGCGTTTAATTTTGAAAAATCCATCTGTAACAGAAGGTTTTGTAAATGATTTGTTTTTTGAATAGAAGAAAAAAAAATTACTTTAAGAAAATACAAACCTTAGATTTCTCTCCTTTTCTTAATAATACTTTCAGTATTTTCCTCACAAGGTCTTTTTAAGACGAGGAGCGGCGCTGCTGGAAGCGGCTGCGTGACAGCAAGAAGCGACTGTGAGACAGCGAGAAGCGACTGCGAGTCTGTAGGTATCTGCTGCCAGACTGCTGGAGGCGAGGCTGAGATCTGCTGCTGAAGAGAGTCGACTGATCGAATGAGCTCCTGCTCTGGCACCGCCGCATTATATAGGGATGCCTCAGCGGCGTTCGGCGGCTCGCGTTCCCCCTCTCCAACAGCTTCATTCTCATTGGCCGGTTCTTCCCCCACCACTCCTGCTCTATAGTGACCCCAGGGCAGTGTATCGGTGGTCCCGGGCTGTAGGCAGCGTTTATCATCATGTGCACTGAGAGCAATTTTTTTCTCTTTCTCAGTGTGAATGTTGTGACGACGAGACCTGATGTTTGTTTGCTCTCGAGTGAGGATGACGTTCTCGCGGAGGCACTTCATGTAGTCGTCAGGGGTGATGGTCAGTTTGACTACAGAAGTTTTCACTCCTTTGGCCTTCTTGATGGGCTTTTGATTCTGTACTTTCACGCTGTACATTTTACTCCGCAGCCCGATGAATTCCAGCATGATCTCGCCGTTGCACTCGTCCTTCATCACGTCGACGATTTTCTTATTGGCACGAGGCATGTTGAACGGATTAATTTCAGGATAGTCTGATGTGTCGAACTCGTGAATGTCTTGTCGCATCACGTCGTACACGTTAACATCTGTAACTTCATAAATCAGACTATCCGTATCGGTGTATAGCAACTTGCCTCTGTTTCCTACACGATCTCGCATATAGTCATAGTGGAACCTGTACACTAGCGTTTTTGATAAGTCCAGCACTGACAATCCAATGTAGATTGGCTTTCTTATACAGATCTCCGTTCGCAGCAGCTGCACCGCGACGAGATCTTCATCAAAAATGTCAGAGCTGTGAAAGTTTGGCCGTGCGATGAGTGCCTCGGCTCCATAACGACCTTTCCATTTGTTGACTAGCTTCACGTCAACGCGTTTTCTCTCGTTTTCCATCGTTTTGCCATACACAGCATTGTTGAAAAGTTTACAAACCATTTTTTCCAACTCATTCTTGGCTTCCTTCCTTTTTGCGCTGTTCAAGTCGATATACTTTTTTAGCCAAGGACTCTGTTGGAATTGTATGGCTCGATGGACTTTGTCGAGAACCAGGCCATGTTTCAAGGCCTGTTTGAGTGCTCGATAGTGAAGCACATAACGAGTTTTGTCATGAAGCGTCGTCATGAGTTTATACTGTTTTGAGCCAGGAGGCGCCATGTGTTCGGCACAGAACGGCAGATCTTTATGGGCATCGTGTAGAGTTTCAGGATACTTCAGGTCCACCTCGACAAAGTATCCAAAGTCACAGTCATCGGGGATGTTGAAGAAGTTTGGTTCATTGACATTCTCTACCCACTTGAAGCCGCCATAAGGCAAGGATTCAGTCATTGCCCAACCGTACAAATTGTTGACGTCAAAATACATCAAATATTTTTCGTCCTCGTTAGCGTTATAACCATCCTTCATGTGCGGGTTGTTCGCTTTTGCATAACGATTGCAACACTGGCTGATTCCTCCTCGTATGCCGCGCTCGATGAATAGCAACATGTCAACATCGGTAAGAAGCTCAAGTTTGATCTATGAAAAAATTTTTTTTATTAAATATGAATTTTTAATTAAATTTAAATGAATCATACCTGTGTATTTTTTAGCATGGCATCCCAAGTCAATCCGGGTGTAGTGTAATAGTGGGCAGGATCCAACTCATAAGCTTCAAGACAGTTATTTCTAAAGTTCTCAAAAACTTCAGTCAATAGGATAACGTCTGTCTTGAGATATAAGTCAGAGTACTGCCCTAAATCTTGAATATTGAAACTCTGCCAAACGTTCTGAGCATGCTCATAATCCTCATCGCTGATATGAGCATCATATAAGCTGCTGAAGAAGTCATCTTTCGAAGGGAGATTTGGCTCGTTTAGCTTTTCAAATGACGAGACATAGTCGTATGGAAAAACTCCTTTTCTCTTCAAAAGTGAAATTTGTTCATCGCATAGACCATCTTCTTTAAACAATCGCTCCAGAGTATTCAGTTTCTCCAAGTATGATGCCAACTTGTCTAGCGATGAAGCCATAAACTTGAACGAGTTGATGAATCGCAGGTTTATATCTGTACCTTCCACAAACTTTGTAAAAGATATGTATTTCTCTTTTGTTTGTGGAAGTAGCGAAACTCGTCCTGGGAAGCATGTCGCTATTTTTCTAATAAAGAGATGAGAATCGTATCCGCTCAAGTTGTGTAAAACTATGGGGATTGTTCTCGAGTCCTGGAAGCCGAGGTTACATTTGCTGTGTGCTGGTCCACGATATCTGTAATAATTGTTAGTTATGAGAGAGAGAGAGAGAGAGAGAGAGAGAGAGAGAGAGAGAGAGAGAGAGAGAGAGAGAGAGAAAATAAATACTCACTTTCCTGTGAAATGACAATGGTCACGTACTCTCTTGTCGTCCTTAGTATGACATAGACGTGCTCGGTCAAACATAATTTTTTCGAGCGATGTTAGGTTATTCATAGGCTTTGGATTTTTATACGAGTCATTCAATTTCACAGCCAGAGAGTGAAGACTCTGTACAAACCATTTGGCTGGAGATTCGGCTTGTTCATCCTCTTGTCTATAACTCTTATATTCCGAGAGAGAGTCATCATAACTACATTTAATTAAGAAGCCCACACTAAATGGCACGTGATGCTGGTAAGCTCGTTCATCGTCAATCATAGGCTTCAATATACATTCAAAGTCAGCGTATATTACGAATGGCACACGATTCTTAAAACCAAAGTTTGTAAACTCTAAAGTATTGTTTTTCTTATTTGGAAGAGTAATTTTACACTGATTAATTTTTTCACAGTCAATCACATGCTTCATTTGTTTTTCTTCAGTTATGAAATAGTGTAGACATCGATCACAGATGAAAATTTTACGGTTGTGCGAAGATAGCTGTTTACTACACAGTCTTGATAAATTTTTTATCCATACATAATGGAATTTAAATTCGATGTTAACTTCATCGAGAGTCGAGTCGTCATCTTCATCTTCGTCAACATAATTATTTTCAATAAGTAATAAATTCACATGTTTATCTTTTTTGTCGGCCGTCAAGTGACGAGGTAAGACATCAAACGCTTCTCCTTTTTTCTTTAAATAGTACACATTCACAGAAATGTCATTTTGTTTCTCAAACTTACTAACTTTTCTGGGATCAACGGGAAAATCAATTCCCTTAAAGTTGAGATCGTTCTGATGAGGTACATATGTCGCCACTCGATTAGAATTTATCCTAGTATAGTGTAGTGCCGATAGAATTGCCCACTTAAAACATTCATTGTCCTCATTTTCTACATTTATACACGCCTTCTTATTCTTGATGAATGGCGGCAAATCAATGTACGAGCTTCCTCTCATTGGATTAAACTTGTAAATGTTCACAACTAAATTTAAAATTGATTTAAGCGACCAGCCCGATTCGCGCTCTTGAAACTCTTCCATATCCGTGTCGATGGGATTTTGTACGTTCATAACAAACCACTCGTTCAAGTCCGTAGTCGAATATATCGAAGCTGTTTTTGTGTTGAAATATTTTATTTCAATTGTCTCTTCGCTATTTTTAACTATAGCGTACTCGGCCGCTAACACCGTGTTCACTTTTAAAGGTTCTTTAAGAATTTCACGCACTTTTTCAATAAATTGTTGCTTAGCGTCTTTCATGAACTTTAATAAATCAAGATGTCTCCGGTTTGTGATGACACCCGTCTTGATTCTGTTCTCGAAAGCTGATTCGACATCATCCCAGCTTACCGAGGGGCCATTTTCACTCGCTTGTAGCCCGGCACCCACCACTCGATGTTCACTCAACAAGCGTAGAACACTCTTTATGAGCGCGATGGCCGCTTGCAACTTTTGCCGATCGGCCACTGTTAAGTCCGTCACGTCGGGCCTGCGCTGAGTCAATTTTTCAGCTTCCACTATAGCTTTGCGACCAAGCGCAATCCAATTATTCACATCATCTTGGTCAGCCACACCACTTAAGGCAAGCCGATACGATTTACATAGCACAAGAGCGGTATTTTTGAAATACTGAGGCATCTTGACCGCGGGAGGCAGTCGAATGACTCTCAGCCGCACGCATACCTCCTTTTATTTAAAAATTCGCGAAAAGAGATCGATTCTGATTGGGCGTAGGTGTTGTGGAGAGGGTAAAAATAACGCGATTGGTTAAACAAAATAGGAAGGCTGATTATAAAATAAACAGCGAGCCGTTGAAAACCTCATTCGCTCCTTTGCTCTCGTTCGAGAACAGTCACAGCAGCAAGATGAAGTATATTGTTGATGTCCAAGGTTTCAAGATTACCTTGAATGAATTCGTGTTCAAGGAAGTAGCCATCATCCCTCTAGAGGAAGATCCTACACCATCAGTTTTCCTATTTAGACCACCTTATGCATGGGACAAATTGTTGGAAAAAAACAAGTCTGAAAATCGTTGGCTTGAACAAAATTTCCATGGAATAATGTGGAGAGCAGGCAACATCCCATACGATGAACTAAAAAATACTCTAAATGGTGTACTCTTCGGAGCAGAGATTTATGTGAAGGGACTGGAGAAAAGTAAATGGTTGAAGAGATTTTTCCCCGATCAGTAAGCTATTTTCGGTTATAAATTATTTTCATAAAAAACGTTTTTCTCATAAGTTTTTTAATTTACAGATTAGTTACTAATATTGAGGATATGGGATGTCCTTCGTTGAAAAGTTTACCTACAGAATTAGTCTCATGTACCAACCATACTGCCTGTAACTTTCCAGTATGTGCACTTCGAAACGCGCTGGTTATAAAAAGATGGATGCTCGAGCAGCAGCATAGAAAAAACATGAACGAAATATCAGAATCTTTTCATTTCATGTACATTTGAATTATATTTATTATTATGAGTTAATAAACATTTTTTCTTTTTTATTAAATTTTGCTGTTATATTTTTTATCCAAAAATTTTCATTGCATAATTATATATGAAATATTAATATATATTATTTAAAAAAAATATATGAAATATTAATATATATTATTTAAAAAAATATATGAAATAGTAATAAATGAATATATTTGTCCATATGTTAAAAAAATATTGGTGGCCCTGAAAAGGGCCGATTGGTTAGTCCTGAAAAGGACTGATTAAATAGTTATTCGACGACGAATTCTCCGTTGTGGCTCATCACTGTCGTCACGAGGTCGCTTCTGTGGTATCTTCCGCGGTGACATCGTCCCAGAGGAGCCGGTGATATCATCATGCTTCTCCACTGGAGAAAAGCATGAGGATCTCAACTCATACTTCTCCAAAAATCCTGGAGAGAAGCATGAGGGTACTGGTGAGAGCGATGACGGCGGCGACAGTGGCGGCAACACTAGCGGCGAACAGCGGGGTAGCCGCTCGACGAAGACCGGCGATGGATCAGGTAACCGTTGTGGTGTGAACGCTGGCGACGCAACCGGCGACTTAATCGGCGACGACGTAGCCAGCGGCATCACCAACGCCGAAAGAAATTCGTCGTCGCTATCCATCGCGAGGCCGATCTCCCAATCGAAATCAGCTTCACTCCACGTTGTCTCCAGGTTGTTGCTCGATGAGTCCATCTTTGCAAAATGATAATTAATCGGTTGACTGCGCTGTTTTAATAAACAAAGCGCGGACCTACGCGACACCCGCTCTCCCCCTCCCCGCGGCGCTCGCGGCTGCTGATTGGGACGCAACAGCTCCGCGACAGGCGATATAAGTAACGCGTTTTTCTCCGTTCAACATCATTCTTCACAATGGAGCCAAACAAGGAATTTCTCCAAGATCTTCTTGACGACGAGTCTCTTCAAGAAGCAATTCTTGAAGGATTGGCAGCGTTGGAGGATTGCGCACCGTTTGCGATGGAGGAGATACCTGAGCTGTCCTCTCCTCTCGCTTTTGACGCCTGGCTCATGGGTCTAGAGCTCGAGGAAGAAGGACAGCAACGGGCACCTACTTCACCGCAGCTCGATGAATTGCGAAGACCGCATACTCCGCAACCTCCTCCGGACCTCGTGATGCGAACATCACCAGCATCGCCACCATCGTACATGCTGTACGAGCCGCATGAAGGGCGGTACTACGAGCTGCCGAAGGATTTTGCACAGCTCCGTGCATACGAGCAATTATCGCAGGCGCCGAAGGAGGAAGACGAAGACGATGAGATGGAGGTCTCGCACGACCTTCGTTGCAGGCCTCAAAAGCGACATCGTCACGGAGACAGGTCGCCATCACCGTCTCGTCGTCGTCGTCGTCGTCTCTCCTTGTAATCGGTCCTTCTCAGGACCAAACTCTAACCGGCCTTTTTTAAGGCCAATTCAATCGGCCCTTTTCAGGGCCCTATATATTTTATAATGTCTGAACAAAATTATTTGTTATTATCAGCTCTTTTCAGAGCCAAAATTATTATAATCAGCTCTTTTCAGAGCTTAAAAACATTTATTTAAAATTTTATTATATAATAAAGCGAGAGAGAATCAGCGCGTGCATCTTTGTGCCAAAGCGAGAGAAAATATGCACATACTTGTATAAATTCGGTTTTCTGCACACGCGCGCGCGCGCGCACACACACACACACACACACACACACACACACACACACACACACACACACACACACACACACACACACACACACACACACACATACGCATACGTGCACGCACACGTATACACGCACACGCACGCACTCAACACGCATACGTGCACGCACACGTATACACGCACACGCACGCACTCACACACACACACACACGCATACGTGCACGCACACGTATACACGCACACACGCAGAGAGATAATTATTTTTTATTTTTATTTATAATAGGGAATGCAAGGGAAGGTATAATATTATTATTATGAATATTTGTTATACGTAATAAATATTTGTTGGCCCTGAAAAGGGCCGATTGAAAAAAACGTTATTTAGCAGCAGTCTTCACAAGAACATGCGTCATTGTCATCGTCATCGTCTTTGTCCTTGTTGTCATTGTCCTCGTCGCGGTTGTTGCAGTCGTCGCAGGAACAACGTCCGTCGTCGTCGTCTTTGTCCTTGTCGTCATTATTGTCATTGTCGTCGTCGTCGTCGTCGTCGTCCTTGCTTCCGCCGGCCTCTCCGTCAAAGAGACGCTTCCTCACGCGGTCCTTGTGTTTTTCCAGGACTGGCTGCTGAGGAAGCCGTCTCCGAGGAGTCGCTGGATGAGCGGGTATCTCGATGATGCCGGTGATGCGCTCCCGCTCCCACCGCGCGACGTTGGCTTCACCGATAGTGGTTAGCCCTACTCGATAGGGCGACCTCGGCCCGTTCGCTAGCACTGTCGGACGTGGTTGACATCCAGATGGAAGTGGACGACAGCTTCCGGCGTAAAAAACCACTACCCTAGGCTTTGGAGGCTTAGGCGCTGATGGTGATGGCGGTGGCGGTTGCGCATGACGGCGTCGATTGCGGACGAGGCGTTGTCGCTCAGAGCGGGGTCTTTTGCGTCCCATCGTAATGGATGAAACGCGACTGATGCTCTGAGTCGCCCTCGTTCCTATATATGAGTGCTGCGAGCGCCACCGAGCGCCATCGAGCGCGCGCGCGTGCAGGAGAGGGGGAGGATTTTCAGGAAAACCTCTCAGAGGAGAAAGAATACTTCTCTCACGTTATAAAAATTAGTAGCCCTTGCAAGGACTGATTAAAAATGATCTCAGAGGAGAGAGAATATATTTACTCGGTTGTTATCGCACGCGATATACATTTTATGACGACACGTGCGTCAGTTTCGATAATGCGCGTGCGATAGAGAGCGATAGCGTGTTTGCTTTGCCTACATTACTTTTAATAATGTTGTAGATATCCTAGGCTAAACAGCCAGAAGCACTCCACAATAATATTAAAAGTAATGCAGACACCTACATATACACGCATACACACACATAACTTCACGCGCGAAGAGGCTGTCACCGCGAGTTTCGTATGCTCGACCGTATGCGCGCGATATTGTGTATGCGTATGTGTATCAAGGCTAAACAGCCAGACGCACAATACACATACACAATACTAATTTATAATCGTCACCGCGCATAGTTACGACGTACGCGAGTATCGATATATGATCGATAATGCACATGCGCGACCGAGAGAGAGAGAGAGAGGATTCGCACGCACCGAGAGCGTATCCTCGCGCACACATTACTCGCTCACGCCGTCATACACGAGAAAAAGAGAGAGAGAATGCGCGCACGCACACGTCATACACGAGAGAGAGAACTCGCGCGCGCACGACGACGAGGGCAGCGACAGCGTGACTGCATTAGACTTTTCTATCGTTGCGAGGTATCCAGAAGCTGAACAGCTGGAAGCGCACCGCAACGATTGAAAAGTCTATTGCAGTCGTAAGCTGCACATAATCTCGCGCATACGAGAGAGAGAGCGAGAGAACTCGCCCGCGTGCACCGAGCCCGAAAGAGAGAGAGAGAGAGAGAATTCGCGCGCGCACGACGACGAAGACGAGGGCAGCGACAGCACATATCATACCCGCGATACGAGAGAGTCACGCGCACACGGCGAAGACGAGGGCAGCGTGGCTACATTAGACTTTTCCATCGTTGCGAGGTATCCCGAGCTGAACAGCTGGAAGCGCAACGCAACGATGAAAAAGTCTAATGCAGCCACAAGCTGCGCGCAACCTCGCGCGCGACACCGAGAGAATTCACGCACGCGACGTGGATAGCGACACCGAGAGCGAGAGAGAGTCACGTGCACACGGCGAAGACGAGGGCAGCGGCAGCGTGGCTACATTAGACTTTTCCATCGTTGCGAGGTATCCCGAGCTGAACAGCTGGAAGCGCAACGCAACGATAGGAAAGTCAAATGCAGTCATAAGCTGCACATAACCTCGCGCGCGCGACACCGAGAGCGAGAAAGCGCGAGAGAGAGAGAACTCGCGCGTGCACAGAGACGAGAGAGGGCGGATACTCGCGCACCCCGAGACGAGAGAGAGATCCGCGCACGCACCGAGACATGAAAAAGTCCGCGCGACACCGAGAGAGAGAGAACTCGCGCGCGCACGACGACGAAGACGAGGGCAGCGACAGCACATGTCATACGCGCGATACGAGAGAGAGAGAGAGAGAGAGAGAGAGAGAGAGAGAGAGAGTCACGCGCACACGGCGAAGACGAGGGCAGCGGCAGCGTGGCTACATTAGACTTTTCCATCGTTGCGAGGTATCCCGAGCTGAACAGCTGGAAGCGCAACGCAACGATAGGAAAGTCAAATGCAGTCATAAGCTGCACATAACCTTGCGCGCGCGACACCGAGAGCGAGAAAGCGCGAGAGAGAGAGAACTCGCGCGTGCACAGAGACGAGAGAGGGCGGATACTCGCGCACCCCGAGACGAGAGAGAGATCCGCGCACGCACCGAGACATGAAAAAGTCCGCGCGACACCGAGAGAGAGAGAACTCGCGCGCGCACGACGACGAAGACGAGGGCAGCGACAGCACATGTCATACGCGCGATACGAGAGAGAGAGAGAGAGAGTCACGCGCACACGGCGAAGACGAGGGCAGCGGCAGCGTGGCTACATTAGACTTTTCCATCGTTGCGAGGTATCCCGAGCTGAACAGCTGGAAGCGCAACGCAACGATAGGAAAGTCAAATGCAGTCATAAGCTGCACATAACCTCGCGCGCGCGACACCGAGAGCGGGAAAGCGCGAGAGAGAGAGAACTCGCGCGTGCACCGAGACGAGAGAGGGCGGATACTCGCGCACCCCGAGACGAGAGAGAGATCCGCGCCCGCACCGAGACACGAAAAAGTCCGCGCGACACCGAGAGAGAGAGAACTCGCGCGCGCACCGAGCCCGATAGTCTTCTCAATCGTTGCGAAGTATCCTAAGCTAAACAGCTGGAAGCGTATCGCAACGATTGAGAAGACTAGACCCGTTTGCGCGACGCAACTGCCGATCGGAGGAGAGCATGCTATTTATATCGCACTCCGCGGAGCTGCTCCGGCCCAATCAGCAAGCAGCAGGCCGCCAGCCGCTCGCCGCCCGCCGCCCGCCGACTGCTGCCGCTGCGCAGCCGATGTGCGCAGTCGTCTCGTCGCGGGCTGTCACCCGCCGAACCGCCGACAGCAGGATGCCCGCATGTTATGGGTTATTGTCACCTCCGTACAATTGCGGGTGCCCAAAAACCCTAGGCGGGTTCTGGATGAACAAGTCACGACTTGTTATGGGTTATTGGTGCCCCGTACAATTGCGGGTGATCCAGAAACCCTATGCTGGTTCTGTATTAAACAGGTCACGACCTGTTTGATGCAGAACCAGCATAGCTTATCTACTCTTTTCTTTCTGTCTTTTCATGCATCACAGACAAAGTAGCCTGCCTCTTATTTGCCTCTTATTTCTATTTTCTGGACACCAACGTCTACTAACAGCATGCATTTTTGACTCTTGAAAACAGTAAAAATACTACAAAACTCAATAAACAGTTACATGAACTATCTTTGATTGTTTACTGTATACTAGGGATGGGTATGTATAAATCTGACTGTTGAAAACAAGTCTTCTCTGGGTAAAGAACTATGTAATATACTGTACGAAACTTTTAGGCTTTTCTGCAATATTTTACATGAAAACCATTTAATTAAAGTTTGAATCGTGAACACGACTGTTTTTTCTAAAACAAACGGGTATTGGGCTGCACTCGTAAATCGTAAATTTATTGGGTTGGTAGTAGCAAGGGTACACTTTATAAAGTACTACTCGTAAAAATATAAAACAATTTTAAAAAATTAGCGATAAAGCATCTTTGAATTTTAATTTTAAAATTATGCTAAAAATTGTGTAAAATCAAGATAAAATTCATAAATACAATTTTCAAAAAATATGAAATAAAATATTATATTATCAAATTTATGTATGGACATAGTTTTTTCTTAAAGTTAGAGAGTTATAGATTACATTTCTGCAATACAAAAAAAAATCGAATTTTTGATCATTTTCGACTGTACTCTATCCTTAACGAACAACTAACAAACACAACACCAAATATGCGAATTTCACATACACACAGATAGGCGTGCGCACGTAAACACACACAATATCCAAATCAAACCAGAGCATATGTTACGATCCGGATTAGCCGAAGAAATGATCGATTTTAGATACGAGCTATATTAGAACAGAAAATTAATAATAATATAATCTGATTGATCTTCCTATTTATCCGATAGATCTTCCATTTCTTGGAAACATGCGTAGCAACGAAATCTAGTTTAACGTAACAAAGAAATAATAAAGTAGCAAAAAAAATCCTGGATGGTTTTGTAGTTGGGTATTACTTACATCAAAAAATGGATTTATAGCTGAAAGGCTATATAAACTTTTAGGACTGCCGAAGACTTTTAAGATTTTGGATCAATTCCAACTTGAAGTAGACACAACTATGAAAACTATTTCATAACATGTTTCTAAAATATATAACTAATTTGTTACGAAAACTCCGGTTTTCTTGCTTAAGCCATTTCTGAGATATCCCGTCAGAGCCTTAAGACTTAAGATAGCACCTACACAGCTCTAATATTTGAACTGAAATAATCTTTTAGTAATAATATATTTATTATTATTTTATTTACGGGACAAACGGATCAATTTGTTGCTAACTTGTTGCTTTAAGTAATCCGAGGATATTGACGCTCAAAAAAAACATCTTCAAGTTTTGAATATCAAATCTTCCCGAGAAAAACTGTTAGAAAAATCAAAGACAAAGTATCTGCACTGAGAAAAAACCGTTAGTAGGTATATATATATATATATCTCCCTATATTATATAGGCGTTACTGCTATATCTGAACGCAGTCTCTCCACCGTCCCCTCCACCGCCCCCTCACCGCGCTCCACCGTCCCCTCCACCGCCCTCCACCGCCCCCCCCACCGTCCCCGCCACCCCCCCCCCCCCCGTCCCCTCCCCCCCCCTCCATCGTCCCCTCCACCGTCCGCTCCACTTACCTATTTGCTGCCCCTTCACCGTCCCCTCCACTTTTTAACGTTAAATTCGTTCAAAAAACACGTTATTTTTTAATCTCAGTCAGACCAACGTCTCATTTACCGCCCTCCACCGTCCCCTCCACCGCCCTCCACCGTCCCCTCCACCACCCTCCACCGTCCCCTCCACCGCCCTCCACCGCCCTCCACCGTCCCCTCCACCGCCCTCCACCTACCGTCCCCTCCACCGTCCCCTCCACCTCTGGACTACTACCGGACTATTGTTTTTGATGATAATCAAAAAACCATCAAAGAGAAAACTGTCACTAAATCTTTGAATTCTAACATTTAACTCAAAAATATACTAATTATTATTAGAACCAACATAGACAATTATGTTTTCAACTATTACCACATTTCCCACATTTGGAACAGCTTTCCACACCACCACTGAGGTACTGTTATAAGCGCGTTGAATTTTTGATTTTATTGAGCTTAGGTTTTATATATAAGAAATAATAATAATTATATATATGATTTTAGGACATGCCGAAATCATATAGAATTACACAATAATTTTTTATATAATGAGCCTAAACACAACCATGGAATTCATCGCCAGTAGCCCTAAAAACCATGGGAGTCATCCCTCCGTAATCCTCCTTGACTCCAACCTAGCCCTTCCTTCCTCCACCATGTAAGATGTGAATTAATTTTCATTACTTATTATTGTAATTTCTTTAAAATAAAAATTGTGCAAAGTTTAAAATATAATGAAAATTAATTCACATCTTTATTACATTTAATAAACAAATATTTCACATTAATATATTAAATAATTATGAAATATTTATTTATTAAATGTACAACAATATTCAGATTATTTATGATATTAAACTTATGAGAAGATAGAACATGTCTTATATTTTCACAAAGGGTAATATTTTAATTAAAACGATTATTGTTATAAATTCCTTGAGCTTAGGAGAAATTGAGATGATATACAAATACGACATAAATTTTCACTCATCAAATCTTATAGTGTAAATTATAAATTAAATTTCAAAAATTTCTTTCCATACAATGTTATCTATTATTAAAGAATTTTCTGAACAATTTTCAATAAATATATTGTTAGGATTTTTACATCGGGATAAAGCAACATATAACTGACCATGTGAAAATAGTGGTCGTTTAATAAAAATTCCAATAGAATCGAAACTCTGTCCTTGAGATTTATTTATTGTCATGGCAAAAGCTAATACAATTGGAAATTGTTTACGGTAAAGAATAAAAGGAAATGAAGATGAATCTGCAGAATTTAATGTTATTCGTGGAATAAAAACCTCTTCGCCAATTCTTTCGCCTGTAATTATTTCTACCTTAACATTATGAGCATATAATCCAGTTATTCTTAGACGTGTACCATTACACATTCCTTGTACAATACTTATATTTCTAATTAACATAACAATAGCATTTACTTTCAATTTTAATTCATGAGGTGGAAGACCTTCTCTAATATTGTTAAGCATTTCAATTGGATAATTTAAATGAATATTTTCGTCTGTTTGATCAACTTCTTTATGAGTTGCGTAATCTAAACTATAATACATATGTACCTTTTTATTCAATAATTCTAAAACTTTATTATTAATAATTTTAGTATCTTTATTATGAGCGGTTAAGATTACACGATCTATTGAAGTTTTAATATTAATGTTACTATAAATTTCTTTACAAATATTATTCGTTTTCCATTTATTTGGAATAATAAATGGATTAATTTTTCCTTCACCCAATTCTAACAATAGTGAAGCAAATTCTTTATTTTCCGAACGAATATTTTGATTTAATTTTAAAACTTTAAAAAGAGACCATAACGCAGAAAATTTAATTGTTTCTTCAATTATACTATTTTTGTGACCACATTTCATAACTGGAAGAATTTGTCGAAAATCACCTAATATGATCAATTTTCCACCAAATGGAATATCATTAAAACATACATCTCTTAAAGTTTGATGAATTATTTCTAAAGCCTTTTTTGGAATCATTGATGCTTCATCCCAAATAATAATATCAACTTCTCTCAATTTTTTTTTATCCGATTCAAATTTTAAAAAAGCAATTTCAATACTGTTTAAATCTAAAGAAAGTCTAGAAGTACAATGACTTGTCATTCCTTTAGGTAATAATATAGAAGCGATTCCAGTCCAAGCCATAGATAAAGTTTTTTTGTTCAAAGATATATAATAATGCATTAATGTTTTGTATAAGAAAGTTTTACCTGAACCTCCAGGGCCGTCAATATAATAAATTTTATATTCACTGTTTACTATTTCATTAAAAATTGATTTTTGATCATTAGTTAACTGATTAAACAAAATATCAAAAATATTCTTACTGTATGTTATATTTTCAGAATTTTCTTCAATACTATTAATTACTGTTGGTTCAGGTAAACTGAAATCTTTACAACTTTTATCTTCAGTTTCCAATATACTTTGAATATGCGATAGAGCATTATTTTCTGCATTTTCTTTAAAATCCTCAGAAAAAAAATGTTTAAATTTTTCCCAAATCAAATTACCTTGAATGCTTTCTGCTAAAATAAACCATGCAAAAAATTTACGTAATTGAAATGGAAGCATTACATTAGTAGCTTCTTTAAAAATAACGTACATTTGTGAATCATCTTCTATAAGACCCATAGCAAGTGCTGCCACTTTGTAAGTTTCATATGTCATATTATTAAAAGTTCGTATATCTTTAAAGGAAGTAGCACCTTTTACATGATTTAGTAATAATTTGAGAACAAATCTTTCATTATCTTTTGGTGATACAATATTTAAGCGAAAAATTTGACAAGTATATTTATTGGGTTAGGATCTGGAACAGGTTGAACTGTTTATCCACCTTTATCTTCTAATTTATCTCATAGTAGACCTTCAGTAGATCTTTCTATTTTTTCACTCCATATTGCTGGTTTATCCTCAATTATAGGTTCAATTAATTTTATTACAACAATTTTAAATATAAAATTATTTACTTTGGAAATAATTCCTTTATTTGGATGATCTATATTACTAACTGCAATTTTATTATTATTATCTTTACCAGTGTTAGCTGGGACTATTACTATATTATTATTTGACCGAAATTTGAATACGTAATTTTTTGATCCTGCAGGAGGGGGGGATCCTATTTTATATCAACATTTATTTTGATTTTTTGGTCATCCTGAAGTTTATATTTTAATTCTTCCTGGATTTGGTTTAGTTTCGCATATTATTTGTAATGAGAGATCTAAGAAAGAAGTTTTTGGGATTTTAGGAATAATTTATGCAATAATTTCAATTGGGATTTTAGGTTTTATTGTATGAGCTCATCATATATTTACTGTGGGGATAGATGTTGATACTCGGGCTTATTTTACTTCTGCAACAATAATTATTGCAGTTCCTACAGGTATTAAAATTTTTAGTTGATTAGCTTCTATAACTGGTATAAAGGTAAAATTTAATATTACTAATATATAAATATTAGGTTTTATTTTTTTATTTACTGTAGGAGGTTTAACTGGAATTATATTATCTAATTCTTCAGTAGATATTGTTTTACACGATACTTATTATGTAGTTCCTCATTTTCATTATGTTTTATCAATGGGGGCTGTTTTTGCAATTTTTGGTAGATTTATTTGTTGATTTTCAATATTTTTTGGAGTCTCATTAAATACGAAATGGTTAAAAATTCAATTTATATTAATATTTATTGGGGTAAATTTAACGTTTTTCCCTCAACATTTTTTAGGATTAAGGGGTATACCTCGTCGTTATTCATATTATCCAGATTCATATTTATGTTGAAATCTAATTTCTTCAATTGGTTCATTAATTTCATTAATTAGAACTTTTTATTTCTTTTTTATTATTTGAGATAGATTTATTTCTTTACGTTTATTAATTTTTATTAAAAACCAAAGAATTTCAATTGAGAGATTTATATTGTATCCTTTTTCTTATCATTCATTTAATGAATTACCAAAAATTTATTTAAAGTCTTAAAATGGCAGATTAGTGCAATCCTCTCTTAAAAAAGTGATGGAGGAAATCTGTCATCACAATAAGACTGTTTTGATTGGTTGTTGCTGGATCATTTGATTGGTCTACATAGAATAAGCGCCAAAATCGAGTATGTTTGAATTTTGAAGATTGAATTCTTGACTTTGAATATTTAAAACTGAATAGTATAAGAAAAATTTCATGATTTTATTTATGAGACTTACGTTATTATCGTATAATTTAAACTATTTAAAACAAACTTTAAAAATGAAACTTGATCATGTTCATTACCTCAAAAACAAAAAAACAAAGAGATAAATGATACGCGCGAAGCGCGCTAAAAGTAGCTAGTAGAGTTAAATTCTGTATATATAAGTATAATCTTATTTTTAAGAATTTCAATTTGAGGGCAGCTTATACTTCAAGATTCTAATTCTGCTTTAATAGAGTTAATAATTAATTTTTATGATTTTGCTATAATGATTATCATGATAATTATAATAATATTATATATATAATAATTTTTATAACTAAAAATTTATATGTTAATCGGTTTTTATTGAATAATCAGTTTATTGAAATTATTTGAACTGTATTTCCATTAGTATTTTTATTAAGTTTAGCTTTACCTTCATTAAAAATTTTATATTTAAGAGATGAGGTTAATGATCCTGATTTTACTTTAAAAATTATTGGTCATCAGTGATATTGAAGGTTTGAGTTTAGGGATTTTGAGGATATTTTATTTGATTCATTTATACTTCCTTTAAACGATGATAAATCAATATTTAGTTTATTAGATGTTGATAATCGATTAATTTTACCTTTTAATAGGCAGATTCGGTTAATAATTAATTCTATGGATGTAATTCATTCATTTGCAATCCCTAGAATAGGGATTAAAGTTGATGCTGTTCCTGGCCGGTTAAATCAAATTAAAGTTAATATTAATCGGCCAGGATTGTATTTTGGTCCATTGACCAAAATACAATCCTGGCCATTAACATGAACATTGAACATTTTCAGAAATTTGTGGGGTTAATCATAGGTTTATACCAATCGTTATTGAATCTACTAATTTTAAAAATTTTATTAATTGATTAAAATTATTTTAATTTTTCATCTGAAATAAAGTTAAATTATTATAATTGAATTAAAAAATCAATTCTTTTATTAAGATATCAAATGGAAAGTTAGTTAAATTATAATATTAATTTGTCATTTTAATGTAAGTGTATATACATGTGTGCTACTTTTTATTTTATTCCTCAAATGAGTCCTTTAATATGATATCTATTCTATATATATATATATATATATATATATATATATATATATATATATATATATATATATATATATATATATATATATATATATATATAACAATATTAATAATAATATTTTTAGTAATTATTTATTATTTTTATTTAATTAATGTTGAGTTAGTAATATGTAATTTTATAAATAAATTTAATTCTTATAAATTTAAATGATAAAAATTTATTTAGTATTTTTGATCCTTCTACATCGTTATATTTTTCATTTAATTGAATAAGGTTAATATTAATTATTATTTTTTTACCAATAAATTATTGATTAATTCCCTCTTGATATTTAATTATAAAATTTTTATTATTAAAAATATTATTTAATGAATTTAAAATATTAATATTTAAAAAGAGTAATTTTATAAATATAATTATTTATTTAAGAATTTTTTTAATAGTTATATTAATAAATTTTTATAGTTTATTTCCCTATATTTTTACATCAACTAGGCATTTATCAGTTAATTTATCATTATCATTAAGTTTATGAATATCTTTTATATTATTTGGGTGAATTAAGAATACCAATAAGATATTTATTCATTTAGTCCCAGAAGGAACTCCTATAGTTTTAATAATATTTATAGTTGTTATTGAAACAATTAGGATTATTATTCGTCCTGGGACTCTTGCCGTTCGTTTATCAGCAAATATAATTGCAGGACATTTATTAATAACATTAATTTCTTCTATAGGAATAAAATTAACATCTTTATATTTAGTATTTATATTATTAGGTCAAAGTTTATTAATTATTTTAGAATTAAGTGTAGCTTTTATTCAAGCTTACGTCATTACTGTTTTAAGTTTACTTTATAGATTGGAATCAAATTAAATGAAAAAATTAGTTTTAAATCATCCTTATCATTTAGTAACTTTGAGTTCTTGACCAATTTTACTATCATTTAATATTTTTATATTAATAGTGAGATTAATTAATTGATTTGTAAATTATAGATTTAATTTTTTACTATTAAGGGTATTAATAATGATTATATTATTATTTCAATGATGACGAGATGTTGTTCGGGAATCATTTTATCAAGGATTTCATACTAAAAGAGTGATGAAAGGCTTGAAATTAGGAATAATTTTATTTATTATTTCTGAAATTTTTTTTTTTTAGAATTTTTTTATGTTATTTCCATATATTTTTATCCCCAGGAATTGAAATTGGTTCATTGTGGCCCCCAAAAAATATTAGATTTTTTAATCCATATACTATTCCTTTATTAAATACAATTATTTTATTATCTTCAGGGGTTTTTGTAACGTGATGTCATTATTTATTAATATATGGAGATAAATTTTTAAGAATATTAACTTTATTAATGACTATTATTATGGGGGTGATTTTTTCTTTTTTTCAGATTTTTGAATATAATGAGTCTTATTTTACTTTTAGGAATTCTGTTTTTGGATCTATTTTTTTTTTATCTACAGGATTTCATGGATTTCATGTTTTTGTAGGTACTGTATTTTTACTAATTAATTTGTTTCGTTTATTAAATAATAATTTTTCTTCATTTCATTTTTTGGATTTGAGGCGGCAGCATGATATTGACATTTTGTAGATGTTGTTTGATTAATATTGTATATATTAGTTTATATGGTTAGTAGGTAAATTTATATTTATGTAATATAATAGTATATTTAATTTCCAATTTTTGATTAGTATTATTTTTTTAATTTTTGATGTTGAAATTGCAATAATTTTGCCTTTAATTGAAATAAATTATTATTTAAGATTTATAATTAATTATAACTCAATTATTGTATTTTTAATTTTATTAATAGGTTTATATATAGAATGAAATGAAGGTGCCTTAAATTGATTTAAATAAGTTTTATAATTTAATAAAAATTTTAAATGGCAAATTTAAATTTATCAGTTATGATTTGAACTTTAAAATAAAGCATTTAATGCTTTCAATTTCGACTTGAATGATAATAATTATTAATTTATTTATTTTAATTGGAATTAGTTTAATTCAATTTAATTATTAACAATAATTTACCTCAATTTTTGGTTTCAATTAAGATAGAAAATTGAATTTCTAATTCATAAAAAAATATTGAGTTATTTATATCTTTAGTATTATGACTGATAAAAGTGATAAATTGTAAATTTATGTATAGAAAAAATTTCTTATTACTATAAAGTAAATATTTTGAAAATATTTAAATTAATAAGTTTAATTAGTCATTAAATAATCATTATATTTATAAAAATTATTATTGTTATGTTATAGTTTTACCCATTTATATAATTTCAATTTTTATAATTTTCATTTGTTCTTCATGATTTTCTATATGATTAGTTATGGAAATAAATTTAATTATATTTATTTTTTTACTTATGTTTGATAAAATAGTTAAATATGAAAATTTAATAATATATTATTTACTTCAATCTTTAAATTCATATTTATATTTAATATTTTTTATTTTAATTTTATTTACTAATTCATTAATAGTTGAAAATGTGGCTGTCATAGTCTGTAAAGGGGTAACCCGATACAGGTAAATCCTCAACCTCCACGTCCACGTACGTGACAGCTGGAAACGTCTTCTGTCGCGTCAATGCTTCCAACAGCAACGCTACAACAGAAACGGCTGACGGAGGCTCTGGGTCACGGGTTACACCCTTCCCGTGTGGGGCGCGGAGCCTAAAAAAGGGAACCTCCGAGCTTCATTAAGCGAGAAGGGAAAAAGAGTCAAGAATAGTGGTACCTGACTCTGCTACAGCCACTCATCACAAAGAAAGAAACACACAACACCTCTAACACGCAGTACACTGACAGACGAACACGCACGACACTTGCACAGCAGAACCTTTGGACGACGGACTACGAGCTTCGCTGTGCTGGCTTGCGGTCCCGCAACCCCGGCCCGCAGAGGGTACACCGGATAAAACCAGTTCGGCCGCCATCGGATAGTGGCCGGAGCGCTCCTGGGCCGCCGGTAGTGAGGGGCCCGAACCCTGCATTAACCAGCAGGGAGGTTGCCCTGCATAACGGTGTATAATCCCTCTCCCGTATCAGTGCCGGGTGGTTCCCGGGTGGGACGCTGCTGCGGGGTGTGGGGGGCTCCGACGAGGCCACTGCGGCCTACCGGGGTGGCGGAACTTCCCGGGAGTACGCCGGCGGATGCCCCTGATCCTAGGCCGAAGGTACTCTGACCAACACAGCACAACCCACACGAAGTTAGTTTTCAGGAGAGTAAAAAACAAAATGCAAGACAAAAGTACAGAAAACGCAGTTAGAGCGCAAACTGCATCGGGTGTCCCGCCCAACACCGAGTACCTGACACCAGGCAACACTCAGGAGATCAGACATAGAACAGCCAGCACGTCAAGCTTTTATAGCGCCATCAGCGACGCTAGCACCTCTGGCACGTCGCCTGACGACGTCACAGGGCCCTCCAACTTGGAGCACGAGGTAGACAAAATCGCACTAGACGGAGTACTGAACCCGGGCGCGGATAGACGGGTCTCGGTCCTCGGGCCAAACAGCCGAGGACAGAAGATGGCTATCTGCGAGCTCGGAGACCGAGACGCGACACGGCTACTCGAGATGGGACGTATAAAGATAGGGTTTGTCAGCTGCCGAGTGAGGACCCGACTGATGGTGCCGAGATGCTACAAGTGTCTCGGCTACGGCCATTACCGTACAAACTGTAAAGGACCGGACAGACGCGACTGCTGTTGGAAGTGTGGAAAAAATGGACACAGGGCTGGGGCCTGCACGGGTGCTCCCCTCTGTTTCTTGTGCCCATCACAGGAAGGCGGAGGGGCAGCGCACGTTCCGGGCACGGCGCTCTGCACCGCATTCAAAACAGCGCTGACGGAGGCAAGAGCGAGACAGAGGACCGTTCGCACTTAACAAGACGACGACAGTGCTCCAAGGCAACTTGAACGGCAGTAGCCTGGCTCATGCCTTACTGCCCCAGCTTGCCGAGGAGATGAACGCGGACGTTATAATGATAAGCGAGCCGTACAGAGACAGAGACAGCCCGACTTGGTTCGTTAATACCTCCTGTTCTGCGGCGCTGTGGTTCCGGGGGCGGGCCAGGTCGCGTATCACAAGCCAAGGGAGGGGCGAAGACTACGTCTGGGCGCGGGTGTCTGATGTGACGTATGTCAGCGTGTATCTTACTCCGAACTGTAGCGCCGCGGAGTTCGAACGAAAGGTGGCGGCCCTCGAGGACGCGCTTAGGTGCATCCCCGGCCCCGTTATCTTCGCGGAGGACGTGAACGCCAGTGCCATTGAGTGGGGCATGACGACGACGAACAAACGTGGACGGCTGCTGTTGGAATTGGCCGCGAGGCTAGACCTAACAGTAGCAAACGTGGGACAGGCGACGACATACAGGAGACCCGGCTATGGCGCATCCATCCCAGACGTGACCTTTGTGACGACTGGACTTCTCCGAAATGTCGAGGGGTGGCGGGTGTTCGAGGGCTACACGGCCAGCGACCACCAGTACATCATCTTCGGAGTGACCGACAAAGCACAGAACAGAACACGGACCGCCCAAACTCCCGCGGGATGGAACATGAAAAAACTAGACGTTGACAAACTGACGGCACAGCTGGACAGTGAACCGGACCCGACAACGGCGATCCCTCGCGGCATCGGTCGTAGGGAAAAGGCTGAAAAGCTAACAGAGGAAACGTCGGGGCTCTTGAGACGGCTCTGTGACGCCTCTATGCCAAGAAAACGGACGAGACGTGACAAAGAACCGGTGTACTGGTGGACCGAAGATATCGCGCGCCTCCGACGCGAATGCCTACGGCTCCGACGGAGGGCCCAGCGCGCCCGCAACAAAGCGGACGCGATGGCCCACTCGGAGGAGTACCGGGTAGCGCGCAAAGAACTGAGGCGCGCTATCAATGACAGTAAAAAGGAAAGTTGGACCAAACTGATTAACGAGGTGGACTCAGACCCTTGGGGAGCGGGTTACAAGATCGTCACCCGCAACCTGAGAGGCAACAATCCACCGGTAGTCAGGGACGAAGAAACGATGGACAGAATCATTGACGGACTCTTCCCTACACACTTTGAACAAGGGTGGGGTCGACGATACTAGCGGCGACGAGGTGCATGAGTTCACCCGGGGTGAGCTCAGCTTGGCTGTTGCGCAGCTCCCGGCGGGGAAGGCACCAGGTCCGGACGGTATTCCAGCGGAAATCCTCGGGATTGTTGCAAAACGACGCCCGGGGATACTCCTGAACCTATATAATACATGCCTGGCGGAGGGCGTGTTCAGCAAAGATTGGAAGACGGCGCGACTGATCCTCATTGACAAAGGAAAGGGTGGGGACCCGGACTCGCCGTCATCCTACAGACCGCTGAGCTTGCTGAATACACTTGGCAAGCTCTTCGAAATGCTCCTGAGACCGCGAATCCAACAGGCGGTTCGGGACGCTGGCGGCCTGAACGACAGACAGTACGGGTTCAGACAAGGACGATCGACGATAGGAGCGATCCAAAAAGTGATCGACTCCTTTGACAGAGCACAGACTAGACCCCACAAGAACAGGCCAATAGTGCTCATGGCAACACTCGACGTACGAAACGCTTTCAATTCGGTGAGGTGGACGGACATCGTGCGGGCATTCTCCGACGCTTTCCCGCTACCCCATACCTTCTCCGAATCCTCAAGGACTATCTACGAGACCGTTACATTACGTACGGGACGCAGACTGGGGTTAAGAAAAGAAAAATGACGGCGGGAGTAGCGCAGGGCTCGATCCTTGGCCCCGATATTTGGAACGTAGGTTACGATGAGGTGTTGGATCTTCCGATGCCGCCAGGGGTCTATCTGGTCGGCTACGCAGACGATCTGGTCATCGTCATCACGACCAAGGATACACAACTGGCTCAGATGAGGCTGACCCAAGCCATGAGACGGGTGGACGAATGGATGCAAAGCCGGGGACTACAGCTGGCCATGCAAAAGACGGAGTTACTATACCTAACTAGGAAACGGATAGACACGACGATACCCATGACGGTGGGGACGTCCGTTGTGCATCCTGGACGGTCCGCCAAATACCTGGGGGTGACCCTGGATACGAGGATGACCTTCTGGCCGCACATACGTGGCGTCGCTGAGAGAGCGGCATTAAAGACCGCCGCCCTCGCCCGCCTCATGGCAAATACGAAGGGACCGAGACCGAGCGTACGACGACTGCTTATGACAGTGACCAACTCGATGCTCCTTTATGGGGCCGAGATATGGGCGGACGCGACGCGAATAGAGAAGTACCGCAAAAAGATCGCGGCGGTACAAAGACTGGGAGCGCTGCGAATCGCGTGCGCGTACCGCACCGTCGCAGAGGTGGCGGTACTAGTGATCGCAGGGGTTGTCCCAGTAGACCTTCTCGCTCTCGAGCGGAAGAGGATCTACGAGTACAGCGAAGAAAGGGGAAGAGCGAGGGCCTCCATAGACGCACGGACGACGACGCTGACATCCTGGCAAACGCGATGGACAGACAGCGACAAAGCCAAGTGGACGAGACGCCTCATAACGGACGTGCGACTCTGGCATAAGAGAGGAGCTGGGGAGGTGAATTTTTACCTGACCCAGTTCCTATCCGGACACGGATACTTCCGCCAGTATCTGCATCGGATGGGGAAGGTAACGACCCCGTCCTGCAGGTACTGCGGACATAATAGAGACGACGCGGAGCACACATTTTTCGTGTGCCCCCGCTGGATAGTCGCGAGACACAGACTACAGACGAAGACAGGTGACATCACACCGGAGAACGTCGTGACCCTGATGCTGTCAAGCAAACAAAACTGGGACGACATAGCACGCTACGTGACTCACGTACTACAAGGCAAAAAGACTGACGGTTGCCTTGAAAACTGATACAGAAGACGAAAAACAGACAGACGAGACAAGATATATAAGATTGCCGTAGGGCATAGAAACGCCGACCGGTCCGAAGTAATGTGTATAACAGTTCCGGACCGGATTCCGGTGAACGCCGCGGGAAAGGTTTTGGGTGTTTAGGGGGTAGAAATCCCTCACACCGCGGAGCCCGGCGCTTCGTGATGGTCTTAGTGGGCCCCCCTCCATGCTGTAAGTAAGGACGGGGGCCTCGGAAGATTCACCTAGTACCTCGGAAAAAAAAAAAAAAAAAAAAAAAAAAAAAAAAAAATAGTTGAAAATGTAAGTTATTTAATTTTAAATTTAGCAATCGTAATAAAAATAGGGTTTCCTCCTTTTATACAATGATATATTAAATTAAATTTAAATTTAAATTGATCAAATATTTTTTTAATAACTACAATTCATAAGTTAATCCCTTTAAATATTTTAATGTATATTAATTATTTAAGTAATTATTTTTGTTATAAATTTATTTTAATTTTATTAATGCTTGCAATAATTTATTCTTGTATTTTTGCATTCAATTATGTAGATTTAAAAATTATTATTTCTTTTTCATCAGTTATTCAAGTAGTATGAATTTTAATTTTATTATTTAATAATGAATTTATAATAATAATTTATTTTATAATTTATTTGTTAATTTCTTTACAAATATTTTATATATTAATATATTTTAATATTAAAAGTTTGAATGATTTATTAAATTTAAAAATTTTTAGATTTATGAATTACATATTTTTAATACTTTCTTTTTTAGCTTTAAGGGGTTAAGTTTAAATTACGATTTAAAGCTTAAATTTTAAATAAAGTGCCTGATAAAAGGGTTATTTTGATAGAATAAATTATATAGTTAATTATCTTTATTAATTACTAATTCTTAAGATTATATATTTTGAAAATATAGATTAAAGGTTTATTCCTTTAGTAATTTATTAAATTATTTATAATTTAATTATAAAATTTATTTTATTAACTGGAAAATTTACGAGGTGAATTATGCATAGTTAGTGTTTAAAATTAATATTAAAATTGATTATTTATAATTAGATTTAATTATGATATTTTTCATTTATGAAAATAAATTGTATTAATTTTATATTGAAAATGTTTTTTATTAAATTTATTGAAATAATGAATAGGTTACCGACTCTTTTATCTAGAATAATTCCGCTATGATGATGAATTTAATGAGAATTTGAGGAGGCTTTTTAACCCCTCAAACTTAAGCGGGGCTGAATTATTCAAACTTTAAATATATATATATATATATATATATATATATATATATATATTTTATATAAAATATTTATTTATCTTATAATTAGTTATGGATTTTATTATTAATATATATAAAATTAATAATTATAAAAATATAAATATAGTCAATTAGAAAAAATATTTCAATAATTTAATTTAATTAAATTATTTATTTTTAAATTTTAATGTAAATCTATTTTATGTATATAATTATTAAATTTTAATATAAAAGATTGATCTAGTTAAGTTATGTATACCCTATTTATACTATCAAGTCCAAGACATTTTAATGAAAATTATTTATATTAATTTTTTAATATAATTTTTAAATATTATATATAGAAATTTTATAATTATTTAGGTAATTTTGAAATTTTTTATATAATAAGTTATAAAATTTATTCTAATTAACTGGAACAATTTACGAGGTGAATATATCAAGATACAAGGCCTTTTTTTGTTATTTCTAAAGGTAGTTTATTGATTTATATATAAATATATATATATAATTATATAAAATATTTATTTATCTTATAATTAGTTATGGATAATTGTAATTATATATTAATAATTAATAATTATAAAAATATAAATATAGTGACTTAAAAAAAATCCTTAATAATTTAATTTAATTAAATTATTTATTTTTAAATTTTAATGTAAATGTATTTTATGTATATAATTATTAAATTTTAATATAAAAGATTGATCTAGTTAAGTTATGTATACCTTATTTATACTATTAAGTCCAAGACATTTTAATGAAAATTATTTATATTAATTTTTTAATATAATTTTTAAATATTATATATAGAAATTTTATAATTATTTAGGTAATTTTGACATTTTTTATATAATAAGTTATAAAATTTATTCTAATTAACTGCAACAATTTACGAGGTGAATATATCAAGATACAAGGCCTTTTTTTATTTCTAAAGGTAGTTTATTGATTTATATATATATATATATATATATATATATATATATATATATATATATATATATATATATATATATATATATATATATGCCGGGTGTCCCATTTTAAAACCACCAGGCAAATATCTCGAAAACTAAGGGATATGGAAAAAAACTTTTAATACAAAAGTTGTAGGCTTCAGAGGGGCCCAACTAATCGTGACCTTGGTTATGACCTTGAGGTCAATTATCAAGGTCATTAGAAGGTCAAATCGATTTTTTCAAATGGGAACCCCTACTTTTGACCTCGTAAATGGAAAGAGCGGAAAATTTTACGTTCAGATATGTCCTTGAGTCAAGGTCATGGTCATGGTCATGTTTAAAATCAAAATCAATCAACGCATCAAAACATTCCCATAATTAGGCATACGAGACAAATTGTTAAATATAAAAGTTGTAGGGTTTGGAGCGGCCCAACTGATCGTGACCTTGGTTATGACCTTGAGGTCAATGATCAAGGTCATTTGAAGGTCAAATCGATTTTTTCAAATGGGAACCCCCATTTTTGACCTCGTAAATGGAAAGAGCGGAAAATTTTACTATTTTTACTATTATCAATATTTACCAGGGTTAACCACTTATATCAAATAATAACAAAAGTTAATAAGTGTTGACCACCTGTATCCAATAGTGACCGGTAGTATTCAGCATTGATCGGTAATAATAGTCAATAATTATTACTGTTTACATCAAATTGTTTTCAAATTGAGCACACTTATATTGGCACAGAAAATTAAACTTTTTCGTTTTAAAATATTGTATAGTAAAATAACATATTATTTCTTTTGTGGTGTGTTTTGATAAATAATTGCATTTACAACTAAAAAAGAATGCCTGACTATTCTGCTAATGAAATAGTTGACATTCTTCTTATTCTAGGAGAATGTCGACGAAACTATCGAGAGGCAAGCAGATTGTATCGTGCTCGGTTCCCTCAACGACAACATCCTGATCATACGGTAATACGTGACATTGAACTGCGCGGTCGACAAGGAAACTTCGTTCGAAGAAGGAGGACACTGAATGAATACGATTATGAAAATAATCCTCGCTTTCTTGCTGTTCTAGCCATGGTACATTTAAATGTTCATGTCAGTTTACGCGAAATCGAGTTAACAATGGGTATTCCAAGATCTACGGCCAGTAGATATTTACGATATGCGCGTTACCATCCTTACCACATTACTCTAAATCAAGCTTTAACTGTGGAAGATTATCGACGGAGAATAACATTTTGCTAATGGGCAACACAACAAATTACTGATGACGAAAATTTCTTTAACAATGTTCTTTTTAGCGACGAGGCTACATTTCAGAGTACTGGTATGTTGAGTCGCCATAATTGCCACTACTGGTCTCCTGTTAATCCTCATTGGATGCGAGAAGTTGATCATCAGCATCGCTGGAATGTAACGGTATGGTGTGGTATTATTAACGGATGTCTGATTGGACCTTATTTTTTTGAAGATCACGTAACTCAACATACTTATTTACAGTTGCTGCGAGACGAGCTGCCACTCTTTCTAGAAAACGTTGATCTCCATACAAGGGCCAGAATGTGGCTACAACAAGATGGTGCTCCTCCACATTATGCCAGAATTGTCAGAGATTTTCTTAATGAAAGGTTTAACGGTCGATGGATTGGTAGAGGAGGTCCCGTAGCATGGCCACCAAGATCTCCAGATCTGACAACTCCAGATTTTTATTTATGGGGCTTCCTAAAAAATACAGTCTACCGCAACAGGCCAACTACAAGAGATGACATGATTCAAAGGATTACAAATCTGCTTAAGTATTCCACGTCAAGTATTATTAAATACTGTTAGAAACTTTAAAAGGAGAATAGAATGTTGTCAAAAAGTAAATGGTGCAACTTTTGAGCATCTTCTTCAGTAAATGGTGACCGAAACACTTGGATCCTATGACTAAATACACATGAACGTGGAATTTTCCAATGAATTTTTAGCTGGCCTGATCATCCCCGACCTTGCCTTAACTGGCCGGGTCATCTCCGACCTTGCCTTAACTGGCCGGGTCATCTTCGACCTTGCCTTAACTGGCCGGGTCATCTCCGACCTTGCCTTAACTGGCCGGGTCATCTCCGACCTTGCCTTAACTGGCCGGGTCATCTCCGACCTTGCCTTAACTGGCCGGGTAATCTCCGACCTTGCCTTAGGTGACCGGGTCATCTCCGACTTTGCTCTTAACTGCACGGAAACTGACCATAACTTTGACCATGACCTTGACCCAAGGTCATATCAGAATTTTTCGGTTTTTCTATTTACGAGGTCAAAAGTGAGGGTTGCCGTTAAACAAAATTGATTTAACCTTCAAACGACATCATCTTTGACCTCAAGTTCATGGTCAAGGTCACGATCAGTTGGGCCCCTCGAAACACTACAACTTCTGTATTTAACACTCGTATGCGTAATTATGGGAATGTTTGGATGCGTTGATTGATTTTGATTTTAAACATGACCATGACCATGACCATGGCCTTGACTCAAGGACATATCTAAACGTAAAATGATTGTAAATAAATTTACAATTTATCACTTTTATCAGTCATAATACTAAAGATATAAATAACTCAATATTTTTTTATGAATTAGAAATTCAATTTTCTATCTTAATTGAAACCAAAAATTGAGGTAAATTATTGTTAATAATTAAATTGAATTAAACTAATTCCAATTAAAATAAATAAATTAATAATTATTATCATTCAAGTCGAAATTGAAAGCATTAAATGCTTTATTTTAAAGTTCAAATCATAACTGATAAATTTAAATTTGCCATTTAAAATTTTTATTAAATTATAAAACTTATTTAAATCAATTTAAGGCACCTTCATTTCATTCTATATATAAACCTATTAATAAAATTAAAAATACAATAATTGAGTTATAATTAATTATAAATCTTAAATAATAATTTATTTCAATTAAAGGCAAAATTATTGCAATTTCAACATCAAAAATTAAAAAAATAATACTAATTAAATAAAATTGAAGTGAAAAAGGTAATCGTCTAAATGATATTGGATCAAATCCGCATTCAAATGGAGTTAATTTTTCTCGATTTTTAAATATCTTTTTAGATAATAAAAAATTAATTAGTAAAATCAATATTATAATAAACATTAAATATACTATTATATTACATAAATATAAATTTACCTACTAACCATATAAACTAATATATACAATATTAATCAAACAACATCTACAAAATGTCAATATCATGCTGCCGCCTCAAATCCAAAAAAATGAAATGAAGAAAAATTATTATTTAATAAACGAAACAAATTAATTAGTAAAAATACAGTACCTACAAAAACATGAAATCCATGAAATCCTGTAGATAAAAAAAAAATTGACCCAAAAACAGAATCTCTAAAAGTAAAATATGACTCTTTATACTCATAAATCTGAAAAAAAGAAAAAATAATGACATCAAGTAACAAAAACTCCTGAAATTAATAAAATAATAGTATTCAATAAAGGAATACCATATGGATTAAAAGTTTCAATATTTTTTGGGGGTCATAGAGACCCAATTTCAATTCTCGGAGATAAAAATATATGAAAATAACATCAAAAAATTCTAAAAAAAAACATAATTTCAGAAACAATAAATGTAAGCTTGAATAACAGCTACACTTAATTCTAAAATAATTAATAAACTTTGACCTAATAATATAAATACTAAATATAAAGATGTTAATTTTATTCCTATAGAAGAAATTAATGTTATTAATAAATGTCCTGCAATTATATTGCCGATAAACGAACCGCAAGAGTCCCACGACGAATAATAATCCTAATTGTTTCAATAACAACTATAAATATTATTAAAACTATAGGAGTTCCTTCTGGGACTAAATGAATAAATATCTTATTGGTATTCTTATTTCACCCAAATAATATAAAAGATATTCATAAACTTAATGATAATGATAAATTAACTGATAAATGCCTAGTTGATGTAAAAATATAGGGAAATAAATTATAAAAATTTATTAATATAACTATTAAAAAAATTCTTAAATAAATAATTATATTTATAAAATTACTCTTTTTAAATATTAATATTTTAAATTCATTTAAATTTATAAGTATTAAATTTATTTATAAAATTACATATTACTAACTCAACATTAATTAAATAAAAATAATAAATAATTACTAAAAATATTATTATTAATATTGTTATATATATATATATATATATATATATATATATATATATATATATATATATATATATATATATATATATATATATATATATATATATATATATATATATATATAAAAAATCATATTAAAGGACTTATTTGAGGAATAAAATAAAAAGTAGCACACATCCATATACACTTACATTAAAATGACAAATTAATATTATAATCTAACTAACTTTCCATTTGATATCTTAATAAAAGAATTGATTTTTTAATTCAATTATGATAATTTAACTTTATTTCAGTTGAAAAATTAAAATAATTTTAATAATTAATAAAATTTTTAAAATTAGTAGATTCAATAACGATTGGTATAAACCTATGATTAACTCCACAAATTTCTGAACATTGACCAAAATACAATCCTGGCCGATTAATATTAACTTTAATTTGATTTAACCGGCCTGGAACAGCATCAACTTTAATCCCTATTCTAGGGATTGCAAATGAATGAATTACATCCATAGAATTAATTATTAACCGAATCTGCCTATTAAAAGGTAAAATTAATCGATTATCAACATCTAATAAACTAAATATTGATTTATCATCCTTTAAAGGAAGTATAAATGAATCAAATAAAATATCCTCAAAATCCCTAAACTCAAACCTTCAATATCACTGATGACCAATAATTTTTAAAGTAAAATCAGGATCATTAACCTCATCTCTTAAATATAAAATTTTTAATGAAGGTAAAGCTAAACTTAATAAAAATACTAATGGAAATACAGTTCAAATAATTTCAATAAACTGATTATTCAATAAAAACCGATTAACATATAAATTTTTAATTATAAAAATTATTATATATATAATTATTATTATAATTATCATGATAATCATTATAGCAAAATCATAAAAATTAATTATTAACTCTATTAAAGCAGAATTAGAATCTTGAAGTATAAGCTGCCCTCAAATTGAAATTCTTAAAAATAAGATTATACTTATATATACAGAATTTAACTCTATTGCACTAATCTGCCATTTTAAGACTTTAAAAAAATTTTTGGTAATTCATTAAATGAATGATAAGAAAAAGGATACAATATAAATCTCTCAATTGAAATTCTTTGGTTTTTAATAAAAATTAATAAACGTAAAGAAATAAACCTATCTCAAATAATAAAAAAGAAATAAAAAGTTCTAATTAATGAAATTAATGAACCAATTGAAGAAATTAGATTTCAACATAAATATGAATCTGGATAATCTGAATAACGACGAGGTATACCCCTTAATCCTAAAAAATGTTGAGGGAAAAACGTTAAATTTACCCCAATAAATATTAATATAAATTGAATTTTTAACCATTTCGTATTTAATGAGACTCCAAAAAATATTGAAAATCAATAAATAAATCTACCAAAAATTGCAAAAACAGCCCCCATTGATAAAACATAATGAAAATGAGGAACTACATAATAAGTATCGTGTAAAACAATATCTACAGAAGAATTAGATAATATAATTCCAGTTAAACCTCCTACAGTAAATAAAAAAATAAAACCTAATATTCATATATTAGTAATATTAAATTTTACCTTTATACCAGTTATAGAAGCTAATCAACTAAAAATTTTAATACCTGTAGGAACTGCAATAATTATTGTTGCAGAAGTAAAATAAGCCCGAGTATCAACATCTATCCCCACAGTAAATATATGATGAGCTCATACAATAAAACCTAAAATCCCAATTGAAATTATTGCATAAATTATTCCTAAAATCCCAAAAACTTCGTTTTTAGATCTCTCATTACAAATAATATGCGAAACTAAACCAAATCCAGGAAGAATTAAAATATAAACTTCAGGATGACCAAAAAATCAAAATAAATGTTGATATAAAATAGGATCCCCCCCTCCTGCAGGATCAAAAAATGACGTATTCAAATTTCGGTCAAATAATAATATAGTAATAGCCCCAGCTAACACTGGTAAAGATAATAATAATAAAATTGCAGTTAGTAATATAGATCATCCAAATAAAGGAATTATTTCCAAAGTAAATAATTTTATATTTAAAATTGTTGTAATAAAATTAATTGAACCTATAATTGAGGATAAACCAGCAATATGGAGTGAAAAAATAGAAAGATCTACTGAAGGTCTACTATGAGATAAATTAGAAGATAAAGGTGGATAAACAGTTCAACCTGTTCCAGATCCTAACCCAATAAATATACTTGAAATTAAAAGTATAATTCTAGGTGGTAATAATCAAAATCTTATATTATTTATACGAGGGAATGCTATATCAGGAACACCTAAAAATAAAGGAATTAAATAATTTCCGAATCCCCCTATTATAACTGGTATAACAAAAAAAAAATTATAACAAATGCATGAATAGTGACAACTGAATTATAAATTTGATCATTCCCAATTAATGAACCAGGAGAACCTAGCTCTAATCGAATAATTAAACTTAATGCTAACCCTATAATACCTGCTCATATACCAAAAATAAAATATAAAATACCAATATATTTATGATTTGTGGAAAATAATCATAATTTCATATTTATATAGTTTAAGTAAAACGTTATATTTTCAATATAAAATTATTTAATTAAATTATAATTATCTAAATATTATTACAATAATCTTAATATCTTCAATATTACATTTTTATTTAAACTATTTAAAAAAATTAAAATTAAGATTAAAATTAAATATATAAATCTTAATACCATTCCAATTAAATAAATATTAAATAAACTCTAATTTACAAAATTTATTAATATAGAAAACTTAAAAATAGAATTTTTAAAATAATATTCTCTTCACCCTTTATCAAATACAAAATAATACTTTTTAGAAAAATTAAAAAAATTAATAATTATTAAGTTTCCTCTATATAAAAATCATATCTTTCCAAAAAAATATTTAAATCTAATTATTATTAAATAATTTTTAAATCTAAAATATATAAATCCTAAATAGTAAAAAATTCTTAATAATAATATAAAGATTTTTCTAAAAATATTAAATAAACTAAATCAATATTTATAAATAAAATTCAATTTATTAAAGAACCAAAAAAAATTGTTATAAACATTAATACTATTATAGAAATATTTATCTTTAAGTCATCTTTAATTAAATAAATTGAATAAAAATGAAATTTATTTCTTATTAAATAATATATTAAACGAACACTATAAGAAACAGTTAAACCTGTAGAAAATATTATAAATACATATATTAATAAATTAAATTTACTTATAAATGTAAATTCTAAAATTTGATCTTTAGAATAAAATCCAGATATAAAAGGTATTCCACATAATCTAAATTTAGAAATTATTAATATTATAGAAGTTAAAGGTAAAAATTCAATTAATTTACCAAAAAACGAATATCTTGAACATTATTTCTATAATGAATAATAATTCCTGAACATATAAATATCATTGATTTAAAAATAGCATGAATTACTAAATGAAAATAAGTTAATTCAAAATTTTTTATTCCGTAAATTATTATTATTAATCCTAATTGAGATAATGTAGAATAAGCAATAATTTTTTTTAAATCATATTCATAATTAGCAGAAAAACCTGCTATTATTATTGTTAATAGACCAGTAATTAAAATATAAAATAATAAATTATCATTATTTTTAATTAAATAATTAAATCGAATTAATAAATAAATTCCAGCCGTAACTAAAGTTGAAGAATGAACTAAAGATGAAACTCGAGTAGGGGCTGCTATAGCTATAGGTAATCATGAAGAAAATGGAAATTGAGCACTTTTAGTAAAACATCCAATAACAATTAATAATAAAATTAATAAATTTCACTTTTGAAAATTTATAAAATTTCATGAACCATAAGTAAACATAATTCTTATTCTAATGATTAATATTACATCCCCAATACGATTAAGTAATACAGTTAATATACCTGAATTATACCTTGAATAATTTTGATAATAAATAACTAAACAATAAGACACTAAGCCTAAACCATCTCATCCAATTAAAATTCTAATGATATTAGAACTTAAAATTATTAATAATATAGATAAAATAAAAAAAAATAATAAAAAAAAAAAACCGATTTATGTTTTTATCATGACTTATATATTCACAACAATACAATATAATTATTGAAGAAATTAATAAAATAATAAATATAAATATTAAACCTATCCAATCCAAATAAATTCATATTAAAATTTTTACTCTGTTTAAAAAATAAATTTCTCACTCACAAAAATATTCCAATTTTAAAATTAAAAAAATTATTCTAAAAATAAAATTTATCAAAGCAAATCCTAATAAAATAATTCTTCTTAAAATATAATAAATTATATATATATAAATTTAAAGTAAAATTTACATTTTTGACACCACAAATCAATATTTTTATTAAATTATTTAAATATATAAAATAATCAAGTTTAAAATTAATAAAATTTAAAGGAATTCAATGTAAAATTAATAATAAATAATCATTAATTTTTATTGAAATAATTTTAAAAAATAAAAAAGAAAATTTTCCATGTTGAATATATGAAAATAAGAATAATCTATACACAGTTCTTATAAATATTCCTAACATTAAAATTAATGAAATATTAACTGACCAACTTAATATAATATTAATAATTATTAATTCTCTCAATAAATTCAATGAAATTGGAGCAGACATATTAATAATAAAAATAAAAATCATCACATAGTTAATGTTGGTAAAACTCTTATTATCCCTTTATTAATTATTATATTTCGTGTTTTACTTCGTAAATACAAAAAATTAATTAAAATAAAAAGTGCAGAAGAACAAATTCCATGGCCAATCATTATTAAAAATCCTCCATTAATTCCTCAAAATATAAATCTTATAACCCCTATTAATATCATACTTATATGAACTACTGACGAATAAGCAACAATCAATTTTATATCATAGAACCGTAAACAAACTAAACTTAAATAAACAATTCCCACTAATCTAATAATTATGAAAAAATAATTAAATTTAATTCTTAATTTTTTTATAATTAATATAGAACGAATAATACCATAACCACCTAATTTTAATATAACCCCTGCTAAAATTATTGATCCTGAAACAGGTGTTTCAATATGGGCTTTAGGTAGTCACATATGAAATATAAATAAAGGTAACTTAACTATAAATGCTATTAATATAAATAAATAAAAAATAAATTCATTAATAGTTAATTTTGAATTTTCATAACTTAAAAGAAATAAATAATTTAATCTATTAATTCTATTAAATAAATAATATAATAAAATTAATAAAGGCAACGAAAATAATAATGTATATAATAATATAAATATTCTAGCATTAATTCGCTCAGGTTGATACCCTCATCCTATAATTAATAAAAATGTCGGAATTAACCTAATTTCAAAAAATAAATAAAAAAAATAATTCATAAACTTAAAATTACTAAAAAAAAATTAATATAGTCTATTCCTAAATTATTATAAAGATTAAACCAACCTAAACTTCTTATATTTAGTTATATCACAAAATAAATTATTAAAATTATTAATAAATTTAATAAAAGTAATATAACTAAATTAACTGAATTAAAAATAATATTTAAATTTAAAAAAATAATATATAAAATAATTCTTATCATAATATTAAATTTATTAATTTTATATTATCATTACCTCAAGATCGGATTAAAATAATTAATATAGTTAAACCTAAAACTCTTTCACAAACTACAAAAACTAAATAATACAAAATTAAAATTAAATTATTTAAAATACTTATATACATACCAAAAATTATTAAAACTCTTAATAGTACAAATTCTAACCTTATTAAAGTAAGAATTAACTGATTATAATAAAACAAAAATATAAAAACTGAAAAATAAAATAAAATAATATAAATATACAAATTTAAAATTTTAGTTATTAGTTTAAATAAAAATATTAATTTTGTAAATTAAAAATAAATAGCTTTATAACTAATCAAAATAATAAATTATTATAACATTAATTTCCAATATTAATATTTTAATTAAACTATATCTTGATCTAAATTTAATATATATATATATATATATATATATATATATATATATATATATATATATATATATAATCATATAAACATGGACTTATGCTGACACCAATGTATAAGACCACGTGACCTGTCTGCATAAGTGTAGTACCGTTTATACAAGTGTCTGCACAAGTCTAGCGTGACTAAAGAAATAATCTCTCTACTTATGCTGACGTCTGCATAAGTCGGTCTCTGTCTGCATAAGTCTATTTAAATTTCGGAAAGTGTCTGCATAACTAGCGTTTCATATATTTATATATATATATATATATATATATATATATATATATATATTATAATTCAATTACTTTAAACAAAACATGGAATATCGGAATTATTATTTTATTAACTACTATAGGGACAGCCTTTATAGGTTATGTATTTTTTTTTTTTTTTTGTTTTTCCGAGGTACTAGGTGAATCTTCCGAGGCCCCCGTCCTTGCTTACAGCATGGAGGGGGGCCCACTAAGACCATCACGAAGCGCCGGGCTCCGCGGTGTGAGGGATTTCTACCCCCTAAACACCCAAAACCTTTCCCGCGGCGTTCACCGGAATCCGGTCCGGAACTGTTATACACATTACTTCGGACCGGTCGGCGTTTCTATGCCCTACGGCAATCTTATATATCTTGTCTCGTCTGTCTCTTTTTCGTCTTCTGTATCAGTTTTCAAGGCAACCGTCAGTCTTTTTGCCTTGTAGTACGTGAGTCACGTAGCGTGCTATGTCGTCCCAGTTTTGTTTGTTTGACAGCATCAGTGTCACGACGTTCTCCGGTGTGATGTCACCTGTCTTCGTCTGTAGTCTGTGTCTCGCGACTATCCAGCGGGGGCACACGAAAAATGTGTGCTCTGCGTCGTCTCTATTATGTCCGCAGTACCTGCAGGACGGGGTCGTTACCTTCCCCATCCGATGCAGATACTGGCGGAAGTATCCGTGTCCGGATAGGAACTGGGTCAGGTAAAAATTCACCTCCCCAGCTCCTCTCTTATGCCAGAGTCGCACGTCCGTTATGAGGCGTCTCGTCCACTTGGCTTTGTCGCTGTCTGTCCATCGCGTTTGCCAGGATGTCAGCGTCGTCGTCCGTGCGTCTATGGAGGCCCTCGCTCTTCCCCTTTCTTCGCTGTACTCGTAGATCCTCTTCCGCTCGAGAGCGAGAAGGTCTACTGGGACAACCCCTGCGATCACTAGTACCGCCACCTCTGCGACGGTGCGGTACGCGCACGCGATTCGCAGCGCTCCCAGTCTTTGTACCGCCGCGATCTTTTTGCGGTACTTCTCTATTCGCGTCGCGTCCGCCCATATCTCGGCCCCATATAGGAGCATCGAGTTGGTCACTGTCATAAGCAGTCGTCGTACGCTCGGTCTCGGTCCCTTCGTATTTGCCATGAGGCGGGCGAGGGCGGCGGTCTTTAATGCCGCTCTCTCAGCGACGCCACGTATGTGCGGCCAGAAGGTCATCCTCGTATCCAGGGTCACCCCCAGGTATTTGGCGGACCGTCCAGGATGCACAACGGACGTCCCCACCGTCATGGGTATCGTCGTGTCTATCCGTTTCCTAGTTAGGTATAGTAACTCCGTCTTTTGCATGGCCAGCTGTAGTCCCCGGCTTTGCATCCATTCGTCCACCCGTCTCATGGCTTGGGTCAGCCTCATCTGAGCCAGTTGTGTATCCTTGGTCGTGATGACGATGACCAGATCGTCTGCGTAGCCGACCAGATAGACCCCTGGCGGCATCGGAAGATCCAACACCTCATCGTAACCTACGTTCCAAATATCGGGGCCAAGGATCGAGCCCTGCGCTACTCCCGCCGTCATTTTTCTTTTCTTAACCCCAGTCTGCGTCCCGTACGTAATGTAACGGTCTCGTACATAGTCCTTGAGGATTCGGAGAAGGTATGGGGGCAGCGGGAAAGCGTCGGAGAATGCCCGCACGATGTCCGTCCACCTCACCGAATTGAAAGCGTTTCGTACGTCGAGTGTTGCCATGAGCACTATTGGCCTGTTCTTGTGGGGTCTAGTCTGTGCTCTGTCAAAGGAGTCGATCACTTTTTGGATCGCTCCTATCGTCGACCGTCCTTGTCTGAACCCGTACTGTCTGTCGTTCAGGCCGCCAGCGTCCCGAACCGCCTGTTGGATTCGCGGTCTCAGGAGCATTTCGAAGAGCTTGCCAAGTGTATTCAGCAAGCTCAGCGGTCTGTAGGATGACGGCGAGTCCGGGTCCCCACCCTTTCCTTTGTCAATGAGGATCAGTCGCGCCGTCTTCCAATCTTTACTGAACACGCCCTCCGCCAGGCATGTATTATATAGGTTCAGGAGTATCCCCGGGCGTCGTTTTGCAACAATCCCGAGGATTTCCGCTGGGATACCGTCCGGTCCTGGTGCCTTCCCCGCCGGGAGCTGCGCAACAGCCAAGCTGAGCTCACCCCGGGTGAACTCATGCACCTCGTCGCCGCTAGTATCGTCGCCCCCCACCCTTGTTCAAAGTGTGTAGGGAAGAGTCCGTCAATGATTCTGTCCATCGTTTCTTCGTCCCTGACTACCGGTGGATTGTTGCCTCTCAGGTTGCGGGTGACGATCTTGTAACCCGCTCCCCAAGGGTCTGAGTCCACCTCGTTAATCAGTTTGGTCCAACTTTCCTTTTTACTGTCATTGATAGCGCGCCTCAGTTCTTTGCGCGCTACCCGGTACTCCTCCGAGTGAGCCATCGCGTCCGCTTTGTTGCGGGCGCGCTGGGCCCTCCGTCGGAGCCGTAGGCATTCGCGTCGGAGGCGCGCGATATCTTCGGTCCACCAGTACACCGGTTCTTTGTCACGTCTCGTCCGTTTTCTTGGCATAGAGGCGTCACAGAGCCGTCTCAAGAGCCCCGACGTTTCCTCTGTTAGCTTTTCAGCCTTTTCCCTACCACCGATGCCGCGAGGGATCGCCGTTGTCGGGTCCGGTTCACTGTCCAGCTGTGCCGTCAGTTTGTCAACGTCTAGTTTTTTCATGTTCCATCCCGCGGGAGTTTGGGCGGTCCCTGTTCTGTTCTGTGCTTTGTCGGTCACTCCGAAGATGATGTACTGGTGGTCGCTGGCCGTGTAGCCCTCGAACACCCGCCACCCCTCGACATATCGGAGAAGTCCAGTCGTCACAAAGGTCACGTTTGGGATGGATGCGCCATAGCCGGGTTTCCTGTATGTCGTCGCCTGTCCCACGTTTGCTACTGTTAGGTCTAGCCTCGCGGCCAATTCCAACAGCAGCCGTCCACGTTTGTTCGTCGTCGTCATGCCCCACTCAATGGCTCTGGCGTTAACGTCCCCCGTGAAGATAACGGGGCCGGGGATGCCCCTAAGCGCGTCCTCGAGGGCCGCCATCTTTCGTTCGAACTCCGCGGCGCTACAGTTCGGAGTAAGATACACGCTGACATACGTCACATCAGACACCCGCGCCCAGACGTAGTCCTCGCCCCTCCCTTGGCTTGTGATACGCGACCTGGCCCGCCCCCGGAACCACAGCGCCGCAGAACGGGAGGTATTAACGAACCAAGTCGGGCTGTCTCTGTCTCTGTACGGCTCGCTTATCATTATAACGTCCGCGTTCATCTCCTCGGCAAGCTGGGGCAGTAAGGCATGAGCCAGGCTACTGCCGTTCAAGTTGCCTTGGAGCACTGTCGTCGTCTTGTTAAGTGCGAACGGTCCTCTGTCTCGCTCTTGCCTCCGTCAGCGCTGTTTTGAATGCGGTGCAGAGCGCCGTGCCCGGAACGTGCGCTGCCCCTCCGCCTTCCTGTGATGGGCACAAGAAACAGAGGGGAGCACCCGTGCAGGCCCCAGCCCTGTGTCCATTTTTTCCACACTTCCAACAGCAGTTGCGTCTGTCCGGTCCTTTACAGTTTGTACGGTAATGGCCGTAGCCGAGACACTTGTAGCATCTCGGCACCATCAGTCGGGTCCTCACTCGGCAGCTGACAAACCCTATCTTTATACGTCCCATCTCGAGTAGCCGTGTCGCGTCTCGGTCTCCGAGCTCGCAGATTGCCATCTTCTGTCCTCGGCTGTTTGGCCCGAGGACCGAGACCCGTCTGTCCGCGCCCGGGTTCAGTACTCCGTCTAGTGCGATTCGTACTTCGTCAGTATCTGTAAGGCAATCCAGGTCCAGTATCTCCAGGGTCACTTTTCGGGTCATATCCTTGATTGTCCCCTGTTCGCCTAGCATCTCCAGGAGACATCCACTCAGGTTTCCGTGAGTGCTTCCATCTCCTTTGGTGCGTACTAGTGCGGCGCCGCCCTTCGTCTTTGTGACTCCTCTGATTTGGAGGTTGTTATCAGAGGTGTCAACCGTACGTAGCGTCTGCACCACGTCCACGAAGGTCTTGCCGTCTTTGGGCACGATTAGCACTACGCCGCCCCGTTGTTTAGAGGCCTTGCAGTTTGGACGTAGTGGCGGTCTGGGGCCCCCCATTGCTTTTTTCTTCTTTTTCTTCTTTTTGTTCTCCATAGTTTTCCAGCCTTCTTGGGGATTTTCACCTGTGCCTACTTGGGTTTCAACCAGGTCCCCTCTGTCGTCTGATACCTGGATTTGGGGGCGTTGGATGTTGCTGGCAGTCTTCTTCTTCTTGGTTTTTTGGGTCTCAGGCTGTGATTCTGGACTGTCCCCTGCACCTCTACGCCGTTTGGGAAGCCTGATTGTACGGGCCTTCCTCTTGGCTATAGGTTATGTATTACCATGAGGTCAAATATCCTTTTGAGGGGCAATAGTTATTACTAATCTTCTATCAGCCATTCCTTATTTAGGTGAACCTATTGTTAAATGACTTTGAGGAGGATTTTCAGTTAATAATGCAACTTTAAATCGATTCTACTCATTACATTTCATTATGCCTTTTTTAATTATAATTATAGTAATTATCCATTTAATATTCCTTCATGAAACTGGTAGGTCAAATCCTATAGGTCTTAATAGAAATTTTTATAAAAGTAGATTTAACACCTATTATTCTATTAAAGACTTTTTAAGATTTTTAATATTGATTTTTATTATAATAATAATCTGTTTAATTAATCCCTACATTCTTAGAGATCCAGAAAATTGTAATCAAGCTAACTCAATAATTACACCAATTCATATTCAACCAGAATGATACTTCCTATTTGCTTATGCAATCTTACGTTCAATTCCAAACCGATTAGGTGGTGTAATTGCTTTAATATTATCTATTATAATTTTATTTATTATACCTTTAAATTTTAATTACTTCATTAAAGGATTTAAATTTTATTACATTACAAAATTTTATTTTTGAATCTTCATTTCCAATTTTCTTATCTTAACATGAGTAGGGGCTAAACCAGTAGAAGACCCTTTTATTTTTATCAGTCAACTAGCTGCAATTATACACTTTTTATACTTTATCTCAATATCATTTTATTCAAAAATTATTGATTCAATTATATTTAAATATAAATTATTAATAAACTTTTTTTAGTATATATATTAATAATATATATAAATAATATATATATATAATTAATAAAATTTTACAATCTTAAGAATATAATTTTGAAATTCCCTTTTTTTTTCTCTCTCTCCCTCTCTCTCTCTCCAAAATTTATTTCTACTATTACCCAAATTTCCCTCACACCCACTTAATTGCTTACTTCCTACTATTAATACTCTTTATTTAATTAAGTATATTTAACTAAAATCCTAACTACAATCCTACTTTCCTATAAAATCTAATTTAACCATCCCTTTTTTATAATATATATATATATATATATATATAAATATATATATATATATATATATATATATATACATATTACCTTACTTAATTTATCTTAATTTAACTCCATTCAATTTAAATTCACTTAAGAATTAATGTTAAAATAAAATTAAACTTAACCCTTTAAAATTATATATATACTAATGTTTAGTTTATTAATTTATTTATATTAAATAAATTAATAGGTACTCTTTTATTCCTAAAATCCAAAGTAAAATATTTAATCTCAATGGCAAGTAACATTTTCATGTTAAATACATTAAATTATCATATCGAAATCGAGGGAATGAACCCCGAATTCAAATGACAATAAATACCATTAATAAAAAAATTAGATAAAATCTTAAGTTATTAATAAATCCCCCTATTAATAAAATTCTAAAAAAAAATATTATAAATATAATTATACCATACGCTGCAATAAAAATTATTGCAAATCTACCCCTTATATATTCAGTATTAAACCCAGACACTAACTCTGACTCCCCCTCTGAAAAATCAAAAGGGGTCCGATTCAATTCAGCTAAAAATCTAGTAATAAGAATTATTCTTAAAGGAAATAAAGAAATAATAAATCAACAATTATATTGATAATTAGAAAATTTGTTAATATTAAAACCTTCAAATAAAAAAATAATTGATAAAATTAATAAAATTATTCTAACTTCATAAGAAATAGTTTGAGCGACACTTCGTAAACCCCCAATTAGTGAATAAAGAGAATTTGACGATCAACCGGCTATTAATATAAAATAAACACCTAATCTTATAATACAAAAAATTAATATTAGCGAGTAATTTATATTCATAAATTTAGATACTACAGGTATATTCATTCATAATATTAATATTAATAATATTCTAAAAATTGGACTTAAAAAATAATAAATATAATTTGATTTTAATATTAACAAAGACTCCTTAGAAAATAATTTGACTGCATCAGAAAAAGGTTAAAGTAAACCAGTAAATCCTACTTTATTGGGGCATTTCCGTAATTGAACATATCCTAAAATTTTACGTTCTAATAAAGTTAAAAAAGCAATTGATACTAAAACTATAATAATTATATCAAACAAAATTAATACAGAATTTAATATATATATTATTGCTTAAATATTAATTTATAATTAAATTCTAAATTTAATACACTACTCTGCCAAAACAATAATATTTAACATTAATAAATAATTATTAAAATAATTAAGTCCTTTCGTACAATAACTACTTATAAATTTAAAAGATAGAATCTCATCTGGTTTACACCGATCTAAACTCAAATCATGTAAGATTTTAATAGTCGAACAGACTAAATAAAATTATTATTTCCAACAATTATTATCTTAATTCAACATCGAGGTCACAAAATTTATTATCGATTTGATCTCTTTAATAATATAACGCTGTTATCCCTAAGGTAATTTAATTTAACTTCATAATTTATGGATTAAAATTTTATCAATTAATATTTTAAAAATAAAAAAATTATTTAAATTTTTATATCACCCCAATAAAATAATTAAATCTACTATTATTAAAATATTTTTATAATAATAAATTTAAATATCAAATTCTATAGGGTCTTCTCGTCTTTTTAAAATTTTTAAGATTTTTAACTTAAAATAAAATTTATCACTAATTAATTTGAGACAGTTATTATTTCATTAATTCCTTTATTCCAGACCCTAATAAAAAGACAATTGATTATGCTACCTTTGTACAGTTAAAATACTGCAGCTATTTAATTAATCATTGAGCAGAACTTACTTAAAATTAATATCAATAAACAATGTTTTTAATAAACAGTTTGTTTTTGTATGAATGAATGTGGATGGATCGGAGAGGTTCAAATAATGAAGCGTTTCGTGTGGAGGTAAAAAATGCAACTTTATTGCTGGTGCCGTCGTGCAGTCGTGAGCTGCTGCTATCTCTCTTGGCCGTCGCGCGTGAACTGAGGAGCCGGCCGGCGCTACGAAGTGCCGTCGGCGTGTCTTTGTTGAAGGAGGGGCGGTGAGAGAGGACCGCGTGGAGAGCGCTGATTGGCTGCGCTCTTGCTCGAGCCGTATATTGCCTTATAAGGCGTGATGACGTCAGCGCCTCCTCTGTTTGAGACGTTGGATCGCCAACATTCCGCCCACCTTCGCCAGACTGGCGAACGGACCTCAGGTGGAAGGCTGGAGGAGAACGACCTTGGTGATGGGGCGACGAAGAGTTGTGTTAGCGGTGCGAAGATCCACCACGCGGGAGATACCATCCTTCCCGGGATGGATGGCGATGACACGGGCCAGCGGCCACTTGGCTGGCGGAGTGAGCTCATTTCTTATGAGCACGAGATCGCCCACCGCTATAGGAACCTGCTGTTGCCTCCACTTTTGACGGACCTGAAGAGAAGTGAGATATTCCTTCGACCATCGATGCCAGAAGTGTTGGGCCAGCTGGCTAATTAGGAGCCAACGCTTTCCAGGTGTGATGTTGACTTCCTTGACATCTTCTTCTGGAACTAAAAATGATGAGCGTTGTATGAGAAAGTGTGAGGGAGACAGGAAATCAAGGTCAGAAGGATCATCAGTGAGAGCAGTTAAAGGTCTCGAGTTTAGGCACGCTTCAACACGGCACATGAGTGTAGCAAGTTCAGAAAAAGTAAGAATTTGTTCTCCGATGACTCGGCGCAAATGATGTTTCGCCGATTTAACTGCGGCTTCCCAAATGCCTCCAAAATGAGGTGCACTGGGGGGATTAAAAATCCAGGAGGTTCCCTTTTGAGTAAGAGACCGAACAACACGAGCAGAGAATTCTGACGAAGCGTCTACCATCTGCCTTAGTTGAGCATCTGCCTCAACGAAGTTAGTACGTTGGTCAGAGTATAACTCTTTACAATGACCTCTACGAGCAGTAAATCGATGGAAAGCAGCGATGAACGCTTCGCTGGAATAATCCTCGACTATCTCGATATGAACGGCTCTGGTTGCCATGCAAATGAAGATGGCTATGTAACCTTTCATCGTGCCCTTTCCTCTAGATTTAGTGAGACGCAGATGAATAGGCCCGGCGTAATCGACGCCTGAGCGCTCAAATGGCGGAGAAGGACACACTCGAGCCTTTGGCAACTCACCCATTAATTGAGTTGGAACTCGAGCGGCATGGCGTGAGCATGCGAGGCAAGTTCTGATGACTTTCTTGACTTCAGATCATCCTTTAATTATCCAATACTGACGTCTGAGAGTGGCAAGTGTTAATTGAACACCACCATGAAGAGTACGCTGATGGGCATCTCTTATCAATAAAGTCGTCAGATGACAATCAGCTGGAAGGATAAGGGGATGCTTAGCATCTTCTTCTAAAAGAGAGTGAGACAGACGACCGCCCACCCTGAGTAAATGATTTTGTATCATGGGATTTAGAGATAAAAGTGAGCTTTTAGACAAAAGTTTTCCTGATCTCGAAAGTTGCTGGAGTTCAGTCTTAAAATAAGCCTTCTGAATTAAGTGGATCAAACAGAGTTTGATGTTTCCAATCTCACTAGCACTAACCTCCTCAGAAGTCGGAGGGTGATGGCGTAGTAGGGATTGAAAGACAGAAAAAAGACTAACGCCTAAATTTGACGACGAGAGTTTTGGCAAAACAATGCCATCAACTTCCAAGGAGAAAGCTGAATCGAAATGCGGTTGTATAGTAAGACGAGCAACTTTAGAAGAAACAGCAGCTGTCTTTTCACCTATACCTTGGATCTGCGTGTGACTGGTTCTACAATTTAGAGATAGCAAGTTACACATAGCTTGTGTAACAAGTGAGATTTGAGATCCGGGGTCAATCAGCGCACGAAGTTGAATTTTGGTTCCGTTAGGACCAAGGGCGTTAACCCTAGCGGTAGCTAAGAGTACTCCTGTACAATTAGTACTGTCTCCACTATTGAGGGAGACTGCTTGAGAAGCAGGTTTATCATCAACTTTTGTGATGAATGCTTGAGAAGCAGGTTTATCATCAACTTTTGTGATGACGAAATTGCCACAGTTGGGGCTAGAGGTGCTGGTCGCTGAGTCAATCTGATCAGTCTGCAACGAACTGATTGCTTGATTGTTGTCAGAGTGCACCAGAGTGTGATGCTTAGCTTTACAAAGAAAGCATCGATAGGTGGATGTACAATTTTTAACACTGTGCATCCCTAAACAATTGTAACAAAGGTTTGAAGATTTAATTAATCCCTTTCGTTCAGGAACCGTTTTATTGAGAAACCGTTCACATCGATTTGTAAAATGTGATTGATTACAAAATGAACATTTCTTTTTTGAGGGATTCGTCGGAGAAGTCTGATGAGAATAAACCGACTGAGCATTATCTTGCTCTGATTTGCGAGGCTTTGAATTAGATGACTGAGCTTTTGAATTATTTGTTGAGGACGATCTAGTACCAGCTTCGATGGCCTCTAGAGTGAGGGTTTGACTACGAAGAAAGGCTTGAAGTTGTTCCATTGTCGGTGGATCAACACTATCACCAAGATGCCTTTCCCATTCTTTACGCGTATTTAAATCAAGACGATTCAACGTAAAATGAACAATTAAATCATTACCTAACGAAGCCGCTCTATTTAGAGAGGTCAGACTAGTGATGGGATTGAAAATTTCCCTATAAATCCGTTTGATTTCTGATGAAATATCTGACTTCATAGATTTGACTGCGAAGATTTCCGAGATATGAGAACTAACAATACGACGTTGATTTTCATAATACTCGGTTAGAGTTGTCCATGAGCGTTCATAATTGTCACCAGAAATGGGGAGAGATTTGATTTTTTCCAGTACCTCACCCGTAAGGTGAGTGCGAAGATAATGCAATTTTAAAACAGGCGTTAGGTCTTTGCGACGATGTATGACTGAACGATAGACGTCTCTGAAATTTTCCCAATCCGAGAATTTCCCCGAAAACTTAGGTAAATCTACCTTCGGTAAAGATTGAAACGAAACGTTAGTTACATGAGCAGGACTAGTAGCAACTGGAGCATCATTAGAATTGGAGGAGCCTTGATTGGTATCTCTAGTTCTAATAGCCTTTAAGTAATCAAGAAATTCTCCTCGACGGACATAAAAACTATCCTCAACCAAATCACAGATATTAGAAGTAAAATAGACATGATCTTTATCAAGAACCTCAAGCTTTAGAATGGACTCATTATGTAACTGAAAAGTCGCATAATTCGCTTCAAGGCCGGCGAGACATGATTCCGCGTAACCTTCCGTCATGTTATCTTTACCCTTAGATTTGAAATTTTTAAAGGAGTTTGTAATTTTAGCTTGGAGTAACAACTGTCTAGTATGTAATCCCTCCATTTTGAGATCAATAATTTGACTAGCAACGAAATTGACTACTTAAACTTTGGTATTGAGTTAACTGCCCTTGCACACTCGAGAGTAGAACAATGACTAGTGAAGAGAATTCTTAACCTAGGTTGTAATACTTATGCGAGTATAAACGTGACGATGCGCTTGAAGGTGCAACGTTGATTGCGTCTGCTAACGTTCCCCCGATGAATCAGCTTATGATCCACAATGTTGGCTGCACGAAGTGAAGTTACTGCTAGCGATGAAATCAGCAGTTACCAGCTGCGAAGTCAGCAGTTGAATCACGAAAGCATCGAGATCGTTGTCAGCAGTCGAGTTGCAGTCCAGATGACGTATCAGCAGGAAACATTGATACTGCAAGGTCCAAATTATAAGTATTTTGCAACTTTAAGTGTTTGCACCCAAGTTCAAACTCAATAGTGATATAATTCCCAAGTTCATTTACAGTTAGTCCAAGTTCAGAATAACTAAAGACAAGTTCAGGTTAATTAAGGCCAAGTTCAAGTTAATTAAACATTATAAATCAAGTTCAAGCAAAGAAGAGCCAAGTTCAAATTAACTAAGGCCAAGTTCACGAAGTTTAAACATGATAACTCCAAGTTTAAACTAAGAAAAGCCAAGTTCAAGTTAACTAAGGTCAAGTTCACGAAGTTTAAACTTAAATAAGATTGGAACGATACTTGTGTCCAGAAGAGAGGCCAGTGTATCCGTTCGCTCCTTGAGTAGTCCGTGGACGGACTGGTGTAGACCCCATAGCTCGCACTCCACGTGGGTAGTCCTTGCTTCGACTTGCGTGGACCCCGTAGCGCTGACACGTGGGTACTCCTTGGCTTGGCTGATGTGGACCCCGTAGCGCAGGCGCCACGCGGGTACTACGTGGTTTGAGTGATGTGGACCCCGTGCGTGTACAATGCACGCTGGCTGTCCGTGAGTAGAAATGCTGTGGACCCCGTGCGTGTACAATGCACGCTGGTTGTCCCTGTCTTGATATTAGCCGGTCACCGTACAAACGCGGTGACTCGAGAGCTGGCTTTACAGCGCACGCTCTTGGCTACAAGACAAGATGGCTGCCGGTCACCGTACGAACGCGGTGACTCTAGAGCTGGCTTTACAGCGCACGCTCTTGGCAATGTCTTGGAGTCGTTAGGTACACACTCTAACCTTCCAAATAATTTTACAATTTATATATTTATTAATTACTAATTTTATCATTATTACTAAATTTATTAAATTTAAACTTTAAATTTTATAATTAACTAAAATAAAATTTTAATAATAATCAAAATAAATAAATTAAAACAAACTTTATACTTATAAAAATTTTTACTCCTAAAAAAATAATTTTTAAAAACATTTTTAATAAAAATTTATAGCTTTTATAGCTTATTTAAATTTTTAAATTTCAAAATTAATATATAATAATTTTACATTAATTATTATACAAATTTAGATCAATTTTTTTCGAGAATAAGATCTTAAGTCCCTAAATTTTAATAAACCCTGATACAAAAGGTATAAAAAATTAATTTAAATTTATAATTCACAATTTTATTCTTTCCCAATACTATAAATATAAAATTTAACTTATTTCTTATCTAATACTAAAAATTTAATATTTAAAAAAATTTTTATTAATAAAATAAAATATCAAATAAAATATATTTAACAAATTAAATAAGAATAAAAATAAAAAAATTTAATTTTTAATTGCAACTTAAACGTTATAGATTAACTATATTCCTTAAAGATAAATAATAGTGTAAAGCACAAAAATTTTTGAAATTAAGTAATTCTTATCCAGTACACTTACTTTGTTACGACTTATTCTAATTTTAGAAGTGACGGGCAATTTGTACATATTTTAAACTAAATTCAAAATTAAAAATTTTTAATTTTTACTATTAAATCCTTTACTTTATAATCAAATTTAAAAATTATATCAATTAGTAACCCATTTCAACCTTTATCTATTACATATTGATCTGAAATTAGATCTTAAAAAATTTTTAAAAAATTAAATTTTTATAAAATATTTTTATAACGAACATACATAAATTTAATGTATAAAGTTTATCTTATCGTGGACTATCAATTAATGAACAGGTTCCTCTAAATAGATTAAAATACCGTCAAATATTTTAAATTTCAGTTATTAACTTACTAATTTAAATTAATTTTAAATTAAAAATAATAGGGTATCTAATCCTAGTTTATAAACTTAATTTATTAAATTAATCATTATTAAAAGTATAAATTAAAATTTAAAATATTCTATCATTATTAAAAAAATTTAATATACTATAAAATTATAAATTTTTAATATTAAAATTTTTAAATTTTAAAATTTTGTTTAACCGCTGATGCTGGCACAAATATTAACCTTCTATATAAAAATTTCTACCTCTTAATTTACTAAAATATGTAAATATATGAATTACATTTAATCATTATTATTTAAATAAATTTTCTCTTAAATATTTATATATTCATAAAAATTTATAACTTAATTATAAACAAATATTAAATTTAAATAAAATTTATTAATAAATAACTTATTTTTGTAAAAAATATATTTTAAATAAACTAAAATTTTAATTCTAAAAGAAAATTTATAATTTATCTTTAAATTATGAATCTAACAACTTAACTTAGTCTATCTTTTAATTAATCAAACTTAAATTTTAACTATGTATCAAATTTTTCCCTTAATAGATTGTAAATTAATTAAAACTTATAAGTTTTCATTATTTACTTAAAATACAATTTAAATATTATTTATAAAACTTAATATTAAATTAATAAATAAACTAATAATTTAATTTAATTTATTTTAAAAATTATTAAATTATAATTTAATTGAAAAATTATTCATAATTTTAATTTTTTCAAATTAAGTATTTGTATAATTTAAAATTTGTAAATAACCATTAGATTATAATTTAATTTATTTAAATAAAACTTAACTATCAACCTATGCCTCAATAATTTCATAAATTAATCTTAAGTAAATATCTTATACAATAAATTTAATAAAAAAACATTTTCAATATAAAATTAATACAACTTATTTTCATAAATGAAAAATCTCGAAATCGATCCTAATAAACTACATTTCTATTTTACTCTTAAATGCCTTGAACTGAATAGTATAAATAGGAGTATATATAACTTAACTAGATCAATCTTTTATATTAAAATTTAATAATTATATACATATAATTATTTATATTAAAATTTAAAAATAATTAATTTAATTTCATTATTTTATTGAAATATTTCTTTCTAATTGATATAATTATATTTTATGAATTATTAATTTTATATATATTAATAATAAAATCCATAACTAATTATAAGATAAATAAATATTTTATATAAAATATATATATATATATATATATATATATATTATATTTAAATCAATAAACCCCTCTTATAAATCCAAAAAAAGCCCTTGTATCTCATTAAATTCATCTCATAAATTATTCTAGATAAAAAGAATATCTCATACAATAAATTTAATAAAAAAACATTTTCAATATAAAATTAATACAACTTATTTTCATAAATGAAAAATCTCGAATACAAACCTAATAAACTACATTTCTATTTTACTCTTAAATGCCTTGAACTGAATAGTATAAATAGGAGTATATATAACTTAACTAGATCAATCTTTTATATTAAAATTTAATAATTATATACATATAATTATTTATATTAAAATTTAAAAATAATTAATTTAATTTCATTATTTTATTGAAATATTTCTTTCTAATTGATATAATTATATTTTATGAATTATTAATTTTATATATATTAATAATAAAATCCATAACTAATTATATAAAATAAAAATTTTATATATATATAATATATATATATATATATATATATATTATATTTAAATCAATAAACCCCTCTTATAAATCCAAAAAAAGCCCTTGTATCTCATTAAATTCATCTCATAAATTATTCTAGATAAAAAGAATATCTCATACAATAAATTTAATAAAAAAACATTTTCAATATAAAATTAATACAACTTATTTTCATAAATGAAAAATCTCGAAATCGATCCTAATAAACTACATTTCTATTTTACTCTTAAATGCCTTGAACTGAATAGTATAAATAGGAGTATATATAACTTAACTAGATCAATCTTTTATATTAAAATTTAATAATTATATACATATAATTATTTATATTAAAATTTAAAAATAATTAATTTAATTTCATTATTTTATTGAAATATTTCTTTCTAATTGATATAATTATATTTTATGAATTATTAATTTTATATATATTAATAATAAAATCCATAACTAATTATAAGATAAATAAATATTTTATATAAAATATATATATATATATATATATATATATTATATTTAAATCAATAAACCCCTCTTATAAATCCAAAAAAAGCCCTTGTATCTCATTAAATTCATCTCATAAATTATTCTAGATAAAAATATATATAACTTAACTAGATCAATCTTTTATATTAAAATTTAATAATTATATACAGTGAAATTTCATCATATATTATCTGATTTTGTTCATCATTTTCTTTATTTACTTTTTGTATTTTACATAATGCTCTATCGCCACCTTTATGAATATAGTCAAACATATATTTAATACTATGAATTGATGCACAATATTCCACATTAATATGACATTTATATTTTTTTAGTAGAAAACTGTTATATGGAACTACCATTCTATTATCAACGGAAATAATATGGCTACTTTTGGTTCTATATGAATGATTATCACAAGAATTATCTTTTCTTTGATATTCTGGATAACCATTTTTTTTCAAAATTGTTGTATCGCGAAACTGTTTAGGAAATTTTTTTTTGTAAATAGATTGATCGTTAATAAGACAAGGTGATTGACTTGTATCAGGTCCATGCAACATATGTTTGATTACTAATTTTTGTAATTCTTTATCATCATTTGGAATTTCTGCAGAAATAGATCTATCAATCATTTGTGGAGATATTATTTTATTGTTCGGATTTAACGTCACTACTAGATGAGCATGTGGTAAACCTCGTTTTTGAAATTCAATTGTATATACATAAGCAATTATTTCTCCAAAAACTTGATTTATCTCAATATCCTCTAAAAGTGATTTAAATTTTGTATAAAACAATCTAACTGTAATATTGGGAATATCATTGGGAGTTGTTCCTGTTGGAAATTTTGTTAAAACTTCTTTCAATTCTTTCCATTTTGGATTGTATGTAACAGTAATCAACAAATCAGGTCTCGTTTTGGCTCTTACTATTGCCATAGCATCCTGATAATGTTGTTGCATATACCTAGGACTACCAATATATGTTGCTGGTAAAATAAATAAATTTCCTATTCTTTCTTTTTTTTCAAAATTTTCAGAAATATTTGAACCGGAATTAAAGACATGATCATATAAACCTTGATAACATTCTACATTAAGCTACATGAACAAAGTAAATACTGTATTCTATTGTTATATGTATTTAATATTGTAATGAATATTCATTCGGCACCGTGCTGCGTCACTCTCTCTCCTTCGCTGCACTATTGCACCGCTCGTAGCGGCGTCTCTCTCTCTCTCCCTCTCGTGCACTATACTCTGACTCTCTCTCCAAGTCTTCGCGCACGGGGGACGAGCAGCTGCCTCAGCTACGGCAGAAGCGATACTGCCGGGCTCTGTTTCTCGCTCTCCTTCCCCCTCGCGCAAGGTTGTCGCGAGTTTTCATTTCGGGGCTCATTGTGTGTCGTAGTTGCGCTCGGTACTTTTCACATAGCTACACGTGCGAGCAACTACACACACACACGCAAGCCCCCGGAGAAATACGAGGACAAGCCCGACTCTATTTGCGAATCCTCATGCCGCAATTGTCGGCCTTGCCTTCTTCAAGGCCGCGGTATGTTTATGTTTTCGGTCAACTACCTGTGTGTATACTGTGCATCGAAGATCGGCTCGATCCGAGCTCCATGTTCGCGCACATACACACACACAGACGCGCCTGCCGTTACAGAGATTAAAATTTCTCTAGACATTTTTAAAATGTATTTCTTGAGGATGGCTCTGTGTATCTGAATGGGATGGGTAGCATTTGAAGGAGAATTAAAATATTTATATTTTCTAAAAAGAAATTTTTTTAGTTATCACGGTTTTTTATTATTAACAAAAATGTAAAACTTGAAAAATTGAAAAATGAAAAAAAAATCTGTCTTTATCAAATTTTTTAAAATACATCCCCTCACATTATAACAGCCTTTCCACATAGCGCATTCAATATAACACATGTAGCTTTTATATATCTTCAGATCGACTTCGTTGCCCAAAAAAATCGGTCCATTACGAAAAAAGATGTTTGAGGTAAAAAATTTTTTTTTTAAATTTTCGAATCGCGTTTTCTCAAAAAATACTTGATTTATCGACTTAAAATTTTAACCACTTACTAAATTTATAGAAGACTATATTTGGTTAAAATTTCAGGAGATCTTCATTTGTTTTTTAGAAAAAAATTATTTTAGAAAAAATTTGCGTTTTCGTTGTCGCACGATAACAAGAGCAAAAATTACCCAATCGTCCTGAAATTTGGCACAGACGTAGCTTTATATATCTTAAGATCAAGTTCGTTGCCCAAAAAAGTCGGTTCATTACGAAAAAAGATATAACGCACAGTTTAAGCTGAATCTGGACCCATGACCCTCTCCTAGTTAGTCTAACCGTACAAGATAAAGTATTAAATTTTAAATATTAGAAGTAAAAATTAATTAAAGGGATCAATAAATTAAGTTTGAGGAAGCTACATGCCAATGAATTGGCAGCGGTTTTTTTTCTCGGTGTACATTACAAAGAATTGGAAAGAACCGGTAAAGATTATGAAAGGTTATTAGTTAGCGAGGCAGGTTTAGTCCACGCGACGTACCACGCGGTACCGAGCGCAGGAAAAGCGTTGTGTCTACTGTTTCGCGTTGTATTTCTCGAAGAAAACATCCTGAGCAAATTTTGAAAAAAAAATATTTCTCATATAAAAAATGCCCAGCTTTCGAACTAACTGGTAAAAAAATATTAAAAATATACGTTTTGAGATGTAAGATGTTTTGTACTTTTTGAAGGTGAAAATGGAAAATTTCTGAAAACCTGACTACATCATTGTAAAGCTGAGGAAAAATACGTCGGAAACGCTTAAAAAACAATTTTTTTAGGTACATTTTAGTATGATAAACATGAGTTCGAAAGACCACGATTTGAGACTCGCGCGCCGTGCTGGGGCAGTTGATGTGAGACTCCGTTATATATATGGGAGCATCCAGCAGAAACGGGCCACCGAGCGCGCGCGGTGCCTTTTTTCGCGTAAAAGGCGCTCTGTTTAACTCGTTCATAATCGTATGCTGCGTCTTTGAGAAAAAAAACAAGGACCTATATAGATAGATTTTTTCCTGCTCTTTCCAATGGTGCCATTGTTTTTATTGCGAAACGTTTTCTTCCGGACGAAAACTCGAGTTGAATATTGAAAGCCATTTTTCTCAAAGTATATCATGTTTTTTTTTCAAAATAAACTACACCATTGGAAAGTACAACTCTTAAGCTTCAAAACCCTATCTTGGAGAAGTTGGAGAAATAAAGGGTTTAAAAGTAACAACATGAAAAGACAGCGCCTAGGGTCCGCGCGAGCCTCTCGCGCCCGTGCGTACGGCATGTTTAAGTGCACGCTCTATTCAATTCGCTAATAATCGTGTACCAAGTCTCTGAAAAAAGAACTAAGGACATAGATCGATAGATTTTTTCCTGCTCTTTCCAATGGTGCTATTATTTTTATTCCGAAATGCTTCCTTCTAGTTGAAAATTCCATTTGAATGTTTAAACTCTATTTTTTCAATAAAATATCAGTCTTTTCTTCAAAATGAATTATATTCTTCATAAGTACAAGTCTTAAACTATAAAATATTATATTTTTAAGTTGAAACATGAAAAGTTCAAAAATAGTAAGATCAAAAAGACAGCGGCTGCCCGAACTTTTTACGCTATGCTCAATGGCGGATTAATACACGCGATGTGCTATTTCGCCCTTTTTTTTTTGTAAATATAAAATGTTTTGTAACTTACAATGCCAATGCGTGGACATAATTTTGTGGATGTAGTTGTAACAGTTATTTATTTTACTGATGGGGCTGCGCAACATTTTAAAAATAAACGCAATTTCCAAAATCTTCTTCATCATTATGATGATTTTCCTGTTGAGATGATTTTGATTTTGATGCTGAGTGGCATTTTCATGCAACAGCCTACGGAAAAAATGCATATGATGGAATAGGTGCTTCCGTGAAAAGCAACGCCAGACGAGAAAGTTTACGGAAAGTATCCGACAATTATATATTGACGCCCCAAGATTTATACAAATGGGCAACTGAGTATTTCAAAAATATTGAGTGCTTTTTTTCATCAAAAGATGATTACTTAAAGGCTACAGAAAAGCTACAAAACAAGCTAGCCTCAGCTAGGACAATACCTGGAACTCAATTGTTTCATTGTATTAAATTATTAAATGATGCCAAAAAGTTAGAACTTAAAAGATTTTCAGCGTCAGAAGATTCTCAATTATATCCACGGATCAAAAAAGAAAAAGTACTTAAAACTCAAACAAAGAAAGAAGCAGATGTCGCAAAAAGGACAATTCTTATAAAATCAAAAAAATGTAAAAAAATTAGAATTTAAAGGAAAAGGTAATATTGTTATGCCAGATTAAACAATCTATAAGGTTATTTTAAATTTCTGTTTCACTGCTTTCAGTGCGTTCATGGATATTTTTATGTTTAATATATTATGTTTTTCAAATTTTGTTATATAAATGAACAAAGTTCATTGTAATATTATACTAACTGTTACAACTAGATCCACAAAATTATGTCCACGCATTGGCATTGTAAGTTACAAAACATTTTATATTTACAAAAAAGAAAGGGCGAAATAGCACATCGCGTGTATTAATCCGCCCTGAAGCATAGCGTAAAAAGTTCGGGCAGCCGCTGTCTTTTTGATCTTACTATTTTTGAACTTTTCATGTTTCAACTTAAAAATATAATATTTTATAGTTTAAGACTTGTACTTTTGAAGAATATAATTCATTTTGAAGAAAAGACTGATATTTTATTGAAAAAATAGAGTTTAAACATTCAAATGGAATTTTCAACTAGAAGGAAGCATTTCGGAATAAAAATAATAGCACCATTGGAAAGAGCAGGAAAAAATCTATCGATCTATGTCCTTAGTTCTCTTTTCAGAGACTTGGTACACGATTATTAGCGAATTGAATAGAGCGTGCACTTAAACATGCCGTACGCACGGGCGCGAGAGGCTCGCGCGGACCCTAGGCGCTGTCTTTTCATGTTGTTACTTTTAAACCCTTTATTTCTCCAACTTCTCCAAGATAGGGTTTTGAAGCTTAAGAGTTGTACTTTCCAATGGTGTAGTTTATTTTGAAAAAAAAAAACATGATATACTTTGAGAAAAATGGCACCATTGGAAAGAGCAGGAAAAAATCTATCGATATAGGTCCTTGATTTTTTTCTCAAAGATGCAGCATACGATTATGAACGAGTTAAACAGAGCGCCTTTTACGCGAAAAAAGGCACCGCGTGCGCTCGGTGGCCCGTTTCTGCTGGATGCACCCATATATATGGCTGACTGTCAAATCGAGAGATCAAAAATTTAATCTGCTTAAACTAGCAGAATATGTTCTACTACTCATTTATAATACCCCGGAATTTTTTCAGATTTTTTAAAGCAATTTTTTGGGGCCTATCAGAGGTCTAAAATTGAATTTTCACGATTTTTTTGCATTCTTCTTGCCATTTCAATTGATGATAACTCTTTGAGGGTTTTATATAAATTAATAAATTTTTTTTCGAAAAGCTAGGAAATTTTCTCACTAAAAAGAATTTTTGATATTCGAAGCTTTGATCGGTCTTTTTTTTATCATAATTTTAATATTTTAAATGAAATTTCATCATACTTGCATTAAATATTTAATATCAGTGACTCTTTCTTCCTTTTAGTGAGAAAACTTCCTAACTTTTCTAAAAAAAAATTGTTAATTTATATAAAACCTTCAAAGAGTTATCATCAATTGAAATGGCAAGAAAAATGCAAAAAAATCGTGAAAATTCAATTTTGGACCTCTGATAGGCCCCAAAAAATTGCTTTAAAAAATCTGAAAAAATTCAAGGGTATTATAAATGAGTAGTAGACCATATTCTGAGAGTTTTAGATAGATTAAATTTTTGATCTCTCGATTTGACAGTCATATATATATATATATATATATATATATATATATATATATATATATATATATATATATATATATATATATATATATATATATATATATATATATATATATATATATATATATATATATATATATATATATATATATATATATATATATATATATATATATATATATTAGGCTAGTAAGTTTGAGGAGCTCAACCCCGGTCGGTCAGAGTGGCTAAAGAAATAATAACCCTCAGGTTACCGACTCTAGACAAATAGACTCTAGAAAACCCCTCAAACTTCCGCTCGGATGCTGAATATATAGATTGGAAGTTTGAGGAGGCTCCTCAAACTTCCCATAACCCCTCAAACTTCCAAGCGGGTGCTGAATATAATCCTCAAACTTCCAGAATTTCATATTTATAAATATATGAAACGCTAGTTATGCAGACACTTTCCGAAATTTAAATAGACTTATGCAGACAGAGACCGACTTATGCAGACGTCAGCATAAGTAGAGAGATTATTTCTTTAGTCACGCTAGACTTGTGCAGACACTTGTATAAACGGTACTACACTTATGCAGACAGGTCACGTGGTCTTATACATTGGTGTCAGCATAAGTCCATGTTTATATGATTATATATATATATATATATATATATATATATATATATATATATATATATATATATATATATATATATATATATATATATATATATATATATATATATATATATATATGATATTTGAGGTGAAGCCAGCAGCTGAAAATTTAAAAATCGCTCAAAACTCGTTTTCTTTTAATTTTTTATGAAAAAAAAAAAAAAAAAAAAATGTTTCTCAAATATTAGATCGATATTTGCAAAAATAAAAAAGCTATAGAAGACTGAAAATTCAATTTTTTTTTGCAATTTTTGGTTAAAATCAAAGTTTATTCATTTTTTAACTCAAAATCTTGAAACTTTTTGTATAGAACATTGATTGGCAAAAAGTTTGCATTTTTTCTGTAGAATATGCAAGAATTTATTTTATGACCCTTTTTGAAAGTCTCTGATTGGCTGCTTCTTAGTATACCTTCATTGAAGGATATTGAGGCTGCGGCCAAATACTTTTTATTCGACAAATTTTTTTTCTATTCTTCTTCGAAAACCCTTCCAAATGCTTTTTTGATCAATACTGCCCGAGCAAAGGGAAAAAAGTTACAATTTTTTGAAATATCAAGAAAAATCCAGAATTCAAGTTTTGATAACATGATTAATGAAACTGAATATTATTCATACATCTTATGGCATGGACCGTACCACTGAATTTTGTTAGATTATCAAATAGAACATTATATATATAAATATTTTTTTTTTTATCAATACTGGCCGAGCAAAGGGAAAAAAGTTACAATTTTTTGAAATATCAAGAAAAATCCATAATTTCAAGTTTTGATAACATGATTAATGAAACTGAATATTATTCATACATCTTATGGCATGAACCGTACCACTGAATTTTGTTAGATTATCAAATAGAACATTATATATATATATAAAAGAAAACGAGTTTTGAGCGATTTTAAAATTTTGAGTTGCTGAGTTCATCTGAAATATATATATATATATATATATATATATATATATATATATATATATATATATATATATATATATAAATATATATATATATATATATATGTAAATCTGGTGTTTTGAATGCATAACTTCCTATAGATTCTATATGTTCCCATGTTAAAAATGCAATCAACTAACATTTTGAATGCGGCATTCAAAAAGTCAATATATATAGGGATATTATTTCTTTAGAAACGTGATCGTCTGTTTCCGTCTTACACATGGGAATTTGCTATAGCTTCCTGCTAAGATGGCGTCGCGCATTTAAAACGCTGGAATTACGTATATATACAGGGTGTGTCAAAAGTTCCGGGACGGCCAGTTATCTCAGCGGGAATGCATTTTCGGAAAAAATGTTTCATACAAAAGATGTAGGATTTTTCCCTGGCTATCTGATGGTGACCTTGAATTTGACCTTGGGCTTGACCTTCAAGGTCATTTGAAGGTCAAGTCGAATTTTTTAAATGGGAAGCCCCCTTTTTTATTGCGGAAACCGAAAGAGGGAAAAATTCTCTTTCCACCGATATAAGATACATAAGGGGTCAAATGTGATCTAGAGGTCGTTTCAAGGTCAAGTCGGTAAAATGAGGTCAAATTGATCTTTGGCAGTCCATAGCATGGAAACTAAGGGCGTTGGGAAAAAACTTTCCATACGAAAGTTTCCGCAAATCGAATGGAGCATCTGATGGTGACCTTGAATTTGACCTTGGGCTTGACCTTCAAGGTCATTTGAATGTCAAGTCGAATTTTTTGAATGGGAACCCTCTTTTTGTTGCAGAAATGTGGGCCACGGACCCATGAGTTTTCGGGGTCGCTGAACCCGTATCTGGGGTCGGTTTGCCCCGCTGGATCGACCCAAGGTCGTTCCAAGGTCAAACTAGAAGGAATTGCAGAAGGTGCTTAAAACCACGGGCCCATGGGTTTTCGGGGTCGCTGAACCCGTATCTGGGGTCGGTTTGCCCCGTTGGGTCGACCCAAAGTCGTTCCAAGGTCAAACCAGAAGGAATTGCAGAAGGTGCTTGAAACCACGGACCCATGGGTTTTCGGGGTCGCTGAACCCGTATCTGGGGTCGGTTTGCCCCGTTGGGTCGACCCAAGGTCGTTCCAAGGTCAGCGGTGATTAGCCAGGTCCCAGGTCTGGGTTTTGATCCAGAAACGTTTGCACAAAAAATGTTTTTTAACCTTTAGAGGACGGGATGGCCCCTATACGGGCCATGCCCATGATCGACCCTTTACATGTGTTAGTTTTGAGATGTGAGACATCACAAAAACTCGATTTCTATAGAAAAGTGAGAGAAAACAGTAAACCCAAATCCCCGTCCTCTAAAGGTTAACGCCCTAATACACGAAATTCGATGGGGTGTCCAGATGATCGGAGTATAAGAACGTTGACCTTCAAATGACCTTCGGCTCACTTTTAACCCCGCAGGTATCTTACACCCCTGGAAAGGTAAGTTTTCCCGCATTTCTGCAACAAAAAGAGGGTTCCCATTCAAAAAATTCGACTTGACCTTTAAATGACCTTGAAAGTCAAGCCCAAGGTCAAATTCATGGTCACCATCAGATGCTCCATTCGATTTGTGGAAACTTTCGTATGGGAAGTTTTTTCCCAACGCTCTTAGTTTCCATGCTTTGGACTGCCCAAGATCAATTTGACCTCATTTTACCGACTTGACCTTGAAACGACCTCTAGATCACATTTGACCGCGTATGTGTCTTATATCGTTGGAAAGAGAATTTTCCCTCTTTCGGTTTGCGTAATAAAAAAGGAGGGTTCCCATTTAAAAAATTCGACTTGACCTTCAAATGACCTTGAAGGTCAAGCCCAAGGTCAAATTCAAGGTCACCATCAGATAGCCAGGGAAAAATCCTACATCTTTTGTATGAAACATTTTTTCCGAAAATGCATTCCCGCCGAGATAACTGGCCGTCCCGGAACTTTTGACACATCCTGTATATATATATATATATATATATATATATAAAAACTCCTTTTTAGAGAGTAACCTTCCCACTTAAATTTTAAAATAAGTAAATAAACTAGAAAAATATAATGTGTACACGTTGAGATAGTTCTTTTTAAATGAAATATTGTATAAAATATAAGATTAAACGATATTTTTGATAGCAATAACTCATTGTGTACACATGATATTTTTACAGTTTATAAATTTATTTTATAATTCAAATGGAAACGTTGCTAGAGCAGAAAAATCCGGATGGGCGTAGAAAATTAGCAGAAAACTAACACTAAAATACTGGATGGTTTTTTTTGCTAGGGACCGTTTATACATAAAATCATACTCTCAGCCATGGACCACCAGTTCTGAGACTTTTGATTTCCGCCATCTTGCAGTAGTAAATTAGCACCAAAATATGCCCCCTCCGCGAATTCGCTAAGGCAACAACTTGCGAAGATATCCGAAATATCAAACTGGCAGATCGCATGTCTCTAAAAAACGGCTGGAGCAGAAATATCCGGGCGGACGTAGAAAATTACCACTAAAATACTGGATAGCTTTTTTTTCGCTAGAGACCGATTATGGCGAAAATGATTCTCTTAGTCAAGGGCCTATGTCCAGTTCTGGGCCCCCGAAGGATTTTGCGATTTTTGGCTCCGACCATCTTACAGCAGAAAATTAGCACCAAAATATGCAGCGTCTCCGAATTCGCTAAGGCAAATACTCGCAAAGACCCGAAAATGGACTGCTAACTTAATATCAATCTGGGTCCATGTCCAGATTTGGGACCTATGAAGGATTTTGGAACATTTGGCTCCGAGCATCTTGCAGCAGAAACTTAGCACCAAAATATGCCCCCTCTCCGAATTGGCTAATGCAAAAACTCGCCAAGATACCCGAAAATGGTCTGCTAGTTTAATATCAATCTGGGTCTATGTCCAGTTCTGGGACGTACCAAGGATTTTGGGACTTTTGGCTCCGAGCACCTTGCAGCAGAAAATTAGCACCAAAATATGCCCCCTCTCCGAATTGGCTAAGACAAAAACTCGCCAAGATACCGACAAAGGGTCTGCTAGCTTAATATTAAGCTAGCAGATCACGTGTTTCTCGGAAACGGCTGGAGCAGAGAAATCCGGGTGGGCGTAGAAAATCAGCAGAAAATTAGCACTAAAATACTGGATAGTTTTTTTTTTGTTAGAGACCAATTATGCAGAAAATGATTCTCTTAGCCAAGGGCCTATATCCAATTCTGGCCCCCGAAGGATTTTGGGATTTTTGGCTCCGACCATCTTACAGCAGAAAATTAGCACCAAAATATGCCCCCTCTCCGAATTGGCTCAGGCAAAAACTCGCCAAGATACCCGAAAATTGTCTGCTAGCTTAATATCAATCTGGATCCATGTCCAGTTCTGGGAGCTATAAAGGATTTTGGGACTTTTGGCTCCGAGCATCTTGCTGCAGAAAATTAGCACCAAAAAATGCCTCCTCTCCGAATTGGCTACGGCAAAGACTCACCAAGATACCCGAAAATGGTCTGCTAGCTTAATATCAATCTGGGTCCATGTCCAGTTCTGGGACGTACGAAGAATTTTGGGATTTTTGGCTCCGACCATCTTACAGCAGAAAATTAGCACCAAAATATGCCCCCTCTCCGAACTAGCTCAGGCAAAAACTCGTCAAGATACCCGAAAATGGTCTGCTAGCTTAATATCAATCTGGGTCTATGTCCAGTTCTGGGACCTATGAAGGATTTTGGGACTTTTGGCTCCGAGCGTCTTGCAGCAGAAAATTAGCACCAAAACATGCCTCCTCTCCGAATTGGCTACGGCAAAAACTCGCCAAGATACCCGAAAATGGTCTGCTAGCTTAATATCAATCTGGGTCCATGTCCAGTTCTGGGACGTACGAAGGATTTTGGGACTTTTGGCTCCGAGCATCTTGCAGCAGAAAATTAGCACCAAAATATGCCCTCTCTCCGAATTGGCTAAAGCAAAAACTCGCCAAGATACCCGAAAATAGTTTGCTAGCTTAATATCAATCTGGGCCCATGCCCAGTTCTGGGACGTACGAAGGATTTTGGGTTTTTTGGCTCCGACCATCTTACAGCAGAAAATTAGCACCAAAATATGCCCCCTCTCCGAATTGGCTCAGGCAAAAACTCGTCAAGATACCCGAAAATGGTCTGCTAGCTTAATATCAATCTGGGTCCATGTCCAGTTCTGGGACCTATGAAGGATTTTGGGAGTTTTGGCTCCGAGCATCTTGCAGCAGAAAATTAGCACCAAAACATGCCTCCTCTCCGAATTGGCTACGGCAAAAACTCGCCAAGATACCCGAAAATGGTCTGCTAGCTTAATATCAATCTGGGTCCATGTCCAGTTCTGGGACCTATAAAGGATTTTGGGACTTTTGGCTCCGAGCATCTTGCTGCAGAAAATTAGCACCAAAAAATGCCTCCTCTCGGAATTGGCTACGGCAAAGACTCATCAAGAAATCCGAAAATGGTCTGCTAGCTTAATATCAATCTGGGTCCATGTCCAGTTCTGGGACGTACGAAGGATTTTGGGACTTTTGGCTCCGAGCATCTTGCAGCAGAAAATTAGCACCAAAATATGCCCCCTCTCGGAATTGGCTAAGGCAAAAACTCGCCAAGATACCCGAAAATAGTCTGCTAGCTTAATATTAAGCTAGCAGATCGCATGTTTCTCGGAAACGGCTGGAGCAGAAAAATCCGGGTGGGCGTAGAAATTAGCAGAAAATTAGCAGAAAATTATGGTATTGTTTATAAGCCCGGGTCATAAAAGTGATCTGCTAGCTTAATAGACGTTAACAAATTGTTTCATCAGTCCTAATTTGATATGTAGAGGACGTAAAAGAATTTTGCTAGGATCCACAAGAGGACGCTTCATGACATTGCTGGAACCTGGAGTGAGTGATGGCCTCGCTGGCGCGAGTGTTTTGCTCTATCTCGACTGTCAAACATGCATAAATAGCATGGGGACTTGGTAAAACTTGATTGTTGACCTAGTATTATGGTCAATATTTTCAGATCTCCGCAAATTAACCATTCGTGCTCACTATACTTTATTTTATTTAAAACCTTTTCGATGTTACAGTATTCTTCTTTGAGTTCAGTTGAATGGGCCAATGGCAACGGAGCAAGCACGTTCATATTGTGAAGAAGAACTGTCTTTGGGCTTCGCTTGGATGAATCGATGAAGAACCTCCATTCTTCTGGCTTGTATAAATTTGGTTAGAACTCATCAATAAGTCCTTGTACATCCATACAGTACACTAGATCAGATTGACCAGTGAAGTATTTCCGAAATGCTTCTTCTCGGTTTCGATAAAATGTGACGTTTCCGCCGTGTTCTAATACGTTACAAGACTTCAATTGTGAGGCCATCAATTCAGCTGCATCTTTCGCTAATCCTGCATTCCTAAACATGTCATTCAGTTGAGCTTGAGGGATATTTTTTTGGTTTTTCTCTTTACCGACGGGAACGTACTCTTCAGCACTGTCCGAAGATAGTTCTTCTTCACTCTCGTCGGTTTCACATTCTGCTTTCGTCAATGATTCACTTTCGTTAGTATCATCTTCTCTGTGGACATTAAGATTTTCTACTTCTTCTTCTGTACCACCATCACCTTGCATACCATCCATTCTTTGTATAAAGCTGTCTCGTAAAACCTCATCTATCAAAATTTCGACTAAATGCTTCTGTGGACGAACGACACTAGATACTGTTGCATACAATATTTTTTGTACTGCAAGCACGATTTTCGCGTTTTTCGAACCCATTAATAGAGCCGAAAGCGACCGCTTGTCGACCAGCGGGCGGTAAAAACTGGTAGGTATAAAAACAGGTATACTTCAACATGCAAGTTGGCGGTGGATACGCCGGCGGCGAGGTGTTTGGCATCTCAAAAATTGAAGAAGTTGTTACAATAATCATTTTCGTCAAATAATTATATCACTCATATCTGGAAAAAAATGCGAGAAACCGAAAAATTAAACGAATTTCGATTCTCTCACGAGGAGCATAAAAATTCTGCATTACAATTCATAAAAAAAGTAGTAAATTATAAGTGATTTAAACTATTATACGGTTGCGAAAGCGAAATAATCGAGTGAAGTGATACTTTACTCTTATCTACTTTCCGAGATTAGATAAAAATACGGAATAGAAAGTTTTCTAATTTTGATATTTGCAATGATCTGGTACCATCATTGCATTCCTTATGTTAAAATATAACTACCCTGTGAAAATCGCGCAAATATCTCAAAAATTGCAGAAATTGTTCTAATAATTATTTTCGTCAAATAATTAAATCACTTATATCGGTAAATATGAGAGATGTCGAAAAACTAAACGAATTTTGATCCTCTCAGGAGGAGCATTAGAATCCATAAAAAATGAGCAAATTATAAATAATTTAAACTATTATACGGATGCGAAGACGAAATAATCGAGTGAGGTGATGCTTTACTCTTATCTACTTTCCGAGATTAGATAAAAATACGGAATAAAAAGTTTTCCAATTTTGGTTTTTTCAATGATCTGGTACCATCATTGCATTCCTTATGTTAAAATATAATTACCTTGTGAAAATCGCGCAAATATCTCAAAAATTCGATTACGGTAATTTTACGGTGACACTTCATTTCAAAAAACTTGACTAGAACTCATTTTTAATACAGTGATGGAGTGTCACCAAGAATATTTCAACATGCAAGTTGGCGGTGGATATAGCGGTGGGAAGGTGTTTGGCATCTCAAAAATTGAAGAAGTTGTTACAATAATTGTTTTCACCAAATAAATAAATCACTCATATCTCGGAAAATAAATGAATTTTGATTCTCTTACGTGAAACGCCCATGTAGCTCCTTTACCATATGCAGCTTACAAAACTTCAACTGGACAAATAATTAAACTAACTTTAAAATATTCATGGTGCTGAGCTCCATGACTTCATGCTGATAAGAACCGAGTAACTGGTCGGCTAGCACTTATCGCTGATGTCGGATGCATTACATGTACAGCATGTTAGACAACCTTACGAGTATTGTTATAAACTGACATCCAAACACGTGATTAGGGTTTATATTTCTCGCTTGACGGACTGTACTGATTATGCATAGTTCAGGCGGGGTGATACTCTGCTCTTGAAGATGAATTTCTATGTCGGCACATTCTTACACGCGTAAGCTGTGCTGCTCGTCGAGGATGGCATACCCTTGCACGAGCGGCTTTGTCAGTCCTTTGTCTCTCGTCATCTGCAACACTTCAACGGTTTGAGATGCGTGTGATGGAGAATTGCGTTGTATTACAGGCCCCTGACGCGCGGGTTTGTGTAACGGAGAAAGCTCTCGTCAAGGTTATGTACGAGCAAGGAATTTTAGAGAAGCGTTCCGTACAGGTACCGGATCTCGCTTGTCCTGTGAGCGTCACTGAAGTGGCTCTTCTCGCCTATCTGTAGGAGCCGTCCGATATCTCGGTCGGTCGAGAAGATGATGTTGACGTAGAAGCTGTAAGCGAGAACTCGGTGAGTTCGTTCCAGGATGGAATTCACTGGCTTCTATTTCTCGCTCAGAAGAGAGCTGGTGATGTACATACTAGTAGTAGTACCAGCAGCAACGACGACGACGATGATAGCAGAAGCAACGCCAGCAGTCGTAACAATGACGACGATGAGAGCAGAAACAAAACCAGCAGTGACAACATCAACAGCAACAACAACGATAACGATGACAGCAGAAGCAACACCATCAGTGGTAACATCAGCAGCAACAATGACGATGATGGTAACAGTAGCAACGCCAGCAGCCATAGAAGCAGCAACGTCCACAGCAGTAGCAGCAGCGATTTTAAAGGATTCGCATTGAATGAGACCGCAATATCTGGGATCGAAACCATTCAAAAAATGATTATGGAGGTAAAAAAAAATCTTTGCCTCGACTAGTGCGTCGGGGACCACGTAGAATAACACGTGAAGTATTGTAGTCGGCGCTTTTATATGCAACAGCGATTACAAAACATTAAATGGGAATACTGCGAGCGATGCCACGAATGGGTGTGCCTCGCTTGCAGTGGCATTAAATGCCGTTTTTTGTAAAAACTGTGAAAAACAGCGAATGGATCTGCCCTGCTTGCAGTGGTATGAAATGCCATTTTTTGTAAGAACTGTTAAGAACAGTGAAATAAAATAGTGAAATCTATGTATGTTAAATAATAAAAACAGTGAATTAAACAATAAACATCATTCAGTTGATGCGGTAGGAAGAAAAATAAGCAGGCTAAGGTAAGATTTTTTCTGCATAAAATATGTAAAAAATATTTTAATACAAAACTTATTATACGTATTTTTGTACATGTGCGTGTGCACATGTGCATGTGTGTGTGCGGTTGTATGTATGTGTACGTCAGCGTGTGTACGTGTGTGCGTGGGTACACTTGCCATGGTAGAGAGAGGCTATACACAAAAGTTCTAAAATACACCATAAAAACCCCATAGACGCCCCATAAGACTATATATTCATGAATCACGTACCATTAGCTTCCAAAATCCAATAAAATATCGAGAACCCCATAAAAACCCCATGAATCTAAAATTTTTTTATGTAGGTACACTTGCCATGGTACAAAGAGGCTATATGCAAAAGTTATAAAATACAGCATAGAAACCCCATAGAGACCCCATAAGACCATATACATCAATGAAACATGTGCTATTAGCTTCCACAATCAGATAAAATATCGAAAATCGCTAATCTAATTAATATAGGTATATTTACCATAATACACTATATCTTGTCAAACCGAAGATACACACACACACACACGCGCACACACACATACACGCGCACACCCACACACACACGCCCGCACGCACGCACGCACGCACGCACGCACGCACACACACACACACACACAAACGCCTATACACAAAAGTTATAACATGATACTGAAGCGTCAAACTGAACTAGTTTGAACGCTTAGCTTATCTTGGCGTCCCGTAGTGCTGCACATGTGCGCACACACATGCGCGCGCGCGTGCACACACATACACACACACACATAAAAGTTTTGATACGCCAAAGTGTAGCTATAATGCTGCCGCGTCAAAACGAACTGGCCATGAAGACATAGCTTATCTTGGTACACCGTAGCGCTGCAGTCTTTCTCCCTCCCGCCCACTTTCTCTCTCTCTCTCTCTCTCTCTCTCTCTCTCTCTCTCTCTCTCTCTGTTACTCGCGTGCACACACACACACACACACACACACACACACACACACACACACACACACACACACACACACACAAACATGCACGTAGTATGGATTTCGCTGATGCAACGCTATGAGCCGTGTCATGTGTGTGTGTCTGTGAGTGGGTGGCTGCGTGTGTGTATTTGTGTGTGTGCGCGTGCGTGCGTATATTGGCGTCGGTGTGTGTGTGTGTGTATGTATGTGCGTGCGTGCGTTTTGGTGACGGTGTGTGTGTGCACGTGTGTATGCCGTGTGCTGTATGTCCGTGTGCTGTATGTGCGTGTGCATGCAGGTGTGCGTGCGCGTGTGCGTGCGCGTGCGTGGGTGTTCTCTCCAGAATAAGCTTGCGCGTGCGTGCACACACACACACACACACACATACGTGCAAAGCTTTTATCCCCGCCCCTCGCTATGCATCGTCGGACTTCTTGACCTTGACCCCAGCTGGCGCCTGTGGTTGAGGTCAGGTTTGTTGTGACGGCCCATAGCGAGGGGTATACTACTTATAACTATTCTGCCTACTTTTTATTTCTAAAATTCATACGAATTTTATCAGATATTTACGAAAAGTCAAAGCCGATATAAAAAATTACATAGTTAACACCACATCCCCATTTTTCATTATTCTTTCTCAATTTTGAAATTTTTATAATATTACGCATCTTGGGAGGACAATAGAAGTCTATAGAGCTGCATACATACTTGACGGGCCCGACGGTTATCAGTTTAAGGTGTAGACATGGCCATTTTCATACAAATATTCACATGTTTAAAGATCAGATAAAATGTATGAATGGGTTTCTTCTACATATTAAATACTCATCCGTATTGAATCTATTACTCTGTTTTTAAATAGAGAGTGCAAATACGCATAAAAATATCATATGAGATCTCATATGAGAATATCGGACATCAGATCTCATATCAGATCTCATGAGATCCCATAATATATAAAATTGCAGTTGACATCACATATATGATACCTCATATGAGATCTGATGTCTGAAATACCCATATGAGATCTCATATGATATTTACACGCGGGAAAAGGATAAAAAATAGGTGGCTTAAAAATGGTTAGTAAAATCTAAAGCACTTTTGAGTAGACTATAAATTTAAATCCATTTTTCACCTCATTCCCGCTTAAAAAAGACGGACACAAGGAAAAATAATTGAGGTAGTGAAAGTAAATCATGAGATTCTGCACATTAAGGGATATTATATTTAAACGGTATCAATTAAAAATTAGAACTAATGTAATTATTTATAGTGGACTTATAGGTATAAACATTGTTAATGAATTTATGCAAAAATTTAGTATTCTACATTTACAAAGTCCACCGGTAAACTGCAAACCGTCGGGCTCGCCAAGAATGTATGGGAGATTGGAGGACTACCCCTGCTAGAGCAGCTCTATAGACTTTTATTGTCCTGCCAAGATGCGTAATATTATAAAAATTAGAAAATTGGGAAAGAATAATGAAAAATGAGGATGTAATGGTAACTATGTAATTTTTTATATGGGCTTTGACTTTTCGTAAATATCTGATAAAATTCTTATGAATTTTAGAAATAAAAAGAAGGCATAATAGTTATATAATTAAAATAATATTCGCCCACACGGGCGTAAAGTGCGTAGGTTCTATAAAGTTTTGTAGAAGTATGAGAGCTATTGCGCCTGTTAAGGGTTAAATATTACTTTATGCCCGCTGGCTGAATATTTTTGAAGCTAAAGAGTGGGCGTAAAATGTAATTTTACACGCAAGGTACTAAAAGTTCTATTATGTCAGTCAAGTTAACTTATGAGTACTTGACTACAATAAATTGATTTCAGTACTTTCTTGTGTTTAATGTGTATAGAAGAATGAACAAATTTGAATACATTACTGACAAGGAAGGGTATCGAACCCGAACTCACCGATTTCAAAAATTTCGATATATGTTGTAGATCATGAAAAAATATGAGACACGTGTTTTATCTTATCTGCGGAAAAACATATTTAGGGGGTGAAAACCACTCCTAAAGATAACCTCCAAAAACAATTTTTTAAATATAACTCGGCTTCTACTGCGTATTTCAGAGTAAAACAAAATAGAAATTACTTCTTATAAAAAAACAAAGATAACTGAAGCAATTTTGACCCTAAGGGTTGCAACCCTTATTTTTATTTTCAAAATACATGATCAAAAAATTAGCTTTTTGAAAATAAAAAATAAGGTTTGCAACCCTTAGGGTCAAAATTGCTTCAGTTATCTTTGTTTTTTTATAAGAAGTAATTTCTATTTTGTTTTACTCTGAAATACGCAGTAGAAGCCGAGTTATATTTAAAAAATTGTTTTTGAGGGTTATCTTTAGGGGTGGTTTTCACCCCCTAAATATGTTTTTCCGCAGATAAGAAAAAACACGTGTCTCATATTTTTTCATGATCTACAACATATATCGAAATTTTTTAAATCGGTGAGTTCGGGTTCGATACCCTTCCTTGTGAGAACAGTCATACAGTTGTTTCGGAGAGTTGCTTGCATTACTTGACTATCGGTAATTAATTTCACAACTCTCGATTGTTTGATTTGCAGTAAACAATTTGAATGTACTTACATATAATTTGTGCGTCATGCAATGATTCAAAGAAGTAAAAGACTTTTTCACTAGTATTTATTTTATTTCTTTTAAAAAGCGCTGCCAATTCATGGGCAAGATGCTTCCTCAAACTAATTTATCGATTCCATTTTTTAAATTTAAAAAACAAAAGTAAATTTTTTACAAAAAAAATTTATTAATAAATAAAACTGTTTTCTTTGTGGTTCTTTGTTGTTTGTTATACAATTTGACTGAATATAAAAAATATCTTTTTTGTTTTTTCATTTATGTATCCTATACAAACAATTAGTTATTGTTATAAAAAATTTTAAAGGAATGCATTAGTTTGAGAAAGAAAAGTATGTATTGGCAATAATCTAATAAATACTTGTTTTGAAATAGGTATTTAACTACTATCCTGCTCGACTTAGTGGTTTAAAGTTAATCCATCATTGTAACAATCATACAAATATAATAACTAAGTAATACTTCTTAACAAAAGACAACGAATCGTTTTGAAATTTAACAGAGGGGTAGTTTTTTTCATATTTAAGAATCCATATTTTTATGAAATATTTTTATGAAATTTTTTCGAAATTCATATTTTGAAAGTCAATTATTATCGTTGCCCTAGTACACGTTACCGCGGGTCTCAATCCGAAATTACTTTCTCGGGGATATGCCCTAGTACACAATAATTATTTTATTTATATATCATATACAAATTAAATAGAACTATTGCATATTTTGCTCTAAAACTTTATATTTGTGTTTTGGGGCTAATGTGGAATGAGTAAAAAAATTTTGACCAACAAAACCTCTTGAATTCTAACACAATGTTGTACTCGATAAGTGTAATAAGTGATAAAAATTTTGAGTCAATCAATCGAATATTCTTTTTAAAAATGCAAATATAAGAAATTTATAAAAAAATTTTAACCTCAAATATCTTTGGTCACAATGGTCAGATTTTTTTCGACAAAGAACTGAATCCTTAGATATAAAAAAGCTAATTCTTTGCCAAATTTCAAAACGATTCATTGACTTTTACTCTTGATATCGTTAACGAATGAAAACGCACTAGTTTTAAAAAAAATGTTTCTCTCGGAAACAAATCAACACAACCTCTTCAAATTTTAACACAATGTTGTACTCGATA